>CM060690.1:159511867-160736034 GCA_030686995.1 Artemisia argyi | reverse complement strand
GACGTGTATATTTAACAAGATATATTTTGTATTTAGATTGTATTTCATTTAATATCAAATTTTGTATATAGCAGTTATGTTTTTGTTTTGTTATAAATTTAAATGTTACATGTATATGTTTATTTCTTTTTTTATAAATTTCAAACTTTAGAGAATGTACACTAAAAATTATATGTGCAATAACCATTTTGAGCAAAAACAAGTTTGATTTTTAAACAATTTTACAAAAAAGAAAAAAAATTGTAAATTTATAATATTAAAAAAGAACACATGTGCACCTCAATTTTCTAAAAAACCACGCATGCTAAAAAAAAAAAAAAAAAAAAAAAAAAAAAAAAAAAAAAAAAAAAAACCCTAAAATTAGGGTATTTTAAAAACGTTTTTTAACTAATAAAAGTTTTTAAAAAAGTGAAAATGTGTTTTACTATTATGCCCTTTTCAATTAAATAAAAATGTTTATTAATACTAAATTCCTATTGGTCTAAATGAGTACTGTAAAGTACTGTATCTAATATTGGTACTGCATAGAACGCGCCCCTATATATATATATATATATATATATATATATATATATATATATATATATATATATATATATATATATATATATATACACACATATAGAGTAAGAATCAAATAGGAAGAAAAATAAAAATAAAAAGAATGAGAAGAAATGTGAGCCAATCATTTTACAAACAAGTGAAAGGGTATTTTTGTCATAGTCGGCGGTTTCATTGCTCCCTAAAATCATGGTGGATCTATCTCTCATTTTTTATGAAACAAACATAAATTGAAAACAAAACTACACGTATTTTTATCTTTGCATATTAAATTGATTTATTGGTTACGGTTTCATAAAATCACCGTGGATCTATCTATCATTTTTCTTTTCTGAAGATACAATTTCATACGATCCGGTTTATGCAGTGCAACGGATGCATCTAATGCATCTTTATAATTTATTATATTTATGTTAGGTGCAAGTGTGCAACTAAAATCATGGATGCCTACATGCACCAAGATAACTACGATATCCAACATTTGAAAATAATATATGCATCTACAAGTGATGAGGACATATACATGTGATGATGCATCTGCATCATTTTCCATAGATGCATATCATGGTACAAACACATGTGATGGATGCATCTAAATTATTTTCCATAGATGCATCATAGTATATTATTGGATAGATGCAAATTAAATTAATACTAACTTATGATAGATGCACTAACTTTAATTGATGCATGGGAGTTATACGTAACATATGTCTACCATAGATGCATGGACAGAATTTATTAGTCATATGTAATCCAAGAGATGACCACTCAACCGAATAAAAATATTAGGAACCCATCGGTTTTTGAACCAGGTAGGATGAAAAGGATATCCAGGATTTGCAAAATGAAAAGAAAATGTAGAAATGCGTCAAATTTACAGTATTGCCCTTAAACATCTTATTAATCGGACATAAACAGTTTGCTAATTACAGTTTTGCCACCTTAAATTTCTAGCCATTGATCTTTAATCTAGTGGTTGCAATTACTTCTTATTCTTCTCATTTTAACTAATATTCTCATTGGATCCTTACTATATATATATATATATATATATATATATATATATATATATATATATATATATATATTCTTTTTTGACAAAAAAAATCACTTTTTATATACCCAATTGTAGTCTATAAGTGTGTTAAGTGTTGAGGTTAAATTATACTTTTAAAAAACACAAAAACACTATTTAAAAAAAGGCTTTTCCTTGCTGACTACCGAAAACCCGGAAATTTGGGTAAACTTCAATTTTTGTTTGATGTCAGACAATTCGAAAAGAGCGAGATGTATGCAATGTGGTGGTGGTGGGGGGGGGGGGGGGGGGGGGGGGTGTTCAGACATGACTCGAATAGTACGTTGAAAGATCATATGAGGAAAAGTTGTCTCGTTGTTAAAGCGGTGTCCAGTTCTAGTCAAACAACAATGGGGGTTGTTGGATCGGTTTTTGTATACGAGGTGGATCGAGTTCGTGATAGGATGGTGAAATTTGTGATTCAAGAAACCTTGCCTTTTGACCACTTTGACAATAAGCGAATGACCTCACTTATCCAAGACACGCTTCAACCTCGATATACCCATGTAAGTCAAATGACCCTTAGACGTGATTGTATAAAAATGTGAAAAATGGCTAAAAAAGAAATGATTTTAGGATTCGAGAGTTAAAAACTAGTGTAAATTTAAAGTGTGGAACATACCTTACTACAAGCAATCCAAGCTGTTTTATTACAAGCAATCCAAGCTATTAGGACTTCAAAAATGGCTAAAGTAGAACCTACCTTATTACAAGCAATCCAAGCTATTTTATTGTTGTCAAGATTCAACGCCCAAAAGAAATTGTGACGGATCTTTTTAAGGTATTGAATCACACAAGTTGTAGCTTCGAAGCTTGAAAAGATGCAGATGCCAAGAGCATCAAGAACTGATTTAATAAGGGTTAGGCTATGTTCCTGTTTTACAAGATGAGGAAGGATAGTGGGGCCTACTCATATATAAACCTCTTATTAGGGAGGTTTTGAGTTATTTTGCCTTGTTGATATAGACTCATTAATAGAAAAAGTGGACCTTATTTAAAAAAATAATATTATTAAATTAGTGGAATTCATTATCCTTCCTCGTATAGTAAAAAAGAAATGCCTCATTAGTCTTCTACCAAAATAGTAATAGATAATAATTTCATAATATGTTTTCCGCTCATAGCTTCTCGCAAAGTTTCTTACAAAATTGAAAAAATAAAAATAAAAGAGGGAGTAGGAAGAGTGATCTCCATATTAGTTTCACTTACTTTGTCTTCTTCTTCATAATCCTTACAAGTTGTCTCTTGTTTGTTGTATATATATGTATGTATGTTGATCGAATACCTTTGCAACACCTACTCATACCGTTTCATTTGTGGTGTGAATGTGTGATTCATGTTATATCTTTAGAATCTCCCAAAAAAAAATAATAATAAAAAAAAAAAGAAAAAAAAGAAAAAAAAAAAAAAAAAAGAAAAAAGAAAAAAGAAAAAACCTTTAGCTTGCTTAATCTTCATGGAGATTTAGTTGTTATTAGTATTTAAGTTTTGATCCAGTGTATGTAAACCTGTTCTCACGGTTTTGGGGTTTGTACTTCATCTAGCTTCTAACTAACAATGAGTTATGATATGTGTACCCCTTATTCGCCAGAGCAAGCAAAGGGTGTACCTCGCCTAGCCTATCCGGTAATCTTAACATTGTTCAAGCAAAGGTACTAGCGAGAAGTTGTCTAGGAAGGAAATTCGTTAGATTTACTTCAAAATGTTTAAAACACAGGTTTAATATTCATAGCAGTTCTCAAGATAACGGTTAAGGAAGCACTACTTGTAATCAGTTGAGATCAATATAAATCTCATATTTTTCATACATCCATTGAATCAATCATAACTATCCATTTTCCATCAAAATTAATAAAAAATCATTTTTCACATTTTTTTGAAAAATAAAATATCTTACAAACGGTAAATCGTTAAGCGACATAAAATATACCCGCGATGATTTTTTTTTATCTTCCACTAGACGGGCACTTCTATATACTTACAACGAACCTTTTTTTCGAGTTTTTTTTTTTTTTTTTTTTTTTTTTTTTTTTTTTGTAAAATTGTGTCTTGAAAAATCACATGTAATTTTTATGCTAGGAATCACGTGTGATTTCTCCAAACGTAAATTGCAAAAAAAATAATAATAATAATAATAATAATAATAATAATAAATCCTCGAAAGTTTATAAGTGTGCACCCCTCCATAGATAGATGATTTAATTATCGTAATGATGGTATGTTTTTTTGCGTAATGATTAACGGTTGCGAGATATCTAATTTTTAAAAAGAATGTGAAAGTTTATTTTTATTTTTTATTTTGATCAAAAAATTGAACCACGATTAGATCATCTGATCTTTAAAGAATATTATATTTACATTGAACTTTTCTTCACACCCCTAATAGTTTTTTTTTTTTTTTTTTTTTTTTTTTTTTTTTTTTTTTTGCGCGCAAAGGTGAATATATATTATCTCAAAAACAACGTACGTGAAAAGCATCCAAATCATTTACTAGTGACATACCACAACAACTGAAATTAGAGCTAAACCAAACTTACAACACGCTATTCAATGACCAACCTACAAGCAGCAAATATAAACATACAAACAGTGACCAATTCATCAAAATACTTCAACATTCATTCTTGAAAATTCCCTATAAAATGACGCTCAGTTTTTCATTTAGCTTCCCATACACCCCTACTAGTTGTAATTGAAAAGAAATGTAAGAATTTTACAACGTGTAAATATAATGATTGGGCTGATAAGTTTGTGAAATGGGCCTTAAATTTTGACTAAGGAAATGATGATTTAGAAGATTTCATATCATAATTATAGATTGGGCCAAAAGTTTGTTAGACGCACCTGTTGGTTATATTTGTAGTTTTTTTGTTCTTGGTGGCTTGGTGCAGTGTAATTTTCAAGGTTGTGTTTAGCTGTCGAATTTATTATTATTATTATTATTATTAAGGTTTATATTAAACCTAGTAGCAAACGACGCCGTTTTGCTATGTGTTTTCCCGCCAAAAAAAAGGCCCAAGCAGGTGGCCCAGTTCATGCTTATTTTCGGCCTTCCAGTTGTGGCCTGTTTGTGGCCCAGTTTGTTTTATACATGCAATATACGGTTCCAAATACAAGATACACTCTTGAATACAAAAATACTCTTAAATATAAAAATACAAAATACATTCCTAGATACATAATTGGGCAGTTATGAAACGTGTCCATCATCTAAGTGCTTATCCATATATTTTTTCACCAAATCTTTGAAATTGAGGAGGATTTCATGGAAAGGACATGTACTAAATCAACTTGCACGTGTGGTATGTATGGCTGCCCATTCTTAGAACCTTCTAACCTGCAACAAACATAATCATACTCAACCCAAGTTTTTAATTTTACTATTAAAAACTGGTAAAAAAAATTTTAAGGAACAAAGATCATACCCAGAAGCTGCATTTGCAAACAAGGTAGAAGCATTTACAAAAGGTTTTTGTGGTTGTTTTTCCATCCGTGCATGAGTAGGCTGTGTTTTGTTATGTTTTTTTCCCTTGATTTTGCATGCATGCATTACTGTTAAAAAAAAAACTGCTTGAGTTTGTGAATGCTACCTGTGTGTATGATGCTACTGAATATGGTCATCCATGATGCATACCTAATACTTTGATTTTTTCTTTTGCCTTATATATTGTCAAGTTAAAAAGATGGTTGAGTCTGTGAAGTTTCCACTGCCATAAAATTTGTAGAGTATGAGGACTAAAAAAAAGGCTATTCGTAGGGTTACTTCTGTGCCTACTTTAGAATCTATAGAAGTTAGTACTTTTGGTGAGGGAGTGGAATGTCACAGAGAAGAGTTAATGAGAGAGAGTGATGTAGGATATGGTACCTTTGATGTAAGTAGTGATTGTGGTTGTGCAACTCCCATGTTTGCGGATCGCCCTTCTGAGAGTGGTTCACATGCTGCTCATGTATGGAATGGTTCAGTGCAAGAAATAACAGGTAGATTTCCTGTTACTTATGTTGCAATGCCTACATTCGGGTGTTTGCCTTTTAAAAGTTGCGCTTTTTTTAAAAAAAACTTGCTTGCATTTTCTTTTAGATGAATGCAATGTGCAAGGGAGTCAGCCTAGCGAGCTTGCTAACTTATCCAGTTCTGCAAGTTATGTGAATAAAGGAAAAGAGAAGGTAACAGGCCTTTGTAGTGAAGATGCCTTTGGTTCTGGGGGAGCAAGCTCAACAGCACTTTCACCCATTGATGACACAGAATTCCATTGTAATTTCCCTTTCTTTGGATGTTTCCTTGGCTCTTACAAATGCTGGTATCTGTGATAATAACATATTATATGTCTTTATTACAGGTGGTGAAGATATTTCTTTTATAGATGGTGGTGAGGCCGGAGTTGTACCTGACCATGTTCCGAATGCTTTTACACTCTGTGGTGTTGGCCCTTCATCTAATGAAACCTTTCAAAGCTCTGACACAGTCAGAGGCAGCTTGGAAAGGAATAGTCGTAGTGGCCGTGCTCAAGGTCTGTTTGGTTTGGAACAAATAATTAGATGTAGAGGAATCTAATAACGAAAATCTTATGGTCAAACCTTTACTTTTTACCTTTTGTAGTTGCCTTTGGATCTTCATCAGATGCACCCCGAGTTCCGCCTGCTAATGAGCTCTCACAGACCTCTGGTACAGTGAGAGGTAACTTAGGAAGGAATAATCGTCGCAGGCGCTCTCAAGGTCTGTTTGGTTTGAAACAAAGAATTAGATGTAGAGGAATCTAACAAAGAAAATGTTATGCTAAAACTTTTACTTTTTACCTGTTGCAGTTACCTTTGGCTCTTCATCAGATGCACCCCGAGTTCCGCCTAATATGCGTGCCAGAAATAGGAGGCCTAGGCAAGGTATGTTGCCATTTATGTATGCCTGTTTCACATGCAAAATATGGTTACCTGTTGTGCCATTTACAAGAGTGATGCTAAAAGTGGAGTTCCTACGTATAATGCAGGCCCTCCCGATACATATGTACATATGGGAAGATGTGACCAGGTTTGCCGTCATTGCAGTGCAATGTTTTGGTATGATGAGAGGACTGCTTTACCTCAGAGGAACCGTGTCGAGTACCATAAGTGTTGCAATAACGGCAAGGTTAAGTTGGATAGTCAGAACGAATACCCGCAGTATATAAAAGATCTTTTTACAAATCGGCATTTCCAAGAGAATATTCGTTCTTACAATCAAATGTTTGCAATGACATCACTCGGTGCAGAGATAGACAATTCTTTAGACAATTCTTTAGCCATATAATCGTTACGATAAGAATACGACAAAAAATGTTGTTTACAAAGATTTTTTAAACACCGTGACACTTGCACAGGTTCATTACCGAATACCTTTCTTTGTAAGGGTTACATTATTAGGCACATTTTCTACTGCTATGTGCATCTGTTATGTGGTTGTTTGACTGCCATACAGCATTTGAGTGTGCATTTGTGTGTATGCATTTATCTAATTCTTTGATTATATGTATATGTATTTAGAATAACATTTTGTTTCTTAACATGTAGGAAAATGGACGATAGTTCAATCACTGTACCATCAGACCAGTCTACAGGAAAGGCAATCGTGTCTGTTTCAGATGACATTGGCCTTAATAACCTAAAAGAAACAGATATTGGAAAGCCTGTATATGTCAAAGTCTACCGAAAATGGGTGCCAACAAATAAGCAAGGAAAGCCAGTCGTGTTTTGTTGCATGTTAATTGATCAACAGGTGCAAATCACTATTCTATGACTTACCTACGCAGTTCAAAAGTCTCATGTTGTCTACAATAGGTAGAACAATCCATATAACCTTAACTAATAAATTTTTAATTTACAGGGAGGAGCTATACAAGCAATTGTGAACTTACGTGAAAAGCCTAAATTTGATGCACTCCTTCAGATGAACAAAACTTACAAGATCACCGGCTTTGGTTTTCAACCTGCAAAAACATGGATGCAAACTGTTCCTCATTCGCTTTCATTGGTCTTTGGAACATATACAGATATCAAAGACATACCAGACACAGGCTTCCCAAACCATTATTTTAACTTCAGCTACTTTCGGGACCTGTATTCGAAAGTAGATGTCAAAGAAGGGTTGTTAACAGGTACTTGAAGCACATAGCTATACAAATACTTAGTAACAATATATTTTTAAATTGCTATTACTAATTGCAGATTATATTGGAGCCGTGCAATATGTGACTGAGGTGCAGCGTTCAACCAAAGGAGCACAAGGTTCAACAGTTTGGAGAGACATTGGTATTCAAAACTTAGAGTAAGTCTTTAAAACTTACCTTTAAAAGGTAACCTCATCCTCATTCTCACACATTTTTCCTTACTCTAACAGTGGTCGTACAGTACGGTTTACTTTATGGAACCAAGATGCTCATAATTTTAGGAAAACAGAATATGAGCAAGCAGAGAAACCAGTGATCATAGCAGTCAGCTCATGCTTAGTGAAAGACTATGGAGGTCACCTTATTGATTAATATTTATCACTCTCCTTTTAAGTTTACACTTACCGTTTAGGTTTGATTTTTATGATTATGACTTTCAGGTTTATGCTTAACATTCAAGTTCAATTTTTTTTTTTTTTAAATTAACATGCATAAATTAATACAGGCCTTCAACTGTCAAGCACCAATGCAACGTCATATTACTTTAACCCTAACATACCAGAAGTAAAAGAGATTCGCGATGTGTAAGCCTAATAACTAACAAACTCTTTTATCTTTTAAAAGAACTTAAACTTACATTGTTTGATTATACAGGTATGCAGAATTCATTGACCCACCGACAATACTCAATATCCAGCACCAAAAATGCACAAATCCAGAAGACGAAAAGGAAAGGAACCGCGTTACTTTGGCGGATTTGGCTGCAGAAAATCCAGAAAATCAAAGGGTAAGAAATAATTTTAACATGAGTTCCGCCAAATAAAAAAATAATGCATGCTCTTATATTTAAATTACAGAAAGTCCGGTTCACTGTTGTTGCTACAATTACTGGGTTCGTTACACCTAGGGCATGGTTTTTCAAGAAATGCTTTGACTGCGGTTCAAAAATCTCAGAGCGCTATCCGCATGTTCACTGTAAGCAACCGACAACTGACAAAGACTCGATCTACAGGTAATGAATAATAAGCAATGCACTTTTACGTGTCGGATTTATAATTACTAACAAACAACTTTTTGAATATCTAAACAGTTATTGCTTTAGAGTTGTACTATCTGACAGCACTGGCACCGGAGTAATGACATGCTTCAGTAACGAAGCAAACTCAATGATAAAAGATTGCAAAGAATTGTTGCAAAACATACCTAACCCCGACCCGTATGATTATCCTCCAGAATTGCTGTCTCTGCAAGGAAAGCGCAAAATTTTTCAGCTGCATTATGACCCAGAAAGTACAAAAGATAAACAAGTATTCATTCTTGATACCTGCTGGGATGACGTGCCATTGATGATATCAGCTGTGTCATCATTGCCTGAAAGTGCTGCAAGTTCTTCAAGTCAAATCACTATGGCATCAACCAATGTAGATATCAAAAATGTAGCAGCGGAAATACCTGTGCATGAACCGTCAACTCCCAAATCTGAAAATAGTGCACCGCCTGTAATCAATACACCAGGAAGCACTAGCATTGCAAAAGCTGGAACGCCTGACACCTTTGAGCTAAAGCAAGCTGATGGCGCGCCGCCACCAGAGCAAACTCCTACGTCTCAAACATCCAAAGCTGAAAATGAAAGGCCAAAAAGATCTGTCAGAAAAACCCTATTTACAGAAGGCAAGGATGCACAAGAAACAACATCTCAGAAGAAATCAAAGAAGACAGAGTGATCATCTTAAAGCTGCATGGTGCAAACGTGACAAGAGTGTTGCACCGAATTATGTATAATATTATAACAATCTATGCACTGCTAAGTGTACTTTAAAAACAGTTGGTAACGACTTTTGCTACTTAGATGTAATTTCCTTTGATGTATCTCAAAACCTATGTTATATGTAAACAAATATCGAACCTATTGGCAGTTATATGGCAACGTCACTTATGTTAGATTACGTAACAAAAACAAAATATCCTTGCATAGAATCAAAGGAAATGGTTAAGAACCGAAGCATTAACATATTATGAAGCGATAGTTTTATTCATACTTTTCATACATTATAGACCAGGCATATAATACAAACGAATCATAGCCTAGACCACTTATCGCTGCCAGCATTGCATAACACCTATCACATCTGAGCAGAATTTCTACTACCCAAAAACATTTGAGAATTTCTACCTAACTAAAATCTACGATACAACAAAACAATTACTTTGCATTAACAGATATTGCACATCACATTGTATTTCATTACATTGTACCGATGCCATTCTGTTTGTAGTGATACATTGCTAGCAGTTTAGCACGGGCGCATAATCTTTGGATTAAATTGTTGGACCTAAATAACTGAAACATTTTTTTGACATAGCATTTGTTTGTGTCACATAGTTTTTCGATTCGTTTCAAAGTTAATTCATTGGCCAATATCATACGCAAAAGCTAATGCAATTTCGTCCATTCGTTCGACTGAATGCCTTTGAATGATAAATAAATAACACAGCCATTATAAATACTAAACAACACAGCTTATATAAATACTAAAAGATGTTCTTATCATTCATACTTTAAAAGATGATGCCATTACATACAACGCCTAACAAGCATACCCAAAAAGCCTAAAGGCTTGCATCATATTTCGCAATAAAAACAACTAAATACCCAGAACAGAAACAGCCCCATACATATACCAAAAGACCCAAAAGATTACCACCCAAGATGAGCTATTGCAATCACTCGAACCAGAAAAGATTAATCTTTTTCTCTTCCCTTCCCTTGCGAGCTGCATCCATGGTATCGATCAAACGAGCCAGTACCTTCCTCTCCTTCTTCAAAGTAACCTTCAAACGTTCCAAACCAATCTCACCGTCATCATGAAATAGTATAAAACGCTCAGCTTCTTGAACATGATTCTCCAACCACCTAACCTTCGCAGCCAACTCATCCCTTTGCTGACCAAGCACCATCAAAAGCTGATCATTCTGGATATAGTCCTGTGTGAACGCCGCGTTCAAGCAATCGTACACCTCATTGGAATCAGCAGCAAACGTCAGATTTTGGAAATTAGGGGTACGAGCAAGGGCATATGCTGAAGTTGTTGGTGGTGCAGCCATGGTACAAACAAAGAATTATAAAAGTAGAAGCTAATAATAAAGATTTATGTTTAGGGTTTAGATGGAAATGTGGAAATGAAAGAAGAAGCAGATCCCCTTTTAATATCGAGTAAGGGAAAACCAAACACCCCCCCAAAAAAAAAAAAAAACATTTTTAAAAAGTTATATAAAAAGGTTATATAAAAGTAATATACATATATACCCTAAACAAAACATAAATACAAATAAAACAACAATAATACAAAAACGAAAAAAAATTATCTAATAAGACAATTTAAACATAAAATAACGGTGCGATCATTGAAAAATAAAAAACGTTATCCGAAAAAAATTACACTAAATAATCACAAATCTGCTACAAAATTATTTGTCGTTACAAGTAATATACATACATACCGGTACGACAATTTAAACAACAATAATACAAAAACGTTAAAAATTTCTCTAATAAGACAATTTAAACATAAAATAACGGTACGATCATTGAAAAATAAAAAACATTATCCGAAAAAAATTACACTAAATAATCGCAAATTTGTTACAAAATTATTTGTCGTTACAAGTAATATACATACATACCCTAAAGAAAACATAAATACAAATAAAAAAACAATAATACAAAAACGTTAAAAATTTATCTGATCAAACAATTTAAACATAAAATAACAGTACGATGATGAAAAAGTAAAAGGCATTATCCGAAAAAAAAATACACTAAATAATCGCAAACGGATAATTTACCGTTACAAAGAATCGCTGGAAAATTATCTGCTACAAAATAATTGATCTTTACAACTCTTTAAAAAATCCACTAAAAGAAAATAAAAAAATTAATTGTATAAGTTATAATGCAAAATAGGTATAAGGGAAATATCACAAAAAGAATAGGTGCAACGAATTACGACTAAATTATAAATTTAGCAAATTAATAGCTGTGCAATCGCTGGAAAAACATTTAGCCGGATAAACAGGCACGCCGGCAACGCGGCGACCGTCGCCAATCTTGTTATTATTATTATTATTATTATTATTATTATTATTATTATTATTATTATTATTATTATTATTAATTTTTGAATTAACTGGATGTGTTATTCTTTATTAGACAAGTGTTGATAATTTAGAAAACGCATAAAAGTGGGGTGCTTTGGGAAAGTAAGGTGGAAAATAATGGAAAAGTATAAATTTCATTTTTCTAAAATATCATGTTTTAGATTAGAAAAGTCAATTTGTTATTTTATGGGAAAAAAACTAAATATAGATTTAAACATGTTCTGTTTTTCTAGTTTTCCTATAAAAATTTTCTAATAAAAAAATAAAAAAAATAAAAAAAAAAAAAAAAAAAAAAAAAAAAAAATCCTAATCTCTAGCTTTTTTTAATAAAGCTTGTTTCTGTAAAATTTATTTTAATTTCAATATATTCTAGTATCTTTTTTAACAAATATCAGCTAGTAACTCGTGGCTGTTTTTCCAGGAAAAAATGTATGTTGAATAAAGTCAGCTATGGTGAATATGTATTTTAAAAATATCTTGTTGTAGGTGTTGGCATTTTCTGAGTGAAGAAAATTCAGCCTTTGATAAAATTACACCCACAAAAAATAAAAAGATATTTTTTTCAAGATTTTGTTTTTTAGTTTATCAAATTGTTATCCTTTAAAAATGGAAAGATGCACACTATCTCTTACTAACAATGGCTACAACAAGTACTCCAATTTTCCAATCATGGACACAAATTATATCAGCTTCTTGTGCAACATCTAGTACTAGTAACTTTAATCCTGCCATAGCAAACTTGCATGGTACTTTGTTTCTCACTTTAATATGATTATATGTTAAAATTTGAATTATGCTAATGTTTTTGTATACTAATAGTTGGAAAAAGTTTTATGGGTGCTTCTTTACAAGAGCATCAAAGATGGAAGAGTTCGGTTAAGACGAGCGGGAAGATAAAGGCTGCGGTTATCGTTGATGCACCTCCTGCTGAGGAATTAAAAGAGTATGTTCCCATGCACTCTCCTTATATGTTTTATGTTTTGTGATTTTTAGATGCATTGATAGGTAGTTTTGAGGGTGTTTTGGATTGTTTATATGGATGAGATTAGCTATTTTTAGATAAACAGATTGAGTTTGCTTAATGAAAACTGCTTTTCTATAAGGCAATAAGCTGATATGTAGCACACAACAAAAGCGCAACTAATTTCAAAATTTTGGTTTTGAAAGACTTATTATAGGAAGATGCAAATTTTGGTAAGTTCTTCCAAACAAGATTCGGAACCATACATAAATAGCTAAAATTCACTACATTAGCTAGCCCTTGATTGATGGATATCCTGTGGATTTTACGCGATTTACCTTACAAACAATATAAATTAAAATCAAAATAATGTTGAAATATCGGGGAGAGCTAAAACTAGAGCTCCAAATGATGAAATTTGGGCCTTATTTATCATGTTTCAACTTTTTTATATATGTAATTCCCACTTGTTCAATCTATGTTACTTAGCTAGGTAGCTCACAAATTGTTTTCTTTTTAGCTTTGTGCTTCCCTCATGGGCTGACTTCGACATTGGCCGAGCCCCAGTATACTGGAAAACAATGAATGGCCTTCCTCCTAGTTCTGTAAGTCCATAATTTCATTCAAGAGCCGAATCACGAGCTGACAACTATTCCTAAACCTTCAAGTCTTATGTGGAACTTGCAGGGTCAAAGACTGAAGCTATTCTACAATCCAGCTGCGACCAAACTGACTCCAAATGAAGAATTCGGCATCGCTTTTAATGGTACCTTCAGTTATCATCATTAACTCAAAATGAACTTATAAATTATGAAAGTTTGATATTTATATATAATTCTGTAGGCGGGTTTAATCAACCAATTATGTGTGGTGGTGAGCCAAGAGCAATGCTTCGTAAAGATCGTGGAAAAGCTGACTCTCCTATTTACACCATCCAAATATGTGTCCCCAAACATGGTATGCTTTACTGGTGCCAATTTCAATCCGTTTATTTATAATTAGACGATTTGGGTTGTGTTGAACTTAAACGGGTCAGTTGTGGAAAATGAAAAAAATATAAACTAATTTGAGAAAAGGTCAAATGGATCAATCCAGTATTATAAATGACCGGTTTCAACCTGAATCCAATCTAACCCATGACACAACAAACTCTTTTTGCCACTCTAGCATCTCTTGTTTTGTAATGCTCTTTTGTACCCGTTCATGGTGTTGACTAGCTTGTAATTGCAGCTGTGAACTTGATATTTTCGTTCACAAACGGTGGTGAGTGGGACGGTCCTTACAGACTTCAGTTTCAAGTGCCAAAGGCATGGCGTAATCGAGACATAGACTTCTTTAATCAGGTAAGAAGACTCTTTTTTAATCGACAAATAGACTTCTTTTTGGTCATTTGACATTTTGACCCTTTTTAGTCGCAATTAAAATGGATATAAACTAATTTATGGAAATCGGTGATCCAGGGTCTCACGGAGGAGCTAAGCAGAGAGGGTGCTTGTGAAAAAGCAATATTTCCCGACACAAGCATTGTTATCGATAGATGTCAAATCATGGGTAACTTGACCAGCGAAGGGGTACGTAAAAGATATCATTTGATTTTATATAAATAAGAGTAACCAGTTTATTTTCATATGAGACGTCCTAACACTAAGCCATTACTTATGAATGGGTAGTCAGACAGTTCAGATTGGTGATTAGTCAAATATAAATGTTTAGCCTATATGGGAACTGGTTGAATGGCGAATGGGTCAAATGGGTTGAAAAGGCGCATAAAATCATTTTTTATGCATCCAAACCTTTAAAATAGCATATTTCAACCGCAGCCCGTTTGAAATGTTACCCATGCCCGTTTTTCGTGTCTGTCTTTCCACCTCTACCATCGACTATTGAGTACCCCTTGCTAACTTACAACGATGTCATGTTTGATGCAGGGTGATCGTTGTGAACTTGATTTGGTAACAGGTTGCACAGATCCAGGGTCTCCCGAATATAACCCTCTTGCAAACGTAGATGATGGATCCTGCCCTCCTTACTCAGATTCCGAAGATTAAAATCACAAACGCACAAATAGATATGTGAATTGAAGTCCTAGTTAAGAGGCATGTGTTCATGGCTACGCCTCTTTTTGTTAATATGGTCTGAATCCAATATACTTATGAACTACATTCTTATATCTTTCGCTTGTATGATCAAGATTTGTTTCAACTTGAGAATGTAATTCTGAAACATTTAGTAAATTAGAACACAAGCGCACAAATTAAGGTTCTATATTTGCATACAAGTTTTTTTTTGCATAAAATTCATTCGTCTTGTTTTATCAACTGTGTTTTTGGTACATTCTAATCATTAACAGATGTATTTTGTGTCCTGATTGGGTCATTTTGTAACCCGTATTTGTTACATTTTTACAGAGTTTTAAGATTTTTTTTTTTTTTTTGGCTACAAAATGACTGAAACGAGACACAAAACAACTTAAAGGACTAATATGTGCAATAACTAAAGCGCGACAAATGTAAAAGTACCTTGATAATATACGCAGAAAAACCCTTTTACATATGGATAATTAGATCAGAGACACTGATTGTGTCCCATTTCCGACCTTCGAAAAGGTTTTACAATGACAATGACAATTAACGTTAGTTCCCTCTTGTGATAGTAGTGTCTTGTTCGTTTGTTGGATATATGTTTCGGCTATGGAATCAAACAAGATGGCTGCACCAACCCCAACAACTAGGTCGATGGTGTAGTGACCTCTTGTGCTTAAGAGCCTTGCAACTTGTAGTAAGTTGAAGATGTCGAATAGATAAGCTAGTTTCAACCTTTGCATCCTTCTCATATCAAGAGATGCTATGACTGATGCAGCTACATGACCCGAGTAGAACAAGAAGAATGATACGTTCCCAACTGGAAAATCAACACCCGAACCTAAGTACTCCTGTTAGATAGAATCCAAAACTGTGGTCATTTGCGCATCCATGTTTCAAACCATTTTTGTAAGGCTCGATTTGATAATATCTATATGTACGGAGTGGCGGAAGTAGGTCCAATAAAATTCTATTTTCTAGTTTCGATTTTTGTAAAAAAAAAAAACGTAATGTTTTCAAATGGACCAGTTTCAAACAATTGTGTTTATAGTACTCGCTAAGTTAGTTCATTAAACGGTGAAAATAAACTAGATTTTCATTAAACTTAATCGTTATAACAAAATCATACATATTTCTTCGATTCAAAAAGTTCATGCACACGGTGAGTTACACTTTTTGTTCCGCCACTTTATGTAAGATTAGTATTCGTTGATGGATACCTGAGGCAAAGGAAGTTGTGTAGAATAACCCAAAATGCCTCTGAAAGTGAACATTAGCAGTGTCGCGATGGTAGCTCTCGGACGCCCCTCCACCACCCATGTCCCGAGTATATACATAGTTTGCATTGCGACGAATACCTTCATATATTTTTTCCATAATCACATCAATACATCATGAAATAATATTAAGGGAGCTGAGTGCTTGTGCAGGCTTTATACCTTTTTTTTTTTTTTTTTTTTTTTTTTCAATAAATTAGAGTAAATTGCAAAAATCGTATATATGGTTTGGTCAAATTGCAAGTTCCATCTCTATTCTTTTAAAAGTGCACTCATCGTCCCTGTGAGAAACTTACAAGTGCACATTTGGTCAAAACTACGCTCTTCATCTTCCCTTTCACTTTGGTCCCTATGAGAGTAATTTAGTCATTTAATTTTAGTCGGGGACCAAGAGTACACTTGTAAGTTCAACACATTGAAGGCGATTGCACTTTCAAAAAGATAAGGACTGAAATTATCATTTAACCAAACCACAGAGACGAATTTTGCAATTTACTCCAAAAATTATTACTTCCACAAAATCCTATTAGCAGTATGAAATTTGTTATTAACAATTTAACAATTCATGTAGTGAGATAGTCTATAATATATTAATAAGTACGTAGTATCAAACAATTTATTAAAGGAATAAAGTACTTATAGATCTTCAAACTGTTTTAATACCCCAAGCTTGTGTCCACTTTCTATGTACCAGATCCAAAAGAGGGTTTAAAAATACATTCATAATTAATCTAGCATGTTTTCTTGCTCATTTGGCATAAACAAAACTGAAAAATATACTTGAATAACCCCTAAAATATGTCCATACAACCTCACTAATTAATAAGAAATGTTCATTTCATGAGAAACAAATTAAATCTCAATATTGTGATTATCTAAAGTGATAAAATACAAATAATAGTTAGCATAAGTAATTTAAGTACCGTATTAAGTCCAGCGAGAACAGTGTTTAACGCAGGGCTAGCGGAAAGAACACGATGTAGGTCAACAGTAGCAACAAACCCGATATCAAAAGGTGGCGAAGATGATGGAACCATTTTAAGCGTATACTCAACACACATAAAAAACAACACCAACATTACTAGCAAACACGGTACTGGGTGGTGTCTGAGCACCACCCAGACATCGTCCATAGTCCATTTCAAGAACAATGGATCACCCGTCCACGACCAGAATCCGCCAATGCCACTATGTCGTTGCAACCATAATGACACATTTTGTTTGGTCTTGTTAAGACTAGTACTAAAAAATGTTGTGTTGTCTAGGTCGATGGAGGTTGTGGTAGTGGCGTGGGTAGGGGAACGGTGGTGGAGGGTGTCACCATCCATCGTCATGGGTGGTAGTGGTGGTGTGATGGGCTATTTATTGGAAGGTCTTCGAGATCATGCTAATGAGAAAAGGTGGTATACATAAAGAATATGTACATTTGGAATGTATATATATAGCAGGGTTTTGTTGCACACGTTTACACACGTAGTTAATATGAAAGTTGTTTATGGTGCATGTTCTACGTAAGATTTGTGCAAAGATATGGACAAAAAATGTTAAGTTAGTAATATGTGCATTTAAAGTATATAGTTTAATGTACAATGTATATGGTTAACATTGTTAGGCTCCACACAGTAACGTAAGGACTACCATCGACCTTTATTTTATCCGTCACATTAGTTTTCTCTCTGGTGACTTACAGACGATTTTTTGCCATAATAAAGACGACATAAACTAAAAAAACATACCCCTCAAAAATACATTTTCATTTAATTTAAACACAAACACACACACATACACAACCAACAAGGACCAGCCATGCGCATAACGACTTTTTTTTTTTTTTTTTTTTTTTGCTATGTTTGTGTTCTGTGTGCTGGTGTGTGTGTGTTTGTGCCGTTTGCCTTAATAAATATTAATCAGTAGATAGTGGGTTGGTTGATGGAAATTCAGTATATGTGAAATTAAATTGAATATTAGTTCGGTTCGTATATCGGAAGTAACTCCTTTAGTTTGCCTTGGTCGGCTCCACGTGAAAGGTAACGCATGACATGTTTATTCACTCTTTACGATTAAGTTTTGGCTGGTTGACTTTTGTTTATTGGCACGAATCCCTTGATCAGTAATTGGCAATGTTGCAAAAAACGGCCTACAAGGCCTTGTAATCGCCGATTCCAAGCTACAAGGCCCTGGAACTTGGAGACATTTACAAGGAAGTCGTCCGATTAATCGGTGATTACAAGGTTTTGAGCCGATTAATCGGCTAAAAAACGCAACTCGGCCCTCGACCGCCTCAGGACCGATTCACGATTTTTGCAACATTGGTAATTGGTTTGACTGGAGCTGGATTATTGAGTAGATAAATTAAATTTGTGTTTTGGTTTGGATTTTGTTTGAAGTAATTGCTTATTGTGTTGTTATCGGTATTATTAATGGTATTGAATTAGGTATTAGTATTTGTATCGGTTTTGGATCGAAACATTGTTGGTAAAATATGGTTTTGGATTGGTAATTGTATCGGTATGGCTGTGATTTGTATTAGTATTGGTATAGGCATCGGTATATGATAATCTCGGTTATGATTGTTTGGGTTATAATGGATCATTGGTGATTGGTTTTGTGTTGGTGACGGTAATCCAATAGTTTTAACTAATCTGACTAGGTCTTGAGTAGTTATGTGTTGCATCTCGACATCAACAGCGTGCTTTGATTCAGCATCTGGTTGTGCTTTGATTTTGACTGGTTCTGTTTGGTTTTGCATATGTCTAATTACACACGTAAACGAAAAGAGTAATAAGAAGTGAAAAGGACAGAGACACTTCCCAACCAGAAAGCAAAGTTCTTACTGCTCTCTAGGGGTGTCCAAAAGAACCGAGGAACCAAAAGAACTGAGGAACCGTACCGGTACCGTATCGGAACCGAACCGTATATTAGAACCATGGTACGGTTCTTGGTTCCTAAAATTCCAAATTTTAGGTTCTCGGGACGGTTCGGGTCGGAACCGTCCGGTTCCGGTTCTTTCCCGAAAGAACCGACTACTTTAAAAATATGAAATTTTATAAGGTTTATTTGGGATATCGTGTAATGTGTATAGCATTTTAAAGAGAAATAAATAAATAAATAAATAATAAAAAAACCTGCTCATTATTAAACTGTAACATAAAAAATCTAAAAGTTAAAAACACATAATAAAATTAACACCCAAACTTATAATCAATTCAAAGATCATCATCATCATCATCATCATTCATCAACATAAAAGTATGTTTATCTTGAGATTATTATCATAAATTTGATACTTACCTATAGTAATAGAAAAATCAAGTGAATTATATAATGCAATATGTGACGAATGACGAATCTGCAGCTAACGAGTATAATGAGTTGGAAGTATGAAGGCATGTTATATTATATAAAAATGTTGGTTAGTTGGTGTTGGTGTACTTCATACTTTTCGATTCAATATGATGCGCAATATTTAATCAAGTATACTAAATAACTAAATCAAGTATATATGTTGTTGTTTAAGTATACAATATTTAATCATGTACATTAGTTAAATACCGTGTGTATTTGTATTGTTATAACATTATTAACATGTCTTTATGAATAATCGACGACGAAAAAAATAAATTATTTAATCACTTAGGTTCTTGTGGGAATTACCCGAAATTCCCGTACCGGAACCGAGTACCGTATCGGAACCATACCGAAGAACTTGGGATGGTTCTTGGTTCTACTTTTTTCATATTTTCGGTTCTCGGTTCTTTCGGGACGGTTCCGGTTCAGGACGGTTCCAGTACCATGGACACCCCTACTGCTCTCTGCTGAATCTGTATCTGCTGCTGTTGTGGTCTACTTGAATATGCTCTTCGTCTACCTCTGTCGGATTTCTCTGCCGCGGAGTCTGTATCTGTCTGTTGCTCTTTGCCTGGATCTGCTCTCCGTCTACCTCTGTTCGGATACCTCTGCCGTTGAATCTGTATTTTTTCGGAGTTTTCTTGTCAAACTCTCAATGTAGCGTTGTGAGTTTGAGGGGATGTTAAATAATAAAGGCCTATTGGCCATGCCCACTTGTTTAAGCTCGTTTTGTTTTTAGGGTTTATGTCTTGTTTTTTCTCTTTAATGTCTTTGTATTGTAATATTATAGTTGAATCTGAATAATATATTGTTGAAAATGAGTTGAGAAAAGGCTGATGCATTAGAGTAAAAGGTTAAGGATGACTTATTTGTGTAAAAGGTTCATGACTTGATATACATCGAACTATTGTCAACCTATTAAGTTTTTGGTTATGTGTGTGATGAATATTCGGTTGAAAAGGATTTTACTATTGGAGTAATAAGTTGAGGAATAGGCTAAAAGTATAAAGGGCTAATTATTTAGAATTGTATATAATTTGTCAATTTTTGTTGTTATTTATAATCATTTTTAGATTTTGCTATTAAAATACAGAATTTTCAAATTTTGACCTTTATATGTATTTTGTGATTATTTGTTCATGTAAAATAATCATTTTATCCTTTGAAATCCAAAAAAAGTAAGGGTATAATGGTCACAAAATACACACAAAAGTCGAAATTTGAAATGCTTGTGTTTTAATAGCAAAAGAAAAAGATGAATACACAGAATAACAAAAATTAACAAGTTAAATGCATTTCCAAATCATTAGCCCAAGTATAAAGCACATGTTGTATTAGAGATGCTTTTAGTGTGACATTTTAAAACTTTGTATTATATGAAATTTAAATATATATTTTGAGACGAAAAGAGTAATTAAAAATTTCAATTCTAATAGCATTTTTATTGAACGCAAATTAAGCATGTTAGTATAAAAAGAACGGCTCTATAGAAATTGTGTATCAAATGGAGCTATAGAGCATCAAGAGGTGGCACTCTTTTTTACTAAAACCAATCTCACATAGACAAATTAAGAAACTTTATCGATTAAAAAAAATTAAGTCATATCAAATGAACTTTACAGCACCAAGTACCATAACTTTTACCCGGCACTAATCTTATGTGTGCACGCGTTATAGCGGTGCTATGGTGTCGAGAGGTGTTTTTGCTTGAGTGATGAGGGTGAATGTTTTTTGATATTTGATGAGTGTCTAAATACTCATCATTTTATACCAATCTGAACTGCCAAAACATACAAAAACACTCAAATATGCATCATAATACTTAAAATATCTTAGAAGTGTGTTTTATATGTTTCAAATACAAAATATGCAAAAACAAATGAAAAACGTACAAAGTTTGCATAATTGGCAGTTTCAGTCCCTCAAGTTTCACAAAGTGTCAAAACTAGTCCCTGAAGGTTTAAAATAAATGAAAAGTCAACTTAAGTCCTTGGGAAACCAAAAATATTCACAAATGATCCCTGGATGAAAGTTTACACAAACTGGCAACTTTTACCCCTCAAGTTACAAAATTGGCAAAAATGGTCCCTGGGTATTCGAAACTTGGAAATTTACAAATAATACCCTTGTACTATGCATGAATTACAAAATGGAACAATTTTGATAAACTTTTGAGAAATTACAACCACATTCCTTAAAAAATCCAAATTTACAGAAAAGGTCCCTGGGGTTTGAGGAAATTGCAGAAAAGGTCCCTGGGATTTTAAAAAATGGAAAAATACATCTTATGTACTTGTATTATGGTATTATGGCAGGTTTAGTCCTTGTAAGAAGTTTGGAAAAGTGGAAAAGTCAGCCCTTCATCTTTGCCCAAATTACATTTTTGGTCCTTGTTTAAATACAAACCAAACCGGACCCTTTTTATTAACCTAAACCTAATCCTAAGCCTAGTCCATAAACTAGCCCACCCTTTTTATATTTTTTGGGCCCAGCTTTTTCCCAGCCCACCAAGATAACCCAACGCACCCTTTTAATAATAACGGGGGTTGACCCCAGTCAAACACCCCAAACCGCCTAAACCACCACCACTGTACACCCTTCTCCTCCACCCCTGCTTCACCTAAAACCAGGTGGTATTACACCACCACCTCATCACTTCCAGATCACCACCTACCCTCCACACCTCATCACATCAAACCACACCCCATTTAATGCTATCTACACCAATTTTCCCTTCAAACCACCTTTTTATCCTCTGTTTTCTTCAAAACAGCCCCAACTTGCATAAAACATCACCCTTTGCCTCCTGACACCTCCACAAACCTCCAACAATCTTTAATTACTAACCTTTGGCTCCAAGTAAACGTGGAAGACTTTTGGCGCCAAAATTGTTTAAACGGATAGGATTGATCCAAAGCATTGGATGGTCAAGATTTGAAGTGGGAAAAGATCAGAAGCTAGTGTGAAGGTTTTGAAGTCATTATATAAAGAAAAAGAAGCAATGGAGAAGTTACCTAGTTTTATTGTAATTTTAGTTTTAAATCGTTTTTATGCTCTTTCAATTACCAGTGTATTTTTAGCTTTCAAAGTACTTTAATTATCATCCTCAATGTGTAAGAAATATCTTTCAAGTATCAATCTCAATATAAAGTTCTATGTTCAGTTTATGCCAAATCGTATCAATTTCCATGTTTATTTAAATATTGTTAGTTGTTATTGGTTGTGGACTTTATAGGTTCATATAAGCTCCCATAAGCTCAATAAAGCTTCTAGTAATTTACAAATCAATATAGTTTAAAAAAAATCAACAAATAAAAAATTGGTCAAAGAAAGTCAACTGTTACAATTTGGGTTTGATTTCTTGGATTCAGAGTGATTTGGAAAGGAAGCAGCTTTGGAGTATTGGTTTAGATCCTCAGGGGAGGAAATAGGTTGTTCTTGGTTCATGGTTTGAGCAGGAAAGCAATATTGTAAGTTTCAAAAAAATCTCATAACTGTCTTTGTATTGCATCTTTATTAATCTTGATTATCATTGCCATTTTCTGTGTTTCTTATGTTTAATTAATGTATTTAAGTGTAGTTATGGTTTAAGATTGATAGGTTGTTGAGTGAAATAACTTGTTATTTATTTTCTTAAATCTCACAGTCAAGTAGTATAAGTATCATCTCTGAGTTTCATGCTTGTATTATTGTTGATTTTTGTTCATTTAATCTTATTACATGATATTATGAAGTTTAAAATCAGTTTCATGGTTTAAATTGGTATAAATCTTTGGAAATCACCATTTTCAGTTTTATAGGGAGTGTTTGGATTAACTGAGTTCAAGGGTTAAATAGGGTTTTCAGTTGTTGATTGTGGTCTAAATAGTCTTACTTAGGCTAAAACAAGTAAGTGTAACCTAGAAAATAAGTCCACAATAAGCTAGAAGTCAAAATCACAAGAAATTACCCACCACAGTTAACTGTGGTGAGTTTTCAAGTCCATAACTCATCACAACCTTGCATAAGTTGGTCATTTACTTAAATTAGTCTTAATATACCATAACTAAACAAGTTTGATCATAAAATCAGCTGTCTAAGTTCATAAAAGTCAAAACTCACAATTTCTCAAAAAGTCAAAAGGTACAAATGCAGATTTTTGTCAAAATAGCATGAATTGATTTGAATTGTGTATTAGGATCTAGGACTTGAAATTTGTTGTAGTGATACTCTACCAGCCCATTTTTAAGTTCCAACAAGTTTTATATTTTTAGGATTTTTACCCTGGGCCCCACAGACCCCCAAACACAACTGCAGGGCAAAGCCTTACCCTGCACACCAGATACACAGCCATCACCACCACTTTGGTGGTGATTTGTGGCCAACTCAGTGGGCCCCACACCTTCAAATTAGCATTTTATAACCCTCCTCCTACCAGACTTAAACCCTTGACCCTTGGTCTGACCATTTGACCACTGGGCCCCATCTGAAATCAGCTTGGAACTTTGTCCCACTTCTGAGTCAGAAACCAATTAAGCAAGTGCTTATTTGAGTTTTCCAGCTTATCCTAGGAGCTATTCTCACCACATCTAGCTTAAATAGGTATAGGTAACTTAGGTAAACCAGATTTCACCAAAGTGGACCCCACATAACCTCAACTTAGCTTATTTCTTAGTTTGGTCAACTATAGTCAACTGTATAAGCTAATAAGCACTTACAGTGCTTATTCTTGATTTCCAAAGTAGTTGTCTTTGTTAAAGTTTCATTATTTAAGTATTTAAGTAGTTTTTTAAAAGAAAAACTAGAAAAAACAAACATAAAAATAGTGATAGCTTCTATTTAATAGAAATTATCTAATTAATTTTCATCTCAGCTTATTAATAAGCACTTTTCTAATTTTATAATTTTATAAATTACTTAGTACCTTAAAGTAGTTAAAATAATTTTCTTAGAATTTTCCTAAGCAGTTTACTATTTATTAGATTTAAAACTAGTTTAAATAATTAAATAGGTAATATTAATAATTAAATAGATTTCTTTAATTTTAATTAACAAAAGTAGAATTTTATATTTTTCCTAAGTTTTATAAAGTAGTTAAGACTTTTAAAAAATAGTTTCATAATTTTCACTGTCCATTTTCTAATTTTCTTATTTAAATTAATTAAATTAGTTTAAAATTAATTAATAAGTAATTAATTAGTCAATTAGCTTAAATATAATTTTTAGCAACTTTTTATAATTTTGTAGTATTCCTGTAGTAATTATATAGTTTTATAAATTTTATCATAATTTTCTAAGGTAATTTAGTAATAATAGTAATTTAAAATAGTTTAATTAGATTAATTAAATTAAATAGTTTATAATTAATAAAATACTCATAAAACGACAAAAATATTTATTTTCATTTTTTATACTTTCTTCAAGTTCTTATTTAGGTTTAAAAATTATTGTTATAAGTTTTTAGGATTATTTGTAATAGTTGTAATTTTTAGTTAATTTAAATTAAGTTTTAAATTAGATTTTAATTAGTTTTATTAATTAAATAATAATTAAATATTATAATAATCATTTTCATTGCTTCAATTTCATTTTTCATTTTCTTTAATTTTAAGTTTGCAAAAGTTTCACTTTTACCCCTTGTAGTTTGTAACTTGTTAAATACCACTTTTCTCTGTCTGTTATCTGATTATCTGATTTTGTGCTTATATCTGTATTTCCGTTATAGTTTTATATTTTTCAAATATCAAGCAATCAGTAGTATAATAAACCCTCAAATCATCTTTGTTACTGTCCTCAGTACCACTCACTTTCCTAATCGTTTACAAATACAATTTCAATCTCGTTGGGATTTAACGACCCGGGGATTTCCCTGTACTTCCACGGTCAATATTAACTTGCACTTTCTCCCAGGTGGGCCTAACAGCTGCACACGGCTGACTGGTTGGTTTGGGAGGAGTCAAAATTTGGCGCCGCTGCCGGGGAGGTTGTTGCGTATTTCAAAACGGTAAAAGTTTAGTGGTTTTCAAAAACCCTCCTGTACAAATATCACCACTTTGTAAATTTTTAAGAAAATTAAATCATATCTGAAAACGTTCATTAACATTTCTCCTGAAGTGTTAACAACACCAAACAAATCATAAACAACAAAACAAACTGTGAAGTTAAATTACTTCGTATCTTTACGATTACAACCTATACAGTTGGTTTAAGGTAAGTTCTGACATTAAATTGCGAACTTAAGAGGGATCCATTTATTTCCTCCCGCCAGCCTGCGAGTAATCTTAAAGGAACGATTTCGGTTAACGAATCAGTTTCAAAAATATTGTCCAAGTTTTTTCACCCATACACGAAAAGCCAAAAACATTTTACTGTGAATATAATTACATAAGTTTACCACCGCAAACCAAGACAGAACACCTACCAACTGGGGGTGTGAACATAATAAGTTCCCAAACCTAAGATTCAAAACTTACCATTGTATCCTTGTGGATAGTGTACCTTTTTTAAAGGAGCTGTTCATTTGTGATTATTGGGTTTAAGTTCACTGTAGTTTTGCCTCGATCTTGTGTTGAAAAATAATTTTTGTGCATGCGCACTCGTTCACAATCAAAGAATAAAAAGAAGAAAAACGTACCCGAGTTACGTACTGTTGCAGAAGAACACACAGTCAAAATGAACGACGAGCCCCCATTCCTTCCCAAGGATGAGCCAGTTCCTGACACCCGAACTATGGAGGAACTGTGTCAACCTACCATGCACGGGAGGGGTGGACCAATTGCACCACTCACTATTGGAGCCACGGATTTTAGATTAAAACACCACATGATACAACAGATCCAGAATACGTGCCAGTTCCACGGATTACCGGGTGACGATGCCAACAGGCATCTCGACAAATTTTTAACTGTCACCCAAAGCATGAAACAAAATGGCGTCACCGATGACGGCCTACGTTTGTACCTATTTCCTTATTCACTCACTCATCATGCAACTTCATGGTTCGATCGACTTCCAAAGAATTCGATCCACACTTTTGATGAGATGATCACTAAATTTCTGGCCAAATACTTTCCACCATCTATGGTCACAAAGCTCAGGAATGATATCAGCAATTTCAGACAGCTTCCTGAAGAGTCCTTATTTGAGGCATGGGAATGCTACAAACTTGCTATTGATAGGTGTCCTAATCACAATATGCTTCTTGTCACCATTATTGATACCTTTTATAATGGTTTGACACTCCGTCATCGTGAAACCATCAATGCTGCTGCTGGGGGTACCTTTATGAAAAGAACCCTTGAAGAGTGCTACGACTTAATAGAAAACATGACTGCCCATCATAATTTTTGGGACTCCTCTGCTGAGAGGAATGACTCATTTAAGTCTGTCACTCCGGCAAGCAATGAAATATCTATCCTAGCTAAAAAGCTGGATGATTTGTCTACAGCAGTTTTGCGTATCCATCAGACAAATCCAAATCAGGTCAAAGTTGTTAACCCAAGTTGTGAAACTTGCGGTGGTCCACATCCTTACACAAAGTGCCCAGCCTCCGGTGGCTCGGCTCGTGAAAACGTGTATGCAGCTCAAGGTTCCTATAATACGGGAGGTAATTCTTACCAACCGCAAGGAGACCGAAACCTTTTGAGCTATCGATCTAATAACTACATTGGACCACCAGGGTTTAATCAATCCCAGAACCAAAATGGTCAAAACAGAAACCAGAACTTTAACCAGAATCAGAACCAGAACCGAATGAACCAAGGTTATAACAACCAAGGGAATTTCAACTCTGGTCAAAACCAGGTTCAACAAAATCAGAACCAAGGGAATTATAACAGAAATCAAGGTCAGAACAATTACCCACAGGGTAATTTTCAACAACAAAACCACTTCCAGGGTAATAACAACCAGCCACAAGGGAATTTCCAGAACAATCGAGCTCAAAATTTTCCAAACCAAAATCAAGCCATTGTTCCAACTGGACCATCACATGATGAGTTATTAAAACAGTTTATGAAATCCCAAGATGAACTGAACAAAATGCTGGTTAGTCAAATATCTAATTTGCAGAAGTCTTTAAATGATCAACCCTCGGGCTCAGGTACAACTTTACCTAGCAACACGATCGCTAATCCGAAAGGCGATGTAAAGGCGATCACCACAAGAAGTGGAGTTTCTTACCAAGGACCTACAGCTCCCTCTACCTCTTCTCCTATCCCTGTAGAGGAATGTGAAACTGAGGATACTACGGATACGGTACTTCCTAAAAATAACGGAGGTACCAATGACATTCCTCCTCCAGTTATCCCGGTCCGACTCCTCGTAAAAGAGTCGTGTTTGAAACTACCGAAGGTCCTGTTGAAAATCCAAAAGCCATCCCAAAACCAATAATTCCATATCCCTCACGATTGCAAGATCAAAAGCTCCGTGACAAAGCTAATCATCAAATGGAAAAATTCTTTCAGATTTTCCAAGAACTACACTTCGATATTAGTTTAGCGGATGCTCTTCTTTTAATGCCCAAATTCGCATCGAAAATCAAAAATCTGTTGAGCAATAAAGAGAAACTGTTTGAGATGGCACGAACTCCACTTAATGAGAACTGCTTTGCGGTTCTGTTAAAACAGCTTCCCGAGAAGCTAGGAGACCCCGGGAGATTTCTAATACCATGTATTTTCCCGAGAATGGTTGAATGCTTTGCCTTGGCCGATCTTGGTGCAAGCATCAATTTAATGCCTCACTCAGTTTGGAAAAAGCTCTCTCTTCAGGCACTTAGTCCCACATGCATGACTCTCGAGCTTGCAGACCGTTCAATTTCACGTCCCCTCGGTATTGCCGAGGACGTATTTGTGAGAGTGGGAAAGTTCCATTTTCCGGCAGACTTTGTCGTTGTTGATTTCGATGCAGATCCAAGAGTTCCTCTCATTCTTGCGAGGGGATTCTTAAGAACGGGACGTGCATTAATCGATGTTTTCGATGAGGAAATCACGTTACGAGTTGGCAATGAAGCGATTACGTTCAACCTTGATCAAACCTCGAGATACTCCTCGAATTATGATGCTGAATCGGTCAACCGAATTGATGTCATTGACATTGCATCCGAGGAGTATGCTCAGGAATTCCTTGGATTCGCTGATAATTTTCCGAGAGGCAATCCCACTACTTCTTCTGATCCCATAATCGCTAATTCTTCTCCTTCCCTCACTCCGTTTGAGGGAAGTGATTTCGTCCTTGAGGAATTAGAGGCCTTTCTCAAAAGTGATTCAGTTCCCGAAGGAATTGATTACCAAGAGATTGACCCGGAGGGGGATATACTTCTCCTTGAGAAGTTATTGAACAAAGATCCTTCTCCCATTCCTGTTCTACCTCCACAACTTCATAAGGCGGAAGTCAAATATGTTGAGAAAAATGATGATTTCCCTGAGGTTGAACTTAAGGACTTGCCTCCTCATCTAGAATATGCATTCTTGGAAGGTAACGATAAGTTACTAGTCATTATTGCAAAAGACTTAAAGGATGAGGAGAAAACTGCGCTGCTTAAAGTTTTAAAATCCCACAAGCAAGCAATTGCTTGGAAGCTCTCAGACATAAAGGGTATTAACCCGGATTTTTGTACACACAAAATCCTAATGGAAGAGGACTTTAAACCTACCGTGTAGCATCAACGAAGGGTAAATCCAAAAATTCACGAAGTTATAAAAGCTGAAGTTATCAAACTTCTTGATGCGGGATTGATTTACCCTATATCTGATAGTCCTTGGGTAAGCCCAATACATTGTGTTCCAAAGAAGGGTGGCATCACGGTTATCACAAATGAGGACAACGAGTTAATACCAACTCGTTTGGTTACAGGGTGGCGAGTATGTATTGATTACAGAAAGCTTAACGAAGCCACCCGCAAAGACCATTTTCCTCTGCCCTTTATGGACCAAATGCTCAAAAGACTAGCGGGAAACGAGTACTATTGTTTCCTTGACGGCTTCTCGGGTTACTTCCAAATTCCCATTGATCCACAGGATCAAGATAAGACTACCTTCACATGCCCTTACGGGACATTTGCCTATCGCCGCATGCCTTTTGGGTTATGCAATGCACCAGGCACTTTTCAAAGGTGCATGATGGCTATTTTCCATGACATGATTGGAAAAACCATGGAGGTATTCATGGATGACTTCTCAGTCATCGGGAATTCTTTCGACTCATGCCTCTCCCACTTAGAAAAAATGCTTCAACGTTGTGAAAACACTAATCTTTGTCTAAACTGGGAGAAGAGCCATTTTATGGTTAAGGAGGGCATTGTCCTCGGCCATAAAATTTCAAAAAGTGGGATTGAGGTCGATAAGGCCAAAATTGATGTTATTGCTAAACTGCCTCATCCCACCACTGTTAAAGGAATTAGGAGTTTCCTCGGCCATGCCGGATTCTATCGGAAATTCATTCAGGATTTCTCTAAAATAGCCCGGCCTATGACTCATCTTCTTGAAAAGGATGCTCCTTTTATCTTCTCACCAGAGTGCATCGAAGCCTTTGAAATTTTAAAGAAAAGGCTTACCGAGGCAGCAATCCTTGTTGCCCCCGACTGGGACTTACCCTTTGAACTTATGTGCGATGCTAGCGATTATGCTATTGGTGCAGTTCTGGGGCAACGCAAAACCAAACATTTTCAGCCAATACACTACGCAAGTAAGACCATGAATGAGGCTCAAACACACTATACCACCACAGAAAAAGAATTATTAGCTGTGGTATATGCCTTCGAAAAATTTCGGTCTTACTTAATCTTAAACAAAAGCGTGGTGTATACGGATCACTCGGCTCTGAAATACCTGTTCACTAAACAGGATGCAAAGCCAAGACTGCTCCGTTGGGTCCTGCTCCTTCAGGAATTCGATATTCTCATAAGAGATAAAAAAAGGAGCAGAGAACCTTGCTGCTGATCACTTGTCCCGGTTAGAAAATCCTCATCAGGATATTCTCGAGAGAAAAGAAATAAATGAAACCTTTCCTCTGGAGACTCTAAATCTAATCTCTACCCGGGATGATCCCAATACCCCATGGTTTGCCGACTTTGCAAATTACCGTGCGGGAAATTTCGTTGTGAAAGGGATGTCGTCCCAACAGAAAAGAAAATTCTTTAAAGATGTAAAACATTACTTCTGGGACGACCCCTACTTGTTCAAAATATGTGCGGATCAAGTCATCCGACGGTGTGTCCATGGCCAAGAAGCCATGGAAATTCTTAAAGCTTGTCATGATGGACCCACGGGGGGACATCATAACCCAAACTACACCACCAAAAAGGTGTTTGATTCAGGATTCTTTTGGCCCACGATCTATAAAGACGCCCATGAACTTATCAAAACCTGTGAGGCTTGCCAGCGTCACGGAAATATTTCCAAAAAGAATGAGATGCTGCAAAACGCCATCCAAGTCTGTGAAATATTTGATATGTGGGGCATTGATTTTATGGGGCCATTCCCGTCTTCACGAGGGAATAAGTATATACTCGTCGCTGTCGACTATCTGTCAAAATGGGTTGAGGCAAAAGCCTTACCCACCAATGATGCCCGAGTAGTTGTTAAATTTTTAAAGTCTCTCTTTGCCAGATTCGGGACTCCTCGTGCCATTATCAGTGATCGTGGTACTCACTTTTGCAATGAACAATTTGCGAGAGTAATGCTGAAATATGGTGTAACTCACCGTCTTTCTACACCATACCACCCCCAAACAAGTGGGCAGGTGGAGGTCTCAAATCGGGGTATTAAGAGAATTCTCGAGAGGACGGTTGGTGAAAACCGTGCCTCTTGGTCAGATAAGCTGGACGATGCATTATGGGCTTTCCGCACTGCTTACAAAACACCCATAGGGTGTACTCCATATAAGCTAGTGTACGGGAAAGCATGTCATCTTCCGATCGAATTAGAACATAAGGCCTATTGGGCCTTAAAACATGCAAATTTCGACCTTCAGACAGCGGGTGATCACCGTAAAGTTCAACTAAACGAACTAAATGAATTACGTGATCAAGCTTATGAAAATTCTTTAATCTATAAAGAAAAGACTAAGAAGATACATGACTCTAAAATAAAGAACCGCGTTTTCAACGTCGGTGACAGAGTTCTTCTTTTCAATTCAAGGTTAAAAATTTTCTCGGGAAAACTAAAATCCCGTTGGTCTGGACCATTTACTATAACCAAAGTATACCCATATGGAACTGTTGAGTTATTGCAACCTGACGGTCCCAATTTTAAAGTAAATGGTCATCGGTTAAAACACTATTTTGGAGGGGACATACAACCAATGGTTGTCCCGGATCTCCAAACTTACCCCATGGACCAATAAATTCGGGGACGAGTCAAGCTAGTGACTCGGTTAACAAAAACTAGTTTCCCCAAGGACAATTTTAATTCGGGGTCGAGTCAAGCTAGTGACTCGGGAATCAAAAACAAGCTACCTCATGGACAAATCAATTCGAGGTCGAGTCAAGCTAACGACTCGGTAATAAAAAATAGTAGCAATATGGGTCGTCACCCATATTTCTGTCTTCTCATCCCTTTCTAACACCCTAGTGTCGGGGAGACGAACCACATGTTGTACATATGTAAAATATTTTTTTCAAAAAAAAAAAAAAAAAAAATGGTATAAGACAAATAAAAAGAAAAAAGTGAGTTTGTATGTAAATAGAGTAAAATAAAAAGGTTAATAGTATTGCCTCCTTACGTTCTAAAGTCTTGGTGGGACACCAAGTACTGTGAATATTGAGGGCAATATTCAGTTCTAAGTGTGGGGGAGCGTTCTCACGAATGCAAAACACATGTTCCATCAAGAACCCCAATTTGATCAAAATTACCAGTTTTTTCACACTTAGAAATGCAAATAATGGTATCAATCCTCCATGTCTAACCCACAACAGGATTGGCTAGTCCATGAGCAAACGGCTCTTGGTAAAGACTTCTCAAAACCGTTGATGGCTTGCAATTTGCCAAAAATTGTATGGTTCCTCAGCTCCCCATATCCCTTAAAGCGAATGAGTTGGCTAGCCCGCAAGATTATGGCTTGTGGTAAAGGCCGTGGAAAAACCATAATTGGTAATCAGCTCACCAAGATGTTGACTATTCCATCAAGAGTTGGCTAGTCCAGAAGCAAACGGCTTTTGGTAAAGACTAATCAAATCCGTTGACAGCTGGTGGTTTGCTAAAAATCACACGGTTATCAGGTGTGCCACAGTTCTTACACCTGGCTACTCCAGAAGTGATGGCTTTTGGTAAAGAGTAAAAATCCATTAATTTTTTCTCAAATAGATTGCTAGGGACTAGCAATAGTTTAGTGTGGGGGATTGATGAGTGTCTAAATACTCATCATTTTATACCAATCTGAACTGCCAAAACATACAAAAACACTCAAATATGCATCATAATACTTAAAATATCTTAGAAGTGTGTTTTATATGTTTCAAATACAAAATATGCAAAAACAAATGAAAAACGTACAAAGTTTGCATAATTGGCAGTTTCAGTCCCTCAAGTTTCACAAAGTGTCAAAACTAGTCCCTGAAGGTTTAAAATAAATGAAAAGTCAACTTAAGTCCTTGGGAAACCAAAAATATTCACAAATGATCCCTGGATGAAAGTTTACACAAACTGGCAACTTTTACCCCTCAAGTTACAAAATTGGCAAAAATGGTCCCTAGGTATTCGAAACTTGGAAATTTACAAATAATACCCTTGTACTATGCATGAATTACAAAATGGAACAATTTTGATAAAATTTTGAGAAATTACAACCACAGTCCTTAAAAAATCCAAATTTACAGAAAAGGTCCCTGGGGTTTGAGGAAATTGCAGAAAAGGTCCCTGGGATTTTAAAAAATGGAAAAATACATCTTTTGTACTTGTATTATGGTATTATGGCAGGTTTAGTCCTTGTAAGAAGTTTGGAAAAGTGGAAAAGTCAGCCCATCATCTTTGCCCAAATTACATTTTTGGTCCTTGTTTAAATACAAACCAAACCGGACCCTTTTTATTAACCTAAACCTAATCCTAAGCCTAGTCCATAAACTAGCCCACCCTTTTTATATTTTTTGGGCCAAGCTTTTTCCCAGCCCACCAAGATAACCCAACGCACCCTTTTAATAATAACGGGGGTTGACCCCAGTCAAACACCCTAAACCGCCTAAACCACCACCACTGTACACCCTTCTCCTCCACCCCTGCTTCACCCAAAACCAGGTGGTATTACACCACCACCTCATCACTTCCAGCTCACCACCTACCCTCCACACCTCATCACATCAAACCACACCCCATTTAATGCTATCTACACCAATTTTCCCTTCAAACCACCTTTTTGTCCTATGTTTTCTTCAAAACAGCCCCAACTTGCATAAAACATCACCCTTTGCCTCCTGACACCTCCACAAACCTCCAACAATCTTTAATTACTAACATTTGGCTCCAAGTAAACGTGGAAGACTTTTGGCGCCAAAATTGTTTAAACGGATAGGATTGATCCAAAGCATTGGATGGTCAAGATTTGAAGTGGGAAAAGATCAGAAGCTAGTGTGAAGGTTTTGAAGTCATTATATAAAGAAAAAGAAGCAATGGAGAAGTTACCTAGTTTTATTGTAATTTTAGTTTTAAATCGTTTTTATGCTCTTTCAATTACCAGTGTATTTTTAGCTTTCAAAGTACTTTAATTATCATCCTCAGTGTGTAAGAAATATCTTTCAAGTATCAATCTCAATATAAAGTTCTATGTTCAGTTTATGCCAAATCGTATCAATTTCCATGTTTATTTAAATATTGTTAGTTGTTGTTGGTTGTGGACTTTATAGGTTCATATAAGCTCCCATAAGCTCAATAAAGCTTCTAGTAATTTACAAATCAGTATAGTTTAAAAAAATCAACAAATAAAAAATTGGTCAAAGAAAGTCAACTGTTACAATTTGGGTTTGATTTCTTGGATTCAGAGTGATTTGGAAAGGAAGCAGCTTTGGAGTATTGGTTTAGATCCTCAGGGGAGGAAATAGGTTGTTCTTGGTTCATGGTTTGAGCAGGAAAGCAATATTGTAAGTTTCAAAAAAATCTCATAACTGTCTTTGTATTGCATCTTTATTAATCTTGATTATCATTGCCATTTTCTGTGTTTCTTATGTTTAATTAATGTATTTAAGTGTAGTTATGGTTTAAGATTGATAGGTTGTTGAGTGAAATAACTTGTTATTTATTTTCTTAAATCTCACAGTCAAGTAGTATAAGTATCATCTCTGAGTTTCATGCTTGTATTATTGTTGATTTTTGTTCATTTAATCTTATTACATGATATTATGAAGTTTAAAATCAGTTTCATGGTTTAAATTAGTATAAATCTTTGGAAATCACCATTTTCAGTTTTATAGGGAGTGTTTGGATTAACTGAGTTCAAGGGTTAAATAGGGTTTTCAGTTGTTGATTGTGGTCTAAATAGTCTTACTTAGGCTAAAACAAGTAAGTGTAACCTAGAAAATAAGTCCACAATAAGCTAGAAGTCAAAATCACAAGAAATTACCCACCACAGTTAACTGTGGTGAGTTTTCAAGTCCATAACTCATCACAACCTTGCATAAGTTGGTCATTTACTTAAATTAGTCTTAATATACCATAACTAAACAAGTTTGATCATAAAATCAGCTGTCTAAGTTCATAAAAGTCAAAACTCACAATTTCTCAAAAAGTCAAAAGGTATAAATGCAGATTTTTGTCAAAATAGCATGAATTGATTTGAATTGTGTATTAGGATCTAGGACTTGAAATTTGTTGTAGTGATACTCTACCAGCCCATTTTTAAGTTCCAACAAGTTTTATATTTTTAGGATTTTTACCCTGGGCCCCACAGACCCGCAAACACAACTGCAGGGCAAAGCCTTACCCTGCACACCAGATACACAGCCATCACCACCACTTTGGTGGTGATTTGTGGCCAACTCAGTGGGCCCCACACCTTCTAATTAGCATTTTATAACCCCCCTCCTACCAGACTTAAACCCTTGACCCTTGGTCTGACCATTTGACCACTGGGCCCCATCTGAAATCAGCTTGGAACTTTGTCCCACTTCTGAGTCAGAAACCAATTAAGCAAGTGCTTATTTGAGTTTTCCAGCTTATCCTAGGAGCTATTCTCACCACATCTAGCTTAAATAGGTATAAGCAACTTAGGTAAACCAGATTTCACCAAAGTGGACCCCACATAACCTCAACTTAGCTTATTTCTTAGTTTGGTCAACTATAGTTAACTGTATAAGCTAATAAGCACTTACAGTGCTTATTCTTGATTTCTAAAGTAGTTGTCTTTGTTAAAGTTTCATTATTTAAGTATTTAAGTAGTTTTATAAAAGAAAAACCAGAAAAAACAAACATAAAAATAGTGATAGCTTCTATTTAATAGAAATTATCTAATTAATTTTCATCTCAGCTTATTAATAAGCACTTTTTTAATTTTATAATTTTATAAATTACTTAGTACCTTAAAGTAGTTAAAATAATTTTTTTAGAATTTTCCTAAGCAGTTTACTATTTATTAGATTTAAAACTAGTTTAAATAATTAAATAGGTAATATTAATAATTAAATAGATTTCTTTAATTTTAATTAACAAAAGTAGAATTTTATATTTTTCCTAAGTTTTATAAAGTAGTTAAGACTTTTAAAAAATAGTTTCATAATTTTCACTGTCCATTTTCTAATTTTCTTATTTAAATTAATTAAATTAGTTTAAAATTAATTAATAAGTAATTAATTAGTAAATTAGCTTAAATATAATTTTTAGCAACTTTTTATAATTTTTTAGTATTCCTGTAGTAATTATATAGTTTTATAAATTTTATCATAATTTTCTAAGGTAATTTAGTAATAATAGTAATTTAAAATAGTTTAATTAGATTAATTAAATTAAATAGCTTATAATTAATAAAATACTCATAAAAAGACAAAAATATTTATTTTCATTTTTTATACTTTATTCAAGTTCTTATTTAGGTTTAGAAATTATTGTTATAAGTTTTTAGGATTATTTGTAATAGTTGTAATTTTTAGTTAATTTAAATTAAGTTTTAAATTAGATTTTAATTAGTTTTATTAATTAAATAATAATTAAATATTATAATAATCATTTTCATTGCTTCAATTTCATTTTCCATTTTCTTTAATTTTAAGTTTGCAAAAGTTTCACTTTTACCCCCTGTAGTTTGTAACTTGTTAAATACCACTTTTCTCTGTCTGTTATCTGATTATCTGATTTTGTGCTTATATCTGTATTTCCGTTATAGTTTTATATTTTCCAAATATCAAGCAATGAGTAGTATAATAAACTCTCAAATCATCTTTGTTACTGTCCTCAGTACCACTCACTTTTCTAATCGTTTACAAATACAATTTCAATCTCATTGGGATTTAACGACCCGGGGATTTCCCTGTACTTCCACGGTCAATATTAACTTGCACTTTCTCCCAGGTGGGCCTAACAGCTGCACACGGCTGACTGGTTGGTTTGGGAGGAGTCAATATTTTTGAGTGAAAAGGGGTGTGAAAGAGGAAAAAGCTGATGTAGCATTACGTGACACTAAAAATGAGCCATGACACATGGTGCTTTGAGCACATGTATCATCACTTTTGCCCCGAGCCAATCCTACATGTGACGTGCCATGGCGATGCCATGGTATCGAGAGGGGACAACACCATCGGTGGCGGTAAGCCATTGGCTTGAGCCAAAACGATTTTTTATTTTTTTATTGATTAAAAATGGGTATGTGTGTTGAGTTTGTGTTGTGTTTTTTGAGTGTGTGTGCGCGCATTTGTGCTATGTGTCTGTGTGTATGGAATGAGATGAAGGAGATGAACTAGGTTGTGTTTTATTTCCTTTTTAAAACTTTTATAAATATTGAGTTTTCAATTTAAACCTCTAAACTATGAAATTTATAAATAAATTAGCGAGCAAAGTGCAAATTTAATCTAAACTTAAGTAATTTTTATATTTGTTGGGCAATAACTCGACAACAAACCCGAAGTTCGATCGCGGAACGCTAGATCGCGAGTTGTATCGAGCACAAGTAGCAAACACGAGAGACTACAAAGAACCGAAAAGAATATGCACACGATATACCCTCAACGAGCCCTTTATTAAAACCAATAAAGCTTTTACAATTGAGGAAAAAGAATGAATAACTAGTATCCCCTCATCTCTATTTATAGAGATGAAAAGGTGAAAACCTAGCTTGTCTTGCAATCCAAGCTAACTAATTCTAGTTTATGTCTAACACCTAATCTAATTACAAAAGTACACTTAAGTCCCTAATATATATTTAAGTTACTACTAATATTTAATAATTTCCACCTTAGGAGTAACACTTAAACATAATCGATACTCAGCACCTTTTCCTCGTGCTGGAACCTCGAAAGGGGGACCACCTTGTCGACTAGGCATTGTACTTTAGTATTTTTCAAGATTAGCTTCCGTAGACTCCTTCACTTTTTTCTTTTCAGCAACATTACCCTCTGCACCCTCTTTACCAGGTACTCCGGTTACCGTAATGTCTGCCCCACCTTTATACCAAGGTGTACCTTTTCTTGCTCCAATACCAAGCAGTCCGTGTTTGTCTTTTCTTTAAGTTATTTAACCTCCAACTTTCTTTGAGCCACTACAGCATCATCGTTATTAACCTGAACAACCTCAGCTTCACGATTCCCTTGAGCTCCATGCAGTTCCACCTCAAACCAAACACTTTCATCAACCTGTACTCCATGGACTCCTGTTTTAATACCAGGACCAAGTTGTTTGAGGCCAACTTGTTTTTGACCAAGTTATTTGAACCCAACTTGTTTATAATCAAGTTGTTTGAACCCAACTTGTTTAGAACCTCCATGTTTTTGTACACCAAAAGTCATCACTTTTGCTTGAAGAGTATACACACAGTTATCTTTCCTGATCCCAATCATCATAACCCGACAACCTTTGATAACCTTGACTCTACCCATCTGTAACTTTACAGTATAACCCTTTTTTCAAGAGTACCCAACGATATAAAGCTTTTTCTTAACTCTGGAACATACCTGACATCTTCTAGTATAAAGCTTGAACCATCATGCAACTGTATCTTCATTTTTTCTGTCCCTCTAATAGTGCATGTCCTGTTATCACCTAACTGAACCGAACCACCATCAATTTCCTTGAAGTCGTACAAGAAATCCCTCCTAGGTGTCATATGATAAGACCCACCTGAATCCATTACCAATTCAGTTATCTCATCATTCCCGAATACCATCAAGGCTTCTCCAAAGTAGGCGTTACCGTCATCATCAGAAGAATCAGAATCCTGATCATGCTTACCCTTCTTGACAAACCCACTTGACTTCTTCATTGGACAGTCTCTCTTCAGATGACCCTCTGAATGACATATGAAGCACTTGAGTTTACCAGTTCCACCCCTTGACTTAAATCGCGAACTTCCACCAGAATGAGCTTTCCTTGAATGATCCGACCCTCCCCTTACATATAACCCGTCACCAGTTTCTTCCTTTGTGCCTTCAGTTCTTTTCTTCAACTCTCTTGAATTCAGAGTCGCCAGAACATCCTCCATTGTCAAGGATTCCGTCCCATACAACAATGTCTCCACAAATATTTCATAAGACGATGGCAACGACGTAAGTAACATAAGTGCCTGATCCTCATCCTCAATCTCGATATCAATATTCGCCAAATCAAGTATCAACTTATTAAACTCATCTATATGATCACCCAGTTTCGTACCTGGACTCATATAGTATGTGTACAGCTTCTTCTTCAGATACAGTATGTTTGCTAAGGACTTAGTCATATAAAGACTAGTCAACTTCGTCCAAATTCCTACAACAGTTGTTTCCTTGGTAACTTCGCGTAAAACCCGGCCTCCCAAGCATAGAATCAAGGTACTGTATGCCTTCTTCATCAAAGCAGCCTTTTCACCTGCTTCCATGTCCGCGGGTAATGTCTCTAATGCAGCATCACACCCCAACTGTACCATTAAAGCACGCATCTTTATTTGCCATAACCCGAAGTCATTCTTCCCATCGAATTTCTCGATGTTAAACCTAGTTATAAATCTAGACATTCTTCTTATACATTTCTAAAAACCTTGTCAAGTTGTTTCTTAACCAACTTTACCGACAAGCCTCACAAGCCATGTGCAATATTCCCCTTGTTGCTATAAATCTTTCTTGCAAATCGAATTAATTAGAATAAACCTAAACCCTCGATTTCGAACAAGCAAACCCGATCGTAAACTTGAAACCCAAGCAAACCACGATCAAAACTTGTACCGCAAAAAAACCGTGCAACAAGAACCTCAGATTTAATCGTCTTTTAAAACCCAAAGATCGATAACCCGAAGTCGAATTTAATACAAAATTCGAAACCTTTTGGCTAGGAAAAACAAATCCTTTATGACAAAACCAACTTTTTGTCACCTTTGTAATACTTCATATGTATGTAAATTACATAAAAAAAACTCCCACCTCACGTTAATGTGAGAAACACATACATGCATAAAGAATAAAAAAAGGTTTTCTTAATTTGTCGCTTTCCTTTTCTTTCGTTGAAAATCAAACCGCCAAAAGGACCTACTCTTCGTGTTCAAATGATCGCTGCTCCAGAAAAAAAAAAGAAAAAGAAAAAAACGAATCGAAAACCTGAAATCGTTTTTTTTGTTCTAACCTCGAAACCAACTCGGCACCTCGAACTAGCACTCGAACTTCGATGACCACAATAACCATGGCTCTGATACCATTTGTTGGACAATACTTCGACAACAAACTCGAAGTTCGATCGCGGAACGCTAGATCGCGAGTTGTATTGAGCACAAGAAGCAAACACGAGAGACTACAAAGAACCGACAAGAATATGCACACGATATACCCTCAACGAGCCCTTTATTAAAACTAATAAAGCTTTTACAATTGATGAAGAAGAATGAATAACTAGTATCCCCTCATCTCTATTTATAGAGATGAGGAGGTGGAAACCTAGCTTGCCTTGCACTCCAAACTAACTAATTCTAGTTTATGTCTAACACCTAATCTAATTACAAAAGTACACTTAAGTCCCTAATATATATTTAAGTTACTACTAATATTTAACAATATTTTTATGCAAGATATTTATATATAAAGTATTTTTAACTTTAGTAAATGAAAATTTAGTTGATTTGGAAAAAAAATGGAAAATAAAATAACATTATGGGTCAAAAAAATTGTGTTTTGGCTTGAGTGATTGAATGATGAGGGATGGTGTTTCTAGGTATGTGAGTAAAAAAGATATAAAAAGAAAAAAGTTGACGTGACACATAAAAAAAATAATGACTTGAGTCAGAACACTAGGTACGTTTAGTGTCACGTATTCATATGTGCATCAACCTTTAGAAAAAAGTGAATAATGGTGATTATATTTCATGCTCGACTTAATGCGTCTAGCGAGGGGCCTAAAACAAGCTACCACGTAGATCATTCGTTAAAATTGTCAAAAGTGTAACATATATTTGTCAATTTGTGATGTCATTTTTTTTTTCATTTTTTTTTTTAAATGACAGCTAACAATTTTACATATATACATAACAAATATGTTTCACGAGTAATAATTAATAAGTAAAACTTGAACTAACAATCATTTAACTGATGAGTTTTTTACACAAAATAAAATATCATTGAAACACAAACCACCCATTTTATTTTTGTTTTACTCTTTTAAAAAATACTGAACAATATTTTCTACGCTCGACTTAATGCGTCTAGCTACAGCCTAAAATAAGCTATCTGATCATGTGTCTATTAGGAAATCGTCAAAAGTGTAACCTAAAATAAGAAATGTGTAAATAATTATAACAAAATAAACATAAAGCTAAATAGATAAACACTAGCTAGTTGATTGTACAAACGATATTTGTTAATCGATTTTTAATACATACACTTCGTCTAAGCTAAAATATCAATCACTTTGCTCCATATATTGTTTTGAAACCCGGTTCAATCGGGTCGGTTGAACCGGTTGAACCATTTTGGCCGGAAAAACGGGTCAAAATAAACCGGTTTTTCGAGCCTTGAGAATCCAGTTTGACCCACCGATATTCATGTGACCCGAATCAACCTAGTGCACCAAAGTCGGCCGTGTTTGACATTTTCTTTTCTTTATATTTTAGAAAATGTATATGATAAGTTTGGATTGAACTTGATGATGGATGATGTAAATGGTGGTTTTAAGTTAAAAACTTGTATCGTCATTGAATTGTATGTGTTTGGTATTGTATAATATATTATAAACCTATAATGTGAATGGTATTAAACTTTTTAGGCTTTATGTATGTTTGGTATAATTAAAGGTTTAGAGATGTTAAATGAGCGGCAATATACTTACATTAAAAATTAGGTTGAACTAGCAGTCGAATCAATTGAACTGGTAACTCGATAACTCGACCAAGTCGATTCAAGACCCGGCTTTAAAATATTGGTTATAACTATATTTAGATATTGACCGAAACAATGGATTGATCTTTACGCCTCGAGGTGACTCAACACATATTTGTCTTAGCTTTTGCATATGTGACCACGTTGTTGTGTTTGATACTATATAAAGGGACTAAAGTCAGTAGTTTACATGTGTAATGTTTAATCAATCATGTAAACTTGTGGAGCAATACATGTTGCCACGAGCTATCAATTTGTGACATACATCACCGAAACGCAATTCCATATTTTTCGAGTAGACTACTCCAAGATTATTATCATGCATTAAATTAACATGGTATGAAATTTGGAGATTAATCAATAATTTCATTTTTCAAGTGAAACTTAATTTATTTATTTATTTTTTTTTTGAAAGAAAAGTGAAACTTATTCAATTTATTGTTGTAGGTTAAAAAATTTCAGGTAACGTCTTTAACAAATCACTGAAATATCGAATTTGTCAATGTGAAATACACGAGAGAATGAAGAGTAATGATTTCAGCAAGAGCAGTCGGACGGACTACTATACTGAGTCTAGTAACTAGTAGAGTAGAGTTAAGTCAAAAGGGAAGGTATAGCAACCTTTCCGAACGAGCCTCTAGGATTTCCTGTAAACCCCCGTGATGTGGTAAAGGCGGGATATTAGGGGAAGCAGTGAGTGGAGATTCCCTTGCAGAGAGCCGGATGAGGAGCGAACCTCATGTCTTGTTCGAAGGGTGGGAACATTCGGCCCCTACTATCATTATGCATTTGCAATGTTATTTGGTTCAACTCTATTTGTGACCTTTTTCTCGTATGTTTTGAATGTGTCTAACCAAAAATCAATAAGCCGTATTGTGTTTGTATGATCCATGGCCGACAAAATTCACAAGATTGCACCGCGGCTAGCACTATCAATATACTATTTTACTTTCAAGTGATTAGGCTCGTTAGGTGACTTGATGGTTAAGTCCTTGACCCGATAAACTTAGGTTTGCCGTTAGACAGGCTTTTAACTAGCCAAAAACCTTTTGTAAAACTTGCATTTTTACTAGACTTTGAACTGATAATAGGCTCTTTAGGTGACTTGGTGGTTCGGTCCTTGACTTGCTCTTGTTAAGTTTACTGTTAGCGAGCTTATTATCAAGTCATGCTTTACAAGCAGAGACGGAGCCAGTAGGGGGGCTAGAGGGTGCTCGGCCCCTCTCAACCGACTCAACAACCTTAGAAATATATGAGAAACCATGTTAGATTTGTTTCATTTAAATGAAAAAATAAAGACGGAATTTTTTATAAATTCCGGCCATGATAGACGGAGAAGACTTCGGGTATGTTTGGCAAAAACTAGCTGTAAGCTGTATGCTGTAAGCTGTTAACTGTAAGCTGTATGCTGTAAGCTGCAAGGCTATTAATATGAGCTGCAAGCTGTATCTTTTTTTCAATAAAAATGTTTGGTAAATTAGCTGTTAAATGTAATTATAAGCTGTTGACAGTTATTTTACGTTTTAACAGCTCTGAAATATTTTAAAAGCTTCATGAATCAGCTTTTCATTTTGGAGCTATTTGTTTAAAATAAAAGCTAGAAGTTAATGTACCCAAACAGAGCTACTTGTTTTTTAAGAGATTATTTTTGTTACAAAAAGCTTACAGCTCCAAAAAAGCTGCATACCAAACAGGCCCGAAGATGTGCAGGTGAGAAGTGATAAAGTAGTGTATTGGTAATCAAGAAAAGTAGTAAAGTCAAAGTCTTTTAGTAATAGTGTAATACATCTCTTTGTATGTGTCATCTAGAGTGACTAGAATATTGAAGCTATATGTAGTTTATTATAAAAAATTAATTTTTTTTTTTTTGGGGTAAACAATTAATTTTTTTCTAATATGAAAGTTTTGTTTGTCTACATAAATTTGACAATTTTTAGTTTGTTTAACATGTTTTGCTTGGTTATAAAAATGCAGCTTAGTCACTATAACATTTTTATTATCTTTATTATATTTGTAACTATAGTATTTTAATCGACATAATCTTACACCCTTTTCTAATTATTTGTGGTAGGTCTGACCTGACTCGATAAACCATCTTGGATTTACTTATGTGTCCACCACTGAACTAGCCAACCATTAGCTTCTAAAATAAAGAATTGTATTTCCTAAAAAAAAAAAAAAAAAAAAAAAAAAAAAAGAGGGTTGAGCCCCCTAACTCAAATTCGTCGCTCCGTCCCTGTTAAGTCTTTGGAAAAACTTGAGTTTTAACTGGACTTCAAAACCATAATAGAACCTACTCAACCTAGGACTGGTCTAGGTCTTCTATAGTCGGGCTTTCCAGGATGTATAACTGGGGTAGGTGTACAGTGTAGACTGGTATCGGGTTTACATGCAAGAACCAGAACCAAAGCCTAAATAACAGAATATGTCCATTAAATAACCAAACCCCACACAACTTACAAACATTGAAAACCAAAGTGAACTACTCGTGAATTACATTTACTGCCACATTTATTTCACATCCTCAATTCCTCGTGACACCCTTTATTACTCTTTCAAATTCAAATACTATAAACCATTCGATGTCACTAAAATTCTTATATCACAAAATGACTATCTTTCTTTCCATCCTAACTACCATATTGCTCATTCCAACATGCCTCTCGTTTACAGTCATTATGTCCGATTCGGGGGTCCCTTCTGCGCTAGTAGATGCCCCTCAAACGGGCTTCTCGGGTAACAACAACGGGGCTAAAACCGACACACAAGAGCAACAAGCGGTTTATGATATCATGAAAGCTACGGGTAACGAATGGGCCACTGAAATCCCTGATGTTTGTAGGGGTCGTTGGCATGGTATCGAGTGCATGCCCGACAAAAATAATGTTTTCCACGTTGTTTCTTTATCTTTCGGGGCGTTGTCGGATGACACGGCTTTTCCTACGTGTGACCCGACACGGTCCTATATTTCACATTCCATCACTAAATTACCACACCTTCGTACCTTGTTTTTTTACCGATGTTTTAGTGACAAGCCTCAACCCATTCCTACGTTTTTGGGTCAACTGGGCCCTACTTTGCAAACGCTTGTTCTTAGAGAAAATGGGCATGTAGGCCCAATTCCTATTGGGCTAGGTAATCTAACCGGTTTAAGAGTTCTTGATCTTCACAAAAACAATCTCAATGGTTCAATACCAGTTTCTTTTAACCGGTTTACGGGTTTAAAGTCGTTGGATTTGAGCAGCAACAAACTATCCGGTTCGATCCCAAGTCTCAATTTTCCTCAACTCACTATACTCGACCTCAACCAAAACCACCTAACGGGCTCAATTCCGCCCACCATTGGAAATTGCATTTCGCTAATGAAAATGGATATAAGTCACAACAGACTCTCGGGCCAAATACCCGATTCCATCAACGGGTTGACGAGTCTAATCTTGATGGATTTGAGCTACAATAGTCTCTCAGGCCCACTTCCGTTGGGCCTAAAAGGCTTGGACTCCCTTCAAGCACTAATTCTCAATGGCAATCCAATGGGCTCAATGATCCCAAACACCGCATTCGACAACCTAAAAAACTTGATGATCCTTATTCTCTCGGATACATATTTACATGGGCCTATACCCGAATCAATAGCCCGATTACCTAACTTACGTATCCTTCACCTCGATAGGAACCGTTTAAATGGGTCGATACCAACAAGTTACAGAAATTTAAATGGGCTAAGTGAGTTAAGGCTTAATGATAACGAGTTGATCGGCCCAATTCCATTTGGCAAAGAAATGATTTGGAAAATGAGAAAAAAGTTGAAGCTTCAAAATAACTTAGGACTATGTTACGATGGTCGAAATGGGTTAGGAGACGATTTGGGCTTGTTATCAGATTCGGATATTGGTCACTGTGACATGCCGAAACCAGGTCCGGCTCAAATGGTTCAACACTTTGCCACATCGAATGAAGGTGAACCCATCCGGGCTACAAAGTTGATAGCAAACAGTGCAGTTAGCTATAGTTTAGGCATAGTTCAGTTACTCATGTACTTAGTTATGTGTTTTATATAATCAAAAGTTGTATTATTTTTGAGTAAGTAGTGATGGTTGTACTATTATTGTAAATTGTAATATTACTATAATGTGTACACGTATGTTTTAATAGATAATTATTATTTTAACGAGTATCTTATCAATTAGTAAACTATTAAATAAAAATAAATAAAAAAGTTAATATGATAGAATGGTTGTTAACTTGTATAATATGTATATCTTAAGTTTTGTATGTTTATACAAATCCTTTATGATATATAGTTAGTAAAGAAAACATAGTTGGTATAATTTAGGATACAAATGCATGAGTTATCATAAATATATGTTTGGGACCAAGTTTTCGAATAACAACCATACCTTGTCCCACATAGGTTAAAGACATGAAATGGTGGTGACTTATATACAACGGTCAAGATGTGTCTTTCAGAGTTGAAATAAGTACGAGTTTTCTAATAACAACCATTTTCAACCTTGTCCCATAGGTTAAATAAATGAAGATGAAATCTTTCAAAAAAAAAATAAATAAATAAATGAAGATGAAGGGTAAAGGGTGGTGGTGTTGGTTGTGTGGTGGTAGAGAGTGGTGGTGGTGGTAGATGTGAAATAAAAGATAAAAATAACTTTGCAAATTTAGTCCCTGAATCAATAGTGATATGCCACGTGGACTTTAAAGCAGTGAAATGACGATAATACCCTCGGTGACATGGCACTTAACGATGAAACTAATGGAAAAGGCCTCTCAGTGGCGATTTTGCGAAAATGTGGAACGTTGGTGTCTTTTTTGCGCTACTTTTTGTCTCGGTCCCGTTTTTGCAATTTCGTAAAACGTTAAGGACCATTTTTGCAATTTACCCATTAAAATAAGCAATTAAAATACCAAATAGACACTAAATATAAAGTAGTGTTACATTTTTTTTTATTTTTTTATTTTTTTCTAACATACTTGTTTCACTTTTACTACTTTAACTATTTTATACTCGGTATTACCTTCATAGCAATTAGAATATACATGTATATGTTGTTTTTATTCTTTCAATTGGTATATTATGTAAATTTTGAAAGTCCATATAATACTTTGTGGTCAAATCAGTAGAAGACTAAAATTTTCTTGGATTCTAAAATTCTAAATATTCAGATAGCCGTAAATATAAGATTTGGCGCCAAGTTGTAGTTGATTACAGGTATGTGTGAGTTCTTTATTTGTGGATATATTGTTTCATGAACAAGAGAAAAATGGTCGATTATTTTCTTTGAATCAAATAACATCGTTATCAATGACTAGCAGTCACATTTACAATCATAAACATAAGTTATAAAAAAAATGTAAGACTTTGTATATTCATAGAACACTACACGTAATAATTTGGTTACTGTTTTAAGACAAAGTAACGAGCCGACCCCCCTGTTGAGGTTGGGATACTTGCATGCGATCGACACAATAATGTGATGAGTTTTCATTAATGTTGTGCAGAAGGACAAAACGCTTAGTTGCATACGACTATATGCCTAATCGTAATGTGTTACTTATATACAACAGCCTAGTAACTTATACAAATACTAGTAACTTATACAAAGACTTGACTTTTGAAAACTTATTAGTAAATGGTAATTGCATAACAGATAGTAATATCCTCTCAGAAACATATTTACATGGGCCAATACCTAAATCAAGGGTTAATATACAAATATGTAACTAAATTTTTCAAAAAAGTTCGCCTAACTTAATGAACTTCTATTTTTTTCGCTTAAGTTACTGAACTTACAAAATATGACATTTAAGGTCACTGAACTTATAAATAATATTTATACACAAAACAGATGTTGTAAAAACATGACATTTTTGTTACTTAACATATCCAAAAATATACGATTAAGTCGCTCCTATCAACACTAAAAAATGGTTCCTATAAGTTCAATAACCTAAGTGAACAAATTGAAAGTTCAGTAACTTAGGTGAATTTTTTTGCAAAGTTTAGTAAAATAATTGTATATTAACTCTCTGAATCGATAGCTCGATTAACTAACTTATGTATCCTCCACCTCAATAGGAACCGTTTAAATGGGTCAATGCCAACAAGTTACCGAAATCTAAATGGGCTAAGTGAGTTAAGGCTTAACGATAACGAGTTGATCGGCCCAATTCCATTTGGCAAAGAAATGATTTGGAAAATGAGAAAAAAGTTGAAGCTTCAAAATAACTTAGGACTATGTTACGACGGTCGAAATGGGTTAGGAGATGATTTGGGCTTGTTATCAGATTCGGATATTGGTCACTGTGACATGCCGAAACCAGGTCCGGCTCAAATGGTTCAACACATTGCCTCATCGAATGAAGGTGAACCCGTCCGGGCTACAAAGTCGATAGTAAACAGTGCATTTAGCTATAGTTTAGGCATAGTTCAGTTAGTAATGTACTTAGTTATGTGTTTTATATAATCAAAAGTTGTATTATATTTCAGTAAGTAGTGATGGTTGTACTATTATTGTAAATTGTAATATTACTATAACGAGTATCTTATCAATTAGTAAACTATTGGATAAAATTAAATAAAAAAGTTAATATGATAGGATGGTTGTTAACTTGTATAATATGTATATCTTAAGTTTTGTATGTTTATACAAATCCTTTATGATATACAGTTGGTAAAGAAAACATAGGTGGTATAATTTAGGATACTACAAATGCATGAGTTATTATAAATATATGTTTGGGACCAAGTTTTTCTAATAACAACCATTTTCAACCTTGTCCCACATAGGTTAAATAAATGAAATGGTGGTCACTTATATACAACGGTCAAAATGTGTCTTTTACAGTTGAAATAAGTATGATGTTATCGTACTTTGCTCTGCAGCTTGAATGAAGCTATTTCATTACTTTAAATTGTTAGATCAAACTCGATAATTTATACAAAGTGTTAACTTTTGAAACCTACAGCTATTTTTGTATATGTGTCAATTCTTGGCGAAATGGCAGAAGATCATTGAACATGTCGTATCTGTAGGTCTATGTCGCATAAATTAGTAGTGTTGTGTTTTTGTTGCGAACGAGCATTGTAAAGTCTGCACCATTACGACAAAATGTCGTATATGGTATAATTACATATGGATAAAAGAATCAGAAATTCAATATTTGCACACAGTTAAAACAATACTTACGTAAATGTTCAAATTGAACCAATTAACTAAAGACCTCAATTTTACAAAATGGAAATGATTTGCACACTCCATTTTTTTATTGTAACACTCAGTCATGTGCATTAGACTGTTGTACTATGAATATTCACTGTTTTAACCGGTTGTACATATGAGTGTGCAAATCAAAACATAATATGTGCAAATACAAAATGATGTAAATTATTAAATTGCAAAGAAGAATATAAGCTATTCAAAATGGGCTTGAAAACTGTAAGCAAATTTCTAATCACCATCTTATGTTAATTCTGATCCTTCTTTGGTTGCATAAGATGAGCTCCATTCCTGAAATACTACTTTTTAAAGGCAAAGACGCAAACACACTTTGTCACAACTTGGACAAGAACCTCTCAGTTGATGAGTTACATGAAAATATTATGTTTAATCTTCGAATATCACCTTTTTTTTGGTCATTTTAAACTTGTGCCAAGACTACTAACTAGTTTTTAACTTACAATTCTAATATGGTTTGCAACATTTGAATATAAATCTCACTGAAATCAATAATCACATAAGTATCAATAGTTCAATTGTAATACACCGTAAAATCCCAGGTCATTTATTAATGCTAATTACCAACATTATTCTTAACTAAGCCATTTTTGCGGGCTAATTTAAATTTTTACATGAGGCACTGTTTGTTTGAACACCCGAATGTTTTAGACACCGTTTGTTTAACACCCGATTATGTTTTGTCACCCGATATCACCCGAATGTCACTCTTGGATGTCACCCAACGAGGTTAACACCGGTAACTCCACTTGCGACCCGACACCCAAATTGAACACCGAGAAATTTATAATATATATACTTATATATATATTAACTGTAAAAATTATTATTACCATATATATATACGAGAATATATATATACACCGTTTAAATATTTAAGGTTTTCACAAACCGACACCGATACCGAGATATATTTCACAAATTTTACGAACACCGACACCCCATATTTTTGGGCCCCACAAGCCCACTCTACTTCTTTTCTACTTGGGCCGGATCACCCTAAGCCCACACGGAGGTATTTTTATTTTTAAGACACTGGGCCGAACACACTCTCACAAGCCCATATTTTCTTTTCTTTTTCCTTGATTCGTTGGGCTAAATGTTTCCACAGCCCGTTTATGGTTTTGTAGTGTTTTCTTTTCTTTCGTGGCATGTCACCAACGCAGGACCAACTCCTTCACATTTTGAATTTTTACACATGTTGGTTTTGCTTAGCTCCCCCTTTTACACGACACAACTTTACTCCCACCCCTTTGACTTTACTAACTCTCGACAATGAGCCACCACCAAAGCCGTCCGACCTTCGGTCCAATGCATTACACACCAAGATGGTTTATTGTCCTATGGTTCGTATGTCCCATGGTTCCCCAACATGATTACCACACAAGGCCTAAATACAAATTGTTTATTTCCTACAACCTAAGCTAAATCTTAAACTAATCAACCTAAACCAAGGATGCTTCTTTTTTTGCTATAATCGATTTGACAACTCACTTGGATAGTTAGACAAAGATGTCGAGTGAGACATGACATTTGAGGTGTGTTGTGTCCTTAGGAAACCATGAACCACCCATGAACACCATATATAAACTTCATTAAATGCTAGCCTCCACACACTCTCAAAATTTCATCCAAAAACTACACACTCTAGTGTTGCTGTCGAAGAGAACCAAGGAGAAATCAAGCCAAGGTTTCGAGTCGTATAAGTTGGGTGACAAAGTGTTGGATCAAAGAGGGGATCACTTGACGGAAAGGAGCACCACGTTTTACTTGTTCATTGTCTCGTACCCACGGTTTCATCACCACCAAATTTTGGTGTCGTAAGTGTTACTCACCTCCTTCCTTTTCGTATACTAAAAGTCATGCATGTCACGTATGCTTATCACACGACGCACGCTTTATAATTAAGTCAACTCTTTCATTGCACATATATCGACTTTTCTTCTTTTTCACACCACGACACCCTTGAGGAAAGGGCTCGTCATTTGTTATTTACACGTGCAACTTATATGTTTTCTTCGACCCTCCCAATATTCGACTCAAGCTTAACCGAGACCACCAAACATGCAAGACATATACAGTTCTACACCACGAAAACTAGACCCAAATTAAGCCTTAGTCGAGCTATATTTTTTTCTTCCTTAACAACAAACTAAACACCCACTTTGGGCCTTTACCGGGCTAACAAGCCCAAGAACATTTCATAATAAGTTTTCGGTTTGAAAACTTGAAGAAAAGTCGAAATGAATAAGACTTTAGAAAACCGAATTTGAACAAGTTTTGAGGTTATAAAAGTCACTTTTTATTGTGTCAAAAGTTTGGTTTTCGAAAATTTCATCAAGGACTACGTTTGCAAAAAGTTTCACGTTAAGGGACTAAAACCGTCAAAAAACATAAACTTTCGAACCAGATTTTAAATACCGAAACTCTTTTGAAATCGAGGGTAAAAACCGTCATTTGACCTAAGTTGAAGGAATAAAGTGAAAAAGTACGAAAAGGACTAAAAGGAAATTATTTTTGACCAAAGGGTAAAAAGTGTAATTTCGTAAAAGTTAAGGGTTAAATTGTGACAAGTTATACTTTCATAACTAATTATATGATTCTTATAAAAACATATATAAATATTTTTCTTTAACTTTAAATATATAACTTTATTAAAAATATTTAATCATAAATATTTTTAAACGGCATTATTTTCACAACGAGTTAATATTTATCGAACACCGATTCGTAGCAACACTAACAATAAATACGTAAAGTTATTGACACCCGAACGGATATCACCGTACACGAGGCACATCACATGTCATTTACGACACGAATCTAAAACACCGATTACAATATATTTATAGGTCGCAAGTCGGAGGAATTTCATTGCTTGTCATAGCAATCCACAATCACTTTTGAGCACCTTGTGATTACGCACCTTTCAGGTGAGTTCATGGTCCCACATTTTAATTGTTTTTAAACTCCGTGGGGAGATACATGCTATAAATCGAACACAAGTATTTTTCTGTATGCTGCTATCACCTGATATTGCCTAAGTTGACACCTGTGCTACAAGTCCCTCATATCACGAACCTTAATCACTTGCGAGTGAGCGCGAATATAGTTGATAGATCTATTGGAATGGCAGCCCGCCTCTGTCAAGGTGATCACTTGGCAGGAGGTGTGCTATATTCGAGGTATTATGGAAATTTGGCACATTTCCTGTCACCGAGGCCCCCCTTGTCATTTACATCCGCTGTGGTGTAGATGATTGTTATTATCTTTATGATATGTCAAATCAATGTTAAGGCTTGCGTTTCGTGAGACTTAGGAGCAATATTACACCCATTTAGTCAAGACCTGTCTATCTTGGCTTGTTTATTTCAAATGCTTGACTTGTGTTCACACTATTACTATTTAAACTACTATGGATTCACTCAACCTTTGTGTTGACTTTTTTTAGCATGTTTATCTCAGGAAATTAGCAAGCATGGCGGCACGGAGCTGGCAAAGGGCACAGGACCTCCCTTTTGATTTCAATAATTATATCATTCTTTACAAACTCATCACCACTTTTGTGTAACAATTAACATTTTGGAAAAATGTTTGTAACTCTGAATATTTGAGTTTTCATGGAATGATATTGACAATCCTTTGAATTGTTTTCTATGAGTATGACTGTGTACTAAACTGTAATGACCCCGATTAGACTTCCGCTGCTTAATCAAATTTCGGGGTGTTACATCAATACCAAATCCCATCAATTGGGTCACTATTAGGAAAAGGAGCAAGAAGAGAAGGTCAACATGGAGAATATTTTCACCGAAGGAATTGCATTATGCTACAATAACTTGTGAAGGAGCTTGGGATAGTAACAGTTGATCATCCGAGATATTAGGATTATCTAAAATTGCATCATAACTTACAAAATGCATATTTAAACACCCTCTAAGTATTTTTTTTCCCGTGTTTACAGATTGTGGTAGGGAAGCTCACTATAGTTGAAATGAAATTTGGGGTTGAGGTTGGGATACTTGCATGCGTTCGACACAATAATGTGGTGAGTTTTCATCAATGTTGTGCAAAAGGACAAAACGCTTAGTTGCATACGACTACATGCCTAATCGTAATGTGTTACTTATATACAACAGCGTAGATGTGTGGCTGAGTTGAAATAAGTATTATGTTATCTGAAAAGAAGCTATGATCGCTTAAATTAAGATGTTACTTGATTTATATCTTAATTTAAGTGGTTATGTTTCTTAACAAATAACTTATACAAAGACTTGACTTTTGAAAACTTATTAGTAAATGGTAATTGCATAACAGATAGTAATATCCTCTCAGAAACATATTTACATGGGCCTATACCTGAATCAAGGGTTAATATAACATGGCATTTTTGTTACTTAACATATCCAAAAATATACGATTAAGTCGCTCCTATCAACACTAAAAAATACTTCCTATAAGTTCAAAACTTAAGTGAACAAATTGAAAGTTCAGTAACTTAGGTGAACTTTTTTGCAAACTTTAGTAACATATTTGTATATTAACTCTCTGAATCGATAGCTCGATTAACTAACTTACGTATCCTCCACCTCAATAGGAACCGTTTAAATGGGTCGATGCCAACAAGTTACCGAAATCTAAATGGGCTAAGTGAGTTAAGGCTTAATGATAACGAGTTGGTCGGCCCAATTTCCATTTGCCAAAGAAATGATTTGGAAAATGAGAAAAAAGTTGAAGCTTCAAAATAACTTAGGACTATGTTACGATGGTTGAAATGGGTTAGGAGACGATTTGGGCTTGTTATCAGATTTGTATAGTCACTGTGACATGCCTAAAGTGGGGCAGCTCAAATGGTTCAACACTTTGCCACATCAGGTGAACCCGTCCGGGGTACAAAGTCGGTAGCAAACAGTGCAGTTAGCTATAGTTTAGGCAAATTCAGTTAGTAATGTACTTAGTTATGTGTTTTATTTTGTCAGTTAGTATTATATTTGAGTAAGTAGTGATGGTTGTACTATTAGGGGTGGCAATGTTGCCTAAAGGTTTATGGAAGTTATATTTAATTGACCAATAAAAAGCATACAACACATTTCATGCCTAACAATGCCTAAAGCTTCATTTTTAGTGGCAATGCCAGGCCTAAGCATTCCTAAACTTTTTTTTTTTTTACTCATTCTTTTCTTGCTTGCACTAATCGGCCCACCCACCAGGAACACAAAATGTGGATCTAGTTTTGTTTGGTAGTACCTTTGTCTTATTAAATCACACATCACACACACTTGTATTCACACACAAAATCTTGATTTAGTCCCACCTGAGCTTGTTGCACATTTTCTTGATTTAGATCTTGACCCACTTCATATTTTTGCACATTATCACAATCTTGATCTTGACCCACTTCATTTTGTTACACATTATAACAATCTTGATAATCATTAGCTTCATCATCTTGATCCAATCCCACCTTCAACTCTATAATTCACAATCTCTAAATCCTCAAACACATGCCTTCTTTTCCTACCTTCACCCTCATAACCATCATGATAACTATCATCTTCACAATCTCCAACTACCATTTTAATATCTCTTTCGCCACCTTCAAATGCCACTAACCACCTAGCAAAAACAGCACCGCAACTCCCTTGACCCTCATTTTCACCATTGTTAACCACTACCAAACGGATAAAAGCTTGCAACGGTAACAAATTCAATGCTTGCAACGGTCAAAAAAATTAAATGCAATGGTTTTACCAAATCGGTAAACCATGCCGTTTCCCTTGCCGATTTGCCCACACCGATCGACTGCCAATGTGTTGCCGATTCATACCGATTCACACCGAGCCATTGCCGAAAACGTTGCCACCCCCCTTATTGTAAATTACTATAATGTACACATATGCTTTAAGAGATACTAGTAATTACTATATTATGTTAACGAGCATCGATTAGCAAATTTGATGTTTCTTAATTAACGTTTGAACAATAAACACATCTTAAATCCAAAACTGATGTAATTACTTGATATAATAACTTAAATACTGACCAAACTATCAAAGTATTGTTAGTTGCAATGAAATCCATAGAAACAATCTCATCTACCCCTAAATAAACAATTTTGGTTTTAATATCGATGAAAAAAGCTCTAATAATTCTGCCAAAAGCTGATATAAATATTTAAGAATATACAAAAAAAAGTGAAAAACCTATAACAATCCAACAAAAAGCTGTTTATGATATAGTATGTATTAGTATTTTTCTTTTGTTGGACTTTGTATAGAGAATACTTATAATACTCACGCACGTGCGGTTTTTTTTTTTTTTTTTTTTTTTTAAATGATATATTTTTATTTATTAAAAAACAAATAATTTAATCTTTGTTTTTTTTATGATTTTTAATTATAGTTTTTTATTATTAAAGATAATAATTTAAAAAGTTTAATCCTATTATTAGTTGCATTTTATTTATATTTTTTGTATTTATCTTCCACTTGTGTAATATATCAACAAAACGAATTGATAAATTAAAAAATAATATATTACCTAATAAGTAAATAATTTTTTTTGAAATACGAAAATCTTTGTTTAATTATATAAAAGATTGATACTAATGGTCGTTAAATGCGCTGGTAATATAAAACTAAAACTGTGATGAGCGGTTGCATAAAATTTCTTTAAAACGGCTTGAAACACACAAATGTACATTGGCTTTCGTAAATATTGGTGCCTATATGTATAATTGCATATCCTTTCTAAATAGCTTCACCAAAAGCTATGATGTGTCTAAACGGAATTGATGTGTATGATATATGCAAAAGAGAAATGATATTAACTGAAATAAGGAAATGGAGGTGAAACTTGTCCCACATTGATGGAAGAACAATCATTCCTTGGCTTTAAATCTAAGTCCACGGAGTTCTTAGTAAATTGTCTTATTTTTCTTATAATGCATATATGCAAAGGGATTTGGACCATGGGTTCACAAGCCTGGAATGCTCCTTCAAAGCTCATTGCTATTATGCACTAAAATAAAAACATAGATTGGTTTTTTAGACCCTGCTGTTGGAATTATAATATCATGACATGTATATAAATAAACCAATAACATCAAGTAAGCATATTATAATATCATGACATGCATATAAATAAACTAATAACATCAAGTAAGCATAGCGGAAGCAATGAATTATAATATCATGACATGCATATAAATAAATCAATAACATCAAGTAAGCATAGCGGAAGCAACTATAACAAGATCATATAACATGTAATTAATTAATCAATAATAAATAGTAAACGCACCTTTGTGATTCTAGCTCGAACAAGAATCAATTAAAGCAATCTTCAACTTATGAACCCTAATTAGGGTTTATGTGGATTGTAAGAATAACCCTTTACCTTTTTTTTATTCAATCCAAAATATAACCAATAGTGTGGTTATATCACGTTCTTGTACACACGTACTAATTCAAGTAAAAAAAATTATGCAAGTAATTGAATAACAAAACAATTTGGAAGACAAAAATCGAATCCCTAAAGATTAGGGATTGTTTGATCGATTTAGGACAAGAAAAGAAAAGAGAAAACTCAAGATTATTGTGTGTACAAGTGTAGGAAACAATGAATCCTTGAGTTTGCTTATATAGTGGAGATTACTTGGAGTTCAAGGCACAAAGGTGGTGCATTTGTCCTTGGCCGATCGGTTCTAGATCCCTAGAAGGGATTCCAGAACTTTCTTGACTTTCCAATAATTCACACCTATCACTTTCCTTTTATTCGTCTAACGGTCGTTAGCCATTCTCCGTTAAATACTAACGGTCGTTACATGTTTTGTTTATTTAATAATTATACTTAACATTTATAAATAATTATTATTCATTTACTCTTCATACGTAAAGTGTGCAATCCCGTGATCTCGAGTTCGATCCTAACACACAACTATTAATTTATGTTCATAAAACTAACACCTGCATCTTTTTATAATCTGAATTGGTGTGTTGGCATACGTATTTTACCTTCAATTTATGCAAATAATAGAAGGCATAAGAAGAATTAGCCAATGTAATTTTTCCTTTTTTTTAGCGGATGCTAAAGCAAAGACGTTTGAAATTAATGTCTTACTTCTGGCAATTGGATATCCCAAACACCACATTCGACAACTTAAAAAACCTAGTGATTTTTATCCTTTAGGATACATATTTACAAGGCCAATACCCTAATAAATAGCCCGATTACCTAACTTACGTGTCCTCCACCTCGATAGGAACTGTTTAAATGGGTCAACACCAACAACTTACCGAAACTTAAATGGGCTAAGTGAGTTGAGACTTAATGACAACGATTTAGTCGGCCGAATACCATTTGGGAAGGAAATGATTAGGAAAATGAGAATAAGTTGAAGCTGCAAAATAACTTAGAACCATGTTACAATGGTCGAAACAGGTTCGGGGGCGATTTGGGCTTGTTATCGGATTCCGATATTGGTCATTGTGACATGCCTAAACTGGGGCCGGCTCAAATGGTTCAACACTTCGCCACATCAAATGAAGGTGAACCCGTCCGGGCTACAAAGTCGATAACAAACAGTCTAGTTAGCTAGTTTAGGATAATTCAGTTAGCAATGTACTTAGTTATGCGTTTTATATAATTAAAAGTTGTATTATATGTGAGTGAGTGGTGGTGGTTGTACTTAAATGAGTGTGTTTATAGAATACGAAGTCTTAACTTTTGAAACGATAGCTTAAATTTAAATGCTTGTTTGTCTTAATATATCTTAATCTTCTTTAACATAAATGTTTATACTTTGACAACTAATAGAATTTTAACTATAATACTCATGCATAACGACAAAAAGTTAAAACGGCAAATATCTATATATTATAAGGCAATATCCATAATGTTTTAACCCTTTAATTAAACGTGACACCTAATGTGTTAAGAAGTTGACAAGTGGATTTAGGAATGGAACTAGGACACAAATTGATTACGTGCAATTATAAAAATTAGACTAACACAAGAAACAAATTTTTTACAGAGCGGGTGCATTTACTTAAAATCAATGTTTACTTTATACTAAAAATTAACACGACGCTACAAAATTTCATGGTTTTCGGGGACCCACCCTGGTTCCGTCGCTAGTGGATTACTAGTGGACTTAAGTTGCGAAATTGTGGTTAAGTACTGTACGAAAGGAATATTGAGTGGTCTTGTGACCCGAAAGATATAGCCACTTTTAACTTATACTAATGTTTATCCTAAGCCTCTAGCTTAGCTAGGTGTTGGTAGAGAACGGTTAGTTGCATACAACTACATGCCTAATCGCAATGTGTTGGCTCATCTTAATTGACAACAGTCAACTGTATCATATCTGAATTATATAAGTTCCGATTTGACCTTTTACCCAAAATTATATAAGTTCCGATAAATTCTATAATAAAACATTAACTAGAAACAATGTCATCAACAAATGTCTAGACAAAGATATGTTCTCTCAGGTCCATAATATTTGGAAGATTACGTTGTGTTGTGCATATTTATAAATTAGTTTTGTAATAACAACCATTTCAACCTTGTCCCACATAGGTTAAGGAACGAAATGGTGGCAACTTATATACAACAGTGTAAATGTGTATGTTTGAGTTGAAGGAAGTGTTATGTTATCGGGATGCCCTCCTCACTTAAATCAATATGTTACTTGATTTAAGTGGGTACGTTGTATACCGTATAATTTATACGAAGACTTAACTTTTTAAAACGTACTCGTAACATATTATTACATGGTAATTATATATGACCACATGGATGCGACTAATCGCAATGTATTGTATCATCTTCATGGACAACACTTGACCGTCGATGGAATTAGGTAAGTTGTTCCTTCTTCCCTCATCTTTCTTTATAAAACGTAACATATTATTACATGGTAATTATATATGACCACATGCATGCGACTAATCGCAATGTATTGTATCATTAATCATCTTCATGGACAACACTTGACCGTCGATGGAATTAGGTAAGTTGTTCCTTCTTCCCTCATCTTTCTTTAATTGCTTCGCGAATGAACGAAACCCGATTATTTGATGTTCTTTATCCTAAAAAAGTGATCTAGTGGCTGGGTAGGGTGACCCTCGTATCCAAAGAAATAATTGATGATCTTAACTGCTTTTCAGACATAACATAGTCGGTTCATTAGCATTTAGCATGCATGTAATAGATTATTCACTATCTCGTCTAGATATCTTCATCATCATACGATAACGGCATACCGCATATAATCCCGAGAAATGTTAAAGCGAGCAACGTATCGATGGACACGGATATGCAAAACTGATCCCAGATGGTGCGACCAGGATAAAGAACAGGATTATTGGTTTGTGAATAATAGAATTATTTTGCTGTCACGAACAGGATGTTGCCACATAAAATTAAGCATACATTTAGGCATACCAGTTACGTATTGCAATCAATGCTCAGTTACGCATTGCAATCAATGGTCAAAAATGCATGTGTGATTGATTTCAGTTATGCAAAACTGATCCCAGATGGTGCGACCAATGTAACCACTATAGCTGACTCAGCTACCTCGCCCCACAATAAGCAAAAGCTTCACCGAGATGCGACTGTACATAGCTTTGGGATCCTGATCTCGAAACTCACTAGTGACAAGAAACCAGTTGAAGAGCTAAACCCCAACAACCAAGCAATCCATCATAGATGTGGTTCTGCCATTGACACGCGCGTGAAAGCAAATTTAGTGAAACCGACCACGAAGTTCAGTGGGAGCTATGTAGTTTCTTAGCCAGATGCTAGTACTCCATGTTAGAGTTTGTACTAGTGTTGATACTTTCACTCCATCTCGCAAGACCCACGAAGCCGGATATATATAACAATTTCTTAGACGATAAAACCCAAAGCTTTTTATACCAAGCAATACCTCCCGTTACATAAAATTTGAACCAAAAAAATAAATAAATAATAAAATTAAAAAAAAAAAAAAAAAAAAAAAAAAAAAAGAAAAAAAAAGCAAAACTGCAAAAGAACACTAAATGATCGACTTTCAAATACTTTGCTGAAGTTTTGATTTCGTTATATAAACTCTCAACAGTCAAAAGCCTACAAAATCTTTTGAGATAAGCCTGGTTTGTAAGCACCTGGCATGCATCAAGATGAACTCTTCAAATATTTACATCATATCTGACATGAGTTTAGTATGCACGACTGGTCAAAAAGTCACAGTTTTACAACAAGTTTTAACAACAGCATTTTAGTTTAAGAGAATTTCTCTTCCCGGTCTCCCGCAGCCACATCACTTTCTTCCAGATTGCTAAACTCCAAGAAATGTGTTGGCCTGTGATCTTCATGATAATATTCTCGTGGAGTTCCTAGTTGAGAAAAAGTGACTTTTCGCCATTTGGAATTGATGTGTATGATATATGCAAAAGAGAAATGATATTTCTCTATGCAAAAATTAACTGGAAAATAAGGAAATGGGAGCGGAACTTGTCCCACATTGGTGGAAGAACAATCTTTCCATTGCTTTATAAGAAAGTCCATGGATTTCTTAGTAAATTGTCTTATTTTTCTTATAGTGGCTATTTGCGAAGGGATTTGGTCTTGCGTAGGTTCAATTCTCTCTAACCAAATAGTCATTGATAGAAAACATAGACTTGTTTTTTGGACCCTAGAATCTTTTAATAATCTCAAATGTTGAGTTGGCATGCTTATTTCACCTTCAATTTATGTAGATGATAGCAGGAATAAGAGAATTAGCCAATGTAATTTTTCCTACTTTTTTGTAAAGATACTAAAGCGAAGTCGTTTTAACTTACGTGGCCACCCTACAAGTAAAAATAGGTGGTATAATTTAGGATACTATAAACGCATGAGTTATTATAAATGTTTGGGACTTGGTGGTGACGTATATACAATGGTTAAGATGTGTCTTTTCGAGTTGAAATAAGTATTATGTTATCTACTTCGCTACTTGGCCACTTGAAAGAACATGTTATGTTTACACAAAGTGTTAACTTTTGAAACCTGTAGCTATTGCAAAGTGGAGGTATATACTCCATAAATAACAAATATGGTATAATTAATTACATGTAGTAATAAAATTTAATATATCACTAAATAGAATCAGAAATTCAATATTTCCACATACTTAAACCAATACTAACGTAAATATTCAAAATTGAACTCGTATATCATGGTTAGCTAAACGCCTCAATTTTACAAAATGGTGTAATTGTAAAATTACAAAGAAGAAAATAAAATTTTCAAAATGGATGTGAAAACTATAATATGAGTCTTACCTCTGAATTTTCCAATAATCAATTTTCTAATCGCCATCTTATGTTAATTCCGAGCTTGTAAACTTATGGATATTTCTTTGGTTCCATAAGATGAGCTCCATTTTTATGAAATACTACTTTTTTTAAGGCAAAGACGCACGCCCACTTTGGCACAACTTGGAGCGAACCTCTTAGTTGATGAGTTACATGAAAATATTACGTTTGATTTTTTTTATTTTCACATGTTTTTTCTCATTTCAAACTTGTGCTAACTAGTTTTTGACTTTCAGTTTTATAAAGGTTTGAAACATTTGAATACCAAATCCCACTGATATGATATTAATAATCACATAAGTATCGATCAATACCAAATCCCATCAATTGGGTCACTATCAGGAAAAGGAGCGAGAAGAGAAGGTCGCCATAGAGAATATTTTCACCGAAGGAATTGCATTATGCTACAAGAACTTGTGAAGGAGGGATAGTAACAGTTGATCACCTGATTTTATTTTAATCTAAGATAACGTCATAAGACAAAATGCATATCTAAACACCCTCTAAGTAATTTTGCCATGTTTGCAGATTGTGGTAAAGAGGCTCACTTTAGCTGAAATGGAATTTGCGATTGAGGTTGGGGTACAATCATGGGTGAGTTTCCATTGGTGTTGTGCAAAAGGACAAGAACGCTTAGTTGCATACGACTACGTGCCTAATCGTAATGTATTGGCTCATCTTCATGAACAACACTCAACTAAATTATGTCTTGAAAATGAAGATGATGTTGTGTTTGTGCGTATTTGTAAGGGCGTAGACTTATAAGTTATAATTAGTTATCATTGTAGCTTAACTCATATACAAATATACAATTGATACATAAATGGGATTTAGTAAAAACTAAAAATGCAAGAGTTATTATAAATACTGGACATGGTGTTTTTAATAACCATTTCAACCTTGTCCCACATAGGTTATGGATTGAAATGGTGGCAACTTATATACAACAGTGTAAATGTGTGACTGAGTTGCAAGAAGTATATTATGTTATCTGCCAAGAAGCTAGATCCACTCAAATTAAGATGTTACTTGATTTAAGTGACTTATGTTTCTTGACAGATAACTTATACAGATTTGACTTTTGAAAATTTATTAGAAATTTGTCATTGCATACAGATAACTTATCCTATGGGCTCAATGATCCCAAACACCGCATTCGACAATTTAAAAAACTTAATGATTCTTATCCACCGGATACTGATTAGCTAACTTACGTATCCTCCACCTAAATAATGTATCCTCCACCTCGATAGGAACCTTTTAAACGGGTCGATACCAACAAGTTACCGAAATCTAAATGGGCTAAGTGAGTTGAGACTTTATGACAACGAGTTAGTCAGCCCAATAACATTAGGAAAAGAACTGATGATTTGGAAGATGAGAAAAAAGTTGAAGCATCGAAATAACTTGGGACTATGTTACGCTGGTCGAAATGGGTTAGGAGACGATTTGGGATTGTTATCAGATTCGGATTTTGTTCACTTTAACATGCCTAAACCAGATCCAGCTCAAATGGTTCAACACTTTGCCATGCCGAATGAAGGTGAACTTGTCCAGGCTACTAAGTCAGTCAGTAACTATAAAAATGTTAATGTGATAGGACGATACTTGTTAACATACATAAGTATCTGATAAACAAAGTCTATATGATAAAAACAAATATATGAGATATTGGGTGCGTTTGGTATTCTGCCATGAATCACAATCGGCATCAGTTCCGACATAAGATGGGTCCCTCACCTATGATAGATTCATACCTCACATCTTAAACTTCTATGAAGTATGGACAATATCCGTATTTCATCCCATATAATATAGGCCCCTCATCTTAACCAAACACTTAGAATCCATTACCACTATGATTCCCTCATTTCCATAGGGGATACCAAACGCACGTTATCTTAGTAGCTTCACTGTAGATGGTATAATTAGGATACTAAGTTACATGATTAGTATGGTTTTGTTAATAACAGCCATTTTAACATTTGTCCCACATAGGTCAAGGAAATGAAATGGTGGTAATTAATATACAACGGTCAAGACGTGTCTTAAGAGTTGGAATAAGTATATTACTTTATCTACTTTCCCACAACCACTTGAATAAAGATAATTGCTTTATTTAAGTTGTTGTGTCAAAGTAGGTAATTTATGCAAAGTATTAACTTTTGCATGTTTATAGCTATTTTTGTATATGTGCAAATTCTTCGCGAATGGCATAAGATAGTTGCATCTAAAATGTTGTTTGTATGTGGCATAGATTATTAGTATTTTGTATTTATGTTGCAAATGAGAACATTGCGCATATAAACATCAATATGGTAAACACTTCAAATTTAATTATAACTAATTACATGTAGCTATAAACATTCAATATACAAAGTGTTTCAAAACAATATTAGAACAGAGCAAGTGTTAGCAATTTTTTTTTGGGAGATCACAAGTTCAAGTTCGGGTCAAGCAGGACTATGTCATTATGGTAGGCCGAAGACATATCAGCAAAAAATGGGACAAAAAACAACTAGTTGGCTAATTAACGCGTATTAATTTAAAGCATAATGTTTTAGTGACAATAGGGAGATCTTTCGATTTGGTTTATGTGTGTTTTATTATAAAAACTACAATATATCGAACTAATGAGTACTATTAATATGAATGTTTACTTATGTAACTTGTTTGCTTAATTGTGTTCTTGCAACGTCGAAATGTCAAAAATAGTTAGTTGCACGCGACTACGCGCCTATTCGCAATGTGTTTCCTCTTCTTCATGGACAACAATCAACTGAATTGTATCTTGGTTACATAATTTCTGATGACTTCAATAATTAAATATTGACTAGAAACAACATCATCAACAAATTTTTAAACAAAGATATGTTGGTGTTGTGCACATTTATACGGATGTTAATTTATAATTAATTAGCATAGTAGCTTCACTGATATACACCTTGACACAGAAAACATAAATGGCAAAAATTAGGATTTAGGATACTAAAAATGCATGAATTTTATAAATACTGTTTTGAACAACAACCATTTCAACCTTGTCCCACATAGCTAATGTGAATAAAATGGTGGCAGCTTATATACAATAGTGTACACGTGTGTGACGAGTTTAAAGAAGTATTATGTTATCGGATGGGTTCTTTTCCACTGAAATTAAGATGTTACTTGATTTGAGTGGGGGATGTTCTTAACCGTATAACTCATACTTAGACTTGACTTTTTAAAACTAAATATATTGACTATTAGTACATGGTAATTCCGTAATTGTATTTGTATATGACTACATGCCTGATTGCAATGTATTGTATCATCTTCATTGACAACACTTGACTTACATGCGTTCTTGATTGGGAACCAACAAATGGCTATTGCTATTGTAAACGTGGATGGAGTCAGGGCCGGTCCTGAGTTTTTTGTTGTCCTGGGCGAGATGATAGCAAAAAGCCCTGAATAAACTTATTTTAAGGGCCGGTCCTTAGTTAATTATATTGTTTTTATTTTATTTAATTTTTTTCTAAAAAAAATGCTCGACGGCATCAGAAAACTGGTGTAATGTCATGAGAGGTGTTTTGGTGTCATAGTCAAAACTGGTGCAATGGCAAAAAGTGCAAAGATGACACTAATTTTTCTCACTGCATTACCTTTGGCACGAGACTGTACCTAGCCCTTTAAAACGTTTAGTCTACAAGTAACTTCGAAAATCAATGAATTAACTAGTCAACGGGTGAAGTCGGGTTATAATTAGTAAACAAACGTATAGCCATAATAATAACTAGAATTTTCTAAAAACACCTTTTGTTTAACATCATGATTTTAACTATAGTATTGGTTCTAATAAAATAAAAATAACTAATTTATAAAATATACATCTATTGGAGAAACCGTTTGGATACATAATAAATGTGCATATTTAGATCTTTTCTATTTTTGAGTTTTAAAATCTATCAATATATACGATGAATTTATAAAATGAAATTTATGTTTGATAAATACGATGAATAAATTAAAATTTTGAGAATAAAAAGATAAATGCTATTTCAAAAATTGGAAAAGAAAAAAAACGTGTAGAGCTAATAAAGCCATTTGTACCTGTGTAAAAATAAAATTAAAATCTTAAAACAAAAATGTAAAACCAATAGGTAAGCTATTCCTTCTTCCCTCAGTTTTCTTTAACTGCTTCACATATGAACAAAAGACGATTATTTGATGCTCTTTATCCTAAGAGAGTGAGAATATCAATGGACTCGGATATAGATGCATGTGTGGCTGTTAGTTTTATAGACATGAAATAATAGATGCGAGTTAGAATCGAACTTGAGATTACGGGATTGCACATTTTACGTATGAAGAGTAAATGAATAATAATTACTATAAAAGTTAAGAATAATTATTAAAACACTAAAACACCTAGCGACCGTTAGTATTTGACGGAAAATGACTAACGACCATTAGACGAATAAAAGGAAAGTATTACATGTGAATAATTGGAAGGTCAAGAAGGTTTCGGAATCCCCTAGGGACCCTAAACCGATCGGCAAACAAAAGGGGGCACCTCCTTTGTGCCTTGAACTCCAAGTTACATCACCTCTACAAACAAACTCAAGGTTATTGTTTTCTCATAACATAACCTAAGAGTTTTCTTTCTTCTTTTTTCCTTGCAAAACCAATCAACCCACCCTAATCCCTTAGGGAGTCGATTTTTTTAAAGCTAAAAAGTGTTTTGTGTTTATTACTTGCATAATCTTTTACTTGAATTAGTACGTGCGTACAAAAACGTGAATCAAACACACTATTATTTGATTCTTAGATTGAATAACGGTAAGGGGTTATTTGTGTAATCCATATAAACCCTAATTAGGGTTCTTGATTTGAAGATTTGCAATTACTTGATTCTTGTTCGGGCTAGAATCACAAAGGTACGTTTACAATTTATTATTCGTTAATTAATTACATGTTACATGATATTGTTATAATACTTCCGTATGTGTTTACTTGATGTTTATTGTTTATATTTATGATATGTCATGTTATATAATTCCAAGTTTTCCAACAGTGGCTAGTATCAGTTATGCAAAACTGACCCCAGATGTTGCAACCAGTGTAACCACAATAGTCAAAGGCACACTCGGCTTACCTCGCACCATGGTATCTTAGGAGAAGCTTCACCAATAGCTTTGGGATCCAGTTGCTTGAACACGCTAGTGACAAGAAACCAATTGAAGAGTTGAACCTCAACAGACCAAGCAATCCATCATGAATTAGCCAATGTAATTTTTCCTTTTTTTTTTTTTTTTTTTTTTTTTTTTTTTTTTTTTTGTAAATGTTCAAAATTGAACTAGTCTATCATGGTTAGCTTAACACCTCAATTTTACAAAATGATGTAAATTATTAAATCACAAAGAAGAAAATAAAATGTTCAAAATATGTTTGAAAACTGTAATATGAGTCTTACTTCTGACTTTTCCAATAAGCAATTTTCTAATAGACATCTTATGTTAATTCCGAGCTTGTAACCTTATGGAAATCCGATCCTTCTTTGGTTGCATATAAGATGAGCTCCATTCATGAAATACAACTGTTTTAAAAGGCAAAGACGCACGCATACTTTGTCGTAACTTGGCCAAAACCTCTTAGTTGACGAGTTACATGAAAATATTATGTTTGAAACATTTGTATATAAATCTCACTGATATCAATAATGACATAAGTATCTATATCAATCCCATCAATTGGGTCACTATCAAGAAAAGGAGCAATAAGAGAAGGTCAACATGGAGAATCTTTTCACTGAAGGAATTGCATTATGCTACAATTAACTTGTGAAGGAGGGATAGTAACAATTGATCATCTGATTTTATTTTAATCTAAGATAACGTCATAACATACAAAATGCATATCTAAACACCCGCTAAGTAATTTTTTCGTGTTTGCAGATTATGGTAAAAAGGATCACTTTAGCTAAAATGGAATTTGCGGTTGAGGTTGTGATACTTGCACGAATTTGACACAATAATGGGGTGAGTTTCCGTTAGTGTTGTGCAAAAGGACAAGAATGCTTAGTTGCTTATGACTACATATACATGCCTAATTGTAATGTGTTGGCTCATCTTCATGAGCAACACTCAACTGAATTATGTCTTGAAAAGGAAGATGACGTTGTGTTTGTGCATATTTGTAAGGGTGTAAATTTATAATACCAACCATTTCAACCTAAATGGGATTTAGGATACTAAGAATGCATGACTATATTATAAATATTGCACCTGCTGTTTTCTATAACAACCATTTCAATCTTGTCCCACATAGGTTCAGGAATTAAATGGTGGCAGCTTATATACAACAGTGTACATGTGTGTAAAAGAGTTGAAAGAAGTATTATGTTATTGGATTTGATCTTTCTCATTTAAATTAAGATGTCATTTGATTTAAGTGAGAAAGACATGGTTGTAATAGCAGAAAAAATTATCATCATCAAATGGCCAATTTAATTGTATATGATTGAGCTTGCAAGTAGTTTTTGTCATATGTGAAACTCATCCCTATTTTCTTTGTACAATTTATATCATGTAAGTAAATAAGTAAATCTTATATGTATAATTGTATATCATGTTAAGTGGATTTATTTGTATAAGATTAGTATAGTATTTGTGTTAGACTAATATTTGTATTTGTATTGATTTAGACCCAAGCGCAAATGTTAGGTTATTCATTAGTATATATATTGTGTCTCATGCAAACACTATTATCAATCGATATTACCATTCAATTAATCAATTTACGTCTTACATATCCTTTTTAGTGAGCTTCACCACATGCTATAATATGTCCAAAATGGAATTGACATGTATGATATATGCAAAAGAGAAATGATATTTCTCTATGCAAAAATTAACTGACATAAGGAAATGGAAGTGGAACTTGTCCCACATTAGTGGAAGAACGGTCTTTCCACGGTTTTATAAGTAAGTCAATGGAGTCATTACTAAATTCTCTTATTTTTCTTATAATGCCTATGTGCAAAGGGATTTGGACTTGGATTGCTTGGAATGCTCCTTCATAACTCTTTGCATATCTGCATTGAAAGAAAAAATATAGACATGTTTTTTGGATCCTGCATCTTTTTATAATCTGAATTGGTGTGTTGGCATGCGGTATTATACCTTCAATTTATGTAGATGCTAAAGACGAATTACCCAATGCAATTTTTCCTTTTTCTTTTGTTGGGATTATCTATACTAGTATATAATGCATTTGGGACTATTCTATAATTACAAAGGCTTAAAATTCAGACTTTTACTTGCTTATTATAGAAGGATTTCAAAATTAATTGGTTAAGAGGTTGGTTAGGAAGTTTGTTAAGATGTTCAAACTAAAATTATTTGTCTTAATCATCTCTAACATCTCTACTTATAAAGCATAAAAATAACTAAATGTGTAATCGAATAAAGCAAAATATAGTCACATATACTCGCCGCCGCATTGCGCGGGTACCGTTCTAGTAAACAAAAAAATGTATTTAAGTTGTTCATTTTTATTATTTTATGTAGTCTTTTATATTTTTTGCTATTAAAACACAAACCTTTCAAATTTCCCCTTTTGTGGGTATTTTATAAGCATTCTACCATTACGTTTGTCAAATTTTGAAAGGTAAAAAGGTGTGCAAAACTGCAAATGGATTTTTAACCCATTTAAAAGCCACAATCACACGATGCTTTCGTCCTGAAAAACCACAAAATTAAAAGAATGGGAGTAGAATGTTGATTGGTGGTCCACTGGGCATGTCTTATTCAGTTAAGCGTGCCTAGTGGAGAGTAGTACCGGTTTGGGTGACCAAACCGGGAAGTCCTCCCTTGTGGACCACTGCCCTGTCGGTACGATTTCAAAGTCCTTCAATGAAGGTTTCAACCCACCAGGGTTCGAATCTGGAGAAGGCAGGGTTTACTTCAATTTAAGTGTCGTGCCTTAGGGCGGCTTAAGTTGAAGGTTTTCCCCCCATCGAGTTTCAAATTGGACATGGATTTCCCTTGAAAGAAAGTAACCGTTCAAAAAAAAGAATGTTGTAATTAGTTATCTTAGCAGCTCCACTGACATGTAGTTGGTAAAGAAAACATAGGTGGTATAATTTAGGATACTAAAAATGCATGAGTTATTATAAATGTTTGGGACTTGGTTAAAGAAATGAAATGATGGTGACTTGTGTACAACGGTTAAGATGTGTCTTTTCGAGTTGAAATAAGTATTATCTTATCTACTTCGCTACTTGGCCACGTGATAGACCTAAAATTTAATATATCTCTTAAAAGAATAAGAAATTCAATATTTCCACATACTTAAAACAATACTTACGTAAAAGTTCCAAATTTAACTAGTCTATCATAGTTAGCTAAACACATCAATTTTATAAAATGATGTATATTATCTATACTAATATATAATTCATTTGGGATTAATCTATAATTAGAAATGGTTAAAATTCAATATTTTTTCTTGCTTATTATGGAAAAATTTCAAAATTAATTTGTTAGGAAGCACGTTAGTTAAGAAGTTTGTTAGGAAGCGGTTGGTTGTTCAAACTAAAATTATTTGCCTAAACCATCTCTAATATATATTTCTATTTATAAAGCATGATAACAACTAAACGTGTAACCAAATAACGCAAAATATAATCACACGGTACCCGCCGCCGAATTACGCGCGTACCGTTCTAGTAAAATTATAAAGAAGATAATAAAATGTTCAAAATGGGTATGAAAACTGTAGTATGAGTCTTACCTCTGAATTTTCCAATAAGCAATTTTCTAATCGTGAATTTATGAAATACTACTTTTTTAAAGGCAAAGACGCACGCACACTTTGGCACAACTTGGACATGAACCTCTTAGTTGACGAGTTACCTGAAAATATTATGTTTAATTTTTTGAATTTCACCTGTTTTTAGCAGGGTTCAAAAGGCGTGTTATGGTAGCGCTAAGGCTCGAAGCGTGACCTCTAAGTTACGCAATAGACCAAGGCATCGTCTTTATGCGTGCGTGGCGTGAGATGAGACGTGCAAAGGTATGCTAAGGCGGGAGGCGTGACAACTTTTTTTGAATTCAACTATGATGAAAAATATTTTTTTAAAAGAAATGCCGTGGACTTTTATATGTTAAAACTAAGTTTAATTTGATAACAGAACAGAATTTGAAAGTACGTATACAGTATTGGTATTTTTTTAAGCACACGTATGATATTTGTACATTTCTAAAATATGTTTGTATTATATTGACTTTAACCCTTTTCTCTTTATCTACACTACTGTATAAAGCATTTTGGACAATTCTATAATTAGAAAGGCTTAAAATTCAGACTTTTACTTGCTTATTATGGAAGGATTTCAAAATTAATTGGTTAGTAAGGGTTGTTTAGGAAGTTGGTTAGGAAGTTTGTTAGGAAACGGTTGGTTGTTCAAACTAAAATTATTTTGCTTAATCATCTCTACTTATAAAACATAAAAAAAACTAAATGTGTAACCGAATAACCCAAAATATAGTCACAGGTACCCACCGCCACATTACGCGGGTACCGTTCTAGTATATATATTATATAATATAGATAGTTCTTTTCTAAATTTTAGACCAACTATCTTCTAAATCAAAAATTTATCAACAGGTAAGCATTTTGACATCAACCATTTATATATGCTGGTTTCTTCCCATAATGGAAGGTCTGATGTATCACTATGGATGACTCTTTAGTAGAAAAGCAAATATGGTGTGTTGATATGGGATTGAATGAAATATATATAAATTTGTCGTTGTCATCCAGACTACACTTTGGATTATTTTGGAAACATCAGAATACGTACAGAATGATGTATGTGAAGGTACGTATTATCGTTCTTATGGAATTCAAATAGGTGTAAGAAAGAAAAGTTCGATCCAAATGGCTTCAGTGGTCTTGTGACCCAAAAGATGTAGCCACTTTTAACTTGTACTAATGTTTATGTTTTGTTTCAGCCACTGATCCTAAGTATCTAGTTAGGTGTTGCTAGAGAACGCATAGTTGCATACAACTACATGCCTAATCGCAATGTTTAGACAACGATATGCTCTCTCAAGTCCATAATATTTAGAAGACTACGTTGTGTTGTGCATATTTATAATGGTTAAATTTAATGGGTAAATTATAATTAGTTATCATAGTAGCTTCACTCATATACAATTGATACAGAAAACATTAATGGCATAAATTGGGATTTAGGATACTAAAATTCATGAGTTATTATAATAAATTGGACCTGGTGTTACTAATAAGTAATAACAACGATTTCAACCTTGTCCACATAGGTTATGAAATGAAATGGTGGCAGCTTAGGGGGGGTGGCAACGTATTCGGTTTGGACTCGGCATCAATCGGCATCGATCGGCATAACATTGCCAGTCCATCGGTGTGGGCAAATCGGCAAACCAAACGGCAAGGTTTACCGATTCGGTAAAACCTTTACATTTAATTTTTTTGACCGTTGCAAGCATTTAGGGTCTTGATCATCACCCGAAGCACCTTCCATGATATCGGTCCCAGATTTGCTATCATGTTCATCATCTCCAAGCATATCAAGATGATTTTCTGATGGTTTATGACCCATATCACCAAGATGTTGTTGGTGATGAAGAATCTCAAACATGTTTGGCTGAAACATCTCTTCCCTTATAAATACAGAAAGAAGAATTATAAATATATATAACTTATAATTGATTTAACAAATTCCTTGTAACAAAAACTCTATGATCTATTAAAGGTATTCAAGTTGTTAGAGATAAAGACTGTTGCAAGTCTCATTCATTTAATTTACAGATTAAAAAGAGCTAAAATAAGCATAATTATGAGTTAAAAAAATAATAATAATAAAAAAAATAAATAAATAAAAATGTTTAGGGATGGTTAGGCAACATTGCCACTAAACATATGGACTTAGGCATCATTAGGCATGAAATTAGTTGGCTTAATTCTATTGGCTAATTACAATTAAGGTTTAGGCATCATTAGGCAACATTGACACCCCCTTATATACAACAGTGTACATGTGTGTGACTGAGTTGAGAGAAGTATATTATGTTATCCGCAAGGAATATGTAGTTGCTTAAATTAAGATGTTACTTGACTTAAGTGGGTACGTTTCTTATAGTATAACTTATGAGGCGAGTTATTTTGCGGACTCAAAAAAACATACATTCTCACGGACTAATCTGGGCCGTCCGTTTCATTGAATTAAAAACACAGATCATATGATTAAAAAAAACACGGAGGGACTAAAACTGTAAATATAACAAACTTACCCCACCAAATCAAACGTCATTATCCACACGCCCTTCTCAAAACTTCCAAAAACAGTTTTCTTTCTCTCTCTCTACTATCAAAATCAAAACAAAAAAAATTTAAAAATCAAAAATTAGTAGTGATTTAACCATAAAAATCAACTAGAAATCACAAAAATGGATGCTTCGAAGTCTGAAGAAACAGATACAGCAAAAAAAACGAAACAAAATGAACCGACTCAAAATCCGATTAATGGTATGACACTCATTTTGAGTCGCTTCATTTTCCACCGTTTTTTTTTTTTTTTTTTTTTTTTTTTTGTATTTCTTTCTGATGCTGTGAAGATAATACGAAAGAATAGAAGATAGGTTTGAGTAATCACAAGTGATAATGTGAATATAAGATGTTGCTACTAAGTTTATGGCAGTTATTGTGATGAAAAATGGTTTGATTGTTGATTTTCTTGAAAAATATGAAAGATTAGATGATAGGTTTAAGTAATCACAAGTGATAATGTACATATAAGATGATTCTTCTAGGTTTTCGACAGTTTTTGTGATGAGAATCAAGTTGTTTGTTATACTTTGTGATGCTATGTTTAAGTAATCACAAGTGATAATATGACAGTTATTGTGGCAAGAAAATATGAAAAATTATATGATAGGTTTAGGTAATCACAAGTGATAATATGAATAAAACAGTTTTCTCTCTAGATATCAAAAATATCACTAGGGATATGACATGAATCTCTAGTGATATAAAAAATATCACTAGGGATATGAAAAATATCACTAGGGATATGACATGAATCTCTAGTTTGATACCAATCACAAGTGATAATGTACATATAAGATGTTTATTCTAGGTTTTCGACAGTTTTTGTGACGAGAAACAACTTGTTTGTTATACATTGTGATGCTATGTTTAAGTAATCACAAGTGATAATATGACAGTTATTGTGGCGAGAAAATATGAAATATTATATGATAGGTTTAGGTAATCACAAGTGATAATGTGAATAAAACAGTTTTCTCTATAGATATCAAAAATGTCACAAGTATCTCTAGTGATATGACAAGTATCTCTATAGATATAAAATACTGCCATTGAAACCACAAGTATCTCTAGTGATATCACAATTTTACAGTTTTAGATGATAGGATTAACTAATCACAAGTGATAATGTACATATAAGATGTTTCTATCTGGTTAACGGCAGTTTTTTGTGATAAGAAATGACTTGTTTATTATACTTTATGATGATGCAGATAAAACTAACCAAACAGAGGTTGAAGATGCTACAACATCTACTAAAGGTAGATTCTAAAAATATAATATTATGTGATAATCTGAAAAAAAAGTTAACAGGCATGCATACAACTCTAACTTCTATATAATATCTCAGGTGATACAGAGATAAAACCTGAAGAACCACCAGTTATAACAAAGATGAGGAAAAAATCAGTGGGTCGAAAACTACATAATGCAAAAAAAAGATTAGAAAAATCTGAAAAAAGTGACACATCATCAAAAAGGACTAGGGTTGGAAATGAAAAGAAGTTTGATGAAGATTACAAAAAGATGAAGGAGGCTGGAAAAGGAAAAGTTAATGAAGGTGAACAAGCTGATAAGGAGTATATAGAGGTTTCTGAAGAAGAAGAAGAGATAAAAACATATAAAAGAAAGAAGGTGGCTGGAAAAAGGAAAATTGATGAGAATATAAACAGTTCAGAGGATGAAGAGACAATTGAAGATGTCACAACAAGCAAAAATACAAAAAAGTACCAAACATTGAGGCCAAGGGCAACTTCAGTACCACTGTTTGAAGTAATGAGATGTTTGAGTTCAGAAAGAAAAAAAGTGAGAATCGAGATGGGATTTGGAGAACTCATAGATTTTCCAATTGGGAAAATACCAACAAAATTAGCATTCTTCGTGATTAACTCCCTTCAAACAGACACTATGAGTTTAAAGCTTCCAACAGGAGATATCACAATTTTACCTACAACTGTGAAGGAAATTTTTGGAATACCAATGGGGGAAAGAATGCTGGAAAGGCAAGAAGGAGAAAGAGATTCTGACGACCCATTCTTTGAAGAATGGAATTCACAGTTCCCTGAAAAGTTAAAGAAGATCACAACAAATAGTTTATCACAAGTGATGGTTGAAACAACAAATGCAGATTACATGTTCAAGATGAACTTTCTTATGTTGTTTGCAAACACCATGGGAAGTTGTGACAATAGTTCAGAGTTGAAGTACACAGTGTTAAAGAATGTTTTGCAAAATGATAATGTCCAAGACATTGACTGGTGCACTTACATATGGGAATGTGCAAAATATTCAAAGACAGAATGGAAAAAAAGCATAAAAAATAAGGAGGTTGTGTATTATGGGCCTATAACATTCTTAATGGTAAATCCTCAACTATTATCTAATTATACAACAAGTTATAATTTATCACAAGTAACAATTTATATATTTACATTTTTTATGAAACAGTTGGTGTATTTACATTACACAAGGATTGCTGGTATGGAAGTGAAGCGTAAAGTTCCAGCCTTCAAAAGCTGGAACTCAAATCTCATGAAAAAAAAAGAGACAATTGAAGTCGATAGAAAAAAATTTGGACAGGTGGAGATACTTGAAGAAATGAATGAAGAAGAACAAATAAATAGGAAGGAGGTAACATATGAAACTTAGTATATATATAATGAAAAATCACTTGTCATAATACAAAGTTTTATATCACAAGCTATAGTATGTTAATAATGGTAGTGTAATTTAACTTACATTACAGGAAGTATATCAGATGATACAAGAGAGAATTGTTAACATTTTGAATGAGAGAGAAATATTGGAACAGATAATCGATGAGAATCTCAAAATCTTTAAAGATGATGTCACACTGAAGAAATACAAAGAGACAATGTGGCAAATCTTCAGGCAACCAATTGATGATTTTGAATATAAAAGTGAAGAAGAAAACAACAATGAAAATGATGCTGCAGAAAGTAGTCACCAACAGCAAAAGGATGATGAAGTTGAAAATAAAATACAAGAAGCTGGAGAAACTGGTGAACAAGATAGTGAAAAAAACAATGAAAATGATGCTGAAGAAAGTAGTCACCAACAGCAAAAGGACGATGAAGATGAAAATAAAATACAAGAAGCTGGAGAAACTGGTGAACAAGAGGATAGTGAAAAAAATAAAGATGCTGGAAACAAAAGGTAACAGTTACTAAAATATGTTAATTTATACTAGAATATCACAAGTGATATTACATTAAAAACTAATATTTGTTTATTTGTACTAGAATATCACAAGTGATATTGCATTACAAATTATAGAAAGTAAATTATCACAAGTAATATTCAATTAGATAATATAAAATTACTTGTTTGTTATTGAATTGTGAAATAATATTGCATTACAAATTATAGAAAGTAAATTATCACAAGTGATAATCAATTAGATAATATAAAATTACTTGTTTATTGCAGTGAAAACAAAGATGATAATGAAGATAAAATAACAAAAGAGGTGACAAGTCAAAAAAATGAAGCTGGAGAAACTAGTGGACAAGATGATGGAAACGATAACAAAGATGGAAACAAGAGGTAAAAACTAAAATTTGTTTATTTATACTAGAATAAATATAGTAATAGAGTAATATGGTTAAACTTAAACTTAAAGAAAGTTTTTTATCACAAGTGATATTGCTTAAAAAATTATAGAAAGTTATTTATCACAAGTGATATTGATTTAAAAATTATAGAAAGTTATTTATCACAAGTGATATTGCTTTAAAAATTATAGAAAGTTATTTATCACAAGTGATATAGTTTTAAAAATTATTGAAAGTTATTTATCACAAGTGATATTGCTTTAAAAATTATAGAAAGTAAATTTATCACAAGTGATATTCAATTAAATTTTGCAATAAATTAAATTTATTGCAGTGAAAACAAAGATCAAGCTGAGAACATCAATGATACAAAAAGCACAGAAGAGCAGCCAAAAGCATTAAAGCGACAACATTCAGAGGATGAAGATAAAAAGATGAAAAAAAGAAAAACAAAACCATCTGTCTACCTACAATCACCCTATGGAAAAACAAAGGTGAAGGTAGAAAATAAACTGACAAAAGATGAAAAACTCCTTGGAAGAAGCATCTTTTCAATGCAAGGAGATGAAATGTAAGATTAACATGAAATATAATTTTGTTTCTTATTCTTATGGGTACAAGTTAAAATATTGAAAAATGCTATTTTTTTATACAGAGAAACAGTTTTCAATGACAAAGATGGAAATATGATGATTAGAATGAGCATACACTCGCTAGCACCAAGCTTAGAAGTTGAAAGTCCGGTGATTGACATATTTTCTTCAATCCTTAATAACGAGGAACGATTTTCAACAAGGACTTTCAAACGTCACTATTTTCACACAGGGATGATGGTATGAACTGATTAATTCCCAATTATAGCAATATTATTAAATATATTTATGTCTTAGATTAATTATTATTACTTTAAAATAACAGCTACCGGGGCTAATAGAAATCAAGAAAATAAATGAAAAAGAGAGAGAAAAAGAAATAGAAAAACTGATAAGTAAACAGTATGATGTGTTTCAAGATCTTCTGAAGATACAAATGAAAGAAGATTTGCAAAAGATGCAAATGGAAGATGTTGACCTGGTATATAACTTGTGATATAATTAATTTATCTGTCAAATACTCTATAATATTAAATTTATTTACATGATTTTTTCTTTCTGTCAGGTGTTCTTTCCAATAATATCAAGTGAACATTACTATCTCATAGTTTTCAACATACAGAAAGGAAATGCTGTTATCATTGACAACAGCGACTCAGATGCAACATATGATGGGAAGTACAAAGACAACTTTGATTTAGTGGTAAGAACAGATTTATATAACAAGTGATAAAAAAGTTATATTGGTCTCTAATTGTCATTTTCTTTTATCTTTTATACTTTCAGAAAGGTGTTTTCCTAATGCATCTAACAACTTATGGACATACAAAAGAAGATATCATGAAGGAAAATTTCAAACCAAAGATATTGAAAATGAGATGGAGAACTAAACAAGAGAGAATAGATTGTGGAATATACATGATGGCACATATGGAAAGCTATGAAGGAGAAACAGTTGCAACAAAATGGAAAACAGGATTCCTTGATGAAAAAGACAAAGGACACAGGGAGCAGATAGATAACTTAAGATCAAAATATGCAGCAAAGATTGTTCTTCACGAGGAAAATGAAGACGAAATAAAAGAAAAGATGACAGAATATGCATACCAGTTTGCTGCAGAATACCAAGAGGAAGAAACAATGAAAAAGGTTGTCAATGAAGCAATTAACAAAAAGAAGGCAGAACTAAAGAACATAGGACCAAGTGGAAGCTAATTATGTATTTTTATTTAATGTAAAACAGTATGCAACTTTGCTTTGTTAACTTGTTTAGAAGTAGGTTGATCAGATTATTTTGGTACTAACAGAAAAGGCAAAATGTTGCAGACAATGTTGGAATTATTATTACTGTAACTTGTTTAGAAGCTAGCCTATAATTGTTATTATTATTACTTATTATTATTACTAGTAATATCACTTGTGATATTCAGAATATCACAAGTGATATTCTGAATATCACAAGTGATATTAATTAAAATAACATTATTTGAAAATCAATTATAATATTTAGAATATCACTTGTTATTTTCAGGTTACAAAAATATTATTTGAAAATTAATTATAATATTCAGAATATCACAAGTGATATTCAGAATATCACAAGTGATAATCTGAATATTACAAGTGATATTCATGTTACAAAACATTAGTTGAATATAATTTTGAATATCACAAGTGATAATCTGAATATTACAAGAGATATTCATGTTACAAAACATTATTCGGAAATCAATTGTAATATTTAGAATATCACTTGTAATTTTCTGAATATCACAAGTGATATTCAGAAAATCACAAGTGATATTCATGTTACAAAACATTATAATTGAATATCACTTGTGATACTCAGAATATCAATTGTGATTTTCAAACATTAGTTGAAAATCACTTGTAATATTCAGAATATCAATATTTGAATATCAAAAGTGATACTTCGAATATCACTTCTAATTTTCTTTTTTTATCTTATAAAAAATAATAAAAGCATAGAAATTATAAAAAACTAAAACATACAAATTAAGTTATCACTTTGTATCTATTGTGATAAATCATAACAAAAAACTGTCTTAAAAACTAAATCTCTAATCATTGACGAATTGGACTATTTTCCTTTTTTGTCTTGTTCATCTTGTTCTGCAATCTTTTTCATTATTGCTTCATTTACAATCTTTTCTGCTTCTTTATTGTTTGGGTTCTCAGCTGCAAACTTCAACGCATAGTCTGACATGATTTCTTTTCGTTTACTTCATGAAGCATCATCTTTGCTGCGTACTTTGCTCTCAAATTGTTGGTCTGATTTTGATGATTTTTGTTTGTTTCTTCTAGCATGCCTGTTTCCCATTTTTTCTTTCCTTCATAATTTTCCATATGCATCATCATGTACAAACCGCAATCTATTTTTCTTTCTTTGTCTTCCACTTCATGTTTAAGATTGTTGGTTTCTTTTTTTCATTCATATAATCTTCAGCTTTTGGATGAAGATATGTTGACAAATGTTTTGCAAAAACACCACTCTGAAAAATTGAAAATACAAAGTGTCATTTACATAGTAATATGACAAGTGATATTCAGAATGTAAAAAATGATAATATGAATATCACAGGTGATATTATAAATATCACAAGTGATACTATGAATATCACAAGTGATACTACGAATATCACAAGTGATACTATGAAATATGACAACTGATATTGAGTAAATTAAAAAGAAAGTGTTTCTTACCACAAATTCATAGTTTCCTTTGTACTTTTCTTCATATGTTGCAACAGAATCACTGTTATCAATTATCACAGATGTTCCTTTCAAGATGTTGAAAACTATAAGGTAATAATTCTCATATGCTATGACTGGGAAGAAAACCTGTAATCATAAAATTTTAAAAATGATGTTACTTTTAAAAGAATATACTAAATTCATTTATTAGTTAAGAAAAGTTATATGATATACCAAATCAACATCTTCAAATTGTAGCTTGCTTATATCATCTTCCATTTGAATTAAAACCATCTTTGAAAACTCTTCGTATTGTTTTTCAATCTTGGTTTCCATGGGCTCTGGTTTATCCTGTATTATTCCGGGCAGCTGATTGATAATTAAAAACAAGTTAAATTTAGTTAATTCATATTTACATTCAATTATAAATACATTAAATTTAAATTAAATATATCTTACCATCATTGATGTATAAAAGTAATGTCTTTTGATATCTTTCTCTAACTCCCGTTCCTCGTGATTTAGGATAGAAGCAAAAGTATCAATCACAGGAGTTTCAATCTTCAATCCTGGTGCTAATGATTGCACATTCATTCTCATCAATTCTACAGATTGATCCCTGAAAACTTGCTCTCTGTTTTTCCCAATATAACAGGTGATTTCAATAAGAAACTACACATATTACTAATTTCTTTAATGTATCACAGGTGATACTACTTACTTATTTTATTTTTTAAAAATAACATCTTAGGTATCACCTGTGTTACATTTAAATAAAGTTCATAAAAAATTAAAGTTAATCTTACGCTTCGTTTCCTTGCATACAAAAGATGCTTCTGGACAATAGTATTTCATCATCTGTAAGCTCATCAGTTGTGCTGACTTTTTCATACATATACGGTGATTGCAGGCACCGATACTCCTTTTCTTCATCATTTGGCTCTTTTTCTTTGGATGGTTTTGACCCTACTAATGGGCTGTCAAATCCTAGATTAAATGACGGCTGAGAACCTGGTGTGAATTCAAAAATGTGCTCCCTACTTTTACAACTAGATGGACCTGCTTGTTCATTTTGTTGTTCTTTCTGTGAAGATTTGCATGCTTGTTCCGTCTGTTTCTCTTCAACGTTTTCCTGAGTCCAAAATTTTTGCCATTCACCTTCTTCGATAACTTCAAAAAATTCTTCGTCAGTTAAGTCTTCAAGCTTTTTTGAAGCAAATTTGGCTTCTCTCTCTTTCATTTCTTTGAATTTTTTTTTAAGTTCTTCATCACTTTTATTCACTAATTCGTCAAAAATTGATAGATCATCTTGGAAATTTTCAGCTTCATTCATTTTTTCATCCTGAAAAAAAAATAATAATAAAAAAACATTAAAAACACATAATATAACAAGGGATATTAAATAAACAAAAAAGCAAAAACCTAAAAATTAAAAAATAAAAATTAAAAAAATAATATAACAAGTGATAACTAATACTATATCACCAGTGATACCTCATATCACCTGTGATACTTAAACAAAAAATACTTAAAAGCAGAAAAATTAAATGTACCTTGTGTCTACTGCTGACATCGTTGTTTTCCGAAACTACATCATCTTTGCTACTACTTACAACTTTATTTCCTGCAGCTTCATCCATTATATTACATGTCCCATCATTGTTCACTGAAACCTCTTCCCTTATTTTACTCTCGTTGTTTGCTGTATCTTCATCATTTTCATTCCCTTGCATATCATCTTGTTTGTCAGCTTCATCATCATCGACTATCATAGATTCTCCATTGTTGTCATCTTCATCAACGCTCGTTGAAAATTTGATAGAGCTTGATTCTGTTGATGATGAATACAACGGACTTCTTTGATTGGATTTTTCATTTGGGTTTATGAAAATCTCATTCAATCTATCTCTATATTGATTAAGCCTTTGATCATTTCCAAACTTGTATATAGTATCTATGATTGTTTCTTCAAACCATTCTTTATCACTCAAAATGTTTTCTATTTTATCTTCTAACATCTGATAAATTTCCTGAAAATCAATTTAATGTTGAAAAAAATATTAGTTATATTTTTAAAGTCATAAAATAATATTATTCATATTATAATATAATATCACAAGAGATATCATACACTCACCTGTTTTTGAGCAGTTCTTTCTTTTTTATTTAGACCTCCTAGATCTCCTATTATCTCCACCATCCCAATGTATTTACTAACATCCATTTCTAGAGTCTCCCTGCTTTTCAGCAAGTTTGAATTCCAGCTTTTGAAAGCTGGGTATCTTCTTGGCACATTCATTGCATTAAACTTTGTATATTGTAAATATGCAAGCTGTTTCAACAACCATTATATCAGATGAAACATAAATAAAAAACATTCATATGAGGTATCACAGGTGATACCTCATATAGACTTTTTTAACAAATGAAAGTAATTGATAGTATTTCAATTATTATCAATATCAATTACTTTCATTTGTTAAAAAATATTGATATTCGGAATATCACAAGTGATTAATCACTTGTGATATTCAGAAAATCACAAGTGATATTCTAAGTATTACAAGTGATATTCAACTAATAATGTTTTGTAACATGAATATCACTTGAGATTTTCTGAATATCACTTGTGATATTCAGAAAATCAGAAATGATATTCAAAAATAATCTGTTTTTTATTACATATGAAAAATAAATTATTACATATGTTAAAAAACAAATTATTATTCATTTATATGCATGTAAATATTTTTTTTTTCAATCATAACTTGTTTATTAAAAAAAAATAAAAATAAAAATTTAGGAGTTACCATCAAGAATGTTACTGGCCCAAAATAGACAACCTCCGTCCTATCCCTCTTTCTTATTGCCCAAATTTTTTTTTGATGATTTCGCACATTCATACACATAACTGCACCAATCTATTTCTGTCACGTCATCTTCTTCAAAAATGTTTTCCAATACTGTGGTCTTTACAACATGGTTGTAATCACATTCTCCAAATGTATTTGCAACTAACATTAAAAAGTTCATTCTAAAGATGAAATCAGTGTTTGTTGTCTGTAATATCTGCTTTGATATTGAATTTATAGTCAACTTCTTTTCATCTTTGTATTGATCCTTCCATTCTTCCTCAAATTGATCATTCTTTTCTATTTCTCCTTCATTCCTTTCCAACCTCCTTGAACCCTTTGGTAACCCAAGAACAAACTTCACTGTTTGTGGAGAAATTTTTAAGTTACCCGTTGGAAGCCTAAGGTTCATTCCTTCTACATCGAGGCTATCTACTACATAAAATGCTAGCATTGTTGGTAATTCATTAATTGGAAAATCAATCAAGTCTCCGAACCCCATTTTTCTTATTTCTTTCTTTCTTTCTTTGCTTAACCCATGCATTGCTTCAAAAAGAGGCTTAACTGTTGCCATTGCCCTCAATTTAGTATACACCTTTCTTTTCTTCTTTATATCATTTTCATCAATATCAGCATTCTCACATTCATTCAGTTTCCTTTTTCCTTTTGATTTTTCACAATTCTTGTCTTCAACTACATTCTTTTTATCTTTTTCAGTTTCTCTTCTCTTAGAATCAACTTCTATTTCAGCTTCTTTTCTTTTTACAGAATCTTCTTTTTCAACCTGATATTTTATATAAACAAGATTATACATCAATGAAAGTTACTTATATAACTAGAGATACTTGTGATATCACTAGTGATACTTGTTATATCACTAGTGATACTTGTAATATAACTAGAGATACTTTTGATATCACTAGTGATACTAGTCATTTAAAATTAACATAATAATGAATTTTTAAAAAAAATAACCTGTTCATTGGCTTTCGGTGCTTCTTCATCTAATTTTCCTGCTTCTTCCTCTAACTTTTTATCTTTCATCGGATTTTTCATTCTCTTCGCTTGTTGTGCTGCTAATAGTGGATGCAAAACTTTACAACGTTTTTTCTTACATCCTAATCTTGGTAACTGTTTTTTTCTTTTCGTTATTCTTGCATTATCTGCATTTTTTTAATATAACAAGCGAAATATAAGTTATCATTATTTGAATTTTAATATTGTGAGAAATGTTCATATATTAATTACAGAGTACATCTTTATAACAGCTTAACATCTAATTTGACTGAAAAAACTCTCGCAAAACATTTCACTACTTAATTAACCTATTGCCTAAATAACATTAACTTATAATTCAGTAGATAACTTAGCCTAATACACTAATCTTCAAATAATCACAACTTGTACCAAACACAACTTAAAGTTATCTATTAAAAAGCTAACAATAAATAAGCTAAAAAAGTTTAACAATAACAATAAATATATTAAAAAACTAAAAAAAGACAATGATAAGCTAAAAAATACAATAATTAGCTAGGGTTTAAATTGACAAAAGTTTAAGAAATGGAAACGAATAATATTGAAATGAGTGTCATACCATTAACCAAATTTTCTTCAATGTTTTTTCCCTTATCTTGTTTTTCAGCTTCCGATTGATTCATTTTTATGTTTTTCAAAGATCAAATCACTGGAGATAGTGTGTGTGATTTGATTGTTAAACTTATAGATAGTGTGTGTGAGTTTTTTTTTGCAGATCTACGTCAAAATGATCGGTTAAGCAATTTGGGGGAATTTTTTTGTGCAATTTTACAGTTTCGGTCCTTGTATTTTTATTTATTCGAATTTATGTCTATAATTTTTATCAATCACTAGAGATATGATTATTTTTTATTATTTATTTATTTAATTATTTTTTTATGTCTAATTTTTTATTTGTATAGCAATTTTTTTTATCACTGATGATATGTTAAAAAATTAGGCTTAGTGATTGCTTTAATATGGGCTAAATGTTTATCACTTTAACAGTCCAATAATTTGAGTTTACTTATTGGCCCAAAAAGGAATCACTTATATAGATACAAGATATTAGGTATCACCTGTAATACATATATACAAAATATAAGTATCTCCTGATATACAATCAAAAACACACAAATGCTTAAGTAATTCAAAGGCATTAAAAAAACTTAAAATTAACTTCAATTGTCTACCCAGAAACTAGAACAAATATAATACAAAAACACCATCACTTTTTGCATATCTAACAATTTAATCATAGATGCATTAATATTATGCAAAATCCATAACAAAGTATAGCACAATCTCCATCACCAGGGAATGTGGTTCAGGTCCAAACAGAGCACCATCATTCTTAGGTAACCACAAACTTGGACAGTTGTCCATCACATTCCGTGGCTCAGCAGCACCACAATGGGTTCTTGCATATCTAATAGCTAATACTAGTTTAACATTCATTGTTTAAAAATCTTAAAACACATAAAACATAAATTGTCTTTGAAATAAAAGCATTAAAATAAACTAATGCTTTTCTTTTGCTGCCTTTCTAATCATAGCTGCTTCAACAATCTTCTTCTGCTCTTCTTTATCATTGTGTTCTTCATCAAACTTGATTGCAAAATCTGACATCATCTTACTATTCTTGTTCGCATCATGCAACAGGATCTTGGAAGCATACCTCATCCTCATTCTTTTCATCTGTTCAGCATATTGACGGTTTCTTTCGTCCAAGATATTTGTCTTCCATTTTAGTCCAATTTCACCTTCAAACATCTCCATATGCATCATCATATATAGCCCGCAATCTATCTTGTTTTCTTTTGTTCTCCATTTCATCTTTGCTGTCTTTGCTGCACCGTCTTTCAACATTTTCTTCAATGATGGGTGTTTAGTACAGATCAAGTAATGAACAAAAATCTCTCTCTGCAAATAAAATAAAAAGTATTCAAATTAAATAAAATCTATCTCTAGTTATATTAAAAATGATTTTATAATAAAAGTATTTAAATATAGATTAGAACAAACGTAACTCACCACAAAATCAACTACTTTTTTGTATTTCCCATCGTAATCTGCATCAGAAATACTGTTGTCCAGTATTACAGTTTTACCTTTTTCAAGGTCAAAAACTATTACATAGTAATGATCATGAACGACGATGGGGAAGAATACAAGATTTACATCTCTCAATCTGAAACTTGTTTCATCCTTGTTGACTATAGCCTTAAACACCTCAATCTGCTTGTTCACGTCTTTTTTCTCTTTCTGAACCTCTGGTTGCTGTTTTATCACAAGATATAAAATATAATTTAAAATGAAACAATATTATAAATCAATGGCATTTTTATATCACTAGAGATACTTGTCATATCAATAAAGATATTAAATATTATTTAAAATGAAACAATATTATAGGCACTTATGATATCACTAGAAATACTTGTGATATCACTAGAGATACTTTTGATATCCAATTTAAATAAATAATGAATTTTTACAAATAACTAACCGTTGCAGCCAATGGTAAGTAGTATCTCCTCTTTTCAGTCTTCAGTTTTCTTCTCTCTTCTTCGTTCAGCACAGCAACGAATGCATCAATTACCAAGCTATCTATTAGAATTCCTGGCGAAAGCGATTGCATTATTATTCTTGGAACTATTGTTCCCTTTCCATCATCAAACACATTGTCCCTGTATTACAGTATCACAGGTGATAAATATCAGTATCTTTATAATATACAAAATATCACTAGTGATAAAAATCATAATTTAAAATTTTAACAAAAGAATCTTACAGGATCTCTCCTTCCATTGAAAAAAAGCTGTATGCCAACAGTCTTTCATCTTCTGTCAACGCATCCACAACATTACAAAATTTGTTATTATACGGTGACTTTAAGAAGATTGATGGCTTAACTTTTCTTTTACCTTCTATTACTTCATTTTCGATGCCAGCTTCACCAACATCCTTTTCAGTTCCGAATGGCTTTTTTTGAATTGATGGGCTTTCAAATTCTGGAATTTCAGATTGTCTTGCAGCTTCATTAAGCCCCTTTTCAGCTTCCTTTTGAACTAGCTCTTGTTCAGCTTTTAGCTTTAAAGCTTCTTGATTTTTTTCTACTTCATTCTTTTTCTTTGCTTCTACTTTTGCAACCTGTATTAAAGATTATTATATTGAATCACTTGAGATATATGAAGGTATTTAATCACTAGTGATACTGCATAAACAAAACTATTCGATTAATCTAACCTTCTCTGCAGCCTCTTTTTCGGCTTGTTCCTTTGCTGCAGCTTCTTTTACGTCCTGTTTTTTAATTTAAAAACAAAAGATTAAATATATAAAAGGTATTTTATCACTTGTGATACTGCAAAAACAAAAAATATTCAATTAATCTAACCTTCTCTGAAGCCTCTTTTTCAGCTTGTTCCTTTGCTGCAGCTTCTTTTAAGGCCTGTTTTTCAATTTAAAAACAAAAAATTAAGTACATAAAGGTACTTTATCACTTGTGATAATGCATAAACAAAACTATTCGATTAATTTAACCTTCTCTGCAGCCTCTTTTTCGGCTTGTTCCTTTGCTGCAGCTTCTTTTTTGGCATTTTTTTTTCAATTTAAAAACAAAAAATTAGGTACATAAAGGTACTTTATGACTTGTGATAATGAATAAACAAAACTATTTGATTAATCTAACCTTCTCTGCAGCCTCTTTTTCGGCTAGTTCCTTTGCTGCAGCTTCCTTTTTGGCCTTTTTTTTTCAATTTAAAAACAAAAAATTAAATATATAAAAGGTACTTTATCACTTGTGATAATGCATAAACACAACTATTCAATTAATCTAACCTTCTCTGCAGCCTCTTTTTCAACATGTTCCTTTGCTGCAGCTTCTTTTACGTCCTATTTTTAAATTTAAAAACAAAAAATTAAGTATATAAAAGGTATTTTATCACTAGTGATACTGCATAAACAAAAATATTCAAATAATTTAACCTTCTCTGCAGCCTCTTTTTCAGCTTGTTCCTTTGCTGCATCTTCTTTTAAGGACTGTTTTTTAATTTAAAAACAAAAAAATAAGTATATAAAGTTACTTTATCACTTGTGATAATGAATAAACAAAACTATTCGATAAATCTAACCTTCTCTGCAGCCTCTTTTTCGGCTTTTTCCTTTGCTGCAGCTTCTTTTTTGGCCTTTTTTTTCAATTTAAAAACAAAAAATTAAATATATAAAGCTACTTTATCACTTGTGATATTGCATAAACAAAACTATTTGATTAATCTAACCTTTTCTGCAGCCTCTTTTTCAGCATGTTCCTTTGCTGCAGCTTCTTCACGGGCTTGTTTATCAAATTGTTCATCCACATTTTCTCCTTCTACATTCAAATTTTTCACATCATCATCATTATCATCACTCTCACCAACATCACTTCCTCTATCATCATCACTCCCACCTTCATCTCCATCATTATTCTCATCATAATCATCACGTCTTATACTAGGGCCTGCCTGATCATCCACTGGTCTCCCAAATACATCAGTTCTTATTCCTACTTGGAATTCCATATTGAACATTTCTAAAAACCTCCCTATCGTTTCATCCCCTCTGTAAATCTCCATGCCTACTTTGATTGAAGTTTCTAATTCTTTTTTCTCTCTTAAGAGTCTATCAAAGTTTTCTTGTATTCTCTCATATACCTCCTGTGTTTAAAAAATATATACATATATATATATATATATATATATATATATATATATATATATATATATATATATATATATATATATATATACATAAGAATGTATCCACTAGTAATATCAATTAATAAAATAATTTATCATTAATTAATTTATCACAAGTGATATCTTACCTGTCTGATCTTTAGATTTTCATTTTCTTCATTGTCTTCATCTTCTTCAATGACAATCACCAAGCCAAATTCTTCTTTAGCCATCTCTATTTCCTGCCTTTGCTCTACTAGTCTTTGGCTCCAATGTTTAATGGCGGGCCATTTGCGTGGGACATGAATTTCATCAAATTTCGGGTAATGCAAGTAAATGAGCTGCTTTCAATAAAAAAAACTTGCATTAAAATACAATTAATTTTCAAAATCACTGGTGATACTATACATAACATTTCCAATTAAACAAGCTGTTTTCAAGTAGTATCAATGGTGATACTATAGATTAATAGTATAACAAGTGATAAACAAAAATACAAGTTATTATCACTGGTGATACTATACATCACATCTCATAGAAAAGCATGTTTTTAAAGTTAAATGTTACTTACCGTGAACGTAACATGAGGTCCATAGTACCAATTTTCAAGCGTTGTATCATCCCACTTTTTCTTACTTTCTTTTATGCAATTCCAGATGAATACGCACCAATCTATGTTGGGTATGTCTTCTGATGACATTACATTTTCCAAAACATCATACTTCAACATAGCAGTATTACGACAAGACCCAAGGCAGTTAGCAAAGAGCATCAAGAAATTCAAATAAAAAATGAAGTCTGTTCCTTCCGATGTTCGAATTATCTCAGATAAACTCGATGTTGTTCTTTTCCTAGGGTCACGAGAGAGCAGTGCCATGAATTCGCAGTGGACTGAGTTGCCTATCAACCTTTTGTCTTCTGCATAGAATGACAGTGGTCCCATTGGTATTCCAAGTACTTCTCTGATTTTACTTGGAGTTATTTCGATAACCCCGCCATTTGGTAATTTCACCTCCATTGAATTGACATCCAAGTGTTTTAAGATGAAGTATGGTAGTTTTGCGGGAAACTTGATATATGGGAAACCAATTAATGAGCCAAAACCCATTTCCCTCACCCTTTGTCTTCTCTCTGGGCTCAAACTATGTATAGCATCATATAAGGGTTTCACAGTCGTCTTCGATCTTAATGACTTGAAAAATTTCCCTCTACCCTCATCTTCATCTTCTGCCTCTTTCAATTTCCCCTTACCCTTTTGTTTTTGAAGTTGTAGTTGGTGTACATCTTCATCATTTTGCAGTCTATTTTTTACCTTCCTTTTAACAACCTTCTTCTCCTTTTCAACGTGCTTTTTATCATTTTCAACCCTTTTCCTTTTCTTGTTTTCAACTTCATTTTCCACAACAACTATTGCTTTTATCGGTTTCTTTTTTTTTTTTGCTTTCAATCTTGTTTTCCTTTGCTTCTTCCTCTAAACGTTGCTTCTTGGCTACACTTCTTGTTGTAGCACTTGGTGATTCTGTTTCTTTTCTTTTCCTATTTGGTGTTGCTTTTTTCTTCTTTTTCGCAGAATCATCCTCTTCTTCTTCATCTACATTTGAATCCTTTCTTCCTGTTGATTTCTTCTTTGCTACAGTCTTTTTCCTATTTTGCATATCTGTTGCTCGTTCACGTGTGGATTCTTGTGATATCTCAGCTGTGCCTTCAACGGTTAATTGTGTTGGTGTTGCTGTAGAAGGTGTAGATGAGTTATGGCTTGCTGATGTTGAAATTACTGGTGTTATCTCTGGTGATACTTAGTTTGTGTTTTGCGACATAATGCCTTTGTTGGTGTCAATGCAGGTTTTCTATCAATTGTCCTTGTTCTTGGTGAATTTCGAGTTCCTATCAATGGTGATGATTTGGTTGGTGTTGTTTTTAGTGGTGAGGATGTTGATGTTTCAGTCGCATCTGTATTTTTCTTTTTTCTGAACTTGATTCGAAATTTCGTTCTAGCGGATTGTTTAGTTGTTTTTTTTTTGTTCTGTTTTTGTCATACCTGAAAAAAAAAAAAAAAAAAAAAAAAAAAAAAAAAAAAAATCCCAAGTAAGTTTAATGAATGAGATATGTGATAAAATAAAATTTGAATGTGTGTGCGCCATATAATTTATATCATTCTACTGCTATTATACATACACATTCTAACAAATGTGTATGTATCACAGTTGATATACATAATATACAATGACAAAATTAAATACGTCACATACATTCAGGTTTCATATCACAGTTTATTCTAGTAAAGTAGACATACTTATATCTCAAAATATACCTTTACTTTTAGCAATCTCTGGAGATGCTCTACAAAATGGAGTATTCAAAACTGCATTTACAAATTTTTTTATTTTTTAAATAGTAACACAATGTGTGCAATCTTTACGTGTAAAAGCTTTATCAACTTAAAACTAACCATTAAGAGCTTGTATCGCTTCCAAATCAGAAAAAATGTCACCATCTACATTTTTTTCATAAAACAAAAGTTTAATCTCTCAAAAATCTCATCATATATAATAGTAAACAGTACCAGTGCTCATTAACACATGTGATAAACTATAGAAACTGAATAAAAACACTTCAAATCTTATTCATGGCATATGTTAAACTACCACAAAATGAATAAAGGCACTAAAACTGTTTTATCACAAGTGATATACTACCAAAAATTGAAGTAAGCAACAAAATACTATAATCATCATCATGACAGATCTTCTACTACCAAAAAACATAATAAAATAACTACAACTGTTTTAACAAAAGTGATATACAACAATAATATTTATAAAAAATATTCATAAAATAAGTATAAAAAAAATCACCAAAAAAATACACAAATCTTAATAAATAGCAATAATATTCATAAAATAAGTACAAAATCAATAGATATCCTAATGAAACAACTAAATACTTAGTCGGAAGCAACGTACCTTCATCTTCAGTTTCAGTAGGTTTATTTTCAACCTCTTTCTTTTGAAGATCGGCTTTTCCACTTGATGATTGTTCCATTTTTGTGTTTTTTAAATGATTTTAACAGTTTAAATCGGTTGATTTTGAATTTATATTGAAGTTATAAATGGAGGTTACAGAGAAAGTGGGATATCTTTTTGATTGCGATTGTGCGGAAAGTGAAAGGTGTGGGGATAAGGTTAATGAGATAAGTTTGGTGAATCCACAAAAATGGTCCATCTGTATTTTTAAAATGACACTTGGTATGTTGCATATTTTGAAACCTAAAAAAAAAAAAAAAAAAAAAAAAAAAAAAAAAGACTCCCATTCTATGGAAAAAACTTCAATTGCTTACCCTTATTTTGGTGAACCAACATGATGACCAAAATCTAGGGCTATAAAGAAAATAAACGTTAAGTGAAAATTTCATGAAACATTTAGTTAAAAATTAGTTTATGTTCATTTAGTAAAATAAACGAATATGAACAAAAGTCTTTATTCGTCAAATTAGGAGTACATTAAAGTTCATTTATGTTTATTTATCTTTTAATTTAATAATTCAATAACAAAACAACACTCATAAAACAATATATAAAATATCATATATAATATCACAAGAGATAAAAAATTTCAAAAAATCAAAAAACATTAAAATATCACAAGTGATAAAATTATTCATGCTAAAAGTAAATATCACAAGTGATAAAATATCACAAGTGATAAAATTATTCATGTTAAAAGTAAGATATCACAAGTGATAAAATATCACAAGTGATAAAATTATTCATGCTAAAAGTAAATTATCACAAGTGATAAAAAAAAATCCAAACAATATAGCTTAAATTTTCAGCTATTAATATTATTCATGCTAAAAGTAAAATATCACAAGTGATAAAATTATTCATGCTAACAGTAAAATATCACAAGTGATAAAAAAAAATCCAAACAATATAGCTTAAATTTTCAGCTATTAATCACAGTTAATGAAAAAATAATCCAAACAATAGAGCTTAAAATTTTCAATTATTAGTCTCCGCCGCCTCCGGAATGTCCCCGCCAACTCCAGCACTGATGCGATACAAATCAGCAACTTTTTGTTTGTTTGGACAAGTGCGTCTGTTATGATCTGATAAGCCACAAATACCACAACCAGCTTGTCGCTTTTTACTTTGTTCAAAAGACTGCTCTCGTCCACTCTTGATACGGTGCTTATCAACCTTGTTCTTATCACCCTTCTTGTTTGTCCTTGTTGGATTCCTAACTTTAACTTTCTTAGGCTTCTTTACCCCCATAAAATCTAGAACAACATCAGAAACTTTGGTACGTGGAACTAGGGGTGTGCACGGTTCGGTTTGGGTCGGTTTTTGGCTAAAACCGAAACCGAACCGAAATGTTCGGTTTTTATAGAACCAAAAACCGAAACCATTCGGTTTTTGGCGGTTCGGTTTCTTCGGTTTATGGTCGGTTTCGGTTCGGTTTTTCGGTTCTTTCGGTTTTAACCGTTTATATTTGGGCATGAAAAATTTATACCAACAAACTTGTATTACATAGAAAATTTGTTATTCTTATTTAATTTCTTTTGTCAATCTAAGCATAATAAATTAATAATGTTTATTGCATAATTCTATAATTACACATATATAAATGAGACACACACATGCGAACATACACATAGTATAATCATCGTCATATATTCATTGATATATTCTCAAGTAAACGCACAACACGACAAACACGCATATAAACATAAACGTTAAGATAAATATATTATAAATCTACCCAAAAAAGAATTTTAATTTATAAATTTGATTTATTTAGTTATTTATTCATATTATATTAATCATATCTTATTATATAATAAAATCGGTTCGGTTCGGTTTTTACGGTTCGGTTTTTGGACGAAAACTGAAACCGAACCGTATTTTTCGGTTTTTGAAAAATTAAAAACCGAACCATCGGTTTTTAGTTTTGGTCGGTTTTTTCGTTTTGGCTTTTTCGGTTTTCGGTTCGGTTTCGGTTTTTTCGGTTTTGTTTGCTCACCCCCACGTGGAACACTTGGAATATCAGCTTCAAATTCTGACTTCAACGCTTTAAGCTTATCAACAAAATCACTCAACTTTGGCTCATGATTCCGCAAAATCTGACAACAATCATCAACTAAAGAAGTAGCCTGAACAAAAAGAGTAGAAATATTTTCATTCTTCTCACCATAACGATTTTTCTTCCTTCTTAAACCAGGAGGTATAAGGTCCCTTGTCCAACGCTTCAACAGATACTGATTAGGAATTTTTTGAACATTGCAATTCTTAAAAACACAAAAAACATGTCGACACAAAATCCCACAACGAACAAATAACTGACAACAGCAAACAACGGAATTGTCACTTCTATTATGCAACACCTTCATTAAACAAAAAGGAAACAAAATGTTATAACATGTGATATGTTTCTCACTAATATTAGAAAAATCATGTTATAACAAAATATTAGAAAAATCATGTACCTTATACTCTCTCGAACATTTTTTATACAGATCAATTTCTTCAACCTCTTCATCTGAATCTTCTGGTGAATTAAACTCAGTCGGATCAGGCATAGAATCTGGAATTATAATTTCCTCACTAATAATACAAATGTCAGATCCCTCTTCTGAAATTTTTGACTTAATTGAACATAACCATGATCCTGCAATAATCTCCTTTTGCACACGAACAAACAAAGAACGAGTGTAAACCCTTGCTGCATGAACTTCAATAGCTAATGGCGTCAACAAAACAAGAAAGGAATCAAACGACTGATGATCTAATCTTTCTTGTTTGTATCTCTGTTTTTCCATTGCAGAATCATAGCAAATCATGAACTTAACAAGTGTCGCACCAGGGCTAGTGAAATGTGAGAAGAAAGAATTCTCACTCTCTGACCTAGAGGTAGTCCTCATTAAACCACAAAGTGGAGAATTAATAAAAAAAGCCGGAATCCATGATGATCTAATATTGTACATCTTGCACAACCACTTATGATTAACAAGACCAAACTCTTCCATCAAATTATTCCATTTAAGCTCAAACTCATCCCGCCCAATATACATATTCCAAACTATCTTATTGAATTTACTTTTAAAATCAGTATCATCATAGATCCTAGAAACAATCTGTAACAAAAAAATGATGCATCAAAATACTACTTTAGACAGATAACACAAGTAATATAAATACAAATATCACAAGTAATAAATGCAAAAACATCAACTAATAAAAGAATAAATACAATATTTCAAGTGATAAAAAATGCAATATCACAAGTGATATAATGCAATATTTCAAGTGATAAAATGCAATATCTCAACTGATAATGCTTTTTGGCAGATATAAATACAATATAACAAGTGATAAATGCAAAAATCTCAACTGATGAATGAATAAATGCATCATTTGATTAATCAAATTAATAAATGCAATATCTCAAGTGATAAATGAAATATCTCAAGTGATAAAGTTTTTTGGCAGATATAAAAAGTGATACAACATATGAATACCTTTTTCGGAATCTTTTGCATGATATGCCACATACAAAGCCTATGTTTGGAATCTGGAAGTTCAGATTCAATTGCCCTTCGCATAGCACCATCTTGATCAGTTACAACAATATTAGGAGCTTTTTTGAACGCTTGGAGTAACCATATATAAGATTCCGTAGTCTCATTCTTAAGAAGGCCAGAACCAAGAGTAACAGATTTCCTATGGTTGTCTATTCCAGTGAAAGGAACAAAAACCATCTTATATCTGTGAAAATGTTAAAAATATCTCAGGAGATATTAAAGGTTAAAAATATAAAAAATTAAATATCTCAAGTAATATTAAAAAGATTATAAAACTTACTTGTTTGTTCTGTATGTGGCATCAAAAGACACAATATCACCAAACTCCCTGTAATTGCACTTTGCAACTTCATCAGCCCAAAACAAACCAGTCAACTCCGCATTATCAACTAGATAATCAAAAGAAAAGTCCACAGTATACTTTTGCCTATTTTCCATACGGTTAATAAGCATCTGAGCATCAGCATCTCCTATAAAACAGTTTATGCCACGCACATAGTTCTTAAACTCAACTTCAGTACCATGAACAAGTGAGGCAGAGCCTTTCAAACTAGTATACAAATTATGAGCTTTAACAGGTCCAAGGTTTACACTTCCAGCTTTAACAATAAACATCTGCTCAGCATACGTTAACTGCTTCTCACTTTTTGACAAATGCTTATACTCAACCCGATCAAGTTCATGATTATGTATAGGATCAAACTTCTTAAGCATAAACTTAGTCGTACCAGGAATCATATCAAATACAACCCGTGCTTTGCAACCAGTAACTCTAATGTTCGAAGTCCTAAAACGTTTGTTACCTTTCTTAGAAACTAAAGCATTCCAATATAATTCCTTCGGAAAACCTTCCCTATTGCACACAAAGTACTTTTGTTTAACATAACCACACCTTAATCTTTTCTGAGAAGAAATTCTAACACCAAAACCAGCCTCAGAAGCGTATTTCCTATACATACTCTCACAGGCATCAAGTGAATCAAATTCAGTCCCCAAAACAGGCAAAACACTAAGAGAAACTTTGGGAACCCAATAAAGCGATCCACCAGGAGTATCAAAAGTAATGATGAGCAAATGAATCAGGAGTTTTCGGAACTTTAGAAGCTGCAAATAATAAAAATAAAAACAGTAAATATCTATAAAGAAGAACATAAAACAACTAATATACATATAAAATCACAAGTGATATCACAAGTGATATATCACATTTGATACAAAAAGAATTTTAACAATAAATATATATAAAGAAGAACATAAAACATGAGTTATATAACTTGTGATATTCGTAAAAAAATACACATAAAAATGATAAAAAAAACATAAACATGACATATATCACAAGTGATACTTATAAAAAAACATAAAACATGACACATATCACAAGTGATACTTATAAAAAAAACATAAAACATGAGATATATCACATGAGATAAACATCTATAATATAAATCACAAGAGATATTTGTAAAAAATTGATACAAAAATCATGCAGAACATAAAACATGAGTTATATCACTTGTGATATTCGTAAAAAATAAACATAAAACATAAAACATAAAATATGAGATATATCACAAGTGATACTTATAAAAAACATAAAACATGACACATATCACAAGTGATACTTATAAAAAAAAAACATAAAACATGAGATATATCACATAAGATAAACATCTATAATATAAATCACAAGAGATATTTGTAAAAAATTGATACAAAAATCATGCAGAACATAAAACATAATATATATCACTTGTGATATATAACTAACTGGTATATCACAAGTGATATTTGTAAAAAGCAAAAATAAACTTACAACTAGAATTTTGATCATCATTAGAAACAGCAACAACATCTGAAGAAAATGAATCAGAAGCATTAACCACATCAGCTGAAACTGATTCTTCAACTACTCCATCTAATGCATCAAAAGCATTAACCACGTTAGCTGAAACTGAATCTTCAGCCACTCCATCCGATGCATCACAATCATTAATCACATTAGCTGAATCTGAATATTCATCCTCTCCATACAATGCATCACAATCATTAACAAAATCAGCAGAAACTGATTCTTCAATAACCGGTTCATTCAAATAAAAAAACACCATTGATGATAACGAGAACGAATGATAATGAATTGATGATAATAGATGATTAATTTGATTAGATTAGGGTTTACAAAATTTGGGGAAACTGAAAGTAAGAGAGAGAAAGTTAGTTGGAAACGAAAGCTGTGTGTGAAAAATGAGGAAATAATAAAAAATAAACTATTTATATGATGGAGGAAAAGACAAAACTAAAAATAAATCTTAGAATAATATGGACCGTAAGCTTAGATGTAAACGGACGGTCCAGATCAGTCCCTCACTTGACTGGATGCATTCTAGATTGGAACCAACAAATGACTATTGCTATTAGAATCGTGGATTTAATTGGGTAAGCTATTTACTAGTTATAATACCTGTGCGCGCACAGAGTTTTTAAAATTTTGTTTTGATTATATATTATTATCGATTAAGAAATGAATCGCTTAACATGTTTCAATTGGTTTTACTTGGTGCACTAAAAAATAAAAAACATATGTATATATGTTATAATCTACATATTATTTTAGGAGAAAGCTTTTGGATTAAAAATTAAATTTTATCATTCAAGCAAAATTACAAGATGATACTTGACTTGCATGACATTTTAGTGATATATGCTTTATGTTTTGCAAACCCATGCTATCAATTTACGATATGTTTTGTAATTGTGGTATTAAAATATGTAGCATATTTAGATAACTTTGAAGATTGATTCATTTATTTGATTATGAATAACCATCATACCATGTTTACTAAGACAGCGGATCAATTAAAAAGAGAGCAAACTTTAAAAAGTATAAAAAGTAATATTAACCGTTGGATCGTTAACATCTGGACTCCACCCAAAAAAACACACACTCGCCTATCAGGGGTATTCTCGTCACTTATTACCCTCTTTCTATCTATCATCATATTTCTCTCACAACCACCCAAAAACACACACACTCACCATCAGATCTACTAACACCGAACAACCAACACCACCATCAGATCTGATACCACGGTCAACGACGCGACCATCTTCGAATACGCCGGAAACTTGACCATCTTCGAATACGCGACCATCAGATCTGATAGCACTTACGTCTTCAAGATTCATTTGTGGGTCTCGGGTAGGTGTTTATTGATTGTTGTGTTTCATTTGAACGAATCCAAGAAAAGATTATAACACGCATGTTGTACATCTTTTCTTTTTAGATCGAAAATTAAAAGAAGCTACGCTTCAATAATATGATCAGTGATGATATTCATTCGTGTGGTTGGACTTTTGAGGTCAGATTTGAATTTGTAACACACGAATAGAAAAAACTGAGATCATTTGATTTTTTCTTTTCAATATGAGTCTTGATGGTGAGTGTTGAAGAGTGATGCGAGGGTCTGGGTTGAGTCTAGAGTAGGATTGAGGTGTAGTTTTTGGACTTGGTTTTGTCGGTGACTAGTTAGCAATCATAACAGTCACGTATATGTTTTCTTTCATTTCGGTTTGGTTTGACTTATGATGTATAAAGACCGAAGTCATTTGAGTCTTGGTATTTGGTTTATGGGGTCTTCTGCTTCATCTTACTTCTTTCTTTTGTTACTCGATATTTTTTAATGAAAACACAATGTTTATCAGTTCATCAGTTATTTTTTATAATGTCCAAGAGTTTTTGAAAAAATAACGTTTATCAGTTTTCGGAAAAATAACGTTCATCAGTTATTTTTTATAACGTTCATCAGTTATTTTTAATAACGTTCATCAGTTATTTTTTATAATGTCAAGAAGTTTTCGAAAAAATAACGTTCATCGGTTTTCGGAAAAATGACATTAATCAGTTATTTTTTATAACGTTCATCCGTTATTTTTAATAACGTTCATCAGTTACTTTTTATAACGTTCATCAGTTATTTTTTATAATGTTCAGCAGTTTTTGAAAAAAATAACGTTCATCACTTATTTTTTATATGGTTCATCAGTTATTTTTTACATGGTTCATCAGTTATTTTTGACAACGTTCAGCAGTTTTCGAAAAAATAATGTTCATCAGTTATTTTTGATATTCTTCATCATTAACGTTCATCAGTAACATTCAAAAAGTGATGTTTTTTAATCATTATTTTTTTAAATATACATTTAGTTAATCAGTTAGGTTATTAGGTTCATCAGTTAGGTTATCAGGTTCATCAGTTAAGTTATAGGTTATAGGTTCATCAGTTAGATATTTTGTTCATCAGTTACCCTGGTTCATCAATTTCAGGTTCATCAATTTTCGAAAATAACGTTCATCAGTTTTCGAAAAAAATAACGTTCATCAGTTATTTTTTATCACATTCATCAGTTATTTTTTATAATGTTCATCAGTTTTCGAAAAAAATAACGTTCATCAGTTATTTTTTATATTGTTCATCAGTTATTTTTTATAAGGTTCATCAGATATTTTTTATAGCGTTCATCGGTTATTTTCGATAACGTTCATCAGTTATTGTTAATCTTTAACGTGCAAAAATTGATCAACCAAAGTAACTGATGAACAAAATGTTCATCAGTTACTTTGGTTCATCAGTTTTTATTATAGGTTCATCAGTTAATTTATGTTTTTCTAGTCGATGAACATTAGTTGTTTTTGGTTCATCAGTTATTGACTTTTAGATTATGTTATAATAGGTTCATCAGTTTGATCAACCAAAGTAACTGATGAACAAAATGTCTTTTTTAAAAATCAGTTAATAAGGTTCATCAGTTAAAAAAAAAAAACAAAAAAAAAACAAAACTTTTTGAATCTTACATTAATAAAATGACTAAAGGTGCATTGTTGTACAAAAATTAGTGTATTTAACTCGATTTTAAGACTAAAAATCTAAGCTAAACATTTCATCAAACACGTTGTGTGCAACAAATATGTGTAAAACGTCATCTTTAACATACGATATCTCACTCATATCATATTGGATTTGAGTGATTCAAATTTCTGGGTAAAGAATGGCCAAGAAGCTACAACTTTCGTGTTTTAAGTTTTGCAAAATTCGGCCTTTAAACTAGACAAAATTAGAGCCGAAAATGCTAAAATTTTCAAGAAAATCATGACCCAATCAATATGTCAAAAAAAAAGTTTCGAAAAAATTAAAAAAATTTATACCAAATTAAAGAGGATTAAATTTTAAAAAATATGGTGAAATCGGTTTTTTGTAAAAGTTTGTCATTTGAAAGTTATTTGCATTTGAAATTTAAGGTGGAATTAAAAAAATAAATCAAATGACCAAAATACCCTTTAACTAAAAATATTAAAGAAAAAAGGGAGGGAGTGGGTGGGGACACATGGCATTAGCTTAGTGGTTAAAAACCTTTTTAGCCTTTTTAATTTTGATCCCCTTTTTAGGGGATCGCAACTCTGTTTACTAATGTACCTTTTTGTTTGAAAATTTACATTTTCATAAGTTTGTGCTATTTACTTCTCAAGTTTGATCATAAAATTACCAAATTAACATAGATTCTTACACTATAGCTTCTTATTACATAAAGAGAAACAAAAAAGATGTGATGGGTAGAACTCAAATTTAATCTTACGTTTATGTCTAACGTATAAAAATAATTTTTCTCTGAGACCGAACTATATAATGAAATTACAATTACTTGTATAAGTAAATTATAAATGCATGAAAAAATGACAAAGAGTACATTCGCAAGTCTTTTAGGATCTTTTTGAATCCTTACCGACCTTTCACTTTAGTGCAACTTTTTTTTACAATTGGCCTATATCATCAAGGTAAAAGACACCCATATTTTAGACTGTTGGTTGATACCCATAGTGTTATTAATGACAACAAACACCTGCTAAGTTTTTTTAACTCATTCAAAGACACCTGCTAAGAATTCCCACCATAAAATTCCCCAGACACTAAAATACATCTTTGGTACATTAAAATTCCCCAGACACTAATCATCTTCTAAAAACGCACACAACAAATTACAATGCACTTTAGTGTGTATGATGATATCATAAAACTGCAAAAACCACTTACATGTTGCATTATAGTGAGGATAACAACAAAGTTAGTTATAACATTAAATAAGAAAACTTCAGATTAGAACTAAAGGGGTGTTTGGTTATGCTTATTAAATGTGCTTATTGGCTTTTTCAATTATCATAACACAATAAGTTTATGATAAAGATATAACTTTTTTTGAGAAGCTTAGTAAAAAAAAAAACCTTTGAACTCAAAACTAATTCTATTATAGCTTAGTGTGTTTATAGTAAAAACACAAATATTAAGTGTAAAAGTTTTCAACAAAACATAAAAAAAAATAAAAAATAAATAAAAATAAATGAATAAAAAAGTTAGTAGAAGTTGGTGTGTATAACAAAAAAGTTAAACCATAAAAAAGTTACTAAAAACTATCAGCTAGAAAAAGCATAAGCCAAAGTTCTGTTGAGGTTTCTTTCAGATTCTATCGAGAAGCAAAAAGAGGTTAACACATACGTCATAAGTATAGAAGAATCGTATCCCACATTCGTGGTTACCAACTCAATAATATTAACGCAGTATAGTAACGTAATAACCTGATTAAAAACTATATATGCTTGCTTAATAATTCGCATGTACATACTTTAATTCCTTTACAACGACCAACTATTATTATTTTTTTTTTTGGATGAAACAATACGTCAATAAATAAAGTTAGGTTATCACATACATGTTTTTTAGAAGGTGATTGTTATCAAATAAGAATTGTGATGCGTGCATTTTTTTTTTATATATAATCTAAGAAAAATACCTTCTAAATTAAATAATGACTATCAAACCCAAGTTTTTTTTTTTTTTTTTTTTTTTTTTTTTTTTTTTTTTTTTTTTTTAATAATTAGCTTTGTATAATGTTTTTAACTGGCAGACATGTTAAGGTTGATGTTGATGTTGTTGTTTAACTTTAATTATTGATATCATGTTGTACAAAATGTGCAAGTTTAGTAGCACATAATTAGCGTTAATGAAGTTAAAATATGCTTCGTAAAGTTTTTAAAATGTTTTTATGGATATTCATATATATATATATATATATATATATATAAATAACAATTTCATGAGTCGTTGTTATACGTAGAATCGCGTATATTTATTTTCATATTATAGTAACTCGTGCTTACCATTTGATATTTATATTCCTGTTACTAATAATTTAGACGTATTTAATATTCAACCCCGTGTAGTCATAAATTAAACTTTTAAATAGAATAATATGGGTCCTTATGTAAAAAAATATTCTAGTGAATGAAAGTCTACAACTAACAATATTAAAACTAATTCGCATATTTACAAACTTTTGTAATATAAATAGATGAAAGTCTAAAACTAATACTAATACTCATGTCATTTTAAACAAAGTTTATATTATAAAGCATAAGGGATATAAAGTGTAAGGGTTATTTGTGTTTTTTCTAAAGTTATTGAAAAACATGGAGACTTGTAATTTTACACTTAGCTCCATATATTTTATGTAAAATTCAAACACTAAAGTTTTATTAATTACTTCCTTTTTTTTCAATTTTTTGTTTTTATAAATTTGACACTTATATTTTTATGCATTTTTTTCCGTAATCAAATTTCTCCACCAAATTTATTAAGTTTGACGAAAATTAATTTAATTTTGACTTTTTATTGACCAATCACGTTACTCGATTTCGCCTACGTGGCAAAATCGAGCTCTCCTATTGGTCCAATTATTTTTTTCAATGAGAAAGGATTTGCAAAAACATTCCGAAATAATGTAATTCTTTTTGTATATAAAAGATACCTTCTTCTCCCAGCTTTCTTTAACCGCTTCGCATATGAACAAAACACGATTATTTAATGCTCTTTATCCTAAGAGTTATCCAGCTAGTTGAAAAACTTCTTTGTTAGCCGGATGCTATTAGAGTTGGTACTAGAGTTGAACTTGTCCCACATTGGTGGAAAAACAGTATTTCCATGGCTTTATAAGTAAGTCCATGGAGTTCTTAGTAAATTGTCTTATTTATCTTATAATGCCTATGTGCGAAGGGATTTGGACTTGCATTAGTTCAAGTCTTCCGTGTACATGGTCATTGAAAGAAAACATAGACTTGTTTTTGGACCCTCCATCTTTTTATTATCTGAAATGGACCCTGCATCTTTTTATTATCTGAAATGGTGTGTTGGCATGCGTATTTTACCTTCAATTTATGTAGACGAATTAGCCAATGTAACTTTTCTTATCTTTTTTTAAAGATGCTAAAGCAAAGTCGTTTGCCCTCGTTTCACTATAAATTTGCAATAATGCAACATATCATTATAACTTTGTTGGTGTTATAAAATAATGAACATAATAATAAAGAATAAGGACACAAGAATGAGAGGAAGAGGATAATTTTTATTAAGAGATTATTGCATTCAAGAGGACAAGAGGTTACAAGTGTATAGTATTTATAAGGTAGATAAATACATGTAAAACCCTAATAGGTCAGTTGAGCTAAAATGGTGAAGATACATAAGCCAAATATTTACAACACTACTCCTTTGATATTCACCGTTTATCATACGCTATAATCTGCCTCATTAAAAAACTTATAAAGAAAAACATAATGGGATAAAAAAAAAAAAAAAAAAAACTTGGTTAAGGGAAAAAAAGTGCAGTGCGCATAATGCTCCTCCTCAATTTAATATATATATATTTCCAGCGCCGAATATCAAACTTCTGAAGCAGTTGCTAGAAACTTTTGTCGGTAAAAATTTTGTATTAAAGTGCATCGAATCATTGATGTTAAGAATATGTCCAGCAAAGATGACAATATATATATATATATATATATATATATATATATATATATATATATATATATATATATATATATATATATATATATATTCCAACCCACTATCAAATGCATTGGTTGGAAGAGTAAGGATCAAATGAGAAATAAAAGTAAAATAAGAAGAATGAAAAGTAACCATAGCCGCACATTTCAGATGCACCTACAAAATAAGTTGCATCTCCCATGAAATTCTCCTTCTTCATTTAAAATATGTGGCTACAAACATTTCTCATTCTTCTTATTTAAATTTTTTCTTCTTAGTGGATCCATTCCCTTGGTTGGAAAACATACATTGCTAAGACAATTATTAAAAGAGAAAAATACACTCTATTGAAGCAAATTAATTATTAAAGCCCCAGTTGCACTTATGTGTGGTACTTGGGACTAATCATTTTATAAAGACATGTGCAAAAGCAATTTATATAATATGCGTTCAAATGATTTTTATCCATATAAGAACTCATTCAATTTGATCAAGTAGAGTTCTTGAGAACTTTATTAATTGCTTCAAGAAGTTGAAGTTGTTAGACATGCTTGAGGCATTATAGATCCATTATGAAATATGAGAGCTATAACAAAACTCATTTAGAGTGAATTAAATGCTTCTATATTGACTGTCTCATAAAATATCAATAAGATATTAACATCTACTACGAGACAATATGACTTTTAATAATCAATTTCGTGCTTTTGTGAATTTATTTATTCACAATTAATGTTTTAAAATACATAACTTTAGAGCTTTTATTTTGCATTCGCACATGTATATCCAATAGATTTTACACATTCGTGTGTTTGGACTTCATCTCCAAATACTTCTCGTATTTTCACGAGATTGTGTCTTTTCATGTTGGCCAATCACTTAGTTGAACGCACTTTTGAATAATAGTTGATTAATGATCCTCATTATGCATAATAGCAAGCATTATATTGTATGTAAACAAATTTATCGATGTTGTTTTTGTTTCGATTCCATATAACTTTAGACATGATATAGTTTATTGAGATCTCATTAGCTACTGAGATTCTTATTGAACCTTCATGTCCAGTGACTCTTCATGAGACTATCTTGGGGTTTTTTATACCTCAAACAACCATCTTGTTTTCATGTTCTATAATTTTCATTGAGGATTTTATTTGGAATTGATTAGAATACCATACTTGAGGCAAGTCATAATAAAACAGCGTCTTTGAAGGACAACCTATAATCGGAGCATGAGTAGCTTAAATCTATTTCTGGCCAATGTATATGTATGGCTATTAGATTATTCGTTGAATCTAAGTTTAACCCATCATCATGCCACAACTTTGAATGGAAAAGAAATCAATAACTAGACATTGCTATTTTTTTATTTTATTAATTTTTTTGTAAATAAAAAGGGGAAAAAATAAAAAAAAAAAAAAAAAAAAAAAAAAATAAAAAAAAAAACACGGATGTGTGTTTGTCAGTTTGTGTATATGTTTATGAAGAGAAGTTATTTGAGCGAGACAATTCTTTTCCTTTTTTTTTTTTAATTTGGAGCAAACTTCGTATTGATAACGTGTTATAAAATAATGAACTATAATAAAGAAAAAGAACACAAGAATGAGAGGATATATAATTCTTATTAGGAGATTATTGCATCCAAGAGCAAGAGGTTACAAGTGGATAGTATTTATAAGGTAGATAAATACATGTAAAACCCTAATGGGCCGGTTAAGATAAAATGGTGAAGATACATAAGCCCAATATTTACAGCAGTTGGTTAAGATTAATACCTAATGAAAAATAAGAATAAGCCTAAATTACAATGTTACTGTTTTCATTTACCTCTTTCTTGAATGTTAGACCGAATTAAGGATTAAGACTAGTGGTAACAAGGGGTGTTAGGATGCGTGCTTTGCTTCCGTGGCACATCGAAGACGTGTCATTCACTTCTACGTAAGATTTTTGGATCAACAGAGTGTGGTCTATAAACGTCTAGTTCATTCCATCGGCCTCTTAATTTCCCTAAATGATTAATGAAAGAATTTCCATATTGACGAATATTAGCATGTCTAACTGAATTTGAAAGATACGAGCAGAATTGTTTTGGTTACCACACATGTCTCGAACGGCTTCCCAAAGATCCTTTGATGATTCTAAATAACTAAAGATCTCAGCAATATTATGTTCCATGGAATTAAGAATCCATGACATAACCATCTGATCCTTCGACAACCAAGCTTCACATTCCAACACCGGGGTTAGCGTCCAATTCCCGCTAATAAACCCCAATCGAGATCTCCCGCCGAGAGCTATAGTGATTGCTCATGACCATGGCAGATAGTTGAATTTGTTGAGCAATTCATATTGTAGTCAATCTTTGAGAAGAGCTAACATCGGCTTCAATATTAGTAGAAAGGGAAGCGGATGGTTTGGATACGTTTGCATCATCGGTCATGCCCATATTAGTAAGGGATTAAAAAGAATTGGATTCCTGCTCTGGTACTATGAAGAAAGTGATGAAGTGAAGTTTAGAGAAAAGGCTTAGAACCTTTATTCATTTGTATCATTATTCTACAGAATAGATGATTATATATAGCTTCCTCTCTTTGTTATTTTACCTAAAGATACACCATATCACTTTAAGTGATATGTGTAGACAGCTAGACAATAGTGGACTTCCCTTACTATACGAACTACCATACTAATTTCTTTTACATACATGCATGATACAATATATTCCTCCAATAACAACATTAATTGTAACCAGTGGAATAACAACATTAACTGTAACCAGGGCGGAGCTAGAAATTGATGTTAAGGGAGGCCGAAATTAACGTAAAAGTTATAACAATAAAAACATTCCTCGAAAAATAAATCTATAGTTCTTTTAACCCATGATCCAAGTTAACGTACACCACAATAATTACGAAAGCTAAATTAGAAAAGAATAGTTTGACAAGTAAATTTATTTTGACGTTGTATACTTGTATGGGTTATTCGAAATTTCAATAGGAATAAGGGGGCTTGTTGCAAATATCTTAACAAATTAACTTATAGGCTATATCAATGTTGCAAAAATCGTGAATCGGTAGCCGGGCGGTCGACCACCCTGCAGCCTGTAATCGGTCAAGGCGGTGATTAATCGGTTTGGCATTTCCTGCATGTTTTGGGAATTTCTGGAGAGCAAACTAAAGATCTTAACTGATTCCAAGCCTTCTATGTTTACAAACCTCAATAAAAGGCTTCAATTCTGATTATGAGGTCCATTGTACGTTATAAGTGAAATAAACGATCCCCAAATTAAGTAAAATGCCTAAATTTCTATTTTTTTTAAATTGACCGATTCGGCCGATTTTTGGCCGATTCGGCCGATTTTTGACCCATTTTTTCTGATTTTTTTGCCTAGGCCGATTTTTTCACCGATTTTCGAAAATCGACAAGGTGCATCACCGATTAGCGATTAATCGGCCGATTCGGCCGATTTTTGCAACATTGGGCTATATAACCAATGAATAAAGTGGGCTGATTAGGGGTGGTCCAGCACCTAATAGTCATCCTACTAGCTCCGCCCCTGATTGTAACAACCAAACTACTAGTATCAAAATGGCATTCATGTTACAAAATAATTATACGGAACGACTTGTCATTATGCAGGTGGCTATACGATTGGTGCCCAGGGCAACCCGGGCTAAAACGAGAATATTTCAAAATCGGGTTAAATATTCCTAAACCCAGGGCAACCGGACTATTTTAGTATTTATCCCATAAATTAATATACTAAAAAATGCAGGAGTTATTTCAAACTGAGACTTCAATTCGTTTTTATTAGTAACAACCATTTGAAGTTTGTCCCACATAGGGTAAGGAAATGAAATGGTGGCCAATATACAACGGTCAACGCAAGTCTTATGAATTACTCCCTCCGTCCCTTATTAAATGTCATGTTTGAATTTTCAAAGTCTTTATTTCTTAACTTTGACCTTAAATATTTTTGTTTGTGTAATATAATATTTGATACAAAATATATGAATGAATTAAGTTTTAAATGTATTTTAATTGTGTGTAATTTTTATCAAATACTATATAACACAAGTAAAAATATTTAAGGTCAAAGTTGATAAATAAAGACTTGAAAAGTCAAACATGGACATTTAATAAGGGACGGAGGGAGTACAATAAGTATCACGTTATTTAAAGTGCAAGCTTAGCCATTTATTAGACTAGACGAGTACCCGTGCATAGCAACGGGATTTTATAGCGACAAATAGTTTATTGATAAAAAAAAGTTTATAGGTTATAAACGAAAAATAATGTTTTGAAACCCGGTTCGACCCGGGTGGTTCAACCGGTTGAACCGTTTCAGTCGAAAAATAGGTCGATTTAAACCGGGTCAACTTGCTAGGTTGGGTCAAAAACGGGTCAAATTAAACTGGGTCAATCCGCCAGGTATGAAGCTTCCCGGGTCAACCCGGTTTGTGTTTTAATTGGTTGTATTTAATTTGGTAGATATGTTTTTTAATTGGTTGTACAATGTGAATAAATCATTGTACTTTTAAGTAAAGGATAATGTTTTGAAACACGGTTCGACCCGGGTGGTTCAACCGGTTGAACCGTTCCGGTCGAAAAATGGGTCGATTTAAACCGGGTCACTTGCTAGGTTGGGTCGAAAACGGGTAAAATTAAACAGGGTCAATCCGCCGGGTTTGAAGCATCCCGGGTCAACCCGGTTTGTGTTTTAATTGGTTGTATTTAATTTGGTAGTTATGTTTTTAATTGATTGTACAATGTGAATAAATCATTGTACTTTTAAGTAATGAATAATGTTTTGAAACCCGGTTCGACCCGCGTAGTTCAACCGGTTGAACCGCTCCGGTCGAAAAATGGGTCGATTTAAACCGGGTCAACTTGCTAGGTTGGGTCGAAAACGGGTCAAATTACCGGGTCAACCCGGTTTGTATTTTAATTGGTTGTATTTAATTTGATAGATATGTTTTTAATTGGTTGTACAATGTGAATAAATTATTGTGCTTTTAAGTAATTGGGTGTTTTAATTAGAGTATTAATTACATTAATTTTCTCTCACATTTGACTTTCAATACTCAACTTTTCAAGTTTGACCATTTTTTCATTATAGATAGTATAGATAAAGTTGTAACTTCTAAAACGATGCTTAGTACATCTAAATCGGCAGTATAATTATAGTTATCCTTATGGGTATACAAATTTTTCACTAAATGGTTTAAGATAATTATAATTAAATGTAGTTGTCAACATGTATATGTCGTATAGATTATTAAAGTAGTATTTTGTTTTTCTGTCGGAAACAAGCATTGTTAATTCTGTGCGTTGTGATCGTTATGAATTGGACTTGATGTTTATAATTAGTTATCATAGTAGATTCACTCATACGATAACGAAAACATAAATGGCATAAATCGGGATTTAGGATACTAAAAATGCATGAGTTATAATTTGGACCTAGCGTCTTTTTAACCATTTAAACCTTATCCCACATAAATTAAGAAATGAAATGGTGGCAGCTTATTACAATGAGTTGAAAGAAGTATTATGTTATACTTGAGGTACGTGAACCCTTAAATGAAGATGTTACTTGATTTAAGTGGGGACGTTTCTTATGGTATAACTCATACGCATACTTGACTTTTGAAAACTTAACTTAATACTATATTAGTACATGATAATCGTACATGACTACATTCATAATCTATCATCTTCTTGGACAACACTTGACTGGACGCGTTCTTGATTGGGAACGAAGAAATCATTATTGCTATCAGAACAGTGGATGAAATTCTACTTTTTCTAAAGGCAAAGATGCACACACACTTTGTTTCGACTTGGATCAGAACCTCACAATTGACGAGTTATATGAAAATATTATGTTTGATCTTCGATTAGTTTTTACTTATTTCAAACTTGTGCATGATGTTAGCCGTTGGCCGTTACATAAAAAAATTTCAATCAGGCTTTAAAATGGGCCTTAAACACACCCATGTACATTGGGCTTTTGTAAATATTGGTTCCCCTCAAAATGTTGAGGCTCTGTGCCACGGCCCGTACTGCCTTAGCCGAAAACCCGGCCAAACGGGGTCAGGGTTTACCGTCGATTTAAAACTTTTGAAGAACCTCTAAAGTTGAAGACATATAATCCAACCATAATATGAAAGGCTTCTAAATTGACCCACATCAACCTTTAGAAAAATAATGAGGTCAAGCAACCATTCCTTTACCGCCCATAGAAAAGTTAACTATTATGACATGTTACGTAGCCCACCCATTTGTTACCTCTTGTCAAGGTATATAAATTTTGTCTTTTCCACAAAAAAAAAAAAAAAAAAAAAAAAAAAAAAAAAAAAAAAAAAAGTTTTTCTATAACTTGAGTTTGTTTCCGCAGCTTGGAGATGGATTAATTTATGAAGATGTTGATGGTTTAAACGTGTTTCCCCAATTTTATTGTCCATCTCGAAGTTACGTACTTCCTCTCACCCTTGTAAGATAGTTTTTGTAATATGTGAAACTCATCCCTATTTTTATTTGAACATTTGTATCTATAGGTGTTGTATGAGATGTTAATCTGTATTTTTACTTGTAGGATGATAACATAAACTTTTCTTGACAAATACTATTAAATTGGTAAACACTATTATCAATCGATATTATCATTCAATTAATCTGTATCTATAGTAAAAATACTAGAACGGTACCCGCGCAATGCGGCGGCGGGTGTTGTGTGATTATACTTTGCGTTATTTGGTTATACGTTTAGCTGTCTTTAGTCTTTATAAGTAGAGATATTAGAGATGGTTAAGCCAAATAATTTTAGTTTGAACAACCAATCACTTCCTAACAAACTTTTTAACCAACTTGCTTTCTAAAAATTTAATTTTAAATCTTTCTATAATAAGCAAGAAAAAAGTTTGAATTTTAAGTTTTTCTAATTATATAATAGTCTCAAATGCATCATATAGTAGTATAGATTATGTCTCAAGTAAACACTATTATCAATCGATATTATCATTCAATTAATCAATTTACGTCTTACATATCCTTTTTACTGAGCTTCACCACAAGCTATAATATGTCCAAAATGGAATTGACATGTATGATATATGCAAAAGAGAAATGATATTTCTCTATGCGAAAATTAACTGACATAAGGAAATGGAAGTGGAACTTGTCCTACATTGGTGGAAAAACAATCTTTCCATGGTTTTATAAGTAAGTCCATGGAATTCTTACTAAATTGTCTTATTTTTCTAATAATGCCTTTGTACATTTGGACTTGGATTGCTTGGAATGCTCCTTCAAAACTCATTTGTAATCGGCATTGAAAGAAAAAATATAAGTATGTTTTTTGGACCATGCATCTTTTTATAATCTGAATTGGTGTGTTGGCATGCACATTTTACCTTCAATTTATGTAGATGCTAAAGACGAATTACGCAATGCAATTTTTCCTTTTTCAATGTAGCGCAAATACCATAAAAAAACATTATACTTGTTCTAAAATACATTTTTGGGTATTGAACAAATTTTTTTCCTTATATGGATACTGAACTTTCATTTTTTGGCCTCTTTAAGGCACTTTGTGACATTTTTGTCTCTCAAATTATTAAAAATCCATGGGAAAAAATGTCACAAAGTGTCTCAAAGAGGCTAGAAAATGAAAGTTCAGTACTCATATAAGAAAAAAAATTTGTTCGATACCCAAAAGTGACTTTCTTGGTAAGTATAGTGATTTAATATGTTATTTGCCCTTCAATTTATGTAGATGTTAAGTGGATTTATTTGTATTAGATTAGTATTAGATTTGTGTTAGACTAATATTTGTATTTGTATTGGTTTAGACCTAAGCGCAAGTGTTAGGTTAGTCAGTAGTATAAATATTATGACTCATGCAAACACTATTATCAATCAATTACCATTCAATTAATCAATTTATGTACGTCTTACATATTCTTTTTAGAGAGCTTCACCACAAGCTATGATATGTCCAGAATGAAATCGATATGTATGATATATGCAAAAGAGAAATGATATTTCTCTATGCAAAAATTGACTAAAATAAGGAAATGAAAGTGGAACTTGTCCCACATTGATAGAAGAACAATCTTTCCATGGCTTTATAAATAAGGGCATTGGTTAAGATTTGTCTTATAGAGGTTTTTAATTTCTGTTTATGTGGGTCCATATTCAAATATCCATTTTTGTGTCAACCACAAGTACCATTTATGTAATTAAAAGCCCTAAGAAGATAAATCTTAACCAATGCTCTTAGAGCGGCATTGGTTAGACATTCCCAAAAAGTCCATTGAGTTATTACTAAATTGTTTTATTTTTCTTATAATGCCTATGTGCAAAGGGATTTGGACTTGGATTGCTTGGAATGCTCCTTCAAAACTTTTTTGTAATCGGCATTGAAAGAAAAACTATAAACATGTTTTTTGGACCCTGCATCTTTTTATAATCTGAATTGGTGTGTTGGCATGCGGTATTGTACCTTCAATTTATGTAGATGCTAAAGACGAATTACCCAATGCAATTTTTCCTTTTTCTTTTGTAGGGATTATAACCAAAAAATGTATTTAAGTTGTTCATTTTTGTTATCCTATGTAGTCTTTTTTATTTTTTGCTATTAAAACACAAACCTTTCAAATGTCCCCTTTATGATCATTCTACACATATGTTTTTCAAATTTCGAAAAGTAAAATGGCCATTGTTCTAAAACAAAATATACATAAAGGTCGAAATTCTTAAGGTTTGTGTTTTAATAAAAAAATAACAAATAAACACTGCTATACAAAATAATAAAAATGGATAAATTAAATGCATTTTTTTTTCCTTTTTGTTTTTTTGTGTATTTTATTTATTTATTTATTATTATTATTATTATTATTATTATTATTATTATGATTGTGATTATTATTATTATTATTATTATTATTATTATTATTATTATTATTATTATTATTATTATTATTATTATTATTATTATTATTATTATGTAAAGATGCTAAAGCAAAGTCGTTTGAACTGGTTTCACTATAAATTTGCAATAATGCAACATATCATTATAAATTTGTTGATTAATATTAATACCAAAAATAAGAATAAGCCTAAATTACAATGTTAGTCTTTTCATTTACATCTCTGTTCAATATTAGACTGAATTAAGGATTTAGACTAGTGGTAATAAGGGGTGTTAGGACGCGTGCTTTGCTTCCGCGGCACCTCGAAGATGCGTCATTCACTATTAGGTACACCTAGCAAATTTCATGCTAATATATACGAAGAAGTTATGTGAGGTATGTTTTGGTGGTGATGTTGATTGTGTCACTACATTATGTTAGTAGTGATGTTTGTTGTGAAGAGAAAAGTTGACGTGACGTTGAATTGAGGACGATGATGATAGTCACTATATATTACCAAGGTTTATAGGTGTGCAAAACTGCAAATGGCTTTTTAACCCATTTAAAAGCCACAATCACACGATGCTTTCGTCCTGAAAAACCACAAAAGAATGTTGCAAATAGTTATCTTAGCAGCTCCACAGACATGCAGTTGGTAAAGAAAACATAGACGGTATAATTTAGGATACTAAAAATGCATGAGCTATCATAAATGTTTGGAGAGAAAAAATACATAATACAATTGTACAAATTTATCTAATGATTTGATTGATTGATTTCAAAAAATGATTGATGTAAATTCAATTCAGTATTATATATATGCTAGCTTACCACACATTTCTTTACAAAAAAAAAATATATATAAAAAATGAAAAAAAAAATTATGCATTAGACATGTTTTTAGGCTTGTGTTGTAGGTTTAAATAGCATTACGCTAAAAAAAATCAATACAACAATTGTTTAACATATACATAATGCATTTGTCAGGACTACACATAATTCGAAAATTTTAACTGTTTGATTCCCTTATAATCTTGTAAGAAATTTGTTTATAAATCATGTTTTTGTAGATGGATTTATAAACCATAACATACATGACGCACTAATTCTTAAATTAGTTTAGGAAATTGAGAGATTGATTATGATCTTTTGAAATTTATTCACGGTTATCAATGGTGAAAGGTAGAAAAAATACATGATCTTGATTGAGAGGAGAGCCTTATATGATGCTAGTTTTCAATTTATGGCTATATTACTTGAGAGTTGCCGATCCATCTTCTGTTTTGACGGGAAAATATAATCCATGTCACCATCACATTGTAGGACACATTTGCCACATCATACTCCTAAGCATCTAGTCAGAAACCTAAATGAGAGGATGGCAAATTTGCCCCAACTTTTCAAATCTAGTGGCAAATAATAGCCAAATATGATCTCTTTTAAAATTGGAGGGCAAATTTTTTCATATATTTATAGTAGCAAATTTGCCCTTTTATCAGTTATCATAGTAGCTTCACTCATATACAGTTATACATAAATGGGATTTAGGATACTAAAATTCACGAGTTATTATAATAAATTGGACCTAGCTGGTGTTATTAATAACAACGATTTCAACCTTGTCCCACATAGATTATGAAATGAAATGGTGGCAGCTTATATACAACAGTTTACATGTGTGTATATGAGTTGAAAAAAGTGTTTATGTTATCGGAATGGTATCATGCTCACTTAAATCAATATGTTACTTGATTTAAGTGGGTATGTTCTTTACCGTATTACTTATACAAAGACTTGACTTTTGAAAACTTAATATATTACTAGTGGTATCAACTATCAATCGGTAAGACTTCTTTGGCCACCCCTCTTTTGAGAGCTTGTGATTTCTCTCGTCTAGCTTTATGAGTCTTGCAAGATGGAATGGAGAGTATATCAAGTCTGCATGCTACGTACCTAGAGGTGGTGCGGGTAGGGTGACTGTCGTATGATGAAATAATTGATGATCTTAAATGCTTTCAAGACAGAACATAGTCAATTCATTAGCATGAATGTAGTATAGATTAATCTCATCCAGATATCTTCATCATCATACGATGCCGCAAATAATCCCCAGGAATGTTACAGCGAGCAACATATCGATGGACTCAGATATAAATGCATGCGTGGCTGGTTTCAGTTATGCAAAATGATCCCCAGATGGTGCGACCAATGTAACCACTATAGTCAAAGGCACACTTAATTGGCTACCTCGCCCCACAACATGCTATCTTAAGAAATGCTTCACCAAGGGCAAGATGTGACAGTACATAGCTTTGGGATCCTGTTGCTCGAACTCACTAGTGACAAGAAATCAATTGAAGTGCTGAACCCCAACCAAGCAATCCATCATAGATGTGGCTCTGCCATTGACACGTGAAAGCAAGTTTATTGAAACCGACCACGAAGTTAAGTGGGAGCTATGTAGTTTGTTATTAGAGTTGGTACTCTCACTCCATGTCGCAAGACCCATGAGATATAACAATTTTTTAGACAATAAAACCCAAAACAATTTGTACCAAGCAATTCCTCTTATTTCATATAAGACTAATTAGAACCAAAAAAAAGCAAAACCTCAAAAGAACACTAAATAAACAATGCATACAGTGACATCAATAATGATCCACTTTCAAATACTTCGCTGAAGTTTTGATTTCGTTATATAAACTCTAAACAGTCAAAAGCCTGCAAAATCTTTTGAGATAAGCCTGGTTTGTGTTGACTCATCTTCATGGACAACACTCAACTGAATTATGTCTGCACTGCACAAGTTTTTTGAATTCTATAATTATATATTATTATATTGACTAGAAACAATCTCAAGTCCAAGATTTTTGGAAGATGACATTGTGTTTGTGCATATTTGCAAGGACGTAAATTTATAATTAATTATCATAGTAGCTTTCACTCAATCGTGTACAATTGATACAGAAAACATAAATGGCTTTACTTAGGATTTAGGATACTAAAATTCTGGAGATATCATACTAAATTGCACCTGGTTATCATACTTAGGATTGGAATGGTGGCAGCTTATATACAACAGTGTACGTGTGTGTGAATGAGTTGAAAGAAGTATTGTGTTATCGTCTTGAAACTCATGTTCACTTAAATTAACATGTTACTTGATATAAGTGGATATGTTCGTTACTAGCCGTATAACTTATACAAAGACTTGACTTTTGAAAACTAAATACTCTATAGTAGTACAATTTTTTTTTTTTTTTTTTTTTTTTTGAACGGCCAACACTTGACTTTTTCAATAGACAACACTTGACTTAAATTAACATGTACTGTATATTAGTACATGGTAATTGTATATGACCACATTTTTTCAATGGAAAACCACAGCCGTCTCATGAATTTATGAAATTTTTGAAAGCCCTAATGAAATTAAATAATGAGGCTTTTTGATAAGAAATTTTATATATAAAGTGTCACCGTTTATAAGATATAATGCAATTAGTTATCTGAACGTTCTAACATATTACTCATTTAAGATATTTTCTCATATAAATGTTTTTTTCTTCATGAAAAATATGTGCACACATGCATATAATTAATAGTGGGACAAATTTTGGGGCCCTTAGAAATTTTAGGCCATGAGTAGTCGCTCACCTTGCACACCCTCAAAGACGGTCCTGTGGACAACACTTTAAAACAAATGTCTATTCCTATTGGAACCGTGGATGGAATTAGGTAAGCTATTTGCACCTTCTCTCTGTTTTCTTTAACTACTTCACATATGAACAAAACATGATTATTTTGATGCTCTTTATCATAAGAGAGTGATCTAGTGGTAAGACTTCTTTGTCCACCTCTTGGTCGAGAGCTTGAGATTTTTCTTGTCAAACTTTATGAGTCTTGCGAGATGGAGTGGATCGGAGAGTATCAAGTCTGCATAGTGCATACTATGTACCCAACGTGGTGCGGGTAGGGTGGCCCTCGTATCTGAAGAAACAATTGATGATCTTAACTGCTTTCCAAACAAAATGTAGTCGGTTCGTTAGCATGCGTGTAATATAAATTAATTCACTATCTCATCCAATATCTTAATCATCATGTGCCAACGCGTATAATCCATGAGTATATCGGTGGACTCGGATATAGATGCATGTGTGGCTAGTATCAGTTTTGCAAAACTGACCCCAGATGTTGCGACCAGTGCAACCACAATAGCCAAAGGCACACTCGGCTACCTCGCCCCAGAATATGCTATTAGGAGAAGCTTCACCAAGATGTGACGTACATAGCTTTGGGATCCTGTTCCTTGAACACGCTAGCGACAAGAAACCAATTGAGAAGAGTGAAATCGACCATGAAGTTAAGCGGGAGCTATGTGAAACAAGAGATGAGAACACCTCACGAAGACGATCAAAAATTCAAATCAGGTACTTGTAACTACATGATATTAGTGTTACAACAACATTATTTGTAACCACCTAACTACTAGTTTCAAAATGACATTCATGTTACCAAATAATTATACGAAATGACTTGACATTGTAAGCAATAAATAAGATTCACACTAAAAAAATGTTCTATGATGTACAGGAACCGTTTAATTGTTTAAATGGGGTAAGTGAGCTAAGGCTGAAAGATAACGAGTTGGTCGGCCCGATACCATTAGGAAAAGAAATGAGTCGGAAAATGAGAAAAAAGTTGAAGCTTCAAAATAACTCAGGTCTATGTTATTGGAGTGGATAATTATCAATGATTAATTCCATAATATCAAGATACAAATCCTTGATAGAAAAACCAAACTCATCAAAACAACAATACATTTATTATCATGAACAAATTGACAAATCAAAATCAAAATTTTAACTATGTTAGGAGTAACTAAAACATTATACGAATGATGAGACATATGAGGGGGTTGGCCAAGATATGTTCTCTCGAATCCTATTTTGTGATTAATTATCTTAGTAACAATTGATACAGAAAACATAGATGGTATAAATTAAGATACTAAAAAATGCAGGAGTTATTATAAATTGAGACTTCGTTTTTATTAGTAACAACCATTTCAAGTTTGTCCCACATAGGGTAAGGAAATGAAATGATGGTAACTAAGGGTGTGTTTGGTAGAGGGAAATAAAGGGAGAGAAATAGAAAGGGATAATTACCAAAATAGATCGTTGACTTTTTGACTAGTCACTTTTATACTTTCCAAAATTAGATCGGGCAACTTAAAAAATTGAGCAACTTAATATAAACGCGACACGTGTCCAAAAAAGATTCTAGAATATTTCAAAAAGATTCTAGATTCTGTACTATAGATTCCAAAAAGATTTTAGATTCTGTACTATATTAATAAAAAATTCGACACGTGTCGCACATATATGAAGGTTGCTCAGTCGCCAAGTTGCCCTGATCCGCCGGAGGAAAATGATTTAAAAACATCTATTTAAGGAATGTGTTTTGGGCAACTGATCTATTTTGGTAATTATCCCAAATAGAAATGCTTCCATTTCCATTGGTTGGTAGATCATGGAAAACAAAAAGCGGAGAATTCAAATATCTCATGGAGAAATGGCCTTTGTATTTTTAATTCTTTGATTTCCTTTCCGAATGGTGTGGAAATGGTGAGGTACATGTGAGAATTGGTTGTCTAAACAAATAATGTGGACACGTGCTATCTCAAGCAAGAATAGGGGTTCTAGTGACTAATTTTTGTTACTTTTTTTTTTTTTTTCTTTTTTTCTTTTTACTCGTATAAAATAATTTTTGCAATGACTAATTTTTTGTTACTCGTATACAATAATTTTTGTAGTGATTTTTTTTTTAAACAAAATAATGTCAAACAATTAATTTATCAAATAAAAAAAATATTGCTTATTTCTCGGGTCAAGTCTCTTTTGTTACGAATTTCTAATCTCTACTCCATTTCTATTATCTGAATTTCTCTCTACCAAACGTGCCCTAAATACAACGCTCAACACAAGTCTTATGAATTGAAAGAAGTATTATGTTATCTACAATGCATGCTTAATTAGCCACTTAGATGCTTGATTAATTAAGGGGATATGCTGGCATAATAGATAATTTATACAAAATCTTAACTTTTGAATTGGTGGCTTAGTACACATATAGATATTACATAGATGATTCATACAAAGTTGTAACTTCTAAAACAATGCTTAGTACATCTAAATCAGCAGTATACAGTTATCCTTATGTGTATACAAATATTTCACAAAATGGTTTGAGATAATTACAATTGAATGCAGTTGTCAACATGTATATGTCGTATAGATTATTAAAGTAGTATTTTGTTTTTCTGTTGCACACCAGCATTGTAAATTATGTGCGTTGTGATGATTATGAATTGGACCTGATGTTTATAATTAGTTATCATAGTAGATTCACTCATACGATACCGAAAACATAAATGGCATAAATCGGGATTTAGGATACTAAAAATGCATGAGTTATAATTTGGACCTAGTGTCTTTTTAACCATTTCAACCTTATCCCACATAGGTTAAGGAATGAAATGGTGGCAGCTTAAATGAAGATGTTACTTGATTTAAGTGGGGACATTTCTTATGGTATAACTCATAAGCTATTTATACCTTCTTCTCCCAGCTTTCTTTAACCGCTTCGCATATGAACAAAACAAGATTATTTAATGCTCTTTATCCTAAGAGTTATCCGGCTAGTTGAAAGACTTCTTTGTTAGCCGGATGCTATTAGAGTTGGTAGTTGGTACTAGAGTTGAACTTGTCCCACATTGGTGGGAAAACAATATTTCCATGGCTTTATAAGTAAGTCCATGGAGTATTTAGTGAATTGTCTTATTTTTCTTATAATGCCTATGTGCAAAGGGATTTGGACTTGCATTAGTTCAAGTCTTCCGTGTACATGGTCATTGAAAGAAAACATAGCAAAATCGCTTGACCTCGTTTCACTATAAATTTGCAATAATGCAACATATCATTATAAATTTGTTGGTGTTATAAAATAATGAACAATAATAAAGAAAAAGAACACATGAATAAGAACACTGAATTTGAAAGATACGAGCAGAATTGTTTTGGTTACCGTACATGTCTCGAACAGCTTCCCAAAGATCCTTTGATGATTCTGAATAACTAAAGATCTCTACAATATTTGCATCATCGGTCATGCCCATATTAATAAGGGATTAAAAAGAATTGGATATCTGCTCTGGTACTATGAAGAAGGTGATGAAGTGAAGTTTAGAGAAAAAGGCTTAGAACCTTTATTCATTTGTATCATTATTCTACAGAATAGATGATTATATATAGCATCCTTTCTTTGTTATTTTACCTAAAGATACACCATATCACTTTAAGTGATATGTGTAGACAGCTAGACAATAGTGGACTTCCCTTACTATACGAACTACCATACTAATTTCTTTTACATACATGCATGATACAATATATTCCTCCAATAACAACATTAATTGTAACCAGTGGAATAACAACATTAATTGTAACCAGGGCCGGAGCTCGGAATTGATGCTAAGGGAGGCCGAAATTGTACAACATAACTAAGCACATTTGTTTTAAAAAAGAGCATTAACTCAAATACTAAGTCAAACTTTCGGTTTCACTTCATTCTCCAAATTCGGATCCACATTTAAATGCAATAAAAAACTAAAACTTCTTCAATACGCTTAATTCAAACCATTTATATATCAAACCATAATAGCAGATCAAAATCCCACCAATTCAAAATCTTCTACGCTCCTCCCGTTGTAAATCGGTATTCAATTTTCGCTATTCACTTTTCAGTTTCAATTCAACAATTAAATTTAATACTAAATCATTGGTTTTACTTTACTTTTTTTCTTTTTTTTTTTTAATTCATAACATTGATGCTGCCTTCACCACTAAATCACTAATCATGTTAATCCTATGTGTTCTGGTAAGATAAAGAATCATTTAGAATACATTTTGTGTTTTGCTTTAATAGTTTCATATTACAGTTGTTTTGTTACGATTCATTTATACTATGCTTTTCTTTGATTATGTTTCGATTCAATTATAATGCGTTCGTGATTTATAAGAACCCTAAAAGAGAATAGGGGATTCTACTAATTGTTAAGTATTGTGTTATTATTATTATTTTTTTGTTTTCCTTTTATTTTATCAATACTTTGATTTTTATATATACTTTTGATTCTTATTTAGAATGATTGTGATTTTATCTTATGTTTTGTTAACACTGATTATGTTTGGGATTTAAATACAGGTGAGGGCTGAACACAATGGCGACTGTGGTGGTGGTTGTAGAAGCTTGCAAGTGAAAAACTTTTCTATGTTTTTGATGTTATATGTAAGATTTTGAGACTGATTTTATGCTCTCAATTTCTCATTTTAGACAATTATGCATGTATATAATTGTTTCTTTAGATAAACAAGTAACGTAATCATCTTCTTTAGCAATAACATATGTGATAATCTTTTTTCTTATGCTGTTTTAGATAAAAAAAAAAAAAAAAAAAAAAAAAAAAAAAAAAAAAAAAGGTATGCGTATGTTGTAGCAATTATTTGTATTATGATGGCCATCTTCTGTGTGAGGTTCGACCATCCAATTGGTTATTTCGCTTATGCTTCATGAATTTGTTATTTAAAATGGGTGCTTTGAGATTATCACTATTTACCTTAGGTATCTTTAGTCTTATTATTCACAGGTTCCTCACTCGAGGTCGACTGAATACAAAAGGTACAGCCTATCAAGGAAAGAGGACGACTAAATATTATGGGTATAAGTTTCTCTTTTGGCATATTATTAGTTATCTAATGATGAGATATACTTTTTCGTTTGCATGTTTATAGTTTTAATGATACACGAGACCGAGTTTGTATCACGTTTCATGATAGGTTGTTCTATGGCACTATATGTTTACTCTTTTATTGTGGAATGTGAGCTTCTGTTGGCTGACTGTGGAACAAATCCTACTTGCACCAGTGTTTCTTTGTCCTTTTAGGCTAATGGTCGTTGTCTCTAAAGTGAGTGATAGAGATGGAAAATCGGAGATCTCCTAAAAATGAGTATGAACCTGATACCTTTAGCATGTTTGATAAGATTGGATCTTATATTTGCTCCCTTTAGCATATTTTTTATTTTTACTACTTTTTTTACTTCCCTTTAGATGAAATGTGCCAAGAATGACATATAACAGTTTCTCTCTGAACCTTTGAATCATATGATTTCATTGTTTGACATGTCGGTTAATTGTTATTTTATTTTATTTATTTTTTTGAACCCTAACAGGAAAATTGATGATGCAAGACTCATGTACGGTGTAAAACTATCTCCTTCAGCAAGCCAAAAGGGTTTCAGTTTGGTTGATGAGAGACTGATATAACTATCAAACCATAAGGTTTCTTTGCGGTGTTTTTTTTTAAAAGGACATCTAACAGTAAGCCTTTATCTTAATTCTATTTGGTTGCCTGTACATCTTCTTTGTTTGGTGTTTGCAGATCATATTTCAGTAATGCAAGTTTTTATTACTGATTTTTTTAGCTTTTTAGTTTGTATTCAAATATGATATAATGCTTTCTAAAGAAAATAAAAAGACTCGGGGTGTACTAAAAGAAGATAGGTTAGGATTGATGATGACTTATCCCTGCTTAGGATTAAACTTATAAGGTTTAAAGTAATTATTGCGTGCCGCGCATCATTCAACTTTGAAATTCACTTATCATCCTGTTTCAAAACGAATTTTAGTCTTTTTAAGGGTCAAAACTCTAAGATCATACTTTTTTTTTTTTTCCTTTTTCTCTCTCTCTTTTTTTTTTTTTTTTTTTTTTTTTTTTTTTTTTTTTAATTTTTTATTTCTTTAACAACGGGTGAACCTTGGTACGAGTCACAATGGGTGAATCTTGGGGTGGACTGCATTGATTCTGGTAGGTTAGGCAGGCAAAGGACTGCATTTGCTTTACATGTTGCAAGCTGATGTACTAAGAACCAAATACCGTCCAGTTGTTATGACCTGATATCCCAAAGCACCGGTAACCATTTCTATTGTAGTAATAGCTATCATGTTAAATATCTAAATCATAAATATTCTACTACTATCTGTATGTCAATCAACAAACTGATCCCATCTAATCGTTCCTTTTTGAGATCTTCGACTCACCGAATAAAAACAGTTCAACTGTAAATTTTATAAAAAACACTTCAAGTCTTTTGTAAAATTTATTTATTAGTTAGTCTTCATTAGGGCTGGGGATGCTTTCAACTATATATTTACTGTTATTACTAAAATTGCAGATTGAGAGGGTCAGACCCCTTTACATTATCTGGAATTAGATGAAATTATTAACATTGGTACCCTTGGTTAATGTATTTGAATAGTGTGTTAGGGTTGATAGTCTCAGTTATCAAAAAAAGAAAGAAAATGATATTACATGGTTTCACAGAAGGGTATTGCCAGGTTTTAATTGTGATTTGTGTTTTCAAAGTATTTATCTTCAGACATGTAGCAATTGTGTGTTTGGGTATTCATCAAAAATACTTTGCATATCATGGGTGTTTAGATTTTCATTGGTTCAAGGTTATAAACTACACTTTAAGTGAATGTAATTGTTCTTGTAAGACTGCAGAAACCCACACTATGAAAAACACGTAGAAGTCACTGATACTTTGACTACTTTGAATGTGTTTCTTGTGAATATATCTATATAGGTCTATTTAGATAGTTGTATGACTCTGCACATATAAGAAAACATAAATTCAAATGATTATGTAGCATGCTTTGTTGCAACTTTTTGATATTTTAAGTATTATATGATAAAGTACATCTTTGACATTTTGATCCACTCTTCTTGGGTTACTTATGTTTTATCTTGGGTAAGTTAGATATGTAGAATTTTTTTTCAAAAAATACAATGGATGACAAAGTTTCCAAATTCTGGCAATAGATATTTTTTCAGATAACTTAGAGGTTTTTTGATATTTCCAAAGCCAACACCCTAAAAAAGGGTAAGCAACCCCAAGTAGATTGAGGGCAAAAAAGTAGTATCGTGTCCTTCAAATTGCCATCCTGAATAGCATCTCTTTTTGTTTGATAATCTACAAAAGCATACGCGCTTGACACGAATGGGAACATCATATTCAAGTGAGATATTATTAGTTGGAGCCTTGATGACTACATTGTAAATATCTATAAAAGCTTCTTTGCATTCTAAAGTTCATAATCACAAGTAGTACACATGCATTTAAGATCTTTGATGTTGCTAACAACTTATATATGACTTATAGTTTATCCCATTCTAAATTGTAAATAGTTTATGTACGCCCAAACTATTTATGGATTGTTTGTGATTGCTTACTACATAAATTAATTTTTAAGGGATGTTTGGGACTACTTATCGGAACTGATTATAGGGACTGTTTTAGATTGCTTATTGAAAGCGTAATTATATTGGCTGCTTGGTATGGCTGATTATATTAATAGCTTATGTGTGAATAAGCTTACATGTTTGTATTTATTTTATTTTGTTATTTTACAGCCTTATGTTCATGAATCTCGACTTGAGCATGCTATGAGAACAGTAACGTGTCATGTACGTTGCAATTTAGGTGTATGTGGTCAGGCAACTAACTGGTTTTATTTAGATGGTAAGGCGTTAACATTTAGCCAATGGTTGATAATTTTAATATTAATCTTGATGTAGGAAGCAACTTAGATGACGGGTTGAGTTTAGTTGTTCCTAATATTGGTAACTAATGATAATTCTAAATGAGCTAACAATATTATATATTGATTTTTAATATAAAATGCTTTAATTGATCATTCTAAATGAGCTAACAATGGTTGATAATTTTAATATCAATCTTGATGTAGGAAGCAACTTAAATGTTTTGGTGAAATTGGCCAACACTTTGTGTCCTCTTGGCGTAGTTTAGGTTTTTCAAATTCCCATTGACAAGTATGATGAACTTTCATTAAGGTTATATGTTATGCTACTAGAGGTTTTGTAACCAACAGTTGTTATATACTTTGAAACCGTTTCTTATTCATTAAATCTGGAGGTTTTTTATTAGGGAGATGATTTGCACGCTCCTATATTTGACTGTGACACTCCAAACAGTGCATTAAACAGTTGTACTGTAAATATAAACTGCTTTAACTGTTTGTACATTTAGTGTCCTAATCATTTTTTTGAGTGTGCCAATCAAGTCTTTTTTTATTAAGATGAACATCAAATTGTTGAACTGCAATTAAATGGTAGTAAAATAATATACTATGATGTAAATCTTGTCATATGAAATCTTGTGATAAGAAATAAATAAATAATGACAATATGGTATCTTGGTTTGTAATATAAGAAATAAAAGTCTCTCAAATGACCTAAAACAATAGGAGTGGTAAATCACTAATGCATATAGTAATATCTCGAAATGTATTTCACGTTGTCTACGAAGTACTTAAATATTTATGATCAATGTTAAATATTACAACTACAAAAATGACATTTTTTTATTATTTTTTTAACTTTACAAATACTCTTATCAAAAAATTCTTTTTAATTTGACTTTTGTTTTTTCTTTTTACTTTTTAGGTGTTCACGGGGATAAACATTAGCTACTCAAGTGTTTAAAGTTGAATGCATACCTTTACGCTTCAAGACTACCGAAGTTGGATAAGACTATACACACACATTTGTTAATTTAATAGTTACATAACAAATTGTTTATCATATCATTGACTTCTGATTTTTATTCTTTTTTAAAAGTAATGGATTCTATTCACTTTCGTTGTTGTTTATTACTTTATTCACACTCAAGTTTTTAATGAATCATTTCGTATGATAAAGTTAGCATTATCGCTTACATGATTTGTTATGCTTTTCTCGACAAATAAATTTTGCTACACAACACAATAAATTTTGGAGACCCCAAGCTTTGACGTTTTTAGTGTAATTGTAACATAAGCAATTTCTTATCTTGTAATAGACACACTGTCTCATTTTTTGTTTCATATTTTAAATGAAACACATTTACGTTATTACATTTCTTATCATCTCATTTATCTATTTCTTTAAAAAAGTACCCGGTGTCAACGGGTTTTCTAAGCTAGTGATACAATATATTCCTCCAATAAAAACATTAATTGTAACCAGTAGAATAACAACATTAATTGTAACCAGGGCCGGAGCTCGGGCCGAAATTAACGTAAAAGTTATAACAATAAAAACATTCCTCGAAAAATAAATCTATAGTTCTTTTAACCCATGATCCAAGTTAATGTACACCACGATAATTACGAAGTAAGCTAAATTAGAAAAGAATAGTTTGATAAGTAAATTTATTTTGATCACCATTACTATTAGTCTTATATACATTTAAAATTTATTATCTCTTCTTTATACCATTAACGCCACATTAATTGTTGCATCAAAATAGCATGTCTCTCATCTATACATACGTAATTGTTTATTTCGTTACATTGTTTTTTTATTTGACACTTTAACATAAACTTCTCAAACCACTAGAAGAAGTTTGACTTTGAATGAAACGCAAACACCAAAAGCCGAGCCCAAAAAAACCAAGACAGAAAAACCTCTGAGTTCTGGTTTTGTTAATCCACAAGGATGTCAAAGCGAGCAACATCTTACTTGAGTAGAATTTCAGCACACGTGTAGCCGGTTTCAGTTATACAATCCCAAATACAACTACTAAAGTCAAAGGCACACTTAGCTCCCTCGCCCGAGAATATGATGTCTTAGGAAGAGCATCGCTAAGTTGTAATGTATATAGCTTTGGTATCCTCATGCTCGAGCTCGCTAGTGCATGAAGCCCATAAAAGGGCATAACCCAACAACCAAGTAGATTGAGCTATGCAGTTGGCACGCGAAGACAAGTCTAGTGAAATTGCGGCCTTGAACTTGTAATAATGTAAATTCACATTAGTATAAATGTCTAGGACCTGGTTTTCTTAATAACAGCCATTCTAACATTGTCCCACATAGGTCAAGGAAATGAAACGGTGGTAACTAATATACAACCGGTCAAGACGTGTCTTAAGAGTTGAAATAAGTATTATGTTATCTACTTTGCTTCTGACCACTTGAATCAAGATAATTGTTTAATTTAAGTTGTTTTGGTAAAGTATATAATTTATACAAAGTATTAAGCATTAAATAATTGTTTAATTTAAGTTGTTTTGGTAAAGTATATAATTTATACAAAGTATTAAGCATTAACTTTTGCATGTTTGTAGCTATTTTTGTGTATGTGCAAATTATTCGCGAAATGGCATAAGATAAATTACATTTAAAATGTTGTATGTATATGTCGCATAGATTATTAGTATTTTGTATTTTTGTTGCAAACGAGAACAGATTGCGCATTACAGTTGGTATATATACATCAATATAGTAAACACTTCAAATTTAATTATAACTAATTGCATGTAGTTATAAACATTCAATATACAAGTGTTAGCAAATTATGTTTTTCAGGAGATCACAAATTCAAGTTCGGGTCTAGCAGGATTATGTCATTATGGTAGGCCGAAGACATATCAGCAGAAAATCCGACAAAAAAGCAACTAGTTGGCTAATTAGCGCATATTGATTTAAAGCTTTATGTTTAGTGACAATATGGAGTTCTTTTGATTTGGTTTATGTGTGTTTTATAATAAAAACTACAATATATCGAACTAATGACTACTATTAATATGAATGTTTACTTATGTAACTTGTTTGATTGTGTTCTTGCAACATCGAAATGTCACAAATAGTTAGTTGCACGCGACTACGCGCCTAATTGCAATGTGTTTGCTCATCTTCATGGACAACAATCAACTGAATTGTATCTTGGTTACATAAGTTCTGATGATTTCTATAATTAAATATTGACTAGAAAAAACATCATCAACAGATGTTTAAACAAAGATATGTTGGTGTTGTGCACATTTATACGGGTGTAAATTTATAATTAGTTATCATAGTAGCCTCACTGATATGCAACTTGACACAGAAAACATATATGGCAAAAATTAGGATTTAGGATAAAAATGCATGAATTTTTATAAATACTGTTTTGAACAACGATTTCAACCTTGTCCCACACAGGTGTACGAATGAAATGGTGGTGATTTATATACAAGGAGTGCAGATGTGATTGTCAAGTTGAAGTGAGTATTATGTTATCCGTTATGATTATACTCACTAGATATTCACACTTGAGACAGAATATCTAGTTAGTATATTCACAGGCGATAATTTATACAAGTCTTAACTTTTTTGAAATTGTAGCTAGTACACTTTCATCGTATCTAAATTTCTGAAACGGTGGCAAACAAAACCGGAAAACCGAATCACCTTTAGAAACAACCGTCCAGTTTGGTTTTTTCAAAACTAAAAAAAAGTTTTGGTACAATTTTCACTTTTAGTTGATGATAATGGTCACCATAAAAACTAGTCAAAGACCTATCACTTTAAATAACATTAAAGTAAAAGTAAAAGTAAAAGTAAAAGTTTTTTTTTTTTTTTTTTTTTTTTTTTTTTTTTTATTGAGATCTTTGGCTGGCAAATGAACAGTGCGGTTAACATTTTTTACAACTTTTTACGAACATGCTATGACGTGTCACAACTTAATCACCATTAATTCGATATTAATAATCATAATGTCTCCTTAATTACACACATGATAGATATTATTAAAAGTTCATATGTAAGTAGAAGAAAAATACAAATACAAATACAACCAAGAATATAATGACTGGTTAGGCTGATGGTAATGGAGACCTTTGCGAAGGTCAGTCTAGCCAAATGGACCCCCCCCCCCCCCCCCCCTAGAGCTGGCATAACATATCCGACACGACACGACACGAACCTGTTAAGGTCGAACACGAACACGACACGATAACAATTCGTGTCATTTTTTTGAAACACAAACACGACACGAAAATTAACAGGTTACACGACACGAACCTGTTAAGGGACCTGTTAACAAAAATACTAAATTTATACAAAATAATACCTGCATTTCATTACAAGTTTACAACTCACAAGGAGATCACATACTGATTAAACAACCTGAACAACATAGGTTCATTACATCCATATATCATTTAGAAAAAAACAATCCTAACTACTTAAAAACTGGAAGTATTACGATTCAGTAGCTTCTTCTTTTGCACTTACAATCCCAAAATCTTTCACTTCGGCTCTCCTTCCACAGTACCAAACAAACGGATTCTGAATATATGGAGCCAAGAAACCAACATGAAGCACCATTTTCTTCATTGCTTATAAACTATGTTAGTCCACTGGTGCATCAAATCCCATAACTGCATCAAACAAACTATATTATTTGATGGTCAAGTGATCAATCCCATAACTGCATCAAATCTTATCTTGTTCTAAACGCCTAAGATATTATAATAACAAGCTAGCAAGAAGCTAGAATATACAACACACATAGGCCATTAGGCCATAGGTCCCCCCGCAAACAAGCAGTTTCTGTTCAAGTTGAGAACCATAAGAAAGATAAGCCTAAACAAACAAGTTACAAAATACAAATAATTACGAGTCTAAAACCATTATGTTTAACATTTGAGGTATCCTAATGTCCAAATTAACTCATTTTCTAAGTCAAAATTACAAGGATATACTTAGGTTCCATTGCAGAAAGTTTGGCTGCACCAATCAGTCCGCTAAAATAATCACAAGTTGAGTTCTACAACTTATTTTGATGCGGGGTTTTCGCCAAACTTTAAGTTTAGGTCTTAACTACAACTCACAAAAAGGCTAGGTTCCAAAAAAGGTCAGAACCAAGAGTATTTACCAAATGAAATCTGGTGGGCAGATTCTGACACCTTTCACCATTTCGGCTCTAGTTTACTCATCGGGATGAGTTATGAGGTGCGCCACCCGGCGAAACGACCACAAGACATATCTCTACAGGCTTATCGTATTGCCTTAACCTGAAAGTTTACTGAGATGATCAGTTTAGTCATTCTTTGGGACTGTTGTAAATTTCCAGGTTTCATACAACTTACAAGCCGGAAAATAAGCTGAAACAACGCACCCTAAGTACAAATGGGCTGTTGAGCCGAAGAGTAACTAGCCTAAAATAGATCAAACCCAACACTTGCGGTGTGGGCTGGAAACAAGCAAAACCAAATGCCCCTTATGGCTGCTGTTTTGAATGCGCAGAAACAACAAACAAACACCCCATGTTGCGCAAAACTAAAATAAGTTATAAGCTGAAAACAACCACTCTAAATAAGCTGAAAACATAACACCACTAGCGGGTGTAGGTCAAAACAACAAAACTAAGCGCACCCTTGTGGATCTAGCTGTGAAATGAGCACAACAAAACACACCCTCTAGCTGTGAAATGAGCAGACAACAAACACCCCTATGTGGGCGGTGTAAATCGAGACCAAGCAAGCAATGATTATAAAACAACATATATCATATATAAAATCATCATCAAATGCCCAAGTTCTTAACTATTCTACACTTCAATCCCACATGGAAAATAAATCGATTACATACCTGTTTGTGGATCGATTAAGAAACAGGGAATGGAGTTATATTTTTGAATTGTTAGGCATGAATTTTGGAGTTATATGCCTATATGGAGGACTGGAGATTTGGAATTTTGGACTTTGGAGGCAGGAGGCGCAGGAGAATATGAGAGAGAAAAGACTAAAGAGGAAAGTGTTTTAGGTATATTTTTGAAGATATATAAGTATATAAGTATAACCTCTTAACAGGTCTCTTAACGTGTCTTAACAGGTCCGGACCTGTTAAGACACGAAACCTGTTAAGACCTGACACGAAACCTGTTAAGAGCAGGTCGTGTCGTGTCGTGTTAACAGGTTTCGTGTTAAAATTGCCGGCTCTACCCCCCCCCCCCCCCAACACACACACACACACACTATAGCAACTCAAACCAGACGCGTCCCGTCACCCTTTTTTTGGTTGGTTGGCTTGCAAAAGCGACCGAATGGTTTCCATGATTTGAACTTTTGTAAATATTGGTTCCCCTCAAAATGTTGAGGCCTTGTGCCACGGCCTGTACTGCCCTGCCTAAAACAAGGGACGGGTCAAGGTATGCCGCTGATTTAAACCTTTTAAGAACCTCTAAAGTTGAAGACATATAATCCAACCATAAAAATATGAAACGACTCTAAAATTGACCGATATCTCAGCCTTTAGATAAATAATGTTTTGGGGTCAAGCACTCAAGCCACCATTCCTTTTCTACCCATAGAAAAGTTAATTGTTATGACTTGTTACCTAGCCCTCCCATTTGCCACTCTTGTCAGGGTATATAGTTTCTGTCTTTTCTGAAATAAATGTTTTTCTATAAGTTGAGATTGTTTCTGCAGCTTGGAGATGGATTAATTTATGAAATTGTTGATGGTTCAAACGTGTTTCCCAATTTTTCATGTCCATCTCGAAGTTACATACGTTCCTCTCACCCATGACATGGTCGTAAAAGTAGAAAAAAAAAATGTCTCATTAAATGGCCAAATTAATAGTAGCATGCATGTTGAGTTAGTAAGGTGTTGTATGAGATGTTCATCTGTATTTTTACTTGTAGGATGGCCACATAAACTATTTTTGATAATGACTTAGGATCAAATGAGAAACATAATTAAGATGAGAAGAATGAGAAGAAATTATAACCACAAATATTAGATGCACCAATAAAAAATAGATGCATCTCCTATTATTTCTCTTTTCTTATTTAATATATGTGTCTATAATTATTTCTCACTCTTCTCATTTCATTAATTTTTCTCACTAGATCCATACTCTACTTATAAATGGTAAGTTGTTTTTTCTGTAAGATTAGTTGAGAATAGTGACTTTTCGCAAACTCTGAAAATTTTATCTGCAAGTAAATCCTATATGTTTAATTGTATATCCATTTTAGAGAGCTTCACCACAAGCTATGATGTGTCTAAAATGGAATTGATGTATATGATATATGCAAAAGACAAATGATATTTCTATGTGCAAAAGTTAACTTAAATAAGGAAATGGAAGGGGAACTTGTCGCACATTGGTGGAAAAACAATATTTCCATGGCTTTATAAGTAAGTCCATGGAGTTCTTAGTAAATTGTCTTATTTTTCTTATAAGAGTGCTAGGTGCAGCTCGTCATTCATTCTCGCCGTTCAGATGTGCCGTTGCTCGCCGCTGCACCACCCCTTGCCGTTCTCGTCGTTCATTCTCGTCTTATTTTTCTTATAAGAACGAAGTTTTTTTTTTTTTTTTTTTTTTTTTTTTTTTTTTTTTTTTTTTTTTTACCATAGTGTAGAATGGACTAAGTGATTTGGGTTATAGTAAGGCCCACTTAGACATTTGATTTAATTTTTTTATTGTTTTGTATTTTTTTTTTAATTTTTTTTAACTTTTTTTTTTTTAAATATAAAAAATATTATTTGTATTATTTGAATCTTATGTATTTTTATTTTTAATAAAATGAATTTAATTTATTTAATGAAATGAATAAAAAAATTAAAGTCGTAAGTGGTAGGGCTCAAATGAGTAAGTTGAGGTTTGTTGTTTGGTGAGGAGGGGTTAGTTGTGAAGAGGTGTTGAGATGATGTGACACATGTGGGGCACGAATGATGAAGATGTATTTGCCATCTACACCTAGCAGGCATAAGACGAATTAGCCTATGTGCAAAGGGATTTGGACATGCATTGGTCATTGGTCAAGTTTCCGTGTACATGGTCATTGGTCAAGTTTCCGTGTACAGTGCATCTTTTTATAATCTGAATTGGCGTGTTGGCATATGTTCGTAGATGATAGCAGGCATAAGACGAATTAGCCAATGTAATTTTATTTTATTTTATTATTATTATTATTATTATTATTATTATTATTATTATTATTATTATTATTATTTTGTAAAGATGCTAAAACAAAGTCGTTTGAACTGGTTTCACTATAAATTTGCAATAATGCAACATATCATTATGAATTTGTTGGTTAAGATTAATACCTCACGAAAAATAAGAATAAGCCTAATTACAATGTTAGGAATTAGGATGCGTGCATTGTTTCCAATCCGTGGCACCTCAAAGACGCGTCATCCACTATTAGGGACACCCAGCAAAGTGCATGCTAAAATGAAGAAGTCGGGCATGGTGAAGACCGATTTGTGGAAGGTGGTGTTGTACGCATTTGTGTGTGATTTTGATTTTTGCGGGGTATATTTGTGTTTAAGTGGAGTATGTTTTGGTTGTGATGTTGTGTGTGTTAGTACACTATGTTAGTGGTGATGTTTGTTGTGAAGAGAGAAGCTGACGTGACGTTGAATTGACGACGATGGTGATAGTCACTATATACCAAGGCTTATAGGTGTGCAAAACTGCAAATGGATTTTTAACCCATTTAAAAGCCACAATCACACGATGCTTCTGTCTAGGGGTGTTCACGGTTCGGTTAATTAACCAAATAAACCGAAAACCGAATCGAACCGAATCGAACCGAACATATAACCGAACCGAACTTGTTAAAACCAAACCGAACCGAATTAAAAATTCGGTTTTCGATTTGGATATGGGTTTAGCTATCTGAACCGAAAACCGAATTTATATAAATATATATATTTTTTATATATTTATATTATTTTAAATATAAAAAATATCCATTAAAATTTTATACTAATATAAAAAAACACATTTTTATGTTTGAAATATTTTTTATCCCAAAAATATATATAATTAAATTCGAAAAAAAATATAAATAGTGTAATTTAAGTAAAAAATTCGGTTTTCGGTTTTGACCCATAACCGAACCGAACTTCGGTTCGGTTCTCGGTTCGGTTCGGTTATAGATATTTTCGGTTCGGTTCGGTTTTCGGTTATGACCCAAAAAAAAAATTTAACCGAACAACCCGAACCGAATAAACCGATTAACCGATAACCGAACCGATGAACACCCCTACTTCTGTCCTGAAAAACCACAAAAGAATGGGAGTAGAATGTTGTAATTAGTTATCTTAGCAGCTCCACTGACATGAGTTATTATAAATGTTTGGGACTTGATTAAAGAAATGAAATGGTGGTGACTTGTATACAACGGTTAAGATGTGTCTTTTTCGAGTTGAAATAAGTATTATCTTATCTACTTCGCTACTTGGCCACTTGAAATAAGTATACGTGATAGACCTAAAATTTAATATATCACTTAAAAGAATCAGAAATTCAATATTTCAACATACTTAAAACAATACTTACGTAAAAGTTCAAAATTTAACTAGTCTATCATGGTTAATTAGCTAAACACCTCAATTTTACAGATGTATATTATAAAATTACAAAGAAGAAAATAAAATGTTCAAAATGGGTATGATCAATATGAGTCTTACTTCCAATAAGCAATTTTCTAATCGCCATCTTGTTAATTTATGGATATCTGATCCTTCTTTGGCTCCATAAGATGAGCTCCATTTTTATGAAATACTACTTTTTTTAAGGCAAAGACGCACGCGCACTTTGGCACAACTTGGACCGGAACCTCTTAGTTGACGAGTTACATGAAAATATTATGTTTAATTTTTTGAATTTCACCTGTTTTTAGCAGGGTTCTAAAAGGCACGTTATGGTGGCGCTAAGGATCGAAGCGTGACCTCTAAGTTACGCAATAAACCAAGGCGTCGTCTTTAGACGTGTGTGGCGTGAGATGAGACGTGCATGCGGGAGGCGTGACGACTTTTTTTGAATTCAACTATCATGAAAAATATTTTTTTTAAAAGAAATGACGTGGACTTTTATATGTTAAAACTAAGTTTGATTTGATAACAGAACAGAATTTGAAAATACGTATACGGTATTGATATTTTTTTAAGAACACGTATGATATTTGTACATTTCTAAAAGTATGTTTGTATTATATTGACTTTAACCCTTTTCTCTTCATATATAATATAGATAGTTCTTTTCTAAATTTTAGATCAACTATCTTTTAAATCAAAAATTTATCAACATGTAAGCATTTTCACATCAATCATTTATATATTATATATGTTGGTTTCTTCCCATAATGGAAGGTCTGATATATCACTATGGATGACTCTTTAGTAGAAAAGCAAATATGGTGTTGATATGTGTTTGATATGGGATTGAATGAAATATATATCAATTTGTCTTTGTCATCCAAACTAAACTTTGGATTATTTGGAAACATCAGAATACGAAGACGCTAATTAAGGAATGATGTGAAGGTACGTATTATCGTTCTTATGGAATTCAAATAGGTGTAAGAAAGAAAAGTCTGATTCAAATGGCTTGGTTGGTCTTGTGACCCGAAAGATGTAGCCACTTTTAACTTGTACTAATGTTTATGTTTTGTTTCAGCCACTGATCCTAAGCATCTAGCTAGGTGTTGGTAGAGAACGCATAGTCCATAATATTTAGAAGACTACGTTGTGTTGTGCATATTTATAATGGTTAAATTTAAAATGGGTAAATTTATATTTAGTTATCATAGTAGCTTCACTCATATCTAGGGGTGGAAACGAGCCGAGCCGCTCGTGAAAAGCTCGAGATCGGATCGGTAAAAAGCTCGAACGAGCCGAGCCTAAACGAGCCCGAGCCCGAGCTCGAGCCTAATTTTAGGCTCATTTAATAATCGAGCTCGAGCCCGAGCCCTATATAAAAAGATCGAGTAGGCTCGCGAGCCCTAAACGAGCCTTGCAAATATATAGGGTATATATATGTTGTCTATAACTCGCAGCCACACTTGTTTTGTTTGTTTTCTATAACAAAAAAAGCAGATCTAGATAAAATATTAACCCCTCTTATCTTATCTATTCTTTATGATACTCACCAACCAAAGTAAAGATTCTTTCTTTATGCAATCCGACTCACAACCAGTTTTATCCAAATGCTATTTTAGTTCAGTCGCTACTAACAAAGAGGTTTCTTAGCCTCGAAATTAAACTTGAATGACTGATGAACTTCTTGTTTTTGCTTCAAGATCTTGAAAAAGGTCTCGGGTAGGTGATGTGTTCTTGTTAATTTTAACCGAAAGAAATTTTTTTGTTTTGTTCTTACTTTAAATTTTTTTGGATATTCAAGAGAAGCTTGTCTTCTAAAAAAGATCTATGATGATATCTCTTTATATATTTGTTCAAAGAACAAATCTTGTGATTTTACTTGGAGAAAACTGAGATGTTGTTTCTTTTCCTTTTGTATTCCAATATTGTTATGAAAACTGAGATGTGGTTTGTTTAGATTAGATCTTGAAGCAAAAACTGAGATGAGCCTTGTTTGATTAACGAGCTCGAGCCTTGTGTTAACGAGCCGAGCTCCATTCCAAACTTTTTCTTTTCAAAAAATTAGTCGAGCCCGAGCCGAGCTCGAGCTTGTGAAAATTTTCACGAGCCGAGCTCGAGCTCTAAATATGAGGCTCGAAACGAGCTCGAGCTTTATAAATATAAACGAGCCGAGCTCGAGCTCTGGCGGGCTCGGGCTCGGCTCGGCTCGTTTCCACCCCTACTCATATCTATACTACTTATAATAGAGGAAGGACTCTCTCTCTAAAAAATTCAGATGTACACAAAATGATGCATAGTTTACAACACTTTAAAGCAAGCAATTTTCATAATTACAACAACCAAAACATTGTGTACCACAAAAACTAGCATGAATCGAAATTCAGACCAATTTCCTTAGAATTCTACATTAATAGCATTAAAAACACCCCTACACCAAATATTACAATTATTTAAACACAATGTACAACCCTCATTCTACATTAATATCATTAAAAACATCCCTACACCCAATATTACAATCATTTAAATACAATGTATAACCCTCATTCTATATTAATAGCATTAAAAACACCCCTACACCCAATATTACAATTATTTAAACACAATGTACAACCCTCCATCTTAACCTAGACGTGAACCTATGACCAATACTCGACTCAATAAAACTTGACTCGATACACAAAGTTGTTATCAAGCAAATTTAGGTGTCGGAATGACATCCCGTGACATTTTTATTAATTCCATTGAAATATTTTATTTCAGGATACCCGCCGCTGCCCGCGCGGGTACCCTGCTATACAATTGATACAGAAAACATTAATGGCATAAATTGGGATTTAGGATACTAAAATTCATGAGTTATTATAATAAATTGGACCTGGTGTTATTAATAACAACGATTTCAACCTTGTCCACATAGGTTATGAAATGAAATGGTGGCAACTTATATACAACAATGTACATGTGTGTGACTGAGTTGAGAGAATTATATTATGTTATCCGCAAGGAATATGTACTTGCTTAAATTAAGCTGTTACTTGATTTAAGTGGGTACGTTTTTTATGGTATAACTTATAGAGTGACTTGATTTTTGAAAACTTAATATATTATTACATGGTAATTGTATATGACTACATTCATAATCTATCATCTTCTTGTAAAACACTTGACTGGATGCATTCTAGATTGGAACCAACAAATTTCTATTGCTATTAGAACCGTGGATTTAATTGGGTAAGCTATTTATACCTTCTTCTCCCAGCTTTCTTTAACCGCTTCGCATATGAACAAAACACGATTATTTAATGCTCTTTATCCTAAGAGTTATCCAGCTAGTTGAAAAACTTCTTTGTTAGCCGGATGCTATTAGAGTTGGTACTAGAGTTGAACTTGTCCGACATTGGTGGAAAAACAATATTTCGATGGCTTTATATGAGTAAGTCCATGGAGTTCTTAATAAATTGTCTTATTTTTCATATAATGCCTATGTGCAAAGGGATTTGGACTTGCATTAGTTCACGTCTTCCGTGTACATGGTCATTGAAGGAAAACATAGACTTGTTTTTGGACCATGCATCTTTTTATTATCTGAAATGGTGTGTTGGCATACGTATTTTACCTTCAATTTATGTAGACGAATTAGCCAATGTAACTTTTCCTATCTTTTTTTAAAGATGCTAAAGCAAAGTCGTTTGACCTCGTTTTACTGTAAATTTGCAATAATGCAACATATCATTATAAATTTGTTGGTGTTATAAAATAATGAACAATAATAAAGAATAAGAACACAAGAATGAGAGGAGGAAGATAATTTTTATTATAAGGTATATAGATACACATAAAACCCTAATAGGTCAGTTGAGATAAAATGGTGAAGGTACATTTGTAACCACCAAACTACTAGTATCAAAATGGCAATCATGTTACGAAATAATTACCGAATTACTTGACATTGTGAGCAATAAATAAGATTCACACTAAAAAAAATGTTTTATGATGTATAGGAACCGTTTAAATGGGGCGATACCAACAAGTTATCGCAATTTAAATGGGCAAAGTGAGTTAAGGCTGAACAATCACGAGTTAGTCGGCCCTATACCATTCCAAAGAAAAGTGATTTGGAAAATGAGAAAAAAGTTGAAGCTTCAAAATAACGCAGGTCCATGTTATTGGAGTGGATAATTATCAATGATTAATTACATAACATCAAGATACGAATCTTTGATAGAAAAACCAAACTCATCAAAATAACAGTACATTTATTATCATGAACAAATTGACAAACAAAAATCAAATTTTTAACTATGTTAGGAGTAACTAAAACATTATATAAATGATGAGACTTATGAGGGGTTGGCAAAGATATGCTCTCTCGAATCCTATTTCATTGCGTATTTATAATGGTCTGAATTTTGTGATTAATTATCTTAGTAACAAGTGATACAGAAAGCATAGATGGTATAAATTAAGATACTAAAAATTGTGGGAGTTATTATAAATTGAGACTTCGTTTTTATTAGTAACAAGCATTTCAACTTTGTCCCACATAGGTTATGGAAATGAAATGGTGGTAACTAAAATACAACGGTCAACGCAAGTGTTATGAATTACAACGTTTGAATGATTAATTAGATATGCGGGCATAATAGATAATTTTATACAAAATCTTAACTTTTGAATTGGTAGCTTAGTACACCAATAGATATAACACAGATGATTTATACAAAGTTGTAACTTCTAAAACGATGCTCAGTACATCTAAATCGGCAGTATAATTATAGTTATTCTTATATGTATACAAATCTTTAACTAAATGGTTTGAGATAATTACAATTGAATGCCAGATGTCAACATGTATATGTCGTATAGATTATTAAAATTTTGTTTTTCTGTTGCAAACCTGCATTGTAAAGTCTGTGCGCTGCGATGGTTATGAATTGGACCTAGTGTTTATAATTAGTTATCAGATATAGTAGATTCACTCATACGATACCGAAAACAAAAATGGCATAAATTGGGATTTAGGATACTAAAAATGCATGAGTTATAATTTGGACCTAGTGTCTTTTTAACCATTTCAACCTTATCCCACATAGGTTAAGGAATGAAATGGTGGCAGTGTTACATTGAGATGAAAGAAGTATTATGTTATCCTTGACCTTGAGGTACGTGAACCCTTAAATGAAGATCTTACTTGATTTAAGTAGGGACCTGTCTTATGGTATAACTCATACGCATATTTGACTCTTGAAAACTTAACTTAATAAATTAATACATGGTAATCGTATATGACTACATTCAATTCGTAATCTATCATCTTCTTGGACAACACTTGACTGGACGCGTTCTTGATTGGGAACCAAGAAATCATTATTGCTATTAAAACAGTGGATGAAATACTACTTTTTCTAAAGGCAAAGATGCACACACACTTTGTTACGACTTGGATCAGAACCTCTCAGTTGACGAGTTACATGAAAATATTATGTTTGATCTTCAATTATCCTGTTTTAACATATTTTAAACTTGTGCTAACTAGTTTTTGACTTTAAATATTAAAATGTTTGAAACATTTGAATATATATCTCACTGATACCATTAATCACATAAGTATCAACACCAAATTTCAGGTCAACATGGAAAATATTTTCACCAAATGAATTGCATTATGCTACAAACAACTTCATTTATGACAATAAACTTGGTGAAGTTGTATATTAGGGTCAGCTCTGGATTGGATCACTTTAATAGATCAAAATGCATACTAAACATATCTTGTGAAGGAGGGATCCGTTGATCATCTGATTCTAGGATTATCTAAAATTATGTTATAACTTACAAAATGCATATCTAAACACCCTCTAAGCAATTTTGCCGTGTTTGCAGATTGTAGTAAAGGACAAGAATGCTTAGTTGCATACGACTACAAGCCTAATCGTAATGTGTTGGCTTATATTCATGACCGAGTTATGTCTGCAAAAGGAATATGACGTAGTGTTTGTGCATATTTGTAATGGTGTAAATCTATAATTAGCTTCAATCATATACAATTAATACATGGTGGCAGCTAGCTTATATACTAAAAATGTATGAGATATTATAAATATTGGACATGGTGTTTTTTATAACCATTTCCACGTTGTCCCGTTAAGGAATGAAATGGTGGCAGCTAGCTTATATACAATAGTGTACGACCATTTCGTGAGCCTCACGAGCCGAGAATTTTCGAGCTTGAACATGTTACGTACTTCCTCTCACCCTTGTGAGATAGTTTTTGTAATAAGTGAAACTCATCCCTATATTTCTTTGAACGTTTGTATCTATAGGTGTTGTATGAGATGTTAATCTGTATTTTTACTTGTCAATCGATATTATGGGTAAAGGGCTTTTACCCTGGTAAATGATCAGAATAAGTTCAGGCGAAATGGCAAAGCACCATATCGACTATACAAACATACGCACCCTTTGTGCTTCAAACCAAATCGAAAGAGTGACATGCCACTCTAATGAAAAAAAAACTAGACGTTACAAAAGAAGAAATCATGACAAAACAAACTAACGCCTAGCCTAAACAAAAACCTAACGTTCTACATAATAAGAGAACGAAGTAAGTCCCATTCGGCCATAACCTTATCCATACGACTTGACTTCTTAAAACAGAATGATAGAAGCTTTGAACGGACAGTAGCTAAAATCAAGTCAACCACTTGCTCCTTTGATCTTTTCTTTTGCTTAAAGAGACGAGAGTTCCTCTCTTGCCAAACAAAATAAACTGAAGCAGCCAAAACAAGTCTTGCAATAACACTATTAATAGAACGTTTATTAGCGAAAGGAAGAATACCATTTACTATCGAACTCCATACATCCGAGACCAGATGTAGACCAGCCTTTGTCTTCACACTCGACCACACATGAGAAGAGAACATCACTCGAAAAAAAGATGTTCATGAGAGTCTTGTTGTAGATCACACAATGGGCACAACAAAGCTAAGTTATTAGAACCATGCACATCCCACTGTCGAAGCACATCTTGGGTCTTAAGCTTTCGTTTAAAGACTAGCCAAAGGATGAACGCATGTCTAGGAATACAATTAGCAAACCATACAACACTAGCCCACACAACTTCAGCCTCTCTAGGACGAATATCGTTCCAAGCAACTCCAACCAAAAATTCATTGAAAATTCCATTTCTATCCCGCCACCATAGCTTATCAGGAGTGTGAACATCAATGGAAGGAACAATAGCATTAGGAAACTTATTGTTCCACTGATTAGGGCAAACCCACTCGCCATTTGCAATAATGTCCACCAATCTCGAATTCATATTAAAACCACCCCTATTTACTTGTCTAGCTGAAAGGCTAGATATTAAAGGGCTATGCAAACACCAATTATCAAACCAAGCCGAGATAGAAATACCATTACCAACTTTATACCAAAAGAATTGTCTGATCATGGGACGAACAAGAAGGATTTAAGAAGGATTTTACGCCAACTCCATATCATACTTCCTCGAAAAGGAACATCCCAAAAATTTCGTCCTCTTAATTTATGAGTATGAATCCATTTCACCCATAACGACTCCTTCAAGACAAGAATACTCCAATCATGGGACGTAATCAACGCCACATTGAAACTCTCGAGCCGACGAATACCAAGACCGCCTTCTTCTTTTGGAAGACATACGGATTCCCATGAAACTTTGGCCTTTCCGCGATGCATAACACCATTGCACCAAAGGTAAGTTGCTCAATATCCAAAATAACACGGGAAGGCAAAATAAACACCGAGGACCAATAAAATTGCATAGAAGAGATAACAGATTGCACAAGTTGTAACCTACCCGCAAAGGAAAGATATTTGTTCTTCCAATCGTTAACCCTTCTTTGAACCATCTCCACTAGTTCCTTGCAATCTCTATAAACAAGACGCGTGGAAACTAAAGGAACTCCAAGATATCTAACCGGCAAAGTACCTTCCTCAAAAGGAAGAACATTAAGAATATCAAGCTTAACATGATTAAGAACATTGCAAAAATAAGCCGTGCTCTTTGGAAGACTAGGAACCAACCCTGAAACACTTTTAAATTCATCAAGCGCCTCCAAAATAACACCATCAGAATTAACGTCCCTATGCGTAAAAAGAAAAAGATCATCCGCAAAACATAAATTAATAATGTCAAGCTTAGCACAATGATGATGATACGTGAATGAATCAGAATCATGAACTTTACACTTCAAAATACAAGTAAGGATCTCCATGACAAGAGTAAATAAGTATGGGGATAAAGGATCACCTTGTCGAATACCTCGTTTCCCTTTGAAAAAGCCATGTAACGTCCCATGTAACGTCCCATTATCAATCGATATTATCATTCAATTAATCTGTATCTATAGTATAAATACTAGAATGGTACCCGCACAATGCGGCGGCGGGTACCGTGTGATTATATTTTGCTTTATTTGGTTACACGTTTAGTTGTCTTCATGCTTTATAAGTAGAGATATTAAAAATGGTTAAGCCAAATAATTTTAGTTTGAACAACTAACCGTTTCCTAACAAATTTCTAACTAACTTGCTTCCTAACAAATTAATTTTAAAATCTTTTCATAATAAGCTAGAAAAAAAAATCTGAATTTTAGGTCTTTCTAATTATAGAATAGTTTCAAATGCGTTATATAGTAGTATAGATTATGTCTCATGTAAATACTATTATCAATCGATATTATCATTCAGTTAATCAATTTACGCCTTACATGTCCTTTTTATAGAGCTTCTCCACAAGCTATGATGTGTCTAAAATGGAATTGATGAGTATGGTATATGCAAAAGAGAAATGATTTTTTTTTTTTTTTTTTTTTTTGAACAAAGATTAATTTCATTTCATTACAAACCTCACAAAGGAGGAAGATAAGACATAACAAATTACATCGAAACATAACCTCACAAACGGAGGAAGATAACAACATAATAAGTTACATCACAAGACATACAACATATAGCTGTAACAGCCTATAACATTACCTTTCAAAGGGTGGGGGGAATCACCCGAGTGAGCTTTGACTGAAAATAACCATATAAGGGTGCAGCTTGACAAAAGTACACTAAGTACAAAATACATACAAAGATGCTAAACAAGGCATCCATAAACTCTATGCAAAAATTAACTTAAATAAGGAAGTGGAAGTGGAACTTGTCCCACATTGGTAGAAGAACAATCTTTCCATGGCTTTATAACCAAGTCCATGGAGTTCTTTGTAAATTGTCTTATATTTTTTATTATAATATATTCTAAAAATCAACTTGGACACTATAGCAACAATACCCGCGAAAGTTTCATGTTATTCCCATTTTAGCCCCTTAGGTTATTGATCAATTGCAAAGTTAGTCCTTAACGACCGTTATCTAACAACCGTGACTTAAATTTATAATGGAAAAATAACTTCAGTGGCTTTGTCTATGCAAATAACAAACAGAAACACTCCCTAACGTTAACTTTTTTTCACCGTTAGTCCCTGAGGACTAACTTTACAACAGAATGCCACGTTAAGGGACTAAAAATGAAAAAACATTAGGAACAGTGCACCACAGTGGATGCTACAGTGCAGCACAGTGGTGAATAGTGCCTGTACTATAGCTAATGAATTTACACTTTCAGTCACTCAGTTAGCTGTAAATCGCATCGTTAGTCCCCCGTTAGCGATCTTTTGCATATTTAGTCTTTTAAAAAATAATAAAAAATAAAAAATAAATAAATAATAAAAAAAATTGATCGTTTTATTTTGAGCTTAGATTAAATACAACATTACCACAACAACGCGCGTGTGCCCCGCTTGTTATGCCGATGTGCAAAGGGATTTGGACTTGCATTGGTTCAAATTTTCGCGCACATGGTATTGAAAGAAAACATAGGCTTGTTTTTTGGACCCCATAAGACGAATTAGCCAATGTAATTTTTCCTATTTTTTAAGCAAAGTCGTTTGAACTGATTTCACTATAAAGTTGCACTAATGCAACATATCATTATAAATTTGTTAGTTAAGATTAATACCTCACGAAAAATAAGAACACAAACTAGTAAGATGGGTTTTCAGTATTTTTATTATATGGATTTTTACTATTGTAACTTCTAAAGATGTTGTAGTTGTAACTTGTAAGATGGGTTTAGAGTCAAATTCTCTTTTAGGTATTGTAATTCCTAACATCTTGGCTCTTGCTAGTTCTTGTATCTATTTATTTCCTTAAAAAAGAATAAGAACAGAAGTGTTTCTAAAGCCGCCAATAAGAAGGCTTGACTCGAAACTAAACTAGTTTATCATGATTAGCTAAACAACTCAATTTTCCAAGGGAAGGACTTAAAAAAAAAAAAAAAAAAAAAAAAAAAAAAAAAAAAAAAAAAAAAAAAAAGTAAGCTGATCAAAATGGGGTTCAAAACTGTAGTATGAGTCTTCTAAATTTTCAATAAGCAATTTTCTAATCGCCATCTTCTGTCGATTCAGAGTTTGTAAACTTATGAATATCCGATCGTTCTTTGGTTGCATAAGATGAGCTCCATTCATGAAATACTACTTTTTTAAAAGGCAAAGGCACATGCACACTTCGTCACAACTTGGACCAAAACCTCTTAGTTGCACGGACGGAGCCACGTTAGGCTAGGGATGGGCCATGGCCAACCCATCATATGAAGTAGATATTAATATTAGTTTGGTCTACAAAATACTCGAGGCCCATCCAAAATGTCAAAACAAATAGTGTAACGAGAAAACTCTTTTACAACTTTATATTTTCACCTTTTTATATTTAAACAAGTCATTTCACAAGGTAACATATATTTTTTTATATTTAAACTTTTTTTTTATATATTTTTTTATATATATATATTTTTTTATTTTCACTTTTTTTTTATATATTTAAATAATGTTCGCGTAAAGCTAATGTTTTATTTTTAACTAAATTATAATTAGTCTAAGTTTGAACATCTTAGTATATATTTTGGCCCACCCGAATAATAAATCCTAGCTTCGTCACTGCTTAGTTGACGAGTTTAATGAAAATATTATGTTTGATCTTCGAATGTCACCTATTTTTGCTCATTAATTTTAAACTTGTGCTAACTAGTTTTTAACTTACAATTCTAATATGGCCGGTTTGAACATTTGAATATAAATCTCCCTGAATCACTGATATCAATAATCTCGTTAGTATGTATCAATACCAATCCCATCAATTGGGTCACTATCAAGAATAGGAGCGAGAAGAGAACGTCAACATGGAGAATATTTTCACCGAAGGAATTGCATTATGCTACAATAACTTGTGAAGGAGGAATAGTAACAGTTGATCATCTGATTTATTTTAATCTAAGATAACGTCATGACATACAAAATACATATCTAAGTATTTTCACCGAAGGAATTGCATTGTGCTACAATAATAGGATCACTTCAGCTGAAATGGAATTTGCGGTTGAGGTTGGGATACTTGCATGCGTTCGACACAATAATGGGGTGAGTTTCCGTTAGTGTTGTGCAAAAGGACAAAAACGCTTAGTTGCATACGACTACACGCCTAATCGTAATGTGTCAGGTTGGCTTATATTCATGAACGAATTATGTATGAGTTTTTATAAATATTGCACCTGCTGTTTTTTATAACAACCATTTCAACCTTGTCCCACATAGTTTAAGGAATTAAATGGTAGCAGCTTATATACAACAGTGTACATATGTGTGACGAGTTGATTTAAGTATTATGTTATCCTAAAGGAGCTTTTACTCACTTGTACGTATTAAGATACTTGGGTATATGGTCTTTATGGTATAATTTATACAATAGACTTGACTTTTTGAAGTACTTATGCATTGACTTTGACTTTTGAAAACTTACTATATTAGCTGGGGTGAGCAAGAACCGCACAACAAACCGTAAAAAAACCGCAAAATCCGTATCGCAAAAACCGATCCACAACAAAAACCGATGATGCGGTTCTTGAAATTAAAAAAACCGCATTTTGCTGTATGGATTTTCACCGAAAAACCGCACCAAAATAACCGCACCGCACCAATCCTTCATATTCAAATATATTTTTTAATTTTTTAAAATAGCACACTAAAATTTATAATGATTTTTTACGATAAAATCTTTTTATTTATGCTTTTATAATAAATTATTTCAAACACATTTTAATTGTTAATTATTATCTGAGTTTTTAGGTTATATAACTTTATTTTTCTTTCAATTTATCATCGAAGTTTAAAAAAGTCTTTATCTCATTCGACTTTTGCTGTTGTATTGATTTATAATTTCATACTAATACACATCATTTTGAATATATGTTTCAACACATCATGTACCTTATGATATATTTATTCTACAATAAATATATATCAAAAATTATAATTTGAAGGGGAAAAAAAAAGAAAAAAACTTTGACCCAAAAATTCGCAACAACCCGCAAAACCACATAAACCGCAAAAACTGCGCGGATGTGAATTCTAATTTTTTTAAAAACCGCAATTGCGGATGCGGGTTGATTTTTACCAAAAACCGCACCAACCTGTACCATGCTCACCCCTAATATTAGCACACTGATAATTCTATACTAGATGAGCATCTACTACAAAGACTTAAAACTTTTGAAGTACTTGTGCAAAATACTAGATAAGTATCCGTTAATAACGGCATGATTTTAAAGTAATTATAGTTTTTAAAATACTTATGAAGACTTTAACTTTTGAGACTTAGTAAACTGATAATTCAATACTAGATGAGTATCCGTTAATAACGACATAATTTTAAAGCAGCCGATAATTATAGTTTTTAAAATACTTATGAAGACTTTAACTTTTGAGACTTAGTACACTGATAATTGTATATTATGTGAGCATCCGTGCATAAAGTCAGAATTCTAAAGCGGCAAATAGTTATAGTTGTGATAGTATGGTTAAGTATTACATGTAACGTTTGTTTATAAAAAGTAAAATAATAAAAATTTAACTGAAAAAACTTGTAACATATGATAATTCAACTCAAAGAACTATTTTTAAAAGGTCTCATCTTTGCTAAAAGATGGTTTAGCAACGTTATTCACCTTATTCATATTCTTTTACAGTTTTTTTTTCTTTCTCTTTACAAATGATAGATGATGAAAATGGTTGTGTTATAAACCATTACTACATATAAAGAGAAAATGGTTAAACTTTGGTCTTGCTTAAAACTTAAAAACTTATAAAATGAGTAATGTTGTTTCACTAAATAACCTTACTTATAAAAAAAACAATACAATTTATTAATCTCTACTACATATAAAGAAGAGTGTATAATTGTGCTTAAACTCTCAAAATGAGAAAAGTATAATTACTAATATATCATCAATCTCAATTATCTCATTTAATTAGCTAGTGGCATGCTTTGCACAATCACATTTATCTCATTTAATTAATGGTGTCCTATTTGATTATGCTAATTGATATGACATATTCCAAAGCCAACTTTCTAAGTGAACACCTTTTGCACAATCTCATTTTACGACAGTTAAAGATCATTTTTTTGAATTGTAATGCAAGACAACTTTTTATGAATGTTGTTTGTTTTAAACAATGTGCTCTCGAGTATAACTTAAGGAAGAAATGGAAACAGAATGAAAAGAAATTGAAAGAGTTGTGTTCTCGAGTATCAGTTAATGAGGAAAAGAAAAGAAAAATGATTGAAAAGATAAGTGTTATTTGATTGATTTTAAAGTAAATTGTTTCTTCTCATAATTGGACTAAAATTGTTTACCTCCTATTATTTTATCTTTCTTTACTAAAAAAAACTCAAAAACATAATGAAGAGTAGACTTTGTTTATATTTAATGACAACATAATCACTTTCTAAAAAATGATCCAACTCACTAGCATATAACACACTATTTGTTACAAACTTTTTCAGTTTTACTTTGATTTTTTACATTATATGCATATACATGGAACACTTAACAACGATATCACAAGTATGACTATTTGCCGTTATAAAATCTCGGTGTTGTACCTCGTTATTAAACGTTGAGTAAGTACGTACGCAGATAGTATGTGATGATTTTCAAAGTTTGAGTAAAATCTCATCAATTAGTAAATTGTGAAAAAAGTTACTTTAAAAAGGATGGTAGCTAACTTGTATAATATGTAGCCTAAGTTTTATGTTATAACAAATTACATCTATACTACTATATAATGTATTTGGGACTATTCTATAATTAGAATGGCTTAAAAATTCAGACTTTTACTTACTAATTATAGAAACAACCACCCCTAACAATCACCCCAAACAATTTATAACCACTTCAACAACCACCCTCAACAATTTATAACCACCACCTCAACAACCACCCCCAACAATTTATAACCACCTCAACAACCACCCCAACAACTACTTTCCACCACCCCACCTCCCTCCTCTTCACCCCAATAATCCACCCCGCATCGCGCGGACACATTTCTAGTATAATAAAAACGGTGATAACTACTTGAAATAATTTGGATACTGAAATTATTTGTAGTTGCAACAAAATGTATAGAAACAATCTCATCTACAGATGTCTAAACAAAGATATATATGTTCTCTCGAATCCTATGTCGTTGCATATTTATGATGGTCTGAATTTTGTGATTAGTTATCTTTTAGTAACAATTGATAGAGGAAACATAGATGGTGTGAATTAAGATACTAAAAAGTGCGAGAGTTATTAAGAATTGCGACTTCGTTTATATATATTAGTAACAGCCATTTCAAAGTTTGTCCCACATAGGTCAAGGAGATGAAATGGTCAAGACATGTCTTAAGAGTTGGAATAAGTATTATGTTATCTACTTTCCCACAACCACTTGAATAAAGATAATTGTTTAATTATTGTTTAATTTAAGTTGTTATGGTAAAGTAGCTAATTTATACAAAGTATTAACTTTTGCATGTTTATAGCTATTTTTGTATATGTGCAAATTCTTCGTTAAATGGCATAAAATAATTACATCTAAAACGTTGTATGTATATGTGGCAAAGATTATTAGTATTTTGTACTTTTGTTACAAACGAGAACAGATTGCGCATTACAGTTGGTATATATAAACATCAATATGGTAAACACTTGAAATTTAATTATAACTAATTACATGTAGTTATAAACATTCAATATACAAAGTGTTTCAAAACAATATTAGAACAGAGAAAGTGTTAGCAAATGTTTTTCAGGAGATCACAAGTTCAAGTTCGGGTCAGGATTATGTCATTATGGTAGGCCGAAGACATATCAGCAAAAAATCCGACAAAAAACAACTAGTTGGCTAATTAACGCATATTGATTTAAAGCTTTATGTTTAGTGACAATATGAAGATATTTCGGTTTGGTTTATGTGTGTTTTATTATAAAAACTACAATATATCGAACTAATTACTACTGTTAATATGAATGTTTACTTATGTAACTTGTTTGATTGTGTTCTTGCAACACCGAAATGTTACAAATAGTTAGTTGCATGTGACTACGCGCCTAATCGCAATGTGTTTGCTCATCTTCATGGACAACAATCAACTGAATTGTATCTTGGTTACATAAGTTCTGATAATTTCTATAATTAAATATTGACTAGAAAAAACATCATCAACAGATGTTTAATTAAACAAAGATATTTTGGTGTTGTGCTCATTTATACGGATGTGAATTTATAATTAATTAGCATAGTAGCTTCACTGATATATAATTTGACACAGAACTTAAATGGCAAAAATTAGGATTTAGGATACTAAAAAAGCATGAATTTTATACTGTTTTGAACAACAACCATTTAATTTCAACCTTGTCCCACATAGGTTTATGAGTGAAATGGTGGTAATTTATATACAAGAGTGCAGATGTGACTGACGAGTTGAAGTGAGTATTATGTTATCCGGTATTAGAATACACACTTGAGAAGAGCAACTCAAGAGTGCATATAACGCCTGGATAATTAATGCAAGTCTTAACTTTTTTAGAAAGTGTGGGTACTACACTTTCATCGTATCTAAAATTTTGAAACGGTGGCAAACAAAACCCGGAAACCGAATCATTGCACCTTTAGGAACAACCGCTAGTTTGGTTTTTTAAAAACCACAAAAAGTAAAAGACTCACTTCAAATAACATTAAATAAAAGTATTAAGGTTTATTTTTCTTTATTGATATTTTTTTTATTATTTTTTTCCCACAAATGTTATACAGTATAATATAATTTGTTATTACATTCTTTTTTATGTATACAACTTTCTTTATATTTTACATACAAACTTTTGAATAATGTATACGAGACATGCAGAACCCGTGCTACGCACGGGCTAAGAATCTAATTGTTAATCATGTATTCTTTCTGTATATTGGCAAGTGTATACTTAATTATTGTTTAATATGTTGTATGAAATGTTTTAACTTTCTTGTATAAAAATTTAAAAGTGTTTGATGTTGTTTTGCTTTTGTGGTGTTGTATTTTATATATGAGCTTTTGGTTAATAAGTTGTGATGACTTTATTTCTTTTGGCCTATTACTTATTTGCATGATAAAAAAATGGTTTTATTTCTTTTGGTCTATTACTTAACCCTACAATACTTGTCTATTATATGGTTTTTGCATGGTAATATGAAGCACATGGTGTCTATCTAATTGGTCATAGTTTAATGTGCGTTAAATTTTTTTTTATTAAGTTTGTAAGTTAAAGTTTGTGTAATAATGTATATATAATAATGCCACATAAACTGTATAAAAATCGTTACAAACCTTTTTAGCTTCATCTTATTTTATTGTACAACTAATTTCATTGAAAATTAACATCGAAGTCTAACTAATATTAATAAATTTTATCAAGAAACTCAATTCTAAATAGCTAACTAAATGAATATTAATTAACACACTATTAATAATTCCTAAAACCTTTGGACTCCACTATTATGTCTTAAACTTAATTTTTTTAATTTACAAATGGGTTTGAGCAAATATTATGTACTTTTTTTTATATTCATTATTCAAGTTGCATATGGGAACTTAATTTTTTTATCTTGAAGATCTGCGAATGGGAACTACTTTAACTTCCGGTGGAGGACCCAGACTTTCAAGTTCTATAGGAAGTGTGCTAGTATTTTCTGAAGGTAATGCATTATTTAGATCATCTTCTAGATCATATACTCTCCCACTGATTTCTTGAACCACAAAATCACTTTCAAGAAAGTCACCATATCTTGCAACAAACACTTTGTTCTCAGGTGGGTAGTAAAAGTAGTAACTCATAGTTTCCTTAGGGTATCCTACAAAAATGCATTTTACAGATCTTTGTTGGAGTTTATCTTGTGAGTCACGTTTAACATACGCCTCACAACCCCAGACCTTTAAGTAAGACAAGTTCGGAGCTTTTCCAGTCCATACTTCATATGGTGTCTTATCAACCTTCTTCGTGGGAACCATATTCAAAATACGAACAGCTGATTCAAGAGCATAATCCCAAAAAGATAAAGGAAGACTAGTTAGATTATACATTGATCGAACCATGTCCAACAATGTACGAGTCCTTCTCTCAGATACACCATTTTGTTGTGGAGTATATGGAGATGTGAGATTCTGGACAATTCCATTCTCAGTTAAGAAATCTTTAAAATCTTGACTAAGGTATTCACCACCTCGATCAGAACGAAGAGCTTTAATCTTCTTTCCCAATTACAATTCTACTTCTGCTTTGAAAACTTTAAATGTTTCAAACACCTCATGTTTATGCTTAAGTAAATAAACATAACCATAACGGCTGAAATCATCCGTAAAAGTTAAGAAGTAGACAGCACCTCTCCTTGACACATGTCTAAGTGGTCCACATACATCCGTGTGTATCAAACCAAGTAGATCTGAAGCTCTTTCCATATTATTATGAAAAGGTTTCTTCGTCATCTTCTCAGAAATACAAGATTCGCATTTATCAAATGACTCATCATTGATTTTATTCAAAAGCCCTTCACGTTGCAGCTTTTGCATGCGAGTCTTGCCTATATGGGCAAGTCTACAGTGCCAAAGGTAAAACAAATTCAAGTCATACTTCATTCTCTTACTTATGCTGTACATCGAATTATTATTATTGTTGGAAGTCATACAATTATTCATATCAATTTCAAACACACCATTCACAGCAACAACATTAAAATAAAATACACCATTTAAAGAAACAGAAATTTTATTGCCATCAATAGTATGAGAAAAACCAAGATCCAACAAACATGAAAAGGAAACAACACCTCTAATTATAGAAGGTGCATAATGACAATTGTTTAAACAAAGTACTAAACCCGAAGGTAAAACTAAATCAAACATTCCTATGGCTTCAACTGCTGCTTGTGCTCCATTTCCCACATGCAGAAATTGCTCCCCATAAGCTAGTCTCCTTTCCTCTCTAAACCCCTGCAGTGTATTACAAATATTAATACCACATCCAGTATCATATACCCAGGAATTTAATTTATGAGATAAAGTAAATAATTCAATGACAAATAAGTTACCTGAAGTGCTGGCGCCCATGTGCCCAGTCTTCTTAACCTTATTGTTTCGCAAGTCATCGAGATAAAGAGGACAATTCCTCTTCCAATGGCCCATCACCTTGCAGTAATGGCATCCTTGATCCTTCTTTGGATTATTCTTGACAGGAGGGTTCTTCTTAGGTTGAGGTGGTTGATAAGCCATAACCTGCTTATTCTTATCAGCCTTCTTCTTTCCTTTACCCTTCTTCTTGTTCGCATTTGACTTTTTAATTCTACCCCCTTGTATAGCAAGAACTTGGGGCGTATGAGCCTTTGGTGTCAACCCTTTCTCATAATCAATGAGCAGTGCGTGCAATTCACTTACTGTCTTCCCCACGCAATGCATATTGAAGTTCCTCATAAAACCATTAAAATCCTTGTTAAGGGACCTATTGATTAAGTTCACAGCCATATCATTGTCATAGGGTTTCTTAAGTGTTTGTAGTTGATCCATGAAACTTTTCATTTTCAACACATGAGCACTCACAGGTTCACCATCACCCTGCTTACAACCATGTAGAGCCTCCATCAAATCGTAAATCTCTACATTTGATGGTTTCTCATAGAGTTTCTTGAGTTCATCAATCATGTTCATGGGGAAATACTCCTCAAACTGGCTTTGAAGAGGTGTGGACATCGCCCCTAACATCATTGCGGCCACATCAATATGTTCCTTGCAATCAAGATTCCATTTGGCCTTAGCAGCTTCAGTAGCTGCCTCGCCTACAGGTTCTTCAGGACAAGGCTTTTTCAAGATTTCGAGTTGACCAGTCACTCGCAGGACAATCCTTAGTGAACGATATCAATCATTGAAATTTTCTGAGCCAGTCATTTTTTCTCGTTCAAAATAAGTTTTGAATACAGAACGAAAGTTGGTGTTATCAGTTTGAGCCATTTCTACAGATAAAGAAAGTTCAAAACATTAGTATTTTTGATAATACAATATTTCAAGAAAATTAAAATACCAAAGGAAAATAAATCCATAGAATAATCTTGAAAACTAGGATCCTCCATAAACATAGTTTCATCACATCAGTTGATCTGCTAGTAATGAAAGTATAATATGAGGTAACTTGTCGTACAAGTAATTGGCATAACATTTGTCCAATTCCTAGATATATGGGATTTACAATCACAAAACATTTGTATTGTAAGCATGTTTAGTCCCCATCTTAATGCCTTGAGTCCAAGATCTCACTTACTACTCAATTTAAGTCATCTAACTTAAAAACTGCAAACTCATAAATCCATCACATCAGTTGATCTGCTAGCAATGAATTTATGAAATTTACCTCTCCATTGCAATCTCGCCAAGTACTCTCATGACATAAATTACAACTTCAAGTGTTCTTAATTAGATGGCATTCGACATAATTTATAAGGGTATTAATATTTTGATGTGATCAAAATAATGTATGAAGAAGCATGCATACAACTTCATAACATTGGTTTTACAAAACATTTTTATTACCAATTAGCTAAGAGTAAAATAACAAAGTTTTGATTGAGGTATCGGGTTCACCAATTAAAGAATAACCATCAATTATTGTCCACTATATCGTACTTTTGCATAAGCCCGAAAGCTTAGTGTTTCGGATAATCATTGTGGAATTGTGGATTATTCACCCTTAAGATGACAATGTACATGTAATGGTTGTTCGGTAAATCTAATTTACACACAAACGAGCGTTAAGACAGAATGTTGTCTATCTAAGGCCACAATTTAATGCGTTGCCATCCTTATACCCATCTTATAGTGTGTAAACTTCGGTCGAGCCTATTTAACCATTACGTACAAAAACATCAATCAACCAATCCTTTGAAATTTTAAACTCTTAAAAACCAAAACAATTTCGCCATTATCTAGTCCGTATTATTTTTCTATTCAAAAAATTACCCTTTTTGTTTATATAAACATGTCTAACACAATAAATAAACAAAACAAGTAATATGCAATAAAAAATAAAACAACTAAATAAACACATATACATAATCATAACAATTAAATATGTATAAAACATGTAGCCACATGCAAATCTTATTCAAAAGTCCTATTAATAATCAAATCTATGCGTATAACGTATTAATTCAATTAGGGCTTTCTTTTTCTTAGAAAAAGAGCCACATACATCGATAAATCGATTGCGTAAGCCAAAATTAAATAAATACCACATAGCACATAATTGATTACTTAATATTGGAGTCTTCCTCAATTCGACATCTATTAAAATTTACATGTTTTAATATAACTTAACCATTAATATATATAAACAATTTAAACAATTTAAATTATAACACAATATAAAAATTCATGCAAATATGCACTTTTTCATAGATTTAGCTTAACAATTAACAAATTGCACCAAGATCGTTTACTAAAACGCATAACAATTACATGACATCCTAGGGTTTCTAATCAAATTAAAAAAATTAAAAACCATAAACCCTAAAAACCCTTTAAGGTCATTCGACCCTAAAAAAATTAGGGTTAGGGATTCTAACAAATAAACCCTAAAAACATGTAACTAAACGAATCAAGATCCAATTTTTATGCGTTTTGATAATTAATTACACATTACAACGGCTCTAGATGCCACTGTTTGAATTATTATATCATGACATTCATATAAATAAACCAAGTACATCAAAGTGAGCATGAGCGGAAGCAATAATAATAGATCGAATAACATGTAATTAATTAATCAATTATTTAAATCGTAAACGTACCTTTGTGATTCTAGCCCGAACAAGAATCAAAGCAATCTTCCGGAACCAATGAACCCTAATTAGGGTTTATAAGGATTATAAGAATTACCCTTTACCTTTTTGTAATTCAATCCAAGAATCAAACAATAGTGTGTTTGATTCACGTTCTTGTACACACGTACTAATTCAAGAAAAGTATTTGCAAGTAATAAACACAAAACAATTTTTGACACAAGAAAATTGAATCCCTAAGGGGGTTCGTTTGATGGATCGACCAAGGAGAAAAGGAGAGGAGAAAACACCAAGATGTGTGTGTACAAGTTATGAGAAAAACCTACATCTTGGGTTTGCTTATATACTACACAAAACTTGGAGCTCAAGGCACAATGGAGGTGGGTTGCACCCCTTGGGCCGATCGGCTATGGCACCCCCTAGGGGATTCCGGAACCTTCTCTTGTTTCCATGTTTTGTCTAGTAATTACTTTCCTAATCTTCGTTTAATAAATAATTAGTCATTAATCAATAATACTAATTATTATTATTTGTTTTGTGTTTTAATAATTAATTATAACATTTTATAAATAATTATTACATTTTCTCTTCATACGTATTGTGTGCAATCCCGTGATCTCAAGTTCGATCCTAACACACGACTATTATTATTTTGTCTATAAAACCAACAGCTCCCACTTAGACATATCATAATAGTGTGATCACATCGGTTAGCGTCTTGCAACACGCCGATGCCTCTAGTACAACTTGAGTAAGGCTCCTGGAAAACCTTTTAATGATTTCTCATTATTATTATCCCTTTGTTTCTAATACCATATTAAATAAGGATATGGATCTAGGTCATTCATTAATTAACCATTCTGTTTCTCGTTTTTAGAAATTGACAAGATTATCAAATCTTTTGAACCTTTCATGAAAGACCTTGGGCGTGGCCACGCAAACACCTTGACAACCCTACGAGGAGCCCAGCAGTATTAAACTTCAAAAATTAATTTGAAGGAACAAATCCTTTATTGATTACAAGCAAAACACACAAACTTGTTTCTAACTTTAAAAAATCTATCATCATAACTCCACATTAAATTTAAGGACTGAATCTTATATTATTATAGATTACTATATTGTGTGTAACTAGCCGCCAAATCTTATATATATTATATCCTTTTTAAAGAGTTTCACCACAAGCTATGATGTGTCGAAATGGAATTGATGTGTATGATATATGCAAAAGAGAAATGATATTTCTCTATGCAAAAATTAACTGAAAAATAAGGAAATGGGAGTGGAACTTGTCCCACATTAGTGGAAGAACAATCTTTCCATTGCTTTATAAGAAAGTCCATGGAGTTCTTAGTAATTGTCTTATTTTTCTTATAATGCCTATGTGCAAAGGGATTTGAACTTGCATTGGTTCATACCTCATTGCACTTTTTAGACTTAGTTTTTGAACCCTGCATCTTTTTATAATCTGAATTGGTGTGTTGGCATGCGTATTTTACCTTCAGTTTATGTAGATGATAGCAGGCATAAGACGAATTGGCCAATGTCAATTTTCCTTTTTTTTTTTTTTTTTTTTTTTTTTTTTTTTTTTTTTTTGTAAAGATGCTAATGCAAAGTTTTGAACAGGTTTCACTATAAATTTGCAATAATGCAATATGTCATTATAAATTTCTTAGTTAAGAATATAAGATAATACCTCACGAAAAATTAGAATAAGCCTAAATTACAATGTTACTGTTTTAATTTACCTCTTTCTTGAATATTATTAGACTAAATTAAGGTTTAAGACTAGTGGTAATAAGGAGTGTTAGGGCATGTGCTTTGCTTCCGTGGCAGTGGCACCTTGAAGACGCAGTCATCCAGTATTAGGGACATCCAACAAAGTTCACGCTAAATGAAGAAGTCGATCGTGGTGAAGACCGACTTGTGAAAGGTGTGGTTGTTTGTGTTTGTGTGAGATTTTGGTTTTTGTGGGTATATTTGTGATTAAGTGGAATATGTTTTGGTGGTGATGTTGAGTGTGTTCTTATACTATTTTTGTGGTGATGTTGGTCGTGTAGAGAGAAGCTAATGTAACGTTGAGTTGGCGATGATGATGATAGTCACTATTACCAAGGCTTATGGTCGTGCAAAACTGCAAATGGATTTTTAACCCATTTAAAAGCCACAATCACACAATGCCTTCGTCCTGAAAAACCACAAAAGAATAGGACTAGAATGTTGTAATTAGTTACTCATATCTTAGTAGGTCCACTGATACTAAGGCTAAGGAGGGTCAATCACTCTAATTTTTTCTGGCACGTACGTTAGCTTTTTCTCTTCAGCAAACTTCAGGCGATTGATTTCCCCAGTAAAGACGACCTTCATCTATTTATTTATTTTTTCCACTAACAAATTTTAATTCATTACATTTTTTTCCCTCCTTTTACAAACTACTTTACACAAATAATATATAAGAAAAATTACAAACAAAAAAAAAAAGAAAAAGAAAAAAAGAGAGACACCTAACTTATCGGCCACAACAGCCCACTTACCAACTTGAAAAAATAAATAAATAAATAAAATAAAATAAAAATACCGAACGATTGTCGATCGCCCAAGCGACCTTCATCCCAAAAAAATTACGATCGATTGGGATCGATTCAAATCGATCGACTACCCTTACTTGGGGTAGCCTAACAATGCATGAAATATTATAAATATTTGGGACCAGCTTTTTCCAATAACAACCATTTCAACCTTATCCCACATAGGTTAAGGAATGAAATGATGCCAGCTTATATACAACAATGTACATGTGTGTAAATGAGTTGAAAGAAGTATTATGTTATCGGCCAACAACATTCTCACTTAAATTAAGAGATCTTACTTGATTTAAGTGGATATGTTCTTTGTTAGCCGTATAACTTATACAAAGACTTGACTTTTGAAAACTTGGTACATTTTGGAAACCCAGGTAAACCAAAAAAACATAAAAAAAAAATAAATGCCTAATCGCAATGTATTTGTATCATCTTCATGGACAACACGTGCTAGACTTGAATGCGTTCCTGATTGGGAACCAACAAATGGTTATTCGGAATAACTTATTCCTATTGGAACCGTGGATGGAATTAGGTAAAGCTATTCCTTCTTCCCTCATCTTTCTTTAACTGCTTCGCATATGAACAAACCCTGATTATAAAGAAATGACTACTACATACACTTATAAAGAACAAAACCTGATCTAGTGGTAAGACTTTTTTGGTCCCCCCTTTGAGAGCTTGTGATTTTTCTGCCACCCCTCTTTGTTGACGAAACCAATTAAGGGTGTACGCAATGGTGCTTTGCCTCCTTTTTTGAACAAACTCCACAATATGGTTTTTAACAAAGAAAACGACTCTATCATTTCATGGGTTCCAAATCTCAATGTTTCGGGTGATGCTAAGAGTTTTGCTATTTGGAACATTGATGAGTTCATCAACAATGTCCTCCCTCTCATGTTCAAAAGCGAAAACTTTGACAGCTTCATTACTCAACTCAACAGCTATGTAAGAATTTTAATATCTATATATACTAGTTACATCACATATGACAACCATTTACAAACACATTATAGAAATGAGTCAATGACTACTAGTCTACTACATACACTTAAAAAGGATAATAATCAAATTAGTTATCTTAATGTCTGAAGTAATTATTGTACAAAACAGTTCTCATGATAATATGATCGTCCACGACTTATTAGAGCTTACATATAACTCAACTTTTGTATGAAAAAATAGCTTAGGGCTTTAAGAAGAAGTCTTGGTATTCTCGAGAGTATGCACCTGACTGGTTCCAAGTGGGAAAACCTCACAAAGCAAATTATATCTAAAGAGAAACTACAACGTAAAATCAAAAAAGTTGAAAGTGCGACTAAGGAACAAGATAATGAACTAAATGTGTTCAAAGCTTATGTAGACAACAACAGAATCTCCAACCAGAAAATAATCCTTCAAACCATGCATGGCAAGGACTTTGAAATCGACCATTGATCACCACCATCAAGTGCGTAAGCTGCATGGAATTGAAAACAACAATGATGCTACTCAAAATTCAACTTTGGCAGGTGAACAAAGTCACAAAACGAGTACATTAGGCGAATCAAGCTTTGCTCCTAGTTGTGAGATTCAAGCCAAAGATATATCAGCAAAGAATCCGACAAAAAACAACTAGTTGGCTAATGGACGCATAGTGATTTAAAGCTTTATGTTTAGTGACAAAATGGAGATCTTTCGATTTGGTTTATGTGTGTTTTATTATAAAAACTACAATATATCGAACTAATGAGTACTATTAATATGAATGTTTACTTATGTAACTTGTTTGATTAATTTTGTTATTGCAACGTCGAAATGTCACAAATAGTTAGTTTGGTTTTTTCGAAACCACCTTTAGGAACAACCGCTAGTTTGGTTTTTTCGAAACCACAAAATGTAAAAGACTCACTTTAAATAACATTAAATAAATGTATTAATTATACAGTATAATATAATTTGTTATTACATTCTTTTTTATGTATACAACTTTCTTTATTGACATTTTTTTTATTATTTTTTTCCCACAAATGTTATACAGTATAATATAATTTGTTATTACATTCTTTTTTATGTATACAACTTTCTTTATATTTTACATACAAACTTTTGAATAATGTATATTACTATATTGTGTGTAACTAGCCGCCAAATCCTATATTATATCCTTTTTAAAGAGTTTCACCACAAGCTATGATGTGTCGAAATGGAATTGATGTGTATGATATATGCAAAAGAGAAATGATATTTCTCTATGCAAAAATTAACTGAAAAATAAGGAAATGGGAGTGGAACTTGTCCCACATTAGTGGAAGAACAATCTTTCCATTGCTTTATAAGAAAGTCCATGGAGTTCTTAGTAATTGTCTTATTTTTCTTATAATGCCTATGTGCAAAGGGATTTGAACTTGCATTGGTTCATACCTCATTGCACTTTTTAGACTTAGTTTTTGAACCCTGCATCTTTTTATAATCTGAATTGGTGTGTTGGCATGCGTATTTTACCTTCAGTTTATGTAGATGATAGCAGGCATAAGACGAATTGGCCAATGTCAATTTTCCTTTTTTTTTTTTTTTTTTTTTTTTTTTTTTTTTTTTTTTTGTAAAGATGCTAATGCAAAGTTTTGAACAGGTTTCACTATAAATTTGCAATAATGCAATATGTCATTATAAATTTCTTAGTTAAGAATATAAGATAATACCTCACGAAAAATTAGAATAAGCCTAAATTACAATGTTACTGTTTTAATTTACCTCTTTCTTGAATATTACTAGACTAAATTAAGGTTTAAGACTAGTGGTAATAAGGAGTGTTAGGGCATGTGCTTTGCTTCCGTGGCAGTGGCACCTTGAAGACGCGGTCATCCACTATTAGGGACATCCAACAAAGTTCACGCTAAATGAAGAAGTCGGTCGTGGTGAAGACCGACTTGTGAAAGGTGTGGTTGTTTGTGTTTGTGTGAGATTTTGGTTTTTGTGGGTATATTTGTGATTAAGTGGAATATGTTTTGGTGGTGATGTTGAGTGTGTTATTATACTATTTTTGTTGTGATGTTGGTCGTGTAGAGAGAAGCTGACATAACGTTCAGTTGGCGATGATGATGATGGTCACTATTACCAAGGCTTATTGTCGTGCAAAACTGCAAATGGATTTTTAACCCATTTAAAAGCCACAATCACACAATGCCTTCGTCCTGAAAAACACAAAAGAATTGGACTAGAATGTTGTAATTAGTTACTCATATCTTAGTAGGTCCACTGATATACAGATGGCAAAGAAAACATAGGTGGTATAATTTAGGATACTAAGGCTAAGGAGGGTCAATCACTCTCATTTTTTTGGGCACGTCAGCTTTCTCTCTTCAGCGAACTTCAGGCGATTGATTTCCCCAGTAAAGACGACCTTCATCTATTTATTTATTTTTTCAACTAACAAATTTTAATTCATTACATTTTTTTCCCTCCTTTTATAAACTACTGTTAGAATATGACTTAAACTTTAAGCGGCTTTTGGTAAATTTGTGACTTGTTCTACAAGTTTGATTTGAATTTGGAAACTTTTGTATGACGGTTAGTTTTGCCTATAAATAGGGATCAATGTCATTATTTGTCTTTGTACCTTTTGAATAATAGTTTGATACCTTTTGAATTAGGGTTTAGTACCTTTGAATTAGAATTTGTCTTTGAATTTGGTTTTATAATTTGGTTTGGTATTTGAATAAAGCTTCCGCTTCGTTTGTTTGAATTTTGTTTGTTTGTTTCGTTCTTTTGAATTATCAACAAGTGGTATCAGAGACAGGTTTGTTTAGTCATGAAGAAAAAGAAGAAAAAGAAAATTCGCGTAAAGTTAGTTTGGGTTTTTAGTTCGATTCTTTTTGGTTTGAAGAAACGATTTTGGGTTGAATCTCGATTTGAGTTTTGTCAGATTCTTGGGATAGTTTTTGTTTGTTCGGTGGACCCTCATGGTTCTGGGATTTTTAGTTTGTTCGCATGGTTTTGGTTATATTAGTTTTTTGAAATTGGGCCTTATTCTTTGTATTGGGTATTGGTGGCTCTGTTTGGAATTCGGTTTGCACAACTAGTTATTGTTTGATATCGAGCTTTTGATTAGATTTCGAAGAAACTTATATTTGGGTATTGGTTTTAGTATTTGAATTTGAATCAAGAATTTGGACCGTAATTCTTATTATATAAGTGGGTCATTAGCATTATTATCAAGTATCATATTTGGGGCGTTTGAATTTTTTGGGCCCGTTCGTCAAGTTATTTAATTAACTTGTATTGGTTTGATACTTGGATAATATGTTTGAATTTGGACCGTAATTCTTATTACATAAGTGGGTCATTAGAATTTGAATTTGATATTTGGGTCGTAATTCTTATTATATAAGTGGACCATTTGAATTTGAATTTGGTATTTGGAATTTGAAGATCGATTTGGTGTTTGAAGACTTGATTCAAGTCGTTTGAAATTTGTTCGATCGTTGGAATTTGTTAGTTTGGACATTTTGGGATCTTTGTTTGTCGGGCTTTTGAAGATTGGTTGTCTGAATTTGATTGTCTTTGTTGAAGATCGTTTGAGCCGATTTGTTTGTTTGGTTGACCGAGTTTGAATTTGTCGGTTAACGTTTGATTGTTCGTTTTGAAGATTATTGGCGTTTGTATTTGTTCGGTTTGTTTTGGATTGAATTTGATTTGGATCGAATTTGTTTTGGATATCTTTTGGATATCGATAGTTTGCTTTGAATTTGGCTAGCATCTCTGGCATTTGGAATTTGGAATTTGGAATTTGGATTTTGGATTTTGGAATTTGGCGTTTGGAACTTTGAATTTGATTTGAAGCAGGTGGAGGAGTTTAAGTCACGGTGGAGATTGTTAGAATATGACTTAAACTTTAAGGGGCTTTTGGTAAATTTGTGACTTGTTCTACAAGTTTGATTTGAATTTGGAAACTTTTGTATGACGGTTAGTTTTGCCTATAAATAGGGATCAATGTCATTAGTTGTCTTTGTACCTTTTGAATAATAGTTTGGTACCTTTTGAATTAGGGTTTGGTACCTTTGAATTAGAATTTGTCTTTGAATTTGGTTTTGTAATATGGTTTGGTATTTCAATAAAGCTTCCGCTTCGTTTGTTTGAATTTTGTTTGTTTGTTTCGTTCTTTTGAATTATCAACAACTACTTTACACAAATAATATATAAAAAAAAAAATTACAAACAAAAGAAAAAGAAAAAGAAAAAAAGAGAGACACCTAACTTATCGGCCACAACAGCCCACTTACCAACTTGAAAAAATAAATAAATAAATAAAATAAATACCGAACGATTGTCGATCGCCCAAGCGACCTTCATCCCAAAAAAATTACGATCGATTGGGATCGATTCAAATCGATCGACTACCCTTACTTGGGATAGCCTAACAATGCATGAAATATTATAAATGTTTGGGACCAGCTTTTTCTAATAACAACCATTTCAACCTTATCCCACATAGGTTAAGGAATGAAATGATGCCAGCTTATATACAACAATGTACATATGTGTAAATGAGTTGAAAGAAGTATTATGTTATCGGCCAACAACATTCTCACTTAAATTAAGAGATCTTACTTGATTTAACACTGGATATGTTCTTTGTTAGCCGTATAACTTATACAAATATTTGTATCATCTTCATGGACAACACGTACTAGACTTGAATGCGTAACCAACAAATGGTTATTCAGAATAACTTATTCCTATTGGAACCGTGGATGGAATTAGGTAAAGCTATTCCTTCTTCCCTCATCTTTCTTTAACTGCTTCGCATATGAACAAACCCTGATTATAAAGAAATGACTACTACATACACTTATAAAGAACAAAACCTGATCTAGTGGTAAGACTTTTTTGGTCACCCCGCTGTAGAGAGCTTGTGATTTTTCTGCCACGGCACCCCTCTTTGTTGACGAAACCAATTAAGGGTGTACGCAATGGTGCTTTGCCTCCTTTTTCTGAACAAACTCCACAGTATGGTTTTTAACAAAGAAAGCGACTGTATCATTTCATGGGTTCCAAATCTCAGTGTTTCGGGTGATGCTAAGAGTTTTTCTATTTGGAACATTGATGAGTTCATCAACAATGTCCTCCCTCTCATGTTCAAAAGCGAAAACTTTGACAGCTTCATTACTCAACTCAACAGCTATGTAAGAATTTTAATATCTATATATACTAGTTACATCACATATGACAACCATTTACAAACACATTATAGAAATGAGTCAATGACTACTAGTCTACTACATACACTTAAAAAGGATAATAATCAAATTAGTTATCTTAATGTCTGAAGTAATTATTGTACAAAACAGTTCTCATGATAATATGATCGTCCACGACTTATTAGAGCTTACATATAACTCAACTTTTGTATGAAAAAATAGCTTAGGGCTTTAAGAAGAAGTCTTGGTATTCTCGAGAGTATGCACCTGACTGGTTCCAAGTGGGAAAACCTCACAAAGCAAATTATATCTAAAGAGAAACTACAACGTAAAATCAAAAAAGTTGAAAGTGCGTCTAAGGAACAAGATAATGAACTAAATGTGTTCAAAGCTTATGTAGACAACAACAGAATCTCCAACCAGAAAATAATCCTTCAAACCATGCATGGCAAGGACTTTGAAATCGACCATTGATCACCACCATCAAGTGCGTAAGCTGCATGAAATTGAAAACAACAATGATGCTACTCAAAATTCAACTTTGGCAGGTGAACAAAGTCACAAAACGAGTACATTAGGCGAATCAAGCTTTGCTCCTAGTTGTGAGATTCAAGCCAAAGATATATCAGCAAAGAATCCGACAAAAAACAACTAGTTGGCTAATGGACGCATAGTGATTTAAAGCTTTATGTTTAGTGACAATATGGAGATCTTTCGATTGGGTTTATGTGTGTTTTATTATAAAAACTACAATATATCGAACTAATGAGTACTATTAATATGAATGTTTACTTATGTAACTTGTTTGATTAATTGTGTTCTTGCAACGTCGAAATGTCACAAATAGATAGTTGCATGCGACTACGCGCCTAATCGCAATGTGTTCGCTCATCTTCATGGACAACAATCAACTGAATTGTATCTTGGTTACATAAGTTCTGATGACTTCTATAATTAAATATTGACTAGAAACAACATCGTCAACAGATATTTAAACAAAGTTATGTTGGTGTTGCGCACATTTATACGGATGTGAATTTATAATTAATTAGCATAGTAGCTTCACTGGTATACAATTTGACACAGAAAACATAAATGCCAAAAATTAGGATTTAGGACAAAAGTGCATGAATTTTTATAAATACTGTTTTGAACAACCACCATTTCAACCTTGTCCCACATAGGTTTATGAATGAAATGGTGGTAATTTATATACAAGAGTGCAGATGTGATTGTCAAGTTGAAGTGAGTATTATGTTATCCGGTATTAGAATACACACTTAGGGGGTGGCAACCCTTCGGCAACCATTACCGATCGGCAAAACACATTGCCACCCAATCGGCAAACCAAATTCGGCGAGTCTTGCGAGGCTTAATACCGAATCGGCAATCTTGAATATCAAGAAGAAGTTACCGTTGGCAATTAAGGGGGAGCGTGTATTGGATTGAAAAAAAAAAAAAAAAAAAAAAAAAAAAAAAAAAAAAAAAAAAAAATTCCCTATAAATATACAACATAATATTTCAAACACACAAACCAAATCAAACTCACAAAACAAATCACAAATCAAATCAAAAAAACAATACACAAATTATTTAACGATGTCAATGTCTTCTTCCTCATCGGACGAGATCATTATTCCCCCGGAGTCGTCCGAAGAATGGTTATCCGGAAGTACGTTTGAAACCTTTTTAGCCGCAATCGAAGGTCTTGAAGATACGACTAGCTCTACCGACACCCGTGGTTATGTCCAACGTTTTCGTGAAAAAGCTTTAGAAACTCTTTTGAATGATTATTTTGTTGAACAACCAAAGTTTAACGAAAGCGTTTTTCGTGATCGTTTTCGTATGAGTAAAATTTGTTTTTAAAAATTGTTGATGATATTGAAGCCCAATTCGAATGGTTTCAACCGGGTCAAGACGCGATGGGCCAAAATAGTTTCACGGCATTACAAAAATGTACATCCGCAATTCGACAACTCGCAACGGGTGAACCTCCGGATAGATTTGATAACTATCTAAATATGGCACGAAGAACGTCAGGTTGTTATTTTAATTAAATTATTTCGTTATTAAATTTTTTAATATTTCGTTTTATTATTTTTTTTTAAATTATTTCGTTATTATTATTATTTTTTTTTATAATAGTTTAGTTATTATTTTTTCATTATATATTTCGTTATTATTTTAGGAGAATGCCTTGATAAATTTTGCGATGCGATTATAAAGTTATATGGTCGAGAGTTCTTACGTAGGCCTACAAGCCATGACGTAACATGCTTATTCAATGTACATGAAGAAAAACATCATATTCCGGGAATGCTTGGTAGCATTGATTGTACGCATTTTGTTTGGCGCAATTGTCCTAGACACTTAAGAGGCCAATATAAGAGAGGTGATCACCAATACCCGACTATTATGCTTGAAGCAACTGCTTCATATGATTTATGGATTTGGCATTCGTTTTTTGGTCCTCCCGGTTCGAACAACGATATAAATGTTTTGAATCAGACTCCATTGTATGTTAATGAACGAAATGGAACAGCACCAAACAGTTCATTTTTATTGGGTGGAAGACTTTACAAACGTGGATACTATCTTACCGATGGAATCTATCCAAAGTATTCAACATTTCTTAAAGCATATCCGTATCCAACTGACCCAATGGAAAAGAGATTCAAGAAATTACAAGAGTCTGCAAGAAAGGATGTTGAGCGAGCATTTGGTCGTCTAAAAGGAAAATGGACGATTCTCAGTCGACCTCTTCGAGCTATGTCGGTTCAAAAGATTCGGCAAGTGGTTTATACGTGCATTATATTGTGCAATATGATTTTGAAAAACGATGGTATGGCAATATCACCGGTTCATATAATGGATCCTCCGGTAACTCCAGTTTACGATGATACTGTGCTACATGAGTTACTCGACGAAGATATCCATAATCGTCTTCGATATGATCTTACGGAGCACGTAGCGGCTCAAGACTTGTCATACCTAGATGATTAGTGGTTTCCTATTTTTTGTTGAATTTATGTTTTTTTAAGTATTATGTAATAATTATTGAATTATTACTAATAAAAAAATTGTTTTTTATTTATGTTTTTTTAATTTAAATTTTGTTATGTAATTAATGCTTGACTAGGCAAAAACTTAGGCAATATTGCCACTAAAAATGAAGGTTTAGGCAAGATTAGGCAAAAAATATGTTGGACAAGCTTGATTGGTTGTTTGGTTTAAAAGAGGAGGCAACTTGAGAAAAGGTTGCCACCCCCTTAAGAGGAACAACTCAAGTGTGAATTTAATGCCAGGGTAATTAATGCAAGTCTTAACTTTTTTATAAAGTGTGGCTTCTACACTTTCATCGTATCTAAAATTTTTTATTAACATAAAAAATTTTTCAAAACCATAAAAAGTAAAAAACTCACTTTAAATAACATTAAATAAAAGTATTAAGGTTTATTTTTCTTTATAGAAATTTTTTTTATTATTTTTTTCCACAAATGTTAAAGTAAAACAAAAAAAAATCCCCATCTCTACTATATAGGACTGTTACTGAGGCACCTGCGCCTTTTTAATGTATACAACTTTCTTTATATTTTACATACAAACTTTTGAATAATGTAGATTGTGGGTAACTACGAACATACCATGACGTGTCACAACTTAATTAATCACCATTAATTTCATATGTAACGTAGAAGAAAAACTACAACTTGAATACAATCTGTGAAGGTCGGTCAAGAAAATTGGAATGCTTGGTAGCATTGATTGTACGCATTTTGTTTGGCGCAATTGTCCTATACACTTAAGAGGCCAATATAAGAGAGGTGATCATCAATACCCGACTATTATGCTTGAAGCGACTGCTTCATATGATTTGTGGATTTGGCATTCGTTTTTTGGTCCTCGCGGTTCAAACAACGATATAAATGTTTTGAATCAGACTCCATTGTATGTTAATGAACGAAATGGAACAGCACCAAACAGTTCATTTTTATTGGGTGAAAGACTTTACAAACGTGGATATTATCTTATCGATGGAATCTATCCAAAGTATTCAACATTTGTTAAAGCATATCCGTATCCAACTGACCCAATGGAAAAGAGATTCAAGAAATTACAAGAGTCTGCAAGAAAGGATGTTGAGCGAGCATTTGGTCGTCGAAAAGGAAAATGGATGATTCTCAGTCGACCTCTTCGAGCTATGTCGGTTCAAAAGATTCGGCAAGTGGTTTATACGTGCATTATATTGTGCAATATGATTTTGAAAAACGATGGTATGGCAATATCACCGGTTCATATAATGGATCCTCCGGTAACTCCAGTTTACGATGATACTGTGTTACATGAGTTACTCGACGAAGATATCCATAATTGTCTTCGATATGATCTTACGGAGCACGTAGCGGCTCAAGACTTGTCATACCTAGATGATTAGTGGTTTCCTAATTTTTGTTGAATTTATGTTTTTTTAAGTATTATGTAATAATTATTGAATTATTATTAATAAAAAAGTTGTTTTTTGTAACACCCCCAATTCATGTTGCAGCGGAATTCAACTTGGGTGTTACTCGATGGCACAACAGTCATAATAATAGAAAACGATCTCTAAACGAATCGTAATAAAAAGAGTTGTCATTCATATTATTCAAATATATCAAAGTTTACATAGTGAGGTCCCAAAATGTTGCATTGTTTCAAAACACATCAATATAAAGTCTATGATGTTTTTATAGAATGACATAATTGTTTATAGCCTTCTTCCTTCGGTACGTGCCCTTCCCGCTCCATTCTTGATTATCATGGACCTGAAATACATGCTTAAGAGGTCAACACAAAGGTTGAGTGAAATTCATAGAGTTTGTTTAAGGTTGAACACAATATGTTGGTAGTAATGAGTTAATTAGACTCATACTCATGTTAGAAAACAAAACAGTTATTATTATGTACTAAGCTCATGCAACCAATACGTTAACGTGTACCAATATCAATCGGCGGTTATGTTGCCCCGGTAAGTACTTTGCCATCATACTTAATGTTTTCAAATATAGTGCATTCATTTGAACTAACTGCTCAAACAAATGGGATTCGTCAATCCCAATAGGCCTATTCACAATACTCGCGCTCACTAATACTAGTGATTAAATGGTTCATGATGGGGCCTAGGATTGGCAAGGTAGGTACTTAGTAATAATAAAACAATCAGGCAGCATACAGTTTCAAAGCATTGTGTTCGGTTTAAAAGTAGCATGTATTTCCCCCAAGGGTTTGTAAAACATTAAAGTAATGTAAGCGGGGCTATGAACTCACCTCAAGTATGATAGCAAATAATGAAGGTGATGATCGGATCGTGTAGGTTTCTACGAGCAACCTAGAATAGAATGTTGCGACTTAGGATTTGTATAAAGAATATAACGGAGTGCCTATATATATGTTTTGCATTTAGTCCATGATGAGGTATGATGTATATTTGTAAGTCTTTGAAAGAAAGATTTATGAACATGTATGTTTTGGTATATCGTTTACTACCGTTCGGGCTAACATATTTCAGAAGTCATGTTAGTAAGCGTTCGAGGAGCCAGGACACTTTAACTCGTAAATCCACAACTCATCTCGACGGCTTACATAATGAACTCCTCACATGAAGCTCCCTACTATTGTAGTAGTTGATAAAGTATATAGATATAAGTTTTGATCCGAAAAAGTTACATGTCCGATATTTGTATAAACTTAGGAAAGTTTATAGTACATGAAGATTGTTATTAGGGGTAGTTTTATAAGTCTTGTATGACCATTTGTCTTGGTAAAATCTCATGGTTTCCTTTTAGGTGAAGTAGATACAAATTGCTTGTTCCATATATCGCCAATTTCATTGTTTCATGTTTACGCCTTGGTAAGTTGGTTTGGTCATTCGTCATGGCCTAGCCATGACCTTTGGTCCTTGTTCCATGGTCATGAGACACTACCTTGGTTCTAGCCATGGTGGTGGTCTTGGTTATAGGTCATAATACCTTTTATTCCTTTGAAAGTATGACAATAACTTAGTAACTTAAAATATGTAAATAGCTGTTAAGAAAACTGAGAAATATCTCACTCAGAAGGCGTTTTCAAGGCTTGAGCCTCTTTGTTCCTGAATGAAAACATGATTCCGGACAACTTTCGTGTTTTAACTTTTTCATGAATCGGACCAGAAAGGCCTCTTTTTTCGTGTTTTAGGTTCTGTCACAGAAATCACAGAAACATTTAGGCAGTTTTGCCGGAAATCTTTGGTAACTTCAAATCGCCATAACTTTTGACTCGTTTACTTTTTTTAGGTGGTTCAAATTGCTATGGTTTTCTTGTTAAGTCCTCTACTGTAATATGTAATAATCCAATATAAAATTTTTACCATTTTGATCAGGTTATACCAAGATATTCACTAGTTTGCTTGTTTTAGTAACTTGTTTCAATAAGTCATTACAACAACATCTTTTACTCATCATGATTCATCATGGACATAATTACAACACATAATATAGCAAGAATAACATATAAATGAGATGAACATGATAAATAAACAAGAAGCATGTTAGGTTTAGGCTTACAACTTTAGGCTTTCTAATGAAAGAAAGGAGTAACTAGTAAGGAAATGGACTTTGATAGACAAGCTTCAACCCTTTTCACTTCAAGCAACCTTTCTACTCTTAGTATTCTTGAAAGATAGATGATAAAGGTTGAGGTGTATTGAGTGGATTTAAACTCAAGAGAAAACACCAAGTATGTTAGGGTTTGGAAGATTTTTGGTAAGAAATAAGCTAACTAGGGTTTCTATACTTGAACTTCACTTGAACCTTGCAACAAATTAGAAGAGATAAGCTAAGTGTGAGATGATTTAGGTGTGTTGGGATGGCCGGCCATATGGAGAGGGGAGGGGGTATATATATGACTTTGAGGAGGTTAGTTTTCAAGAGATATTTTGCCAAAAAGAACACATGTATGCATCCTAGATCACAAGGCACAAGATCAAGCCACCAAGGGTGTGACTCCCCCCCCTAGAGGCGGTTCCAAAACAGATAAGGAGGGGAGGTGGCTTGGCTTGGTATTATCCTTGGTTAAAAGATGCATTTTGACTCCGGGAAATGCCAACCGTAAATGATTAGGCCTCAAAACGTAAAACCGGGTGTCGTAAAATTATGAAACTTTAAAGTATTGTTAGAAATGTTCATAAGTCCCATAATAAAATATAAAATGGGTGATAAGTTCCATTTGGGTGGTAAAACCTGCTAAAAGCTGGAAACACGGGTCTAAAACGCGTAATACGTAAAATGTACGAATATTGCGTAAAACTGAGAAAAGTAAAATGTTACTTTTCTTATATGCTAAAAATGATTTAAAATGATTTATAATGTCTAGACTGGGCTCAGTCTGGTGTCGGTTGGTGTTAAATGTCTTTTAGACATCAAACCGGAAGCCTAAAAATCAAGGAATGATTTATAAAATCAAGGAATGATTTTTAGTCAATGGAGGAGGGAAAAATATGTTGACTTATTTAAATAAGTTGAAAGCTCAAATCATCTTAGAAATGCGGTGCAGGTAAAGGCTAGGGTTACGGCTGAGTAAAAACGCGTAAAACTGAAAATTCCAGTTTTTCACGGCCGAAGTTTATTTGGGCCATGATTTTTCTCAGTCATGATTTATTCTCAAATAAATCATAAGTGTGTTAAACATTTTTCTGATGTGGGGTCACCTGACGGGATCAAATTTCGTTGTGCGTAGAATTTCTGATTGATGTTTTGCTCTAAAACGGGTAATTCTGTGTAATCCCTTAATAACTTTCACGAAAATGATCTGACGAATGTCAAACATTTAATTTGCCATGGAAATGATTTATCACTCGAGAATATGAGGTAAAAATCAACTTTCGGGAAAATTTCAGAAAGAAATGAATAGTAGAAATGAATAGTAACATGAATAGTAAAATTTTCCGAAAATAGAAATTAACCTGAAATTGCGAATTGTTACAGTCTCCACCCCATATGAGAGCTCCGTCCCGGAGATCAATTAGCGTTGGAAGTAGAAGCTTTGTTGGTAAAATGGTGTGGGTATTTCTTTCGTATCTGGTCCTCTCGTTCCCATGTGTATTCAGGACCACGTCGTGAGTTCCAACGAACTTTGATAATTGGTATACGGCTTTGTTTGAGTTGTTTGACCTCTCGGTCCATGATTTCTACGGGTTCCTCAACAAATTGAAGATCGTCATTGAGTTGAATTTCATCGAGTGGAATCACAAGTGATTCATCCGATAAGCATTTCTTTAGGTTAGATACATGGAAAGTGGGGTGTACACTACTGAGTTCTGACAGAAGCTCAAGTCTGTACGCCACAGGACCAACCCTGGCTAGGATTTTGAATGGTCCGATGTATCTTGGGTTTAGTTTTCCTCGTTTACCGAATCGTATCAAGCCTTTCCAAGGCGATACCTTTAGCATAACCCTATCTCCGACTTGGAATTCTAGGGGTCTGCGTCGTGTGTCGGCATAACTTTTCTGTCGATCTCTTGCGGCTTGTAACCGATTTTTGATTTGTACAATTTTATCCGTTGTTTCACGGATGAGTTCTGGTCCAGTGAGTTGAACTTCTCCCACTTCAGCCCAACAAGCAGGTGAACGACACTTTCGACCGTAAAGTGCTTCAAATGGGGCTGCTTTAATACTTGTATGATAGCTGTTGTTGTAGGAAAATTCGACTAATGGTAAATGAGTATCCCATCCTTTTCCAAAGTCTATTATACATGCTCGAAGCATGTCTTCAAGAGTTTGGATGGTTCGTTCACTCTGACCATCGGTCTGAGGGTGATATGCTGTACTCATGTCTAGATTTGTTCCAAAGGCGTCTTGGAGTGACTGCCAGAAATTGGAAGTAAATCTACCATCTCTGTCGGATATGATGGATATCGGTGCACCATGTCTTGAGACTATTTCTTTGACGTACAGTCGGGTTAGTTGTTCCATTTTGTAAGTCTCTTTGATTGGTATAAAGTGTGCTGATTTTGTGAGACGATCAACTATGACCCAGATGGAGTCATAACCGCTTGATGTCCTTGGGAGTTTGGTAATGAAGTCCATAGTAATTCTTTCCCATTTCCAAGTAGGAATTTCTGGTTGTTGCAATGGACCGGATGGTTTTTGGTGTTCGGCTTTTACTTTGGAGCAGGTAAGACACTTGCTAACATATGTTGCAATGTCGGCTTTCATGTTCGGCCACCAATAAAGTAACTTAAGATCATGATACATTTTATCAGATCCTGGATGTATGGAGTATTTAGATTTGTGCGATTCATGCATGATCAAGTCTCGTAGGCCACCATAAAGTGGTAACCAACTTCGACCTTGGAAGCATAGAGTTCCATCTGAACGGGTTTCGAATTTCTTTTGTATCATGCCATCCAACTTTTCCTTTTGGATATTTTCTTGTTTCACCGCCTCAGCTTGAGCGTGAAGGATTTGGGTAGGAAAGTTGGAATTTATGGTTAAAACTAAGGCTCGGACTCGTAATGGTTTAACTCGTTCCTTTCGGCTTAGGGCGTCAGCTACTACGTTTGCTTTCCCTGGGTGGTAACGAATGTCGCAGTCATAATCACTTAGTAATTCCAACCAACGACGTTGTCGCATGTTTAGTTCTTTTTGGTTCAAAATGTGTTGTAGGCTTTTATGATCGGTGTACACAGTACATCTAGTACCGTATAGATAGTGCCTCCAGATTTTTAGTGCAAAGACCACAGCTCCTAACTCTAAGTCATGAGTGGTGTAATTTTCTTCATGAACCTTGAGTTGTCGTGAAGCATAAGCCATGACCTTATCACGTTGCATCAACACGGCACCTAAACCTTGGTACGATGCATCACAATAGACTACAAAATCTTCGATCCCATCTGGCAATGCTAGGATAGGAGCACTACAAAGTTTTTGTTTAAGGGTTTGGAAAGCATTTTCTTCGTCTTCATCCCACACGTATTTCTTGTTTTTCTGAGTTAGCTTGGTCAAAGATTTTGCTATTGAAGAAAATCCTTCAATAAACCTTCGGTAATACCCGGCTAAACCCAGAAATTGACGAATTTCTGTAGGTGTGGTAGGTGTTGGCCAGTTTTTGATAGCTTCAATTTTAGCGGGATCGACATGTAAACCGGTCTTGTCAATCACATGCCCAAGGAATTGTACGGATTGAATCCAAAATTCGCATTTGGAAAACTTTGCATACAATTTCTCTTCCTTGAGTAGTGCTAAAATTGTTCTAAGGTGTTCTTTGTATTCCTCTTCGTTTTTGGAATAAATGAGAATGTCGTCTATGAATACGATCACAAATTTGTCCAAATATGGCTTACACACACGATTCATGAGATCCATGAATACTGCCGGTGCATTTGTTAACCCAAATGGCATCACTTGGAATTCGTGGTGACCATATCGTGTCCTAAAGGCTGTTTTTGGAATGTCTTCATCACGAACTCTAACTTGGTGGTAACCTGAACGTAGGTCAATTTTTGAGTAATAGGTTGAGCCTTGCAATTGATCGAATAAATCATCAATTCTTGGTAGTGGGTATCGGTTCTTTATGGTTAATTTGTTTAGTTCACGATAGTCAATACACATGCGTAATGACCCGTCTTTCTTTTTCACGAATAAAACTGGAGCTCCCCAAGGTGAGGAACTGGGTCGAATAAATCCCTTGTCCGCAAGTTCTTGTAATTGATTTGATAGCTCTTGCATCTCTGAAGGTGCTAGCCGGTATGGTGCGCGGGCAACTGGCGCCGCTCCTGGTATTAAATCAATTCTGAACTCTATTTGTCGATGTGGTGGTAGTCCGGGTAAGTCTTCTGGAAAGACTTCAGGAAACTCACGGGCAATAGGAACATCTTCGAGACGTTTTTCATCGGTTTTCTTTTCTGTTACGTGGGTTAAGAAAGCATAACATCCTTTCTCAATGTACTTCATGGTTTTGATACATGAGATGATGTTTATTCGGGTTCCACTTTGATCACCACGAATGATCAAAGTTTCATTGTCACATGGAATGTGCACAACTCTTTCACCACAAATAATGTTAGCTTGATGTTTAGACAACCAATCCATGCCAATAACAACATCGAAACTTCCGAGTTCGATTGGCATAAGATTGATGTTAAAGGGGTGATCTAAGAGATTAAGGGTACAGTTTGGGATTACGGTATTGGTATTTACTAAGTCACCGGTAGCTAGCTCAACATTATAACTAGTGGTTAAAGTAATTGATGGAATATCAAGTAAGGGCGCAATTCTAGTAGATATAAAGCTCATATCAGCACCAAAATCGAATAATACTTTAACAGGAATATTATTGAGTAGGAACGTACCGGTAACCACGTTCGGGTCCTGGTGTGGTTCTTCCTTTCCTATGACATAGGCCCTAGCACGAGCACCTCTGCCTTGGGGTCCTTGGTTTTGAGGACAGTTGTTCTTATAGTGTCCCCTTTCACCACACCCGAAACATGTAACTATGGGCTGTGAGTTAGCCCCAGTAGCTATACCCTTGCCCCTACAATCCTTGGCAAGATGTCCGGGCTTTTGGCACTTGTGGCATTTGGCCGGGCAAGGACCTTCGTGATGGTAGTTACACTTGGTACATTGTGGTTGATTACCCACGTACCTACCACCAGCAGGTGCAGCAACATAAGCCGTCGCGGCTTCTTGTCTCCTGTTCTGCTGATTGTGGTGGTTGTTGTTTCGGGTTGGGTTGTTGTTGTTGTTATCGTTGTTGTTCCCACGGTTACCATCATATGGTCGTTTATTATTGTTGTTCTTGTTGTTGTTGTTGTTACGGTAGTTGGAGTTGTTGGGATTGTTGGCATTGCTGTTGTTGTTGTTGATGTTGAGGTTGTTTTGCCTGCGGGTTTCCGACATACGTACCACTTGATCCATGAGACTACGGGACATCCGCATAGCCTCATCAAGTTCTTTGGGATTTGCCGAAGTCACATTCCCCTGTATGCTTGAGGGAAGTCCCCAAATATACCTTTCCAACATCTTTTCCTTTGGGGAAACCATTGATGGACAAAGTATCCTCAGTTCCTGGAATCTACGGTTGTAGGTCATGATATCATTTCCCTTAACCGTATGATCCCAGAACTCAACTTCCAACTTTTGTATCTCACTGCGTGGACAGTATTCCTTAATCATCATTTGTTTCAAATTAGCCCAAGTAATTTTGTAGGCATTCTCAATGCCCATGGGTTGAGCAATTGAGTTCCACCAGGACAACGCCTCATTCAACAAAGTACTTGTGGCATACTGAACTTTGTCAACCTCAGTACATTTACTAACAATGAACACCGACTCCGCCTTTTCGAACCAACGGGTCAAACCTACAGCCCCTTCAGTACCCTTGAATTTGAGGGGTTCACATTTCAGGTAGGAAATGAACGAGCAACCCTTTGGTACTGTAGTAACATTGGTCACCGGAGGGGTAGGTCCTCCAAGGTTAAGACTGGCAAGTCTGGCAGTCTCTGCAGCTATTGCAGCTTCCGCAGCAGTGGCGGCTTCTGCGGCTGCTGCAGCATCAGCAGCGGCTGCAGCATCAGTAGCTGCTGCAGCATCAGCAGCACCAGCAGCTGTGGTGGCATCGGCAGCTGCTGCAGCTGCTGCAGCTACGGCTGCTCGTTCAGCGATAAGTGCTGCATTGACACTATCCTTCACCAGTTTGCGGATGGCGGCTTGTGTCATCGTTGGTGGGGTCTTTTTCTTTGGCGCCATGATTCTATTGTTCAAAAGATACATTGTAATTAGAGAGTTGTGAGATGAGCACAATGTTTGATAAGAATGATAGGATGATAATGTTTGAAACTTAAAAACATAACACATGATAGTATATAAAACAAGAGTTTTATTTCATATAACGTTGATTACAAAATCGAACTTATTACAAGTTCATTCAAAACTTACTAACTGATACTTTCAGTTAGTAATTACAACGTTGTACAAAAGCTAACTAGTACTATAACACTAGTCTAACGTTGGTTGGGAGGTTGTTGCGGTCCGGTCGGATTATTATTTCCGCGTGTTGCTAACACGTCTACGCTTTCGTTTGGACGGTATTCTTTGACCTCCTTTCGGTATATCCTTTGTTGTATGGAACTCATTTGAGTTTGCATCCCACACAAATCATTCCTAAGTTGATACCTGTCAAAGTTTGCCACATCTAACCGGATTTCGGCGGTATTTAGGCGGTGAAGTAGTTTGTGAATTTGAACCGCGTCCTGTTCTTGGGCCCTCTCAACCAAAGTGAGTCTATCCTTGACATCATCCAAGCCAGTCAAAGGATTTAAGACTACTTCCCCAACATGATCCGAGTCACTCTTCACGTAGCTCATGTCAAGCTTAAACCAATATAGGTCGTCTCGAGCATTCATGGCATCCATTCTAGCAGAATTTACCTTGGACATACATTCGTGCATTTGACTTGCCATACATTTAACCTTGAGTTGGGTTAGGTTGAGAGCTTGTTTCAAAGAGTAGATTTCGTATTGAGCTGAGTTCGCGAACATATGTGTAGATGTAGATGTTCCGCCGGTTTGGTGAGTAGAATTCGGAACTTGAGCTGGAGTGGTACGGTTAGATTCGGATGAAATTGGTGAAACCGGAGGTGGAGATGTCAATGGTGATAAATGTGGCACCACTAATAGTTCCTCCGCTTCCTCCTCGATGCCTTCGATGTCAACATCCATTTCAGGATCCTCTTCGTACTCATCGATATTTATGTCCAAATCCATTTCAGGATCTTCGTCCGAATCTATTTCATTTTCTAGATCCTCATAAGGTATTTCCTCATCGTCATAGTCAATTTGTTCAAAGTAAGGATCATCGGGTCCGGGAAGAATTGGTAAATACTCGGGCATAGCAGGAAGATGATCGGGAGATGGAGGTGCGGACATGATGTCTACAATTAGTATTTCGATGTTAAGATAAATCAAATGCTTATGGAAAAATGCTCAAACTATGTCAATGTGCATATAACAATATACAAATATGTTCATGTAGTATAACATGTGTAATAAGTCCATAATCTTCTGGAGGATGGAAGGCACGAAGAGCGGAAGGCTATAAAAATGTTTTTGCTTGTTATTGTAGTTATAGTTTAGGTCTCACTTAGACCCGTTTCTCTATAACCATGGCTCTGGTACCAATCTGTAACACCCCCAATTCATGTTGCAGCGGAATTCAACTTGGGTGTTACTCGATGGCACAACAGTCATAATAATAGAAAACGATCTCTAAACGAATCGTAATAAAAAGAGTTGTCATTCATATTATTCAAATATATCAAAGTTTACATAGTGAGGTCCCAAAATGTTGCATTGTTTCAAAACACATCAATATAAAGTCTATGATGTTTTTATAGAATGACATAATTGTTTATAGCCTTCTTCCTTCGGTACGTGCCCTTCCCGCTCCATTCTTGATTATCATGGACCTGAAATACATGCTTAAGAGGTCAACACAAAGGTTGAGTGAAATTCATAGAGTTTGTTTAAGGTTGAACACAATATGTTGGTAGTAATGAGTTAATTAGACTCATACTCATGTTAGAAAACAAAACAGTTATTATTATGTACTAAGCTCATGCAACCAATACGTTAACGTGTACCAATATCAATCGGCGGTTATGTTGCCCCGGTAAGTACTTTGCCGTCATACTTAATGTTTTCAAATATAGTGCATTCATTTGAACTAACTGCTCAAACAAATGGGATTCGTCAATCCCAATAGGCCTATTCACAATACTCGCGCTCACTAATACTAGTGATTAAATGGTTCATGATGGGGCCTAGGATTGGCAAGGTAGGTACTTAGTAATAATAAAACAATCAGGCAGCATACAGTTTCAAAGCATTGTGTTCGGTTTAAAAGTAGCATGTATTTCCCCCAAGGGTTTGTAAAACATTAAAGTAATGTAAGCGGGGCTATGAACTCACCTCAAGTATGATAGCAAATAATGAAGGTGATGATCGGATCGTGTAGGTTTCTACGAGCAACCTAGAATAGAATGTTGCGACTTAGGATTTGTATAAAGAATATAACGGAGTGCCTATATATATGTTTTGCATTTAGTCCATGATGAGGTATGATGTATATTTGTAAGTCTTTGAAAGAAAGATTTATGAACATGTATGTTTTGGTATATCGTTTACTACCGTTCGGGCTAACATATTTCAGAAGTCATGTTAGTAAGCGTTCGAGGAGCCAGGACACTTTAACTCGTAAATCCACAACTCATCTCGACGGCTTACATAATGAACTCCTCACATGAAGCTCCCTACTATTGTAGTAGTTGATAAAGTATATAGATATAAGTTTTGATCCGAAAAAGTTACATGTCCGATATTTGTATAAACTTAGGAAAGTTTATAGTACATGAAGATTGTTATTAGGGGTAGTTTTATAAGTCTTGTATGACCATTTGTCTTGGTAAAATCTCATGGTTTCCTTTTAGGTGAAGTAGATACAAATTGCTTGTTCCATATATCGCCAATTTCATTGTTTCATGTTTACGCCTTGGTAAGTTGGTTTGCTCATTCGTCATGGCCTAGCCATGACCTTTGGTCCTTGTTCCATGGTCATGAGACACTACCTTGGTTCTAGCCATGGTGGTGGTCTTGGTTATAGGTCATAATACCTTTTATTCCTTTGAAAGTATGACAATAACTTAGTAACTTAAAATATGTAAATAGCTGTTAAGAAAACTGAGAAATATCTCACTCAGAAGGCGTTTTCAAGGCTTGAGCCTCTTTGTTCCTGAATGAAAACATGATTCCGGACAACTTTCGTGTTTTAACTTTTTCATGAATCGGACCAGAAAGGCCTCTTTTTTCGTGTTTTAGGTTCTGTCACAGAAATCACAGAAACATTTAGGCAGTTTTGCCGGAAATCTTTGGTAACTTCAAATCGCCATAACTTTTGACTCGTTTACTCTTTTTAGGTGGTTCAAATTGCTATGGTTTTCTTGTTAAGTCCTCTACTGTAATATGTAATAATCCAATATAAAATTTTTACCATTTTGATCAGGTTATACCAAGATATTCACTAGTTTGCTTGTTTTAGTAACTTGTTTCAATAAGTCATTACAACAACATCTTTTACTCATCATGATTCATCATGGACATAATTACAACACATAATATAGCAAGAATAACATATAAATGAGATGAACATGATAAATAAACAAGAAGCATGTTAGGTTTAGGCTTACAACTTTAGGCTTTCTAATGAAAGAAAGGAGTAACTAGTAAGGAAATGGACTTTGATAGACAAGCTTCAACCCTTTTCACTTCAAGCAACCTTTCTACTCTTAGTATTCTTGAAAGATAGATGATAAAGGTTGAGGTGTATTGAGTGGATTTAAACTCAAGAGAAAACACCAAGTATGTTAGGGTTTGGAAGATTTTTGGTAAGAAATAAGCTAACTAGGGTTTCTATACTTGAACTTCACTTGAACCTTGCAACAAATTAGAAGAGATAAGCTAAGTGTGAGATGATTTAGGTGTGTTGGGATGGCCGGCCATATGGAGAGGGGAGGGGGTATATATATGACTTTGAGGAGGTTAGTTTTCAAGAGATATTTTGCCAAAAAGAACACATGTATGCATCCTAGATCACAAGGCACAAGATCAAGCCACCAAGGGTGTGACTCCCCCCCCTAGAGGCGGTTCCAAAACAGATAAGGAGGGGAGGTGGCTTGGCTTGGTATTATCCTTGGTTAAAAGATGCATTTTGACTCCGGGAAATGCCAACCGTAAATGATTAGGCCTCAAAACGTAAAACCGGGTGTCGTAAAATTATGAAACTTTAAAGTATTGTTAGAAATGTTCATAAGTCCCATAATAAAATATAAAATGGGTGATAAGTTCCATTTGGGTGGTAAAACCTGCTAAAAGCTGGAAACACGGGTCTAAAACGCGTAATACGTAAAATGTACGAATATTGCGTAAAACTGAGAAAAGTAAAATGTTACTTTTCTTATATGCTAAAAATGATTTAAAATGATTTATAATGTCTAGACTGGGCTCAGTCTGGTGTCGGTTGGTGTTAAATGTCTTTTAGACATCAAACCGGAAGCCTAAAAATCAAGGAATGATTTTTAGTCAATGGATGAGGGAAAAATATGTTGACTTATTTAAATAAGTTGAAAGCTCAAATCATCTTAGAAATGCGGTGCAGGTAAAGGCTAGGGTTACGGCTGAGTAAAAACGCGTAAAACTGAAAATTCCAGTTTTTCACGGCCGAAGTTTATTTGGGCCATGATTTTTCTCAGTCATGATTTATTCTCAAATAAATCATAAGTGTGTTAAACATTTTTCTGATGTGGGGTCACCTGACGGGATCAAATTTCGTTGTGCGTAGAATTTCTGATTGATGTTTTGCTCTAAAACGGGTAATTCTGTGTAATCCCTTAATAACTTTCACGAAAATGATCTGACGAATGTCAAACATTTAATTTGCCATGGAAATGATTTATCACTCGAGAATATGAGGTAAAAATCAACTTTCGGGAAAATTTCAGAAAGAAATGAATAGTAGAAATGAATAGTAACATGAATAGTAAAATTTTCCGAAAATAGAAATTAACCTGAAATTGCGAATTGTTACATTTTTTATTTATGCTTTTTTAATTTAAATTTTGTTATGTAATTAATGCTTGACTAGGCAAAAACTTAGGCAATATTGCCACTAAAAATGAAGGTTTAGGCAAGATTAGGCAAAAAATATGTTGGACAAGCTTGATTGGTTGTTTGATTTAAAAGATGAGGCAACTTGAGAAAAGGTTGCCACCCCCTTAAGAGGAACAACTCAAGTGTGAATTTAATGCCAGGGTAATTAATGCAAGTCTTAACTTTTTTATAAAGTGTGGCTTCTACACTTTCATCGTATCTAAAATTTTTTATTAACATAAAAAAAATTTAAAAACCATAAAAAGTAAAAAACTCACTTTAAATAACATTAAATAAAAGTATTAAGGTTTATTTTTCTTTATAGAAATTTTTTTTATTATTTTTTTCCACAAATGTTAAAGTAAAACAAAAAAAAATCCCCATCTCTACTATATAGGACTGTTACTGAGGCACCTGCGCCTTTTTAATGTATACAACTTTCTTTATATTTTACATACAAACTTTTGAATAATGTAGATTGTGGGTAACTACGAACATACCATGACGTGTCACAACTTAATTAATCACCATTAATTTCATATGTAACGTAGAAGAAAAACTACAACTTGAATACAATCTGTGAAGGTCGGTCAAGAAAATTGGACCCCCCCCCCCCCCCCCCCCCCCCACACACACACTCACACTCACTACGGCAACCTAAACCAGACGCGTCCCCTCACCGAGCCAAAAAAACCAAGCCGGAAAACCTCCGAGTTCTGGTTTTGTTAATATATTGTTTCACCAAGATATCGTCTTCATCATGTGACACCAGGAATAATCCACAAGGATGTCGACATCTTTACTTGAGTAGGATTTCAGCGCATGTCTAGCTGGTTTTGGTTTCCTTTTTAGATTTCTTGTTTTTGCTTGGTGCTCCGTCTTAATTAGAGCCCATGTGGGATAACTGTTCTTTGGAGCTTTTATAATATATTTATCATTGCTTTTCAAAAAAAAAAAAAAAAAAAGTAAGTAAAAGGCACACTTAGCTCACTCGCCCGAGAATATGATGTCATAGGAAGAGCATCGTTGAGTTTTAAGGTATATAGCTTTGGTATCCTCATTGCTTGATATCGCCAGTGCCAAGAAGCCCATGAAAGAGCATAACCAGAGAACCAAATAGATTGAGCTCTTCAATTGGCACACGAAGTTACCTGAAGCTGGGATTATGTGTAAGAAGAGGTGAAAACAGAAGTCATTCTCAACTCCCATGTAAAACATAATCTGTTAGCCAGAAGCTATAGAGTTGTTAGGCAACTTGTAATAGTGTAAATTCACATTAAACCAGTAGCCATATAGCTAGTTTTAAAATATAGAAGCGGAAAACCTTTATCAACCAAGCAACGACAACAAAAAAGTAAAGCCACAAACAAAAAGAACACCGAAAAATAAAACATTGTCACATTCATAAATCTACTGTCAAAAACTTCGCGGAAGTTCTGATTTTGTTATATAAACTCTCAATCTGAACAGGAACAAGGGTGTTTTCCCTCAACTAAACGCACCCAAAGTATTTACAACCTGGTCCTACATAAATCATATCATACGGGACCTGGTCCTACATAAATCATATCATACAAAGGACCGTTATCAGGAACCTGGTCCTACATAAATCATATCATACAAAGGTAAGTTACCAAACATTGTAACATCTTTTACAGGTCCAAAGGATAAATTATAATGTAAAAATGCAGGTCTTAAAGATCAAAGTGTAAAGACCTATTCACTATTATCAAGTTGTAAATAGTTGAGGGGCTTCTTATGTAAATATTAGTGATTCTGTTTTAGTTGTTAGTTAGGCGCCAAGGCTGTAAATACTTTGGGTGCGTTTAGTTGAGGGAAAACACCCTTGTTTTCCACAAAATGTTATGTGGAAAACAAGGAAAACAGAGATCGCGTTCAAATTAGTGTTTTCCAATAAAATTCTCTACAAAACACAAAATTCCTATTTACAACTTTAATACACAAAACTATAAAACAATTTTTTTTTTGTTTTCCCCTATTTTCCATTAAAATACCCCAAATCCGTTTTCGTCAGTTGTTTTACGTTTTCGACTGATTTTTTACGTTTTCGTCCATTCTTTTACGTTTTCGTCTGATTTTTTACGTTTTCATCTGATTTTTTACGTTTTCGTCCGTTTTTTTACGTTTTTATCAGGTTTTTTACATTTTCGTCCGATTTTTTTCGTTTTCGTCTATTTTTTTACGTTTTCGTCAGATTTTTTAAGTTTTCATCCGATTTTTTACATTTTCGTCCGTTTTTTTACGTTTTCGTCACATTTTTTTACGTTTACGTCTGATTTTTTACGTTTTCGCCCAATTTTTTACGTTTTCGTCCATTTTTTTATATTTTGGTCAGATTTTTTACATTTTTGTCCGATTCTTTATGCTTTCGTCTGATTTTTTAAGTTTTCGCCCGATTTTTTACGTTTTCAGCCGTTTTTTTATGTTTTGGTCAGATTTTTTACGTTTTCGTCAGATTTTTTACATTTTCGTCCGATTCTTTACGTTTTCGTCTGATTTTTTAAGTTTTCGCCAGATTTTTTACGTTTTCGGCCGTTTTTTTTATGTTTTGGTCAGATTTTTTACGTTTTCGTCAGATTTTTTACATTTTTGTCCAATTCTTTACGCTTTCGTCTGATTTTTTTCTTTTTTGCCAGACTTTTTACGTTATAAAAAAACAGATGGAAACATACAAAATCAAACAAAAAAGTTAAAAATATGGATGAAAACATAAAATAACTGAAGAAAACGGAAAAAATATGATGAAAACGTAAACAAATTGATGAAAACATAAAGAAACAGACGAAAACATAAAAAATCGGATGAAAACGTAAAAAAACTGACAAAAACGTAAAGAAAATGGACGAAAACATAAAAAATCGGAAGAAAACGTAAAAAAAACAGATGAAAAAGTAAAAAATCGGATGAAAACGTAAAAAAACGGACGAAAACGAAAAAATCGGAAGAAAACTTAAAAAACCTGATGAAAACGTAAAAAATGGACGAAAACGTAAAAAACAACCGAAAACCCAAAAAATCATACGAAAATATAAAAAAAAGGGCGAAAACGTAAAAAACTGACGAAAATGTAAAAAAACGGATGAAAACGTAAAAAATCTGACAAAAACATAAAAAATTAGACGAAAACGTAAAAAAAACCGACGAAAACGTAAAAAACAAACAAAAACGGACAAAAACGTAAAATATCGGACGAAAACGTAAAAAAACAGATGAAAATGTTATTTGATATTATTTTTTAATTTTTTAATTTCTTTATTTTCTCGTATTAGATTTTTTTTAGTTATTTTATAATTTATTTGGTTAGTTTATAATATTTGTTTTTGTGTTTTGAAGATGTTTTTATAATATTACTAAGATGAATAGTTAATTGAGATATAAATCAACAACACTTGAATATGTTTTCTATTTTTGGAAAATGGAAAACACAAACACATTTTCTCAGACTAAACGCGTTTTCTAAATTTTCTATTGTTTTGTGGAAATCAAACTCCACTCCCTTTTCCTACAAAACAAGAAATAGGAAATGAAAGAAAATGTTTTCCAACTAAATGCCACATTTGTATCTCCTTCTTCAATTAATGAAAATCATTTCTCTTATCATTTCTTATCATTTTATTCCGCATCATAAATTCTATATGATATCAGAGACACTGAGCTCGATTCTGTTACATAAACATTTTTCTTGTTAACCGTTTTAATGGTTTTATCTAACTACTCTGTTCTTGAACCGTCTTCCTCCTCTTTCACTGGTTCAATTCACAGTTATAGGAGTATTTCAATGGTGGCTTCGAACAGTAACAATAACTCTAACATCAATAACTCATCAAACTCTTTCAATCTCAACAATAACACCATTAACAACAACACCATTAATGATCCTTTACACATTGCTAGTTCTGATCATCCTGGAATGGTCTTGACCAATACACCTTTTACTCAAAGTAATTTTCTTGGATGGAGTAGAAATGTGAAAATGGCATTCGGACCCAAGCTAAAATTGGGGTTTATTGATGGTTCTTACCCTAAACCTGCAATTACTGATGAGAATGTGTAGAGATGGGTTGGATGTGATTACATGGTTACGTATTGGATATTATAGATTCTGAGACCTGGTGTTTTTAATAACAACCATTTCAACATTGACCTACATATAGAGGTGGCCAAAAGTCCGGTTCCGCCAAAAAACCGGATCCGGTTCCAATCTGGTCCGGTTCAGCAGTTAAAGTCAAAGAACCGGATCCGGTTCCAATCCGATCCGGTTCCTTTCGGATCCGGGGTCTAAAAACAGGGACCGATCTACCCGGTTCCGGATCGGTTCCAATCCGGTTCGGTCCCAATATCCGGTCGGACCGGTTCCAAAGAACCGGTGCTCTTTTCTTCACAGTGGGCTTCCCGATTGTTGTGATTCAACCAAAATCATCAAGGGTATTTATAGGAATGTTTAGGAGGTTAAAATGGGACAAAATGGGGGACAAATCCGTTGGAAAATGGTCAAAAACCCAGAAAAATTGCTATATTGCCGTTGGAAAGCTGCTACTGTGAAGAATATGCAGGAAAAAAAAATGAACCGTTGGAACCGGTTCCCAGGAACTGGATCGCGAACCGGTGATGGATTATCCGGTTCCGAACCGGATCTAGTATCAAAAATGTAGAACCGGACACGAATCGCCGGATAATTTTGGAACGGGACCGGATCTTGCCGGAACCGGTGTTGACCGGATTCAGTTCCGGATAATTATCCGGTTACGGTTCCGGAACCGGATCGCTTGGCCACCTCTACCTACATAGGTTAATGAATGAAACGGTGGCAACTTATATACAACAGTGGATATGTGTGTGATTGAGTTGAAAGAAGTTTTATGTTATCTGAATGGAATTTGTGCCTTCTTAAATTAATATATTACTTAATTTAAGTGGGTACGTTTCTTAACAGATAACTTATACAAAGACTTGACTTTTGAAGACTTATTAGTAAATGGTAATTGCACAAGAGATACTACCTCCGTCTCATTTTAATTGTCTTTTGAAGTTTTTCTTTTTTAGTTTTGACATTAAATACTTTTATTTGTGTTATATAATATTTAATAAAAATTATTACCAATGAAAATACATTTAAAATCCAATTCATTCATACATTTTACATCAAGTATTATATAATAAAAACAAAAATATTTAAGGTCAAAGTAGAAAAATAAATACTTAAAAAAGTCAAAATGGACAATTAACAATAGTGACTTATCCAATGGGCTCAATGATCCCAAACACGCATTCAACAACTTAAAAAACTTAATGATTCTTATTCTCTAGGATACATATTTATAAGGGCCAATACCCAAATTGATAACCCGCTTACCTAACTTACGTATCCTCCACCTCGATAGGAATGGTTTAAATGGGTCGATACATACCAACAAGTTACCAAAATCTAAATTGGTTAAGTGAGTTAAGGCTTCACGATAACGAGTTGACCGGCCCAATTCCATTTGGCAAATGAATGATTTGGAAATGAGAAAAAAAGTTGAAGCTTCAAAATAGTTTAGGACTATGTTATGATGGTCGAAACGGATTTAGGGACGATTTGGGCTTGTTATCGGATGCGGATATTGGTCACTGTGACATGCCTAAACCGGGTCCGGCTTAAATGGTTCAACACATTGGCACATCGAATGAAGGTGAACCCGTCCGGGCTACAAAGTCGATAGCAAAGACTGCAGTTAGCTATAGTTTAGGCATAACTCAGTTAGTAATGTACTTAGTTATTAGTTATGTGTTTTATACTATATAATCAAAAGTTGTATTCTATTTATCATGGGGCTTTGTGGTCCACAGGGTGAAGCTTATTAAGTTAAGCGAGCCTAAGTGAGAGTAGGTGAGAGCAGTACCGGGTTAGGTGACCAACCAGGAAGTCCTCACTTGGGGACCACAAGCTCTAATGATATCAACCAGCTACCTTAGAAGCATGGGCCCAACCATGTGATGTCTTGATCCAACTAAAGGACGCGAGTTCGATTCCATTCCGCAGCATGGTTGGGTATTGGGTGGAGGTATTTCACAGGCATCAAGCCTTTAATGGGTACCATTATAGTACACAGGGTTGAGGTGTCCCTGCCAATCTACACTTTTTGATCCAAAAGTTGTATTCTATTTGATTAAGTAGTGGTGGTTATACAATTATTGTAAATTACTAGCTAGAATGTACACAGATCGTATGTCTTAAGAGATAAATATACAACAATTGATAAAGAAAACATAGGATGGTATAAATTAGTTTTGTAATAACAACCATTTCAACCTTGTCCCCACATAGTTTAAGGAATGAAATGGTGGCAAGTTATATACAACAGTGTACATGTGTATGTCTGAGTTGAAGGAAGTGTTATGTTATCGGGATGCCCTCCATGACTTGACTTTTTAAAAACTTAACATATTATTACATGGTAATTATATATGACCACATGCCTAATCGCAATGTATTGTATCATCTTCATGGACAACACTTGACTTGAGTGTGTTCTTAATTGGGAACCAACAAATGAACAAAACCCGATTACTTGATGCTCCTTATCCTAAGAGCTCTTTGTTAGAGTTTGTGGACAAATATTAATAAGCGTATGACTAGAATCAAACTCGATACCTCGGGATTGCACATGTTACGAATAAGTATTAAGAAATAATAATTAATATATATTAAATGTTAAATATATTTATTATTTAAACACAAAAAGGACTAATGGTCGTTAGTTGTTAATGGTATTGATTAACTATCGTTTAAACGCATAGAAAAGGGACTAGAATGTAAATAGAAGACAAGAAGGTTCCGCAACACCCTCTTAGGGGCTATGGCCGGTCGATCTGGGGGGGGGGGGGGGGGGGGGGGGGGGGAATCCCGTGCCCTAGCTTGTTCTCCAAGTTTACTAATAGTATAAATATAAACACAAGGGGTCATTGCTTTAGTTAACTTTTGTACACACATTATCCCTAAGTGTTTTCTTCCCTTTTTCTTGTTTCAAATCCGATCGACCATAACCCCTAGGGTCTTGGATCAATTTTTTGAGCATCTAAAAATCCTTATTGTGTTTTTTACTAGCATAAACTTGATACGGTTTAATTCGTGTATACAAGAACGAGGTAATTACTCACTATAGTAATTATCAAGGGATCGAATAACAAAAAGGTAAGGGGTTATTCATTGATCCATCTTTACACTAATTCAAGGTTATTGAAGAGATTCTTGTTTAGCTAGAATCCAAAGGTACGTTCTTATTTAAGTTTATGTTAATCTTTATATGTTATAGTTGATCATTCGCTTCCGCATATGTGTCTACTTTTTTTTATGATTTTCATGATTTATTAGTTTAACACTCTTTATCTAGTGACCGGGTAGGGTGACCCTCGTATCCAAAGAAATAATTGATCTTAACTGTTTTCCAGACATAACATAGTCAGTTCATTAGCATGCATGTAATATAAATTATTCACTATCTCATCCGGATATCTTCATCATCATACGATACCGCATATAATCACAAGATCGATGTTAAAGCGAGCAACATAACGATGGACACGGATATAAATGCATAGAAACGATTGAGATGCCAAAATGAACATGGCAATGATCTATTGGTTCGTGAATAATAGAATCATCTTGTTGTCACGAACACGATGTTGCCACATAAAATTAAGCATACATTTAGGCATATTAGTTAGGTATTGCAATCAATGCTCAAAAATGCATGCGTGGCTGATTTCAGTTATGCAAAACTGATCCCAGATAGTGCGACCAATGTAACCACTATAGCACACTCAGCTATCTCGCCCCACAATATGCTTTCTTAAGAAAAGCTTCACCAAGATGTGAATAGCTTTGGGATCGTGATCTCGAACTCACTAGTGACAAGAAACCAATTGAAGAGCTAAACCCCAACAACCAAGCAATCCATCATAGATGTGGTTCTGCCATTGACACGCGAAAGCAAATTTAGTGAAACCGACCACGAATTTCAGTGGGAGCTATGTAGTTTCTTAGCCAGATGCTACTCCATATTAGAGTTTGTACTAGTGTTGATACTTCCACTCCATCTCGCAAGACCCATGAAGCCGTATATAACAATTTCTTAGACGATAAAACCCAAAGCTTTTTATACCAAGCAATACCTCTCGTTACATAAAATTTGAACCAAAAAAAAAAAAAAAAAAAAAAAGCAAAACTGCAAAAGAAAACTAAATGATCAACTTTCAGATACTTCGCTGAAGTCTTGTTCGTTATATAAACTCTCAACAGTCAAAAGCTTACAAAATCTTTTGAGATAAGCCTGGTTCGTAAGCACCTGGCATCAAGATGAACTGTTCAAATATTTACATCATATCTGAGATGAGCTTAGTATGCACGACTGATCAAAAAGTCGTAGTTTTACAACAAATTTTAACAACCACATTTTAGTTTAAGCTAGAATGTGTCTTCCTGGTCTCCCGCAACCACATCACCTTCTTCCAGATTGCAAAACTCCAAGAAATCTGTTGGCACATGTGATCTTCATGATAACATTCTCGTGGAGTTCCTAGTTGAGAAAAAGTGACTTTTCGCCATTTGGGAAAATTTAACTGTAAGTAAATCCTATATATATAATTGTATATCCTTCTTAGAGAGCTTCACCGCAACTCCGCAAGATATGATATATCCATAAATGGAATTAATGTGTACGATATATGCAAAAGAGAAATGATATTTCTCTACGCAAAAATTAACTGAAAAATAAGGAAATGGGAGTGGAACTTGTCCCACATTGGTGGAAGAACAATCTTTCCATGGCTTTAAATCTAAGTCCACGGAGTTCTTAGTAAATTGTCTTATTTTTCTTATAATAATGCCTATTTGCAAAGGGATTTGGACTTGCATTGGTTCAATTCTCCATGCATTTGGTCATTGAAAGAAAACATAGACTTATTTTTTGGACCCTGAATCTTTTTATAATCTGAAATGGTGTATTGGCATGCTTATTTCACCTTAAATTTATGTAGATGATAGCAAGCATAAGACGAATTAACAATGTATTTTTTCCTTATGTGGCCACCCTACAAGTAAAAATAGGTGGTATAATTTAGGATACTATAAATCAGGCCCGGCCCTAGCGACGGCCCAAGGCATCAAACATATCGGGTGCATCATGTTAGGTAGTGTTCATGAGGTATAAAAGACATTTTATGAGCTAGTGAAATAGTTATTAAAGGTTAATAAACAGAGCTCGCTTGAGTCTTTAATGGAGTTGGAAGTATGACGGGGAAGATGACTCAAACTTATAAAACGTGTGGTGTTTATGTGTGGACCAATCAAAAACCTTTTTCTTTGTAATTGTAACCCAACATATGTACAAAGTTTAGGTTTTGCCCCTTTAACTTTTTATACTGGACAACTCTAACCCCAATGTTAATTTTGTTGTTCAAAATCTCTGATTGGAAAAGAAACGCAAAAAGCCATACGCCTTATCATTGTATATTAAAATACTGTCTATATTCGTGTATGTTAAACTGATGACGTATAGTCTATATATGGGCCACGAGCCCAAATAATAAACATTACTAATGCCCAAAGCCACCATGTGTGGGCTATTATAACTTGGGCCGCACCACTAAAGGGAATGGGCTCACATAAGCCTAAGCCCAACTAAACTACATATACGGTTTAGATAAGGATCTTTTATCTATGGAATAGATATCCTTAACCCGGATAAGCACCATGTGTGCGAAACGTAAGGAGCACGAACCCTACAAGGATTCTGCGCCTATATAAGGAATGACATAATTCTCATTCAAGGTACGATTCACAAACCCTAAAACTCTTTACGAGAACCCTAAACCGATTACTTACTCTCACGCCGGAGTCTAATCGTGGGAGACAATCCCACGATAAGCCTAACGGTGTTGTTTATTTTCTTAGTGCGCAGGTTTCAAGCATTAAGAAGCGAATTGGTACGAAAGCAAGAGCCCATAATCAGGAACGCCCAACTTTTGTATCAACAAGTGGCGCCATCCGTGGGACCCCTACTGAAAACTAAAGAACTAGAATGACAAAAAATAAGAACTCAAGTCAGCGGACTCCGCAGTTAGAAAAAACACGTGACCCCCAGAGGAAGAATCAACAAGATTCGACCTCTAGGCAGGTTGCTGGGACAACCAGCGCACCTGGTCACCAAGAGGCAGGGACAACCCAACCTCTTCCAGTGGTAGAACTGCCTGTAAGGACTACCCAAACCACCACAGTGGTCCCAAGCGTTGAGGAACTCCAGCGCACCCTCTTCACTACTCCTCACCAAACTGTACCTACAGTGAGCAACACTGTACCACCGGGCGCACCTAACCGAGATAGGGCGCCCAATACTGAGGCAGACATTCTTGCAGCAACTGAGGACACACCCAACCTAACGTTGGGAAATTTTGTATCCCAAAATTATGAAACCCTAACTGCCCTCATGCAAGAAGAAGCAAGGAGAAGGTCAAATACGAGCCTACAAGCTCGGCTCAATTTTGGTCCTGAACGCGAACCATCACCACCGCGCCACCCACGAGGAAGACGCGCAGATAACGAAAAACGTACTACTATCCACGATAGGCTGGGTACGATCAGGAAACGGGTCTGTCTATAACCCAGATCCCTATTCCTATCATGACACCACTGATTCATTCCATCAGTTACCACACCATGATACTCAGCAGTTTTACTGTTGTGAGTACTGTGGTGGTTCACACTACTGTTCTGATTGTCAATCAGGAAACACGCTTGTCTATAAGCAGTTTCCTGATAACGATTATGACTCTAGCACATACAACCCACAACCACATCATTTTTACTGTTGTGATTACTGTGGAGGTCCATACTTCAGTTCCGATTGTCAAACAAGGAATCCATTTCCTTGTAACAATTGTGACACATCGTATTATGAAAAACCTCCACCTCAGTCAATTCCTCAAAGTCTTCTCCTTGATCTTTTGGATTTAGTAAAAGATTTGAAAGGAATCACACATACCCCAGATAATCCAAACCAAAAATCGATGGAAGAATTGTTAGCTGACGAACAGGCTACTAAAATAAATTCCCAAGATGCTTATGAAAGATCTATTAGGGAATCAATAGCAAAAGAAAAAGCAGCCAGGTCTAGCTCTCTATTCTGTTTCATTCCTGATGATAGTGATAATGAAGATATCCTTGATATTCTTCAATTTTACAAAGATTCGTCAGATGAAATCCCACCAGTTGAGATTCCATCTCAACCCACTCCTATCACACCCGAGGTTCCCACTCACTCTTTAAGCATGGGGGACGAGCATCTTGACACTGTTCCTAATAAGGAATCGGACGAATTCATAAATTCTAGTGTTGAGGACCTTGTTCCAATCCCAAGAGAGTCACAGAGAACTTTTGATCACATGTGTGATATTCCTCCTCCTCTATTCTTCCCAACTGATCATGTTGAGATGTTCTCCGATTCTACTGATGACGATTCGTTATCTTGTGGAGACATCGTTTTTATGGAAGAATTACCTTCTAAGCTAGTTAGCTTAGAAGAAGAGAATGATGAGATTGACACTGAAATCAAGGATGAAGCACTTCGTACAACATTATTGAATGTCGATCTCCTCATTTCTAAAATCGAGGCTTTCAAAATGAAACCTATTTCATCTCCTATCCCGATTAAAGGATAGTGACATTTTCTCCGATGATCCTATTCCGGAGTTTGAAGCCTTTACCTTTGATCATATGGGAGAGAATATTAGTGGCAATACCACTTCTCATTCTCAGATTTCTCTCCCCGAATATGATTCATTAACCTTTGAGGAGTTCTCCGGTGAACTCACTCATATCATATCTCCACCGGAGTATGATAATTTTTACTTTGATCTAGAAAAAGATAATCCTTGTGTTCCGGAGGGAAATATTCTCAACCTTGAGAATTTGATTGATATCAAAATCCCAACCCTCCCACCCATAATATGTCTAGATCATACGAGCTTTACTGATGAGATTCATGATACACCAATCATGAATTCTCTTTCTGGTGATGATGAATCAATCTTGATTCTCATCAAGATCTTTCTTCCCTTCTTCACCTACAGGGTGACTTCTCCTGTTATTCACTCCTTCGGGAATGAGGACACTATATTTGACCCCGGCATTTTCATGTATCATTATCTTGAGCCGGATACTTATCTCATCGGTGTGGAACTTTCACGTGCTTCAAATGTTTGTCTAAACATCTTGAATGAAAGTCCGATTGAGATTGTTTCTTACACATCATGCTTCCCTAAGGACAAATGAATTCGGGGTCGAGTCAAGCTAGCGACTCGGTAAACAAAAACAGTAGCATGTTTATAGGGTTTTCACCCTAAGTGTGGGGAAGTCCCCCATGCTATGGTTACTTATGACGTGAAAAACAAAATGGTGTTTTCCACGCTTAGCTAGTAATGTTGCCCTTTTACGTTCAAAATGTCGGCATAATAGCCGGAACTTTGAATATTGAGGACAATATTCATGCTAAGTGTGGGGGTATTCGCTATTCTAGCGAATTTTATCACATTTTACTATATGATACCCTCGTCTTTAGCCAAAATCTCAAAAAATTTTAAAAAAAATTTCACTGGTGCTTCAAAATTTTTGTGGTTATCAGTCCGCCTTGTCTAACCGACAAAAGGGATTGGCTAGTTCAGGAGCAAACGGCTCTTGGTAAAGACATCTCAAATCCGTTTACGGCTTGCAATTTGCCCAAAATTGTATGGTTCCTCAACTCCCCATATCCCATAAAGCGAATGAGTTGGCTAGCCCGCAATATTATGGCTTGTGGTAAAGGCAGTGGAAAATCCATAATTGGTAATCAGCTCACCAAGATGTTGACTAGGTCCATCAAGAGTTGGCTAGTCCAGAAGCAAACGGCTTCTGATAAAGACGAATCAAATCCGTTGACAGCTGGTGGTTTGCTCAAAATCACACGGTTATCAGGTGTGCCACAGTTCTTACACCTGGCTACTCCAGAAGTGATGGCTTTTGGTAAAGAGTTTAAAATCCATCAAGTTTTCAAAACAGTTATTGCTAGGGACTAGCAATAGTTTAGTGTAGGGGATTGATGAGTGCTCAAAAACTCATCATTTTTTGTCTAATCTGAACTGCAAAACATACAAAAACACTCAGAAATGCATCAAAATACTGAAAATATTTCAAAATTGTGTTTTATATGTTTTAGATGCAAAATGAGCAAAAACAGATGAAAAACGTACAAAGTTTGCAAAATTGACAGTTTCAGTCCCCTAACTTTCATAAAATTACAAAACTAGTCCCTGGTCATTCAAAATATGGAAAATTATCACCAAAGGTCCTTTTACAATCATAAGTTGTCATATTATGTCCTTTGGTGAAAAATTGGAAAAGTTTTGGAAATTTACACTTTTGGTCCCTGGAATTTCAAACTTTGACAGATTTGGTCCCTGGTGGGAATTTTTGGATGAAAAAAATCAATTTTGGTCCTTGGGAATTCACATTTGTCACTTTTAATCCCTGGATGAAAATTTTGAGAAAATTATAAGTTTAGTCCCCGGGATTTGGAAATTTGCAAAATTGGTCCCCGGGTGTCTTATTTTGAAAATATTAATTTTTGTACTTGTAATACTCAAATGTTGTCAAAATTGGTCCTCATGCTATATTTTGGAAAGTTTCATTTGCAGCCCCTCACTTTTGGTAAATTACAAAAATGGTCCTTGTGGTGTTTTGCAAATTAACCAAACGGACCCTTTTAATTATTTAACCCAAATAACAAAACCAAACCCAATTACCAAACTTGATCCACAAAACAGCCCACCCAATCTACAAATAAACCCCAAGCCCACTTAAACCCCAAGCCCAATTCTAAAAATATAAAAAACCACCCCCTGTTTTATTTATTCCCTCGGTCAACACCTCAGGTCAACACCACCACTTCCCCTTCCCCACTTGCAAACACAACCTGCAACACCTCACCTTCCCCCTCCTCCACATCACCACTCCCATACCTTGTCCCCCTAGCCTCCAATACACTCCAACTTACATTAATTATCCTCAAATTCCTCCAAGCAATCCCCACAACTGCTTTTGACCTTTTGGCGCCAAAACAACATTTGAACGGTTGAGATGATTCAAGCTAATCCTAGGGCTCAGAGTGAATTGGGAAAGTCAAGACATGCCTCCAGGACTTATAAAAGTAAAGGAAAAGCAGAAGGAAGGCAGTAGAATAGTTAGTTTAATTTTTAGTGTAATTTAGTTTATGTCGAATTAGTTTAATTAGTTAATCTTATTGTAATTTCCAGTTTAAAAACATTGTATTAAAGCTCTCTTTTGTATTTGAAGTTATTTAAAATCAGTAAATGCAAGTTTTCAGTTGTTCATTTTCAATTTATGTTATTCCAAAATTCTCAAAATGCAATTTCAATTTAAATATTGCTAAAAATATTTGTTAAGTGATCCAGAAGTCCATTAAGGTTCATTATAGCTTATTATAGCTAGTGGTGAGCTTATTGTTTCCATTATACTGCCCCATTCTCAAAATCCCAAGAAAGTCAATGAAAGTCAACACATGGACAAATGGTGTGGTGAGGTAATTTAGCAGGGAGGATTATGATTGCATTTGGTTTAGAAACCTCAGGGGAGGTGTAGGATGTGTAATTTGTTCTTGGTACCTTGATTTATACACTGGATCAAATGTAAGTCTTTTATTACATTTTTGCAAATTCATGTAATAATCTCCCTGAACCAAGCTTATATGTTGATTGGTGCTTATTTAGTTAAGATAAGTTGATTTGTTTCTGGTTATTACTTGTTCACTCATTGAAGATCTTGATTACTCAGTTGTTCATGTTCACTGCCATCTTAGCTTAATTTAGAATTCTAGATTCCTGTGGTTTGATCTTATGTTTTTATGTTTATTCTAACCAATTATAGCATATTAGATCATTAGAATTTAGTTTCTTAGCTTAAATCACTAACCTACTTCACAAATCAAAAACAAAGTCCTATAAAGGACTGTTTGGATGAGCTCTGCATTGAGTGTGTTTGTGGTTGCTTTGTTGCTATTTTAGTATAAACAGACTATAATAGGCCATCATATGGTAGTCAAAGCTTTAAAACTATACCTCAGTTGTAGAATAGTCAAATGTACCTTCAAGTTGATTTTGAGAGTTCACTGTTGAGGTTTATGATATCATTATCATACATATCAGTTCTTAAATGGTTAGAGTAGTTTAATTTCATGTTAACCTAGCTTAGTATCTCTTTTACAATCATCTGTGGTCTTCACAAATCCATATAAGTCAACTTTCAAGTTTATTTCAAAAAGTCAAAATTACTTTGTGCAGAAAATTTCAAAAGTTCAAGTAATTGTTTTGATTTTTGTATTTGCTTTCAAAGGGTGAAACTTGTTCCTAATTGAAGTATATCAGCTCAAATTTAAGTTTCCATCATCCTTGTAGTTTTGCAAATTTTACCCTGGGCCCCACTTAGCCTAAAAAACACTTGCAGGGGGCATCACTCCCCTGCATCAGCATACAACTGCCCACCACCACCACTTGGTGGTGGTTTTCTGGCCATCTCATTGGTCCACAAGCCCCCCAATTGGCTTCTTTGAACCCCCCTCATGGTAGGCTCTTAATTTTGACCCATGGTTTGACCTCAAACTCTGTAGACCCCATCTGAATCAGCCTATCAAACTTGTCCCATTTCTGTTTTGGTTTTGGTTCAAGCCAAGTGCTTATTGTGATCCAATTGCTTATTCTGTGGTCACTTTGGGTTTTTTCCAGCTTTTACATGTTCAAGTAAGTAGTTGGAACCTGAATCACCATTAGTGGGCCCCACACAAGCTGGTTTTAGCTTATTTCCCTTGTTGGTCAACAAAAGTCAACTATTGGGCTTAATACCTTCCAAAGTGCTTATTTTCAATCTATAAAAAAGTTGTTTTTACAAAAGTTTGTTGTTTTTAAGTGTAAATTAGTTTTCAAAAAGAAAAATCAGGAAAAGTCAATTTATTTTTAAGTGATAGTTTCTATTTAATGTAATTTAATTTTAATTTTCATTTTTAAATTTTTATTAAGTACTTAGCTATTTTATATTTTTCTTAAATTCCTCTTATATTAAAGTATTTATAGTAATTTTCTCAGATTTTTATTTTGTCATTTAGTATTTATTAGAATTAATTTTAGTTTTATTAGTAATTAATTAATAATTAAGTTTTAAATAGCATAATTAGTTTTTATTAAGCAAAACCTAGTTTTTATATTTTTCCTAGCTTTTATATAATATAATATAATTTTAGAAATTTTCTTATAATTTTTACTGTTCATTTTCTATTTTTCTTAATTTAAAATAGTTTAATTAGGTAATTAATATTTAATTAGTAATTAATTAATATAAAAACCACAAAAAGACAAAAAAATACTTGTTTTTAGTTATTTTATAATTTTAGAAATTTTATTTTCATTTTTCTAGTACTAAATTAATATTATTTTATATTTAAGTTATTTAAATAGTTATAATTAGTATTAAATAGTAATTAATTAATATTAAATAATTAAATAGTGTAAAAATTTATTTTCTTTTTCTAAAAAATTTCTTTTACCTTTTAGTTTGTAAAAAAGTCATTTTCACCCCCTGGGGGTTTTCATATTTCAATTTTCACGTTTTATTTTGTACGTTCGCGTTATTTAAACGTAAACGTACGCGTTTTTAGATTTCAAACGTTTTTAGGTATCTAACTTTCATGTAATCATCTTCATAGCTTGTTTAAGCTATTTCATTGTAGATTCCTTAGTTTAACCAATCTCAAACCCCTTTTCATCCAAATTCACCCGATCACAAACCCGTTTTTATACCATCCACACCTCGTCGGGACATAACGACCCGGGGAAACACTATACTTCCACGGGGCATTGACTCTAGGCAGTTTGACCTTGTTGACCATCACCTGGTCAGTTTAGGTTGACCGTTTAGAGCCAATCAATGTCCACAAGACTGCTATCCACTGCCAGAAATAGACTGAAAGGTTGAATCCCTGTGCGGATACCCTTTCAAATGCTTCCTAGACGCATACAAAGGTTATCATCAAATTCAGATGGCAGTCGAAGATGAAGAAAAAATAGCTTTCCACACCAGTCAAGGAGTTTACTGCTACACAAAAATGCCTTTTGGCTTAAAAAACGCAGGCGCAACATACCAACGATTGGTGGACACAGCTTTCGAGAAACAAGTAGGTCGAAACTTGGAGGTCTACGTTGACGACCTTGTCATCAAAAGCCACACAGAGGATGAATTAGTGCGCGACATCGAGGCAACATTCAGAACATTGGGACAAATAAACATGAAGTTAAATCCCAAGAAGTGCACCTTTGGCGCAACCGAAGGCATGTTCCTTGGATACTTAATAGAACCTGATGGAATCAAGCCTTGCCCAGAAAAAACAAAAGCTGTTATTGATCTCCCCTCACCGCGCACACTCAAAGAAGTCCAGTCATTAAATGGAAAGCTAGCAGGCTTAAACCGCTTCTTATCTAAGTCAGCAGACAAATCACTTCCCCTCTTTAAAACACTCACGAAGTGTACTAAAAAGGGAGACTTTCGTTGGACCGAAGAAGCAGAAGAAGCTTTCCAACAACTAAAACACCATCTGGCATCTCTTCCCAAACTTGTCGCACCGCGACCAGGGGAAGAGCTAATCATGTACTTATCGGAAACTCATGGAGCAGTTAGCGCAGTACTATTGACAGATAGGAACTCCGTCCAGACACCCATATACTTTGTAAGCAAAGCACTGAAGAAGACAGAGACTAACTACAGCGGTATGGAAAAGCTGGTCTTAGCTCTAGTATTCGCAGCCAAAAGACTGCGCAGATACTTTCAAGCGCACCCAATAGCTGTAATCACAGATCAGCCAATCAAACAAGTTATCTCTAAACCTGACGCATCAGGACGACTACAAAAGTGGAGTGTACTGTTAAGTGAATATAACATCTCATATAGACCGCGCACTGCAATCAAAGGACAAATATTAGCTAATTTCATTGTTGAGAAGCCAGATAGCGATAGTCCAACCTCTACAATCAAAACAGATCTGCAGGAACCTTGGATTCTGTTCACAGATGGGTCTTCATGTGTAGATGGGTCAGGCGCAGGCCTTATTCTCACAAATCCAGAAGGTATGAAATTCACCTATGCGTTGCGCTTCGAATTCACAGCCACAAACAATGAGGCAGAATACGAAGCCCTACTAGCTGGACTGTGCATCGCAATCCAAATGGGTGTACGCAACTTGGAGGCAAAGGTAGATTCTCGGCTAGTCGCTAACCATGTGCTAGGTGAATATGAAGCCAAGGATGAACACATGATTCAATACCTGGAAAAGACCAAGTCCTTAATTAAAAACTTTGACAGGTTCACAATAAAACAGGTGCCCAGAGGGGACAACAGGAAGGCTGATGCGCTTAACAAGATCGCATCCACAAGCTTTGCGCACCTATCAAAACAGGTATTGGTAGAAACCTTACAAAACAAGTCAATCTTGGAGATGGAAGTATCCACAGTGATAGAAGAACAATATCCTACATGGATGACACCTATCATTGAATTCATTAACAAGGGAGTCTTACCACAAGACCATAAGGACGCTCGAAGAGTGCGGCGCACAGCGCAACGATTTGAACTACGAGACAACATACTCTATCGACGCTCTTTCTTGCAACCATGGCTCAGATGTGTTGGACCTCTTCAAGCAGACTATGTACTCCGAGAAATCCATGCTGGATCATGTAGCATACACTCAAGGCCGCGATCTGTGGTAGTAAGCGCTCTACGGTTGGGGTATTATTGGCCAACTATGCACCGCGACGCACGCGATCTGATAAAGAAATGCAGCAATTGTCAAGTACACAGGCCAATCCCGCGCCGACCACAGCAAGAGCTAACACCCATTACCTCACCATGGCCATTTTATAAGTGGGGCATTGACAACGCAGGACCCTTTCCAGTTGCAGCAGGAGGGCTAAAGTTCCTCATCGTAGCCATAGATTACTTCACGAAGTGGATTGAAGCAAAGGCGGTTGTGAGCATCACAGGAAACCAAGTCAAACGCTTTGTCTGGGACAACATTGTCTGTCGCTTCGGATTACCTGGAGAGATTATATCAGATAATGGGAAACAGTTCTGCGACAACCCATTCAAAGATCGGTGCGCACAATTGAACATCACGCAACACTTCGCTTCAGTAAAACACCCACAAACCAATGGTTTAGTTGAGCGCGCAAATCGCAGTCTAGGTGAAGGAATAAAAGCGCGCCTTGACAGACACAAAGGAAGGTGGGTGGACGAGCTCTCGCATGTCTTATGGGCGCATCGCACCACAATCAAAACCAGTACTGGCGACACGCCATTCTCCCTTGTCTACGGAATAGAGGCCGTCATACCAGCTGAGATAGGAATGCCAACTATACGAACAACAGAGGTCAATGTCACAACAAATGACGAGGAGCGGCGCATAGACTTAGACTTACTGGAAGAAAGACGTAAACGCGCAGCTATACGCGAAGCAAAGGCTAAGGCAAAAATGAAGAAGTATTATGATGCAAAGGTCAAACACACCTCCTTCAGGCCAGGAGACTATGTATATCGCGCCAATGATGCGAGCCACGCAGAAGACACAGGCAAGCTCGGACCTAAATGGGAAGGACCCTACGAGGTCACTGATATGCTCGGCAATGGCGCATACAGGCTGCGCGATATGGAAGGTCACGACCTAGCGGGCACTTGGAACATCTACAATCTTAAAAGATGTTATTTTTAGGCGAGGCTACGGCCATTACACAGACACCTTTGCACTTTAGGATGTGCCCAATAAGTGTTTGTTTTTTCTTTTCTTTCTTAGGAATTGTATTTTTACTTTTTCAAAAAACTTGCAAGTATCAATAAAATGTTATGGTTTCTAGCTAACTCCATAACGTATTTCATTTTATTGCGCACATACTCATATATGTCAATATTGTTATCTTATATTTTTGCCTACATGGCGTGCATGCACTAATTAAGACCCACGAAGGCATAAAGGATGAGTAAACCTACTAATTCACTCGTTGAGTAAGAGGGTTGCAAACCCATCAACATTGGATCACGCATCCTTGCTGAGCACCTTACTTTTGAGACGTTGAGGTAAGTTTTCTGTGCGCATCCCACGAAGGGTGCGCAACTATTAAGTACATCGTACGAAGCTTAACAAATAACGAGCCAAGACACTTGGTCAAATAATAAAACTTAGCAAACATTAATGCAAGTATATTTTTAAGTCACGCACTTAATTTATGCATAAAAGAGTATCTTATTCAACATTTTTACACAAAATTACAAGCAAAAGATACACTTTGTCATTTACACAATACATATACAAAAAATACCCTACACGCTATGGCGATGCTCAGGGCTATCTTCCGGTGCAGCAGAACTCCCCGCCCCTTGAAGCTTTCTCAAGAGCAATGCATCCTTGGGAGATACGCTTCGCACACTCACAGGAACCCCATCAGACCTGGGAATATGTGCAACGCCCACACCGCATAATATTGCCTTGCCCTTAATACCTTTCTTTTGGGCAGCTCTCTGCGCGTGGTGCTCCAGTACCTCCTTCAGAGAAATTTCCCTCTCAAGGGCAAAAGGGTTCAGCATATGGCGAGGCTGCACAAACACTGGAACCTGCAGCTGCGACTCATCGGGCTTGAGGAAGTAGTCCGGTTGCGCCTCTGTATCCTCCAAAATATGGCGCTCCAAGGTCAACCCATCCATAATTACCTTTATGGGGTTGTCATGGTCGCGCTCCAAGCGTGCAATATGAGGCAGCTCGAGAATTTTCATCCCTTCCATAGCCTACACCAACTCGTCATACGCACCCGCGTTATAACCAGGTACCTCAGTCAAGGCCTTGTTCAATAACTTAGCCTCATGGAGATCCTCCATAGCCTGCGACCTCCCATGCTCCACAGCACACTGCACCACCTTCCCAAAGGCACCCAACACCTCTTGGGACTCCAAAGTACCCATAGCGGCCAGGCGCAGTCCATGACTGATCAACCACCTACATCAACAAGGACAACTTGTGTTAAAGAAAAACATAGCAACAAAATATAATAAAGCATAAAAAGCTGAAAAGGAAGTACCTGCGCTCAGCAATGGTCGACATCAGATGAGGGTATAACTCCTCATCATACTCTATTTTCAGGCCACGCAGCTTATTCTCCTGCACCTGGACAATCTCCTCCATGCGCTCCTTAAACTTAGCAATGTTCGCGAAGTGCTCCTCCTTCTTCTCCTCCAGATACCTTACTGCCCAAGTAAGGTTGGCCTTGTACTGATGAAGTTGTCCGCGCGCCTGCTCCAGCTCAGCCATCGCAGTCAACTTCTCATTGGTGACCTTCTCATTGTGCACCCTGAAGGACCCCACTTCCACTTGCGCTTCAGCCAGCTGCGCACGAAGCATAGTTATCTCCTCATCTTTTTGGGCGAGAGTGCTACTCTCCCCAATGTACCTCGTCTTCAACTGAGCCACCAGCTCAGTTTGATGCGCAGCAGTAGCAGCCAACTCATCCATTAGTTGCTGCGCAGATACACCCTCATCAACCTTTGCCCCCTCCTCCCTGTTTTCATTCTGCGGAGGGGCCACTGTCTCCACGAAGGCTTCATCATCCTTCGTGGCATCATCGCTACAATAAACAAAAAAGCAAACTGTTAGGAAAATATTACGACAAGTAGTATACATAATATGCGACGAAATACTTACATAAATGGCGAGGCCTCGGTAACCTTCTTCTCCGCGCCAGGAGTGGATGTCTCTTCCTACGCAGATGACTCCGCATCTCCAATAAGGTGGCGTCGTCTCTTAGAAGTGCCACTGCTCCCAGCCTCTCCTTTGCGCTTTAGATTCTGCGCTACCTCCTCCTTCAGCACCTCCTCAGGTTTCAAGATCTCCACACTATCCGAAGATTCGGAGTGCACCTCCTCCACATGCGCTGTCTCCACAGCGGGCGCCACGCTCTGAACGGGCGTCACCTGGAGAGGTGGCGAATCTTCGTGGCGAACATCCCCCAGCACAGTCAGATGACCCTGGGTCGCTTCCAGAAGTGGCTGCTCGTTCTCCCTCAGAGGGCGCACTCCCACAGTCACCTGCTTTGGCTTCTCCAGCTTTACCACAGCAAACAGATCCATCTCTGCGCACACAGAAACAAATAGCAAAAGAAGAGGTTAGTTACTAAACGTGCGCATATAGAAAAAACTTACATGATTAGAAGCAGAAGGGACGAACACCCATGATTAGAGCCCATAACAGTTAATTTTTTACTACATGACCCTATAAACCTTTTAATAATTTGGACCTCACAGATTTCATCCAAATAGTTCTTAAAGTAAATGTTTTGCTCTATAAAAATACAACGAAAAATAAGACGATTAAAAAATGCACAAGCTGTCATTGTTAGAGCATTGGGTGCATTAATTTACACCCCTCGCTAAATTTACATCGCACTCTTTTGGCTTGAGCCAAAAAGCCCTGCATGTCACCCCTAGCCAAAGTGCAAGTGAAAGAGTTGGCATGTGCCAAACTTTTGTTTTTGTTTTGTTTTCAATTGATTTTTTGTAAGTTTGTGTTTTAATAAGGTACGGTGGGTTCCAAAAGTTGAATTTTGGCTTGAGTGATTAGGGAGGGTGTTTGTATGTGTGAGGGTGATAAAGGAAGTGAAAGAAAAAATGATTATATGACATAACATGACGCATAGGTGTTAGTTTTTCTTGAGCCACTGCACCACATGCTCTTATAGTAATATATCTAAAATTCAACATGGATTCAAACTGAAGACAACATTTTTATGAATAGTTATAACTTCAGTGAGAAAAGGCCTGCTTTGTTTAGTAAAGGGCATTTTTTTCTTTTCGCCCAAGGCATCAAATAAGCCAGGACCGGCCCTGCTATAAATGCATGAGTTATTATAAATGTTTGGGACTTGGTGGTGGCGTATATACAACGGTTAAGATGTGTCTTTTCGAGTTGAAATGAGTGTTATGTTATCTACTTCGCTACTTGGCCACTTGAAAGAACATGTTATGTTTATACAAAGTGTTAGGGCACTGGCAACCTTGCAGGGGAAGGGCATCGGCAAAGAGTGCCGATCGGCATGCATGGCTGCCAGCCACTCGGCAAGCCCCATTCGGTGCCTCAAACGGCATTATTCACCGATTCGGTTTGATTATTTCAAAGACACAATATATACGTTGGCATTAAATTAAAATGGGAGACACAATATATACCAAGATTGCCACTTAAAATCAATGTTGAGGCAACCTTAGGCAAGGTTGCCACCCCCTTTAACTTTTGAAACCTGTAGCTATTGCAAAGTCGAGGTATATATAAATAACAAATATGGTATAATTAATTACATGTAATAATAAATTTTAATATATCACTTAAAAGAATCAGAAATTCAATATTTCCACATACTTAAATCAATACTAACGTAAATATTCAAAATTAAACTTGTATATCATGGTTAGCTAAACGCCTCAATTTTACAAAATGGTGTAAATTGTAAAATTACAAAGAAGAAAATAAAATTTTCAAAATGGATGTGAAAACTGTAATATGAGTCTTACATCTTAATTTTCCAATAATCAATTTTCTAATCGCCATCTTATGTTAATTCTGAGCTTGTAAACTTATGGATATTTCTTTGGTTCCATAAGATGAGCTCCATTTTTATGAAATACTACTTTTTTTAAGGCAAAGACGCACGCACACTTTGGCACAACTTGGAGCGAGCCTCTTAGTTTGATTTTTTTATAAAGGTTTGAAACATTTGAATACCAAATCCCACTGATATGATATTAATAATCACATAAGTATCATTGTATCAATACCAAATCCCATCAATTGGGTCACTATCAGGAAAAGGAGTGAGAAGAGAAGATCGCCAAGGAGAATATTTTCACTGAAGGAATTGCATTATGCTACAAGAACTTGTGAAGGAGGAATAGTAACAGTTGATCACTTGATTTTATATTAATCTAAGATAACGTCATAACACAAAATGCATGTCTAAACACCCTCTAAGTAATTTTGCCATGTTTGCAGATTGTGGTAAAGAGGCTCACTTTAGCTGAAATGGAATTTGCGATTGAGGTTGGGATACAATAATGGGTGAGTTTCCATTGTGTTAGTGGATAATTAGGCCCAAGTCCGGATTGTGGGTCTTGGGTATTAGGGTTTCACTATTATATATAGTGATTAATAATAAAGTTATACCTACGGGTTTCCATTATCTTACATGGTATCAGCCAGTGATCCTAAACCCTAAAAATACATTCCGCTGTTTAATTTTTCCGGCCGCCGGCTTCGACCGGCGGTCCGGAGCATGTATATCCCATCTCCGTCATCATCAAAGTCAACAACCAAATACAACACTCTCAAACCCTATCAATAAAACACCGATCCTTAAAAAAAATCATCAAACACCATGGCGCCGAAAAAGGAGAAAGCTGATGGTAGCAAGCAGAAAAAGAAGCAGTGGGGCAAGGGAATCTACACCAATAAAACACCAAGTCTGATGGGTCTGCTCATGCTTGTCAACAGATCTACACCACTTGGCAATCATGCATCATGGCAGGATATACTCGAGCATGCCTACTTCTAATATTGGGTCTCATACACCTACTGGTCCACAACTCAAAGCCCACTTCTAAAATTATGCTGTTTGTTAATTCGTATCAAAGAAGAGTAATGTTTTAGTTTTATTATTAAAAAAAAAAAATTAGTTATTTAATTGTTTGTTTTTGTTTTTTTTTATGTCGAATCCAGGGTATAAATTCCCGAGACGACTTTTGTTAGTGTCGAATCCAGGGTATTAATTCCCGAGACGACTTTTGTTTGGTGTCGAATCAAGGGTATCAATTCCCGAGACGACTTTTGTTTGGTGTCGAATCCAGGGTATCAATTCCCGAGACGACTTTTGTTTGGTGTCGAATCAAGGGTATCAATTCCCGAGACGACTTTTGTTGGTGTCGAATCCAGGGTATCAATTCCCGAGACGACTTTTGTTGGTGTCATATTTGCTTTCTTAGTTTATTTTGGTTTATTGTTTTCAGTTGCTTTCTTAGTTTACTACTCCAGTTCGAGCTTTCGCGATTTCGCCGCTCGAACTGCGAGGGAGTGTTAGTGGATAATTAGGCCCAAGCCCGGATTGTGGGTCTTGGGTATTAGGGTTTCACTATTATATATAGTGATTAATAATAAAGTTATACCTACGGGTTTCCATTATCTTACACATTGGTGTTGTGCAAAAGGACAAGAACGCTTAGTTGCATATGACTACGTGCCTAATCGTAATGTATTGGCTCATCTTCATGAACAACACTCAATTGAATTATGTCTTGAAAATGAAGATGATGTTATGTTTGTGCGTATTTGTAAGGGTGTAGACTTATAATTAGTTATCATTGTAGCTTAACTCATATACAATTGATACATAAATGGGATTTGTAGTAAACTAAAAATGCAAGAGTTATTATAAATAATGGACATGGTGTTTTTAATAACCATTTCAACCTTGTCCCACATAGGTTATGGATTGAAATGGTGGCAACTTATATACAACAGTGTACATGTGTCTTATGTTATCTGCCTAGAAGCTAGATCCACTCAAATGAAGATGTTACTTGATTTAAGTGGCGTATGTTTCTTGACAGATAACTTGAAAATTTATTAGTAAATGGTCATTGCGCATTCGACAATTTAAAAAACTTGCGTATCCTCCACCTCGATAGGAACCTTTTAAACGGGTCGATACCAACAAGTTACCGAAATCTAAATAGGCTAGGTGAGTTGCGACTTTATGACAACGAGTTAGTCAGCCCAATACCATTAGGAAAAGAACTGATGATTTACAACAAGTTACCGAAATCTAAATAGGCTAGGTGAGTTGACACTTTATGACAACGAGTTAGTCAGCCCAATACCATTAGGAAAAGAACTGATGATTTGGAAGATGAGTGTTGAACTATAAGACCTTGATAGATCTTCTTGAGCACTCTAGAATCGTTAGATATGTTAATGTAATCAATAACACATAACACACTAATAGACAATCTCTGTAACTTGTATTTTAAAGCGGAAACAAACACAAGTTTAATACTAAGAACTTTTGATCCTCTATGGATCTTTTAATAACTATGAAAAGTGTTTTCTAAAACGTAACTCAATACATAATCGTGTGTTCTTTTTATATACAAGGAACCCTAAACCGTTTCCCAAGAAACGTATATTCTAAAACTTCTAAAAGATATGCATTATCACTTCCTAAATAAACTCATGCATATCCAAACTATAATACATAAAATACGGAAATACTATATCCGCAGAAACTAATAATTTCAGCAGGAACCAGCTCTTCAGCAGTAACCTTCAGTAGTAATCTTCAGCAGAATTCTTACTTAGCAGAATTCCCAACAATCCTCCCCTAATCTTGAATTTGACATGGTTAAGTTCAAGATTCTTGATAGATCTTTGAAGTTATATACCAAGAGGATTGTAATAATACAGCACCAACAAAGAATCATCATCAGCAGGATCTCTATGATCAGCAAATACTTGAAAGCTCCATTCTTTGCAGCAACAAATGACTAAATGTACATAAAAACAAATTAGTTTCATACTATTCTCATCACTTCCAGGTGTGTTAACTCCTGTGAGAGGTGAATCATTGAAAATAATAGATTTGATGTCTCTTTACCAATAGCCATTACTACTGGAGTAGCCAAGTGTTCTAAGGTACACTGATAACCACATGATTTTTAGCAAATCATCAGTTATAAAAGGATTTGAGATGTTGATGAGGCGAAAAATGGACCACTTTTAGGGGGTCATTTAAGCCCGGAATTGAATTTATTTGATCAAATATTGCCCTAAATCGTTCCTTTTATGATTTTAGGTACTTTGGGAGAGAAATCTGGAAAAGGAAGCAATTCGGACGTTTTTGGAGCATAAAAGTGAAGAAAACGCCAAAGTCTTAATTTTTCTTGCTGGGAACAGTAGGTGACGGCGTCAAGAGCAACATCATGACGGCGTCAAGAGTAAATTTCATGACGGCCCAGTACAAACATGAAGGCGTCACAAGTAGAGCGTCAAGAGTAAAACACGTGACGGCCTGGAAGACCCTAACACATGACGGCGTCAGATGTAGATCAAGGCAGTCCGAGAAGTATTTTGGCGGCGAGATGACGGCGTCACCTATTTGGTCTTGACGCCGTCAGCCTCTATTTCCTATATATAGTTTACTAATTTTCATTTATAAAAAGAGAGAAGTTTTGGAGAAACCCTAAGGCCGAACCTATTACGAATTTTACAGGTTTTTCAAGGGTTTTCAGCCCTTGAACCCTTTCATGTGTAATTGAGATAAGTATTCTTCTAATTCAATCAATATGTCTATGTGTTGGTTGTCTATATCTTGTTCTTGTCTTAATTCCATCATGCTAGGCTAGATCTATCTTGTGTTTGCTTAGATCTAATGAAACCTAGATGTTAATTATGTGTTGATTACTTGTTTATGGTTGTATTGGATGAATGATTTCGATGTTAGGCTTAAGAAAACTGGCAGATCTCCAAATGGTAACATGCTTGAACGTCTTAGGAAACATGAACTGACGTGCACTAGGTTTTATTGGTTGTATTTAATGCATGAGTAAATTCTAATGATCCCATGTTAGGAGCTTCTTAGCCGGCTCGACATAGGAGTGAAGTAGGCACTCATAGGATTGGGGAATTAAGTGCGACACCTCATGAATGGTATTAAGGAATACAATCTGTCATCCACGCAACTATAACAAGTAATTAACGTGTAAAAGATATCTAGGGAGTAGTAAAATCTAAGTAAACACAATTTCTCCACTTATTGCTCACAACCTTAGTTTAATTTAGTTTATTTTCATTTCTAGTATTTTATTTTGATTGCATCTTTAGTATTGGGTTAGTTGACTAACAACTAATTCCGCCCAAATCCTTCAAACCCGAGATTTTTACTTGCTTTCTAAAAAATATAAAAATACAAAAATAATCATCCCTCATCCCTAGAACTAGTATTTAGGTTTTTTAATCCTAGCGACACTATTCCTAGCTGAACGATCAATCCCCCGGTACTTATCACTATACTATACTACAACAATCAGATACACTGTCTGGTGGGGGTTGCAAGCTTCTCAAGATCCCTTGAGAGGTAAAGCCTGGTGCAATCCCTACGCATCAGATGTCTTTACCTGTAGCCGTTTGCTCAGGTAATTAATCTGTATTTTATGTTCAACATTTATAAAAATATATGTTACAACATTTCATCATTGAATTCTTATTTGAGAATGAATCCCATTTCCAGCTCTTGACTTTTTATCTGCATCTACATTATTCTTAGTGCCGTGTCAAACATCGATAGCCAATTAACAAACACAAACACCCCGCGGCAACGCGCGGGTACTAAACCTCGTTATTATAATAATTTGGACCTATTGTCTTTTTAACCATTTCAACCTTATCCCACATAGGTTAAGGAATCAAACGGTGGCAACTTATATACAACAGTGTACAAGTGTTACAATGAGTTGAAAGAAGTATTACTTGATTTAAGTGGGTATGTTTCTTGTGGTATACTCATACACGTACTTGACTTTTGAAAACTTAACTTAATATTCTCTCCGTCCCAAAATTATTGTTCAGTTTAAATTTTAAAAATCAAACTAGTTCAACTTTAACTATAAATATATATTTTTTATTATATAATACTTGATGAAAAATTATACTCTTGAAAAGTATACTTAAAATCCAATCCATTTATATATTTTGCATCAAATATTATATAACTCTCACAAAATTATTTAATGTTAAAATTGAATAAGTAAGACTAAAAAAGTCAATAATGGACAATAAATTTGGGACAGAATGAGTACTAAATTAGTACATGATAATCGTATATGACTACATTCATAATCTATCATCTTCTAGGACAACCTACATTCATAATCTATCTATCTTCTTGGACAACACTTGACTGGACGCGTTCTTGATTGGGAACGAAGAAATCATTATTGCTATCAGAACAGTGGATGAAATACTACTTTTTCTAAAGACAAAAATGCACACACACTTTGTTTCGACTTGGATCAGAACCTCTCAATTGACGAGTTATATGAAAATATTATGTTTGATCTTCAATTAGTTTTTACTTATTTCAAACTTGTGCTAACTAGTTTTTTCTTACTTCCAATATTAAAAGGCTTGAAACTTTTGAATATTTATCTCGGGTAAGGATTCAGTGTGAAGAAACATTAAAATGAGAAGAATGAGAAATAACTATAACTGCATATTTGAGATGCATCGACTTGAATTAGATGCATCTTTATTCATTTAGATGCATCACAATTAGTTTCGAAAGTGATTTTGAAGTGAAAACGATGCAAAATAGTACTAGCAACAAATTTGACTCGCAGAGGACGAAAAATACATAGGATTCGTCTAACTTGACAAAATGCATCTAATATACTTATATGCATATAATTTTTAGCTAAAAAATATATTATGATGCATCTAAAATATTAGGGATGCATTTAATTCAAATTGATGCATCTAATATAGTTATCGTTATTTCTCATAGTTCTTATTTTAAAGATTCTTCTCATTTGATCCTTAGTCTATTTATCTCACTGATATCATTAATAACATAAGTATCAACACAAAAACTCATCAATTTGGGCCACTAAATTAATCAGGTCAACATGGAGAATATTTTCACCGAATGAATTCCTTAATGCTATAACTTCAATTATGACAACAAACTTGGTGAAGATGTATACTGAGGTCAGCTCTAGAGTGGATCATTTTAATAGATCTAAATGCATACTAAACATATCTTGTGAAGGAGGGGTCCGTTGATTGGGATTATCCAAAATTACATTATAACTTACAAAATGCATATCTAAACACCCTCTAAGCAATCTTGCCGTGTTTGCAGATTGTGGTAAAGAGGATCACTTTGCACGAGTTCGACACAATAATGGGTGAGTTTCCGTTAGTGTTGTGCAGAAGGACAAGAACGCTTAGTTGCATACGACTACTAATCGCAATGTGTTGACTCATCTTCATGAACAACACTCAACTGAATTATGTCTGCAAAAGAAAGATGGCGTTGTGTTTGTGCATATTTGTAAGGGTGTAAATTTATAATTAGTTACATAGTAGCTTCAATCATATATAATTAGGATACTAAAAGTGCATGAGTTATTATAAATTTGCTTTTAATAATAACCTTTCAACCTTGTCCCACATAGGTTATGTGAATGAAATGGTGGCAGCTTATATACAATAGTGTACACGTGTGTGACGAGTTTAAAGAAGTATTATGTTATCGGATGGGTTCTTTCTCCGCTGTACTTGATTTGAGTGGGGATGTTCTTAACCGTATAACTCATACAAAGACTTGACTTTTTAAAACTCAATATATTGACTATTAGTACATGGTAATTCCGTAATTGTATTTGTATATGACTACATGCCTAATCGCAATGTATTGTATCATCCATCTTCATTGACAACACTTGACTTACATGCGTTCTTGATTGGGAACCAACAAATGGCTATTGCTATTGTAACCGTGGATGGAATCAGGCCGGTTCTGAGTTTTTTGCTGCCCTGGGCGAGATGATAGCAAAATTCCCTGAATAAACTTACTTTAAGGGCCGGTCCTTAGTTAATTATATTGGTTTATTTTTTTTATTATTTTTTAAATACACGGCACTATCAGAAAAATGGTGTTATGTCAGAGAGGGAAGGGTGTTTTGATGCCATAGTCAAAACTGGTGCCATGGCAAAAAGTTCAGAGGTGGCCGCACTAGTTTTTCCCACTGCATTGCCTTTGGCACGAGAGATACCTAGCCCTTTAAAAGGTTTAGTCAAAAAAAAAAAAAAAAAAAAAAAAAAAAAACTGCATATTACATATATATATATATATATATATATATATATATATATATATATATATATATATATATATATATATTAAAAGGCAAGAGGTTTACAGCTACATTGCTTGCTACAGTGTACGCCACAGTAACTTTTTTTTTTTTTTTTTTAAGTACTAACGGTCGTTAGTTATTTAACGGCTGTTAACTAACGACCGTTATCTTTAACATTTTAACAAAAAATGTGTACGCACTTTGTCGTTCATCTCAGTGGTTCATTGCAAATTTAGTCCTCAAATAATTTACATAAATGGTCCTTCATGTTATACATTAATTGCAAAGTCAGTCCTATGTAACTAACTTCACGTTAAATAGCTAACGGCAACAAAAGAATTCTACAGCAACGCGCGGGTACCAAACTCGATAACTTCTAAAATCAATGAATTCACTAGTCAACTTGTGAAGTCGGGTTATAATTAGTAAACAAATGTATAGCCATAATATTAACTATAATTTTTCTAAAAACACCTTTTGTTTAACATCAAGATTTTAACTATAGTATTGGTTCAAAAAAAAAAAAAACAAAAAAAAAAACTAATTGATAAAATATATATATTGGAGAAACCTTTTGGATACATGCCAAAAGATCCGTGTAGAACCAATTTTTACCATAGAACCATTCAAAAAATCTTAGGCACTCATTCTTTTTTTTTTTTTTTATCAAAATAAAAAAAAATAAACTTTCACCATTTTTTAAAAATTAAATATCTCGCAAACCATAAATCGTTGCGCGAAAATAAAATACCATAGCAACGAGAATTAAATTATTTTTCTATAGACATGCATTGTTATATTCTTCGACGAACTTTTTTTTTTTTCGCTGAACTATTTTTTTTTTCAAAATTTTCGCCCAGAAATCATATATGATTTGTAAAAATCAGATATGATTCGTTAAAATCAAATCATATGTGATTTTTCTGGGGGAAATTAAAAAAAATGTCGAAAGTATATAACAATGCATATCTATAGAAAGATTATTTAATTCTCGTCACGATGGTTTTTTTTTTTTTTTTTTTTTTTTTTTTTTTTTTTTAGCTTGAAGATTTACCGTTTGCAAAATATGTTGTTGTTTAGAAAATGTTTATAAAAATGGGTGACTATGATTGATTCATAATATACAGATCTTTTCTATTTTTGAGTTTAAATATTTGCCAATAGATAAATATATTTATAAAAATGAAATTTATGTTTAATAACAACATTAATTATAACCACCAAACTACTAGTATCTAGGGGTGTCAAATGGGTCGACCCGACCCGACCCGAACCCGACCCAAACCCGATAAAGCCTTATAGGGTCGGGTTCATTCGGGTCCAACTCGGCTTATCGGGTCTATCGGGTCAACCCGACCAACCCGATAGTCTTATAGGGTCGGGTTAGGGTTATATTTTTCATACCTTATCGGGTTCGGGTTCAACCCGATAACCCGATAAAGTATAAGTTTTTTTTTTTTTTTTTTTTTTTTTCTTCATTTTAAGCCAACACTTAACATTTCTATGTTTTGTTTTATGATCAATATTATTGGAACAGTCGACTTTTATAGCTTATGAAGTAGCAGTATTTTTTCAAGTCTATCATTATTATCCTAGCTTGTCATGACATGTTTCACTTTGACAATATCTCCTTGTGCGAATGTTTCTTTGGACCATATTCCCGTTGCCGTTGGAACTTGTATATCACAAGCTTTAGCTTTTGTTTCATATTTCTATCTCCGGACCTTGATTTTTATCGTTCTTTTCTTTCTGCTGTCGCTGCTTGAACACAACGTAATTAAGGATAGGTGTACATGTAAAGTTTTTCAGTTTTTGCATTATTATAGTTTGTTAAATTTCATTGTCTACTGGTACAACTGGATTAAAGTTTTCATAATATTTTCACTGAACAAGTCTTCACAACTTTTTGCTAGGTGAGTAATCTCAGTACCGTTAAACCAAAATCATCTTGCTTCAAATTTGCGTTGTATGTGCATTCTTCTTTGGATGTGAATGTGAACATAAATGGTGTTTTTAAGAACTGTTGTGTATTACAAACACGTTATCATAGGTGATTGGTTTTTTCAGTCCACACAAATACCTTATCGTGAGTTAACCATGATTCCTGACATTTTGGCTAACTATTCCACGAGGCTTGAGTCCACAACCACACAAACTTAAACCGCTTAAGATTCGAGTTTTGTTTTGTGTTTGGAACACCTAACTTGCCACAACCCGATAACCCAACCCGATTCAACCCGACCCGTTTTGACCCGAAACCCGATAACCCGATATCTTATAGGGTCGGGTTAGGGTCAATATTTGGGACACCGAAACCCGAATCAACCCGACCCGACCAACCCGATAACCCGACAACCCGACCCGATAACACCCCTACTAGTATCAAAATGGCATTCATGTTACGAAATAATTATACGAAGCCACTTGACATTGTCAACAATAAATAAGTTATCGCAATTTAAATGGGAAAAGTGAGTTAAGGCTGAAAGATAATGATTTAGAAAATGAGAAAAAAGTTGAAGCTTCAAAATAACTCAGGTCTATGTTATTCGAGTGGATATTTATCAATGATTAATTCCATAATATCAAGATACAGATCCTTGCAAGGTTTTGAAACCCGGGTCGACCCGGCCGGGTTAACCGGTTCGACCGGTTTCGGCCGAAAAAACGGGTCAAAACAACCCGGGTTTCTAAAACCGGGTTAACCGGTTTGACCCGCCGGGTTTTGAGTGACCCGGGTCAACCCGGTTCTCGAAACCCGGCCGGGTTTCATTTTTTTAAAATATTTTAATAAAAACCCGGGTTGACCCAGTGGTTGACCCGGCGGTCGAAGCGGTTGACCCGGTCAAAAAAATAAAAAAATAATAAATTGAAAATGGGTTGACCCGGCAGTCGAACCGGTTGACCCGGTGCCTGGTGACTCGACCGGGTCGATTTCGAACCCGATTTTCAAAACATTGGATCCTTGATAGAAAAACCAAACTATCAAAACAACAATACATTTATTATCAAGAACAAATTGACAAACAAAATCAAAATTTTAACTATGTTAGGAGTAGTAACTAAAACATTATACAAATGAGAGGGGTTGGCAAAGATATGTTCTCTCGAATACTATTTCATTGCATATATATAATAGTCTGAATTTTGTGATTAGTTATCTTAGTTACAATTGATACAAAAAGCATAAATGGTGTAAATTAGGATACTAGAAAACGCCGAGTTATTACAAATTGAGACTTTGGTTTTATTAGTAACAACCATTTGAAGTTTGTCCCACACAGGGTAAGGAAATGAAATGGTGGTAACTAATATACAACGGTCAACGCGAGTCTTATGAATTGAAAGAAGTATTATGTTATCTACAATACAAGCTTACCCACTTAGATGTTTGATTAATTAAGGGGATATGCTTGCATAATAGATAATTTATACAAAATCTTAACTTTTAAAATGGTGGCTTAGTACACCTATAGATAACACATAGATGATTTATACAAAGTTGTAACTTCTAAAACTATGCTTAGTACATCTAAATCGGCAGTATAACTATAGCTATCCTTATATTTATAGAAATCTTTCACTAAATGGTTTGAGATAATTACAATTGAATGCAGTTGTCAACTATAGCTATCCTTATACTTGTATGTCGTATAGATTATTAAAGTAGTATTTTGTTTTTCTGTTGCAAACCAGCATTGTAAATTCTGTGTCTTGTGATTGTTATGAATTGTACCTAGTACTGTTCATAATTAGTTATCATATATAGTAGAAGATTCACACTTACGATACCGAAAACACAAATGGCATAAATTAGGATTTAGGATACTAAAAATGCGCGAGTTATTATAATAATTTGGACCTAGTATCTTTTAAACCATTTCAACCTTATCCCACATATAGGTTAAGGAATGAAATGGTGGCAGCTTATATATACAACAGTGTACAAGTCTTACATTGAGTTGAAAGAAGTATTATGTTATCCTAAGGAACGTGTGCTCTTAAATGAATATGTTACTTGATTTAAGTGGGGACGTTTCTAATGGTATAGCTCATACGCATACTTGACTTTTGAAAACTTAACTTAATATATCAGTACATGGTAATCATATATGACTACATTCAATTCGTAATCCATCATCTTCTTGGACAACACTTGATTGGGCAAAGATGCACACACACTTTGTTACGACTTGGATCAGAACCTGTCAGTTGACGAGTTACATGAAAATATTATGCTTGATCTTCGATTATCCTGTTCTAACCTATTTCAAACTTGTTGTGCTAACTAGTTTTTTTTTACTTTCAATATTAAAAGGTTTGAAACATTTGAATATATATCTCACTGATACCACTAATCACATAAGTATCAACACCAAATCTCATCAATTTGGGTCACTAAATTAATCAGGTCAACATGGAGAATATTTTCACCGAATGAATTGCTTTATGTTCTAAAGGTCTTGTGCATCTCCAGGATCGAATGATCAAACAAACATCATGCCACATCTATCAAGAATCAAAAAGAGAAAACAAGGAGATTGGGTGAACCCCTTATATAAATCTGATATTATAAACTGAAGAGGTTAACTATTGTTTACAAAATCCTACCCTATATATACATATTGAATTGTTACCTATATGTCTTATAGAACAAAGAGACATGTTGATTCAACAAAAGTAAACGTTATAACCCTAGAAACTAAATAACCATTTATACTGGTTATGTATTGGACCCAGCCCATATACAATGTTGGGTTTACAGATTTCTAATCTTAAATACATAATATAACAAAGATTAATGGATTTTAATCTTCCAACACTTTATGCTACAAATAACTGCTTTTATGACAATAAACTTGGTGAAGTTGTATATAAGGGTCAGCTCTGGAATGGATCACTTTAATAGATCAAAATGCATACTAAACATATCTTGTGAAGGAGGGATCCATTGATCATCTGATTTTGGGATTATCTGAAATTATGTTATAACTTACAAAATGCATATATAAACACCCTCTGAGCAATTTTGCCGTGTTTGCAGACTGTGGTAAAGGACAAGAATGCTTAGTTGCATACGACTACAAGCCTAATCGTAATGTGTTGGCTTATATTCATGACCGAGTTATGTCTGCAAAAGGAATATGACGTTGTGTATGTGCATATTTGTAATGGTGTAAATTTATAATTAGTTATCATAGTAGCTTCTCTCATATATGGGATTTAGGATACTAAAAATGTATGAGTTATTATAAATATTGGACCTTGTGTTTTTTATAACAACCTTTTCCACGTTGTCCCACATAGTTTAAGGAACGAAATGGTGGCAGCTAGCTTATATACAACAGTGTACGACCATTTCGCGAGCCTCACGAGCCAAGAATTTTCGAGCTTGAACTCGACTCGAAAGTGTACTCGAGTCGATTTCGAGTAGTTTACGAGTCGATCTCGAATAGCTCACGAGCTGTCTCTTCTCGTTTACACCCTAATAGCTATAAAAAAAAGCTGTTAATGATATAGTATTTATTATTTTTCTTATGTTGGATAAATGCGCTGGTAATATGAAACTAAAATAGTGATGAGCGATTGCATGATGTTAGCCGTTGGCCGTTGCATAAAAAAATTTCAATCAGGCTTTAAAATGGGCCTTAAACACACCCATGTACATTGGGCTTTTGTAAATATTGGTTCCTTTCAAAATGTTGAGGCTCTGTGCCACGGCCCGTACTGCCTTAATTAGCCAAAAACCCGGCCAAACGGGGTCTGGGATTGCCGTCGATTTAAAACTTTTGGAGAACCTCTAAAGTTGAAGACATATAATCCAACCATAAAAATATGAAACGACTCCTAAATTGACCCATGTCAACCTTTAGAAAAATAATGTTTCGAGGTCAAGCAACCATTCCTTTTCCCCCCATAGAAAAGTTAACTATTATGACATGTTACGTAGCCCACCCATTTGCCACCTCTTGTCAAGGTATATAAATTTTGTCTTGTCCAAAAAAAAAATGTTTTTCTATAACTTGAGTTTGTTTCCGCAGCTTGGAGATGGATTAATTTATGAAGATGTTGATGGTTTAAACATGTTTCCCTATTTTTATTGTCCATCTCGAAGTTACGTACTTCCTCTCACCCTTGTAAGATAGTTTTTGTAATATGTGAAACTCATCCCTATTTTTCTTTGAACATTTGTATCTATAGGTGTTGTATGAGATGTTAATCTGTATTTTTACTTGTAGGATGACAACATAAACTTTTTTTGAAAAATACTATTAAATTGGTAAACATTATTATCAATCGATATTATCATTCAATTAATCTGTATCTATAGTATAAATACTAGAACGGTACCCACGCAATGCGGCGGCGGGTGCCGTGTGATTATACTTTGCATTATTTGGTTACACGTTTAGTTGTCTTTATTCTTTATAAGTAGAGATATTAGAGATTGTTATGCCAAATAATTTTAGTTTGAACAACCAACCGCTTCCTAAAAAATTAATTTTGAAATGTTTCCATAATAAGCAAGAAAAAAGTCTAAATTTTAAGTCTTTCTAATTATATAATACTCACAAATGCATTATATAGTAGTATAGATTATGTCTCATGTAAACACTATTATCATTGAATTAATCAATTTACGTCTTACATATCCTTTTTACTGAGATTCACCACAAGCTATGATATGTCCAAAATGGAATTGACATGTATGATATATGCAAAAGAGAAATGATATTTCTCTATGCAAAAATTAACTGACATACGGAAATGGAAGTGGAACTTGTCCCACATTGGTGGAAGAACAATCTTTCCATGGTTTTATAAGTAAGTCCATGGAGTCGTTACTAAATTGTCTTAGTTTCCTTATAATGCCTTTGTTCATAGGGATTTGGACTTGGATTGCTTGGAATGCTCCTTCAAAACTCTTTGACAACTGGCATCGAAAGAAAAAATATAGACATGTTTTTTGGACCCTGCATCTTTTTATAATCTGAATTGGTGTGTTGGCATGCGGTATTATACCTTCAATTTATGTAGATGCTAAAGACGAATTACCCAATGCAATTTTTCCTTTTTCTTTTGTTGGGATTATCTATACTACTATATAATGCATTTGGGACTATTTTATAATTACAAATGCTTAAAATTCAGACTTTTACTTATTTATTATAGAAGGATTTCAAAATTAATTGGTTAGGAGGTTGGTTAGGAAGTTTGTTAATATGTTCAAACTAAAATTATTTGTCTTAATTATCTCTAACATCTCTACTTATAAAACATAAAAATTACTAAATGTGTAACCGAATAACTCAAAATATAGTCACATATACCCGTCGGCGCATTGCGCGGGTATCGTTCTAGTAACCAAAAAATGTATTTAAGTTGTTCATTTTTGTTATTTTATGTAGTCTTTTTTATTTTTTGCTATTAAAACACAAACCTTTCAAATTTCCCTTTTTGTGGGTATTTTGTGATCATTCTACCATTACGTTTGTCAAATTTCGAAAGGTAAAAAGGTGTGCAAAACTGCAAATGGATTTTTAACCCATTTAAAAGCCACAATCACACGATGCTTTCGTCCTGAAAAACCACAAAATTAAAGAATGGGAGTAGAATGTTGTAATTAGTTATCTTAACAGCTCCACTGACATGCAGTTGGTAAAGAAAACATAGGTGGTATGATTGAGGATACTAAAAATGCATGAGTTATTTTAAATATTTGGGACTTGGTTAAAGAAATGAAATGATGGTGACTTGTGTACAACGGTTAAGATGTGTCTTTTTCGAGTTGAAATAAGTATTATCTTATCTGCTTTGCTACTTGGCCACGTGATAGACCTAAAATTTAATATATCACTTAAAAGAATCCGAAATTCAGTATTTCCACATACTTAAAACAATACTTACCTAAAAGTTCCAAATTTAACTAGTCTATCATGGTTAGCTAAACACATCAATTTTACAAAATGATGTAATTTATTAAATTACAAAGAAGAAAATAAACTGTTCAAAATGGGTATGAAAACAGTAATGAGTCTTACCTCTGAATTTTCCAATAAACAATTTTCTAAACGCCATCTTATGTTAATTTATGGATATCTGATCCTTCTTTGGTTCCATAAGATGAGCTCCATTTTTATGAAATCCTACTTTTTTAAAGGCAAAGACGCACGCACACTTTGGCACAACTTGGACCGGAACCTCTTAATTGACGAGTTACAAGAAAATATTATGTTTAATTTTTTGAATTTCACCTGTTTTATTAATAGGTTTCTAAAAGGCGCGTTATATTGTGCATATTTATAATGATTAAATTTTTATAATCAGTTATCATAGTATCTTCATTCATATACAATTGATACATAAATGGGATTTAGGATACTAAAATTCACGAGTTATTATAATAAATTGGACCTGGTGTTATTAATAACAACGATTTCAACCTTGTCCCACATAGATTATGAAATGAAATGGTGGCAGCTTATATACAACAGTTTACATGTGTGTACATAAGTTGAAAAAAGTGTTTATGTTATCGGAATGGTATTATGCTCACTTAAATTAATATGTTACTTGATTTAAGTGGGTATGTTCTTTACCGTATTACTTATACAAAGACTTGACTTTTGAAAACTTAATATATTACTAGTAGTATATATCAACAATCAAGTGGTAAGACTTCTTTGGCCACCCCTCTTTTGAGAGCTTGTGATTTCTCTCGTCTAGCTTTATGAGTCTTGCAAGATGGAATGGAGAGTATCAAGTCTGTATGCTAGGTACCTAGAGGTGGTGCGGGTACCGTGACTGTCGTATCTGAAGAAATAATTGATGATCTTAACTGCTTTCAAGACAGAACATAGTCAATTCATTAGCATGAATGTAGTATAGATTAATCTCATCCAGATATCTTCATCATACGATGCTGCAAATAATCCCCAGGAATGTTACAGCGAGCAACATATCGATGGACTCGAATATAAATGCATGTGTGGCTGGTTTCAGTTATGCAAAATGATCCCAGATGGTGCGACCAATGTAACCACTATAGTCAAAGGCACACTTAATTGGCTACCTCGCCCCACAACATGCTATCTTAAGAAATGCTTCACCAAGATGTGACTGTACATAGCTTTGGGATCCTGTTGCTCGAACTCACTATTGACAAGAAATCAATTGAAGTGCTGAACCCCAACAACCAAGCAACATAGATGTGGCTCTGCCATTGACATGCAAAAGCAAGTTTATTGAAACCGACCACGAAGTTAAGTGGGAGCTATGTAGTTTGTTATTAGAGTTGGTACTCTCACTCCATGTCGCAAGACCCATGAAGCCGGATATAACAATTTTTTAGACAATAAAACCCAAAACAATTTATACCAAGCAATTCCTCTCATTTCATATAAGACTAATTAGAACCAAAAAAAACAAAACCTCAAAAGAACACTAAATAAACAATGCATACAGTGACATCAATAATGATCCACTTTCAAATACTTCGCTGAAGTTTTGATTTCGTTATATAAACTCTAAACAGTCAAAAGCCTACAAAATCTTTTGAGATAAGCCTGGTTTGTGTTGACTCATCTTCATGGACAACACTCAACTGAATTATGTCTGCACTGCACAAGTTTGTTGAATTCTATAATTATATATTATTATATTGACTAGAAACAATCTCAAGTCCAAGATTTTTGGAAGATGACATTGTGTTTGTGCATATTTGCAAGGGCGTAAATTTATAATTAATTATCATAGTAGCTTCACTCAATCGTGTACAATTGATACAGAAAACATAAATGGCTTTACTTAGGATTTAGGATACTAAAATTCAGGAGTTATACAACCCTTTCAACCTTGTCCCACATAGGTTAAGGAATGAAATGGTGGCAGCTTATATACAACAGTGTACGTGTGTGTTAATGAGTTGAAAGAAGTATTGTGTTATCGTCTTGAAACTCATGTTCACTTAAATTGATATAAGTGTGTTTGTGACCACATTTTTTCAATGGACAACCACAGCCTTCTCATGAATTTATGTAATTTTTGAAGGCCTGAACGAAATTAAATAATGAGTCATTTTGATAAGAAATGTTATATATAAAATGAACGAAATTAAATAATGAGTCATTTTGATAAGAAATGTTATATATAAAATGTCACCGTTTATAAGATATAATGTAATTAGTTATCTAAACGTTATAACATATTACTCATTTAAGATATTTTCTAATTTAAATGCTTTTTTCTTCATAAAAAATATGTGCACACATGCAAATAATTAATAATGGGACAAATTTTGGGGCCCTTAGAAATTTTAGGACCATGAGTGGTCGCTCACCTTGCACACCCTCAAAGACGGCCATGTGGACAACACTTTAACGCGTTCTTGATTGGGAACCAACAAATGTCTATTCCTATTGGAACCGTGGATAGAATTAGGTAAGCTATTTGCACCTTCTCTCTGCTTTCTTAACCACTTCACATATGAACAAAACATGATTATTTTGATGCTCTTTATCATAAGAGAGTGATCTAGTGGTAAGACTTTGTCCACCTCTTGGTCGAGAGCTTGAGATTTTTCTTGTCAAACTTTATGAGTCTTGCAAGATGGAGTGGATCGGAGAGTATCAAGTCTGCATACTATGTACCCAACGTGGTGCGGGTAGGGTGGCCCTCGTATCTGAAGAAACAATTGATGATCTTAACTGCTTTCCAAACAAAATGTAGTCGGTTCGTTAGCATGCGTGTAATATAGATTAATTCACTATCTCATCCAGTATCTTAATCATCATGTGCCACCGCGTATAATCCATGAGTGTTGATTTTTCACAGGTTCCATACTTCATACTTCCAGGATCGTCTATAATAAAACAAGCATCATGAATGCATCATCATCAAGAACAAAATAAGAACAAGAAACACGTTTGAACCCTTTAAGTAATCTGATATATAATAAATGGAGTTAACTTTTACAAACGATCCTAAGCCTATATATACTACATGAAGCGTTGCTTCCTAAACGACGCACCGGATCATCCAAACGTTGTGATGGTTTGTGATGTAACCGTTCCTTATATCTACCCTAACTGCTGCGAATTAGGCCTTGATTGGGTTAACAGATATGACCCATAAGCAGACTTCTAACTTGACCCATACACTAATACATACGAATTACATATACTAACTAAAGTCTTAATCATAAACAATAACATTTGTACTAACAACATTAAAAGGCTAACAATTTCCCCCCTAATGTGTTAGTATCAAATTCTTCACATCCTTCTGAGTTGCCTGCTGTCTTTTTTCTTCTATGCGTTGTCAGGAACTCAAGAACAATCCTTGTTGTACACTTGTTCCATGCTGTAATCTATCTTCTCTTCTATGCAACTTTCTGTTCTCTTCTCTATTCGACTTTCTATTCGACTTTTCTGAGTCGAATTTGGATTTCTTCTTTTCTTTCTCTTGATTGATTCCCTGAATCAATCGGTCTCTTCGGATCTTTTACAATAGCACTATCAACCTTCTTTGGATCTTTTACGTTAGTACCATCAACCTCTTCTTTCTCTTTCTCTGAAACGATTCCCTGAATCGTTGTGCTTCTTAATTGATTCCCTGAATCAATTGTCTCTTCTTCTTTTCTGGATTCTTGAGTGATGATCAAAACATGAATTGTTGTGTTGTTTTATTCCTTGTCTCTGATACCATGTTGATTTTTCACAGGTTCCATACTTCATACTTCCAGGATCGTCTATAATAAAACAAGCATCATGAATGCATCATCATCAAGAACAAAATAAGAACAAGAAACACGTTTGAACCCTTTAAGTAATCTGATATATAATAAATGGAGTTAACTTTTACAAACGATCCTAAGCCTATATATACTACATGAAGCGTTGCTTCCTAAACGACACACCGGTTCATCCAAACGTTGTGATGGTTTGTGATGTAACCGTTCCTTATATCTACCCTAACTGCTGCGAATTAGGACTTGATTGGGTTAACAGATATGACCCATAAGCAGACTTCTAACTTGACCCATACACTAATACATACGAATTACATATACTAACTAAAGTCTTAATCATAAACAATAACATTTGTACTAACAACATTAAAAGGCTAACAATGAGTATATCGGTGGACTCGGATATAGATGCATGTGTGGCTAGTATCAGTTTTGCAAAACTGACACCAGATGTTGCGACTAGTGTAACCACAATAGCCAAAGGCACACTCGGCTAACTCGCCCCAAAATATGCTATTAGGAGAAGCTTCACCAAGATGTGACGTACATAGCTTTGGGATCCAGTTGCTTGAACACGCTAGCGATAAGAAACCAATTGAGAAGAGTGAAATCGACCACGAAGTTAAGCGGGAGCTATGTGAAACAAGAGATGAGAACATGACCTCACGAAGACGATCAAAATATCAAATCAGGTACTTGTAACAACATGATATTAGTGTTTCAACAACATTATTAGTAACCACCTAACTACTAGTTTCAAAATGACATTCATGTTACCAAATAATTATACGAAATGACTTGACATTGTAAGCAATAAATAAGATTCACACTAAAAAAATGTTCTATGATGTACAGGAACTGTTTAATTGTTTAAATGGGTCGATACCAACAAGTTACCGAAATTTAAATGGGGTAAGTGAGCTAAGGCTGAAAGATAACGAGTTGGTCGACCGGATACGATTAGGAAATTCGGAAAATGAGAAAAAACTTGAAGCTTCAAAATAACTCAGGTCTATGTTATTGGAATGGAATTATCAATGATTAATTCTATAATATCAAGATACAGATCCTTGATAGAAAAACCAAACTCATCAAAACAACAATACATTTATTATCATGAACAAATTGACAAACAAAAATCAAAATTTTAATTATGTTAGGAGTAACTAAAACATTATATAAATGAAGAGACTTATGAGGGATTGGCCAAGATATGTTCTCTCGAATACTATTTCATTGCATATATATAATAGTCTGAATTTTGTGATTAGTTATCTTAGTTACAATTGATACAAAAAGCATAGATGGTATAAATTAAGATACTAAAATTTGTGGGAGTTATTATAAATTGAGACTTCGTTTTTATTAGTAACAACCATTTGAAGTTTGTCCAACATAGGGTAAGGAAATGAAATGGTGGTAACTAATATAAGTACAGCGGTCAACGCGAGTCTTATGAATTGAAAGAAGTATTATGTTATCTACAATGCAAGCTTAGCCACTTAGATGTATGATTAATTAAGGGGATATGCTGGCATAATAGATAATTTATACAAAATCTTAACTTTTGAAATGGTGGCTTAATACACCTATAGATATTACATAGATGATTACATCTAAATCTTAACAAAGTTGTAACTTCTAAAACGATGTTTAGTACATCTAAATCGGCAGTATAACTATAGTTATCCTTATATGTATACAAATCTTTCACAAAATGGTTTGAGATAATTACAATTGAATGCAGTTGTCAACATGTATATGTCGTATAGATTATTAAAGTAGTTTTTTGTTTTTCTGTCGAAAACAAGCATTGTAAATTCTGTGCGTTGTGATGGTTATGAATTGGACCTGATGTTTATAATTAGTTATCATAGTAGATTCACTCATACGATACCGAAAACATAAATGTCATAAATCGGGATTTAGTATACTAAAAATGCATGAGTTATAATTTGGACCTAGTGTCTTTTTAACCATTTCAACCTTATCCCACATACGTTAAGGAATGAAATGGTGGCAGCTTATATACAACAGTGTACAAGTGTTATAATGGGTTGAGAGAAGTATTATGTTATCCTTGAGGTACGTGAACCCTTAAATGAAGATGTTACTTGATTTAAGTGGAGACGTTTCTTATGGTATAACTCTATAACAAATGAGAGAATTTAGATGAAAATGAACTTGTGAAATGATTCCATTAACTGTGAATGAAAGAGTACAAGAGTATATATACAGTTACTGTTACATTGATCTAATCTAACTAACTGTTACAAGCTATGTTATATACAAGTTAACTAGTACAGACATATTAGAATGGATGCATCTTTTCCAAATGAGCTTGATGTCTTGTACAGTAAGGTGAAGTATAATTTCCAATGGTTTTGTCTTGAGCTTCATCACTGCTGCTACTTGGCTTGTGGCTTGAACTTTTGACTGCAGAATTGACTTTGGTGTATGCACCATTATCCCCCCCACAAGTTGGCAGTGTGTAGGGATCACACATGCCTAACTTGGATAGACATTGATGAAAAGGATAAGTAGGAAGACCTTTTGTTAGGATGTCTGCAGCTTGTTGATGTGTTGGAATGTAGGATATTGAAATTTGCCCTGCTTTGATTTTGTCTCTTACAAAGTGACAATCAATCTCAATGTGCTTAGTCCGAGCATGTTGTACTGGATTTGAAGCAAGAGAAATGGTTGAGATGTTATCACAGAAAATCTTCACTGGAGTTGGAATTTGAACTCTGAGATCATTGAGAAGAGAACATAACCATGTAATCTCACAAGAACAATCTGCCAATGCTCTATACTCTGCCTCAGTTGAGGATCTTGATACTACTGGTTGCTTTTTAGAGTGCCAAGATATAAGACTATTTCCTAAGAAGATTCCAAAACCTGAAATTGATCTTCTTGAGGATGGACAATTGGCCCAGTCACTGTCGCAGTAAGCATGAAGTGTAAGAGGATTAGACCTGGGGAAATATAAACCTTGACCTGGACTCATTTTGATGTATTTGATAACCCTGTGTAGAGCTTCCATATGAGAGGTGTGAGGCTTTTGAGAGAATTGACTGAGTAGTTGTGCTGCAAAGGCTATGTCTGGTCTGCTGATTGTAAGATAAATCAGCTTGCCAACAAGAGTTCTGTAGAGTGATGGATCTGAAAGTTGGTCACCTTCTTCATAAGTAAGCTTCTTTCTTGAGTCAAGTGGAGTTTTGGCAGGCTTGGCATCTTGTAGATTAGCATACTCAATAAGATCAAGTGCATACTTTCTTTGAGTCATGACAAGACCAGTTGAATTTCTCAGAAACTCTATGCCAAGATAATAATGCAATGGTCCAAGATCTTTGATGCTAAAAGCTTCATGAAGTTGAGCCTTGACTTCTGAGATCAATGTATTGTTGTTTCCTGCTAACAAAATGTCATCAACATAGATCAAAAGGATCAAAGTATCTGTACCTCTGTAGTAGGTGAAGAGAGAGTTGTCTGAGTGACTTTGTGTGAAGCCCAGGTTGAGTAGAAAGGTAGTGAGTTTGATGAACCACTGTCTGTTAGCTTGTTTAAGGCCATATAGTGACTTCTTCAACCTGCAAACTGTGTTGGGAGGTAAGTTCTTTTTGTATCCACTTGGCACCTTCATGTATACTTCCTCAGCTAGGTCTCCATGCAGAAATGCATTGTTGATATCAAGTTGTTGAATGAACCAATTGTTGATGGAAGAGAGAGCCAATAATGTTCTGACAGTTACCATCTTTGCAACTGGGGCAAAGGTTTCTGTATAATCAATGCCTTCTTTTTGGTTGTAACCTTTTGCAACCAACCTAGCTTTGAACTTAGCAATAAAGCCATCAGCATTATACTTAATCCTATAAACCCATTTGTACCCAATGGCTTCTTTGTGTGCAGGAAGTATAGTGAATTCCCATGTGTCATTATCTTCTAGTGCAGTTATTTCATTGTCCATAGCCTCTACCCACCTAGGATGCTTAGATGCTTGAGTGTAACTGGTTGGTTCAGTTTCATGAGTGATTGAGTTGATGAGATGAAGCATGTGAGTGTTGTGAATGTTTTTGTAGTTGATGAAATGAGAGGTGTGATGTTTTGATTGAAAAGAGTTGGTTGAAGGTTTATAGTGAGTGAAGTCTCTGAGTCTTGAAGGGGTGAGTTTGATTCTAGTGGATCTTCTTGGAGGTGGTGGTGGTGTTGGTGGTGGTGGGGTTGTGGTTGATGTGGTAGATGAAGAAGGTGTGGTGTGAGGTTCTGAGTGAGATGAAGATTCTGATGATGTAGGAGGTGATGAAGTTGATTGGGAATGGTCCTGTGAGAATGTATCCTGTGAGGATGTAGGTGTGGGGGTGTTGGAAGCAGATGTTGTTGATGTACTTGATGAGTGTTCTGGGGAAGGAGTAGAGTGATTATGATTATCAGATGAAGATGAGGGTGAAGGAATTGGTGTTGTAGTTGTTGATATTGGAGGTGATGGATAAAATGTGTTGTTGGAAGCAAAGATGTTTGGTGGAGGTGTGGAATAAGGTGTGGCAGTATGAAATGGAAAAATATGCTCATGAAAGGTTACATTTCTGCTGACAAAAATCTTTTTGGTGTTCTGAGATAATAATAAATAGCCTTTTTGATGTTCTGGATAACCAAGAAAAATGGATGGAATAGCTCTCTTTTCAAACTTATCTGGTGTGTGTATGGAAGCATAGGCTTGACATCCTATAATTTTAAGATTTTGAAGATCTGGAACAGTGTTGTGAAGAGTTTCATAGGGTGATTTGTTGTTTAAAACCTTTGAGGGAAGTCTATTGATTAAGTGAGTGGCTGCCATGAGACAATATCCCCATAGATATATTGGAAATTTTGCTTGAAAATGAATGGATCTTGCTACTTCCAGTAGATGTTTGTGTTTCCTCTCTGCCCTTCCATTTTGTTGAGGTGTGTTAGGACAAGAAGTTTGGTGTATTATGCCTTTGGTTTGTAAGAAACTGGATAATGAATGACTGACAAATTCTGTGCCATTATCACTTCTCAGTGTTTTAATGTGAGTGTTGAATTGAGTTTTGACATGATAACAGAAGTTTTTGAATGTTGAAGTTACATGTTGTTTGGATGGCATTAGAAAAGTCCATGTATATCTTGAACAATCATCAACAAGAGTAAGAAAGTATTTGCACTTATTAAGTGTACTGTGTTTGTAAGGCCCCCATGTATCAGCATGAATTAGTTCAAAAGGTTTAGAAGCATGAGAAGTACTTGATGGAAATGGTAATGCTGTTTGCTTAGAAAGAGGACAAATGGTACAATGTAAATTTGATACATCAGAAGTGAATGAGGGTAACTGCTTTATTTGTTTTAATACATGAGCAGATGGATGTCCTAATCTAGCATGCCAGAGATGTAAAGTGCTTGAATGAGATAAAACTGTGGTGGGAGGTAGCTGAGATGATGGGGAAGAGAATGAGCTGGTGTTGTTCTCTGGTTTGATGATGTAGAGTCCATCAGATTGGATTCCATGGGCAATCCTCTGATTGTTGCCCTGAAAAATGCATGTAGAGTGATTAAAGATCACTGAAACATTGGTTGTTTTGCTTATTTGGCTCACAGATAGTAGGTTGTAGGCAAAGGAGGGTATGTATAATACATTGTGAAGAACTAGGTTTGGTTTAATCCTCACAGAACCTATGGTTGTGACTGTAACAGTGTGTCCATTTGGTAGTGAAACAATGATAGGAATTGTGCATTTGATGATGTTAAACATGAGGGATAAGGCTATGCAAATGTGATCAGTTGCACCACTATCTACTACCCAAGCATCTTTAAACAATGAAACACAAGAGGCTATGAACAAATATCTCCCTGCAGCTAAAAGTTTATGATCACACTGACCTTGGTTGTTCTGAAGCATTAGCATGACTTGATTGAACTGATTTTGCAAGGCATCCAATTTAGCATAGACTGCAACATCACTTTGGGTTCCACTTGTGCTAGCTTCATTGACATTTGCTTCATCTTGTCCCACTGTTTGCCCTGTAACCATATTAACATTCCTTGGCTTGTAGTTGTTGTTCCTGTTTGACCCATTACCAAAACCAGATGCTCTGTTTGACCCATTTCCATTTCCATTGTTGCCTGGTTTGAATTTACCATGGAAGGGGTGACCAATGGGATATTCTACAAGCTGATAACACTCATGTTGATAATGTCCTTCTTTTTGGCAATGACCACAGATAATGCCTGGTTTGAATGCACTTTTTCTATTGTTTGGGACAGTGTTTGATCTTGGATTTGATTGTTGTCTGTTGGTTGATGATGTGTTGGTGTTATTGTATGATCTTGGATTGGTGAAAGTGTTCATCACTGTGGGTGAGATATGAGATGGATTATTGGATTCTCTTTGCTTCTCTTCTTGTCTCAACATAGCATATGCTTTGGTTGCATTTGGTAATGGCTGCATAAGGAGTATCTGCCCTCTGATGTTTGAATAACATTCATCAAGCCCCATCAAGAACTGTAACAACCTCTTTCTACCTTCTCTTTCACCATTTAATCTCCCATTTTCACAAACACAGTTGCAAGTACAGATGTATGGAGCCTCCAATGCATCAATTTCATCCCATAAACCCTTCAACTTTTGGTAGTACACTTCAACAGATGCATTCACTTGCTTCAGTTGTGTGATGTCATTGGAAAGCTGATAGATTCTATGGCCATCAAGTTGTGAGTAATGTTCTTGAAGTTCTAACCATAAGGCTGATGCAGAATGAACAAAACTGAGATTGTTGCTAATTTGATCACTGACAGTGTTTAGAATCCATGAGATAATCATATCATTATTTCTCTCCCATAATGCTCTGAGTGGTGATTCATTGTCAGGTTCTTGATATTCTTTGGTGATGATTTTCAACTTGTTCTTAGCATTGAGAGCAATCATCATGGATCTTCTCCATGAGCTGTAATTTTCAGATCCAGTGAGTTTCTTGGAGATGAGAATGAGACCTGGATGATCATTTTGGTGTAGAAAGAGTGGATGGTTAACTGATGTAGTATCCTCAGTGTTTGTTTCAGTCATTTTTGCTGGTTTTTGGATGATTGTAAGTAAAATTGAATGATGATGATGAATTAAGATGAATTTTGTGATGATTTTGATGTAATTTGATGAAAATTAGAGTGATTTTGATGGTGATTATGAAGGTTTTTGATGTTTGTTAATGGCGGAATTATGGAGGGAAAGTTTGTTGAAAACAGTTATTGATGATGGTCAAAGTTTGTTATGGCAGTCAACGGGTAGTTTGTTGTGGTGGTTAGTGATGGTCATGACAGAGGACCATTGTGGTCGGCTCTGATACCATATAACAAATGAGAGAATTTAGATGAAAATGAACTTATGAAATGATTCCATTAACTGTGAATGAAAGAGTACAAGAGTATATATACAGTTACTGTTACATTGATCTAATCTAACTAACTGTTACAAGCTATGTTATATACAAGTTAACTAGTACAGACATATTAGAATGGATGCATCTTTTCCAAATGAGCTTGATGTCTTGTACAGTAAGGTGAAGTATAATTTCCAATGGTTTTGTCTTGAGCTTCATCACTGCTGCTACTTGGCTTGTGGCTTGAACTTTTGACTGCAGAATTGACTTTGGTGTATGCACCATTAAACTCATACGACTTTTGAAAACTTAAATTAATAAATTCGTACATGGTAATCGTATATGACTACATTCAATTCGTAATCTATCATCTTCTTGGACAACACTTAACTGGACGCGTTCTTGATTGGGAACCAAGAAATCATTATTGCTATAAAAACAGTGGATGAAATACTACTTTTTCTTAAGGCAAAGATGCACACACACTTTGTTACGACTTGGATCAGAACCTCTCAGTTGATGAGTTACATGAAAATATGATGTTTGATCTTGGATTATCCTGTTTTAACTTATTTCAAACTTGTGCTAACTAGTTTTTGAAGATTGTGGTAAAGAGGATCACTTTGCACGAGTTCGACACAATAATGGGTGAGTTTCCGTTACTGTTGTGCAGAAGACTAGAACGCTTAGTTGCATACGACTACATGCCTAATCGCAATGTGTTGACTCATCTTCATGAACAACACTCAACTGAATAATATCTGCAAAAGAAAATGGCGTTGTGTTTGTGCATATTTGTAAAGGTGTAAATTTATATAGTAGCTTCAATCATATATAATTAGGATACTAAAAGTGCATGAGTTATTATAAATTTGCTTTTAATAATAACCTTTCAACCTTGTCCCACATAGGTTATGTGAATGAAATGGCGGCAGCTTATATACAATAGTGTACATGTGTGTGACGAGTTGAAAGAAGTATTATGTTATCGGATAATCTTTCTCCACTGAAATCAAGATGTTACTTGATTTGAGTGGGGGATGTTCTTAACCGTATAACTCGTACAAAGACTTGACTTTTTAAAACTCAATATATTGACTATTAGTACATGGTAATTCCTATTAGTACCATAACTCAATATATTGACTATTAGTACATGGTAATTCCGTACTAATATGCATGTATATTTTACTTTGATTATTTTACGTTATATGCATATACATGGAACACTTAACAACGATATTACAAGTATGACTGTTTGCCATTATAAAATCTCGGTGCTGTACCTCGTTATTAAACGTTATTATTATGTTATCGGATAATCTTTCTTCACTGAAATCAAGATGTTACTTGATTTGAGTGGGGGATGTTCTTAACGGTATAACTTGTACAAAGACTTGACTTTTTAAAACTCAATATATTGACTATTAGTACATGGTAATTCCGTACTAATATGCATGTATATTTTACTTTGATTATTTTACGTTATATGCATATACATGGAACACTTAACAACGATATCACAAGTATGACTATCTGCCGTTATAAAATCTCGGTGTTGTACCTCGTTATTAAACGTTGAGTAAGTACGCAGATAGTATGTGTTGATTTTCAAAGTTGAGTAAAATCTCGTCAATTAATAAATTGTGAAAAAAAAAAAAAAAGTTACTTTAAAAAGGATGGTAGCTAACTTGTATAAGAGGGGAGGGAGTAATAACGTGATTCAGGTGTTATAGCCTATGTGGCAGGTTGCTAACGGCGTTGCTGTGTTATCCCCACTCCCTTGTTGCTTGCGTTGCTGCTGCGTTTTCAATTACGTTACCATAGTAATGCGCGTTACTAAACTTGAAAGCTATATTAAAAAAATAATAATAAAAAAAAATCACACCGCCCTCTCCAACAACAACAACGACTATATTTGAATTAAAAAAAAAAAAAAAAAAAAAAAAAAAAAAAAAAAAAACAAAACATTGCCATTCCAACGGCTAGAATTTGTAAAGTTTTGCTATTTTTTTTTTTAACCTTATAAACAGATAGGGTATTCTAACCCTTTTGCAAACACATAATAGAACCATCTTATATCCAAAAAAAATTATTTCACAATGGATCAACATCCAACTTATGTCGCACATGTAAACCTTTCTGATATCGAAGATGAAGCCGATGCTTTAGCAATTATGGCCGCCTATGAGTTCCAACGAATACAAGAAGAAGAAGCCGAATCATCTTTCCGGTTAACCCGTAACCCAATTCACCGTGAGCGTGAGGTTGCAGAAGAGCATTTGGAGACCGACTATTTTAATGTACATTGTAAGTATCCAGATAGAGACTTTCGTCATAGATTTCGTATGAGCCGAAAACTATTTCTAGAAATAGTTTCCGGTATTGAATCATATACTGCCGATCCTCTTCCTGCTCATTTTGCATACTTTAGCCAAGAACCCGATTGTACAAGTCGAATGGGTATTAGTGTTCTCATGAAATGCACTATGGCCATTCGCTAATTGGCATACGGCAACTCACCGGATGCGTTCGATGAGTATTTGCAAATGAGTGCGCGTACAGGACGTGAATTTCTGGATAATTTCAATATGTGCGTTATTGATTTGTTTAAACCTGAGTTTTTAAGAAAACCAATGCATGACATTCAAAACCTATATGCAAAACATGAAAAGGAACATGGTTTTTCGGGAATGCTTGGTAGCATCGACTTTATGCATTGGCAATGGAAAAATTGTCCCGTGTCATGGCAAGGTCAATATGTTAGTGGTCATAAAAATACCCCACTATATTGCTTGAAGCTGTTACGTCGCATGATTTGTGGATTTGGCATGCTTTTTTTTTTGGTATAGTGGGAACGAATAATGACATCAATGTTTTAGATAATTCGCCATTCTTCGATGACCTGCTTAAAGAATGAAGCCCATGTAGCTCCGTTTGCGGTAAATGGAGTTGTGTTTGATAAGGGTTATTACTTAGCCGATGGAATTTACCCACAATGGGCTACTTTTGTCAAATCGTTCAGAACAGCTTCAGACGAGAAACACAGTTTCTTTAAAAAGCGACAAGAAAGTGCAAAAAAGGATGTTGAACATGCTTTCGGTGTTCTCCAAGGACGATGGGGAATAATACAACAACCAGCACGAGCTTACGAGGTTTCCAAGATACGTAGAATCATGTATTCTTGCATCATATTGCATAACATGATTTTAAAAGACCAAAAGTTTGCTCTAAGTGAGTATAGAACATTGTTTAGGAATCCGGCTAGACACATGCAAGACAGATGGATTGACGGATGTGATGTGCGTCGTCGAAAGAATAAAAAATTACGTGACAAATATGTTCATCTTAATCTCCAACAGCAGCTTATGGAGCATATTTGGCGTGAACGTGAGGAGTTTATGGAAGTAGATGACGAATAGTTTTAGTTATTTACTTATCGTATTTTTCATTTCGTATTTTATTTCGTAATTTCTTTTATGTCGTTTTGTTTAATGTAATGTTTTTTATTTCGCATTGTAGTGTTTAATTTTATAAATGAAGTGTTTGAATGTTTAATGAATGAAATTGTTGAGGGTAGAATTTGTAAATTGTTATTTTTAAAAAAGGTGGGTCTCTGAAAATGGTGTTATTGGGTGTTATGATTTCCTGGTATTTTTAGTGTTATGTTATTTGGTGTTAAAGTGATGTGTCGCTGACGTGACAGTGGTGTTGGTGTTATTTCGTGTTACCACTCCTTGCTCTCTAGTGGTAAAGGCTTAAGTAGTTAAGCGAGCCCAAGTGAGAGTAGTACCGGTTTCGGTGACCGACCGGTAAGTCCTCACTTGGGAACCACAAGCTCTAATGATATCAGGCGAATCGGGAATAGGAGTGGGGTTATCCCCTAAGGAGAGACTCGCGGTTGGTATCTCTACCCAAGGATGCGACACTAACTCGAGTCAACAACTAACAACTAACCCGCCGTTCAAAAAAAAAAAAAAAAAAACTCCCTGCTCTCTAATATGTAGCCTAAGTTTTATGTTATAACAAATTACATATAATAAAAACGGTGATAACTACTTGAAATAATTTGGATACTGAAATTATTTGTAGTTGCAACAAAATGTATAGAAACAATCTCATCTACAGATGTCTAAACAAAGATATATATGTTCTCTCGAATCCTATGTCGTTGCATATTTATGATGGTCTGAATTTTGTGATTAGTTATCTTTTAGTAACAATTGATAGAGGAAACATAGATGGTGTGAATTAAGATACTAAAAAATGCGAGAGATAAAGAATTGCGGCTTTGGTTTTATTAGTAACAACAACCTTTTCAAAGTTTGTCCTACATTGGTCAAGGAGATGAAATGGTGGTAACTAATATACAACGGTCATGACGTGTTTTCAGAGTTGAAATAAGTATTATGTTATCTGCTGTGCCTCTGAGAACTTGAATAAAGATAATTGTTTAGTTTAAGTTGTCTTGGTAAAGTAGGTAATTTATACAAAGTATTAACTTTTGCATGTTTATAGCTATTTTTGTATATGTGCAAATTCTTCGATAAATGGAATAAAAGAATTACATCTAAAATGTTGTATGTATATGTGGCAAAGATTATTACGTAGTATTTTGTACTTTTGTTACTAACAAGAACAGTTGCGCATTACAGTTGGTATATATAAACATCAATATGGTAAACACTTCAAATTTAATTATAACTAATTACATGTAGTTATAAACATTCAATATACAAAGTGTTTCAAAACAATATTAGAACAGAGCAAGTGTCTAGCAGGATTATGTCATTATGGTAGTGAAGTAGGGTCTTAGCCGTTTTTTACTAATGTGCCATCTTACTGAATAAAATGTGTTCAAAGCTTGAAAGTGTGTCTATGGAACAAGCTAATGAATTAAATGTGTTCAAAGCTTATGTAGACAAAACACAATCTCCAACCAGAAAATAATCCTTCTAACCATGGCAAGGACTATGAAATCGACCATTGATCACCACCATCAAGTGCGTAAGCTGCATGGAATTCAAAACAACAATGATGCTACTCAAAATTCAACTTTGGCAGGTGAACAAAGTCACAAAACGAGTGCATTAGGCGAATCAAGCTTTGCTCCAAGTTGTGAGATTCAAGCCGAAGACATATCAGCAAAGAATCGACAAAATACAACTAGTTGGCTAATTAACGCGTATTGATTTAAAGCTTTATGTTTAGTGACAATATGGAGATCTTTTTATTTGGATTATTTGTGTTTTATTATAAAAACTACAATATATCGAACTAATGACTACTATTAATATGAATGTTTACTTATGTAACTTGTTTGATTGTGTTCTTGCAACTTTGAAATGTCACAAACAGTTAGTTGAATGCGACTATGCGCCTAATCGCGATGTATATTCATGGACAACAATCAACTGAATTGTATCTTGGTTACATAAGTTATGATAATTTCTATAATTAAATATTGACTAGAAACAACATCATCAACAGATGTTTAAACAAAGATAGGTTGGTGTTGTGCACATTTATACGGGTGTAAATTTATACTAGTAATTATTTAGCATAGTAGCTTCACTGATATATATACAATTTGACACAGAAAACATAAATGGCAAAAATTAGGATTTAGGATACCAAAAATGCATGAATTTTTATAAATACTATTTTGAACAACAACCATTTCAATCTTGTCCCACATAGGTTTATGAAAGAAATGGTGGTAATTTATATACAAGAGTGCAGATTTGACTGACGAGTTGGCATGAGTAATATGTTATCCGGTATGAGAATATACTAGGGGTGAGCAAACAAAACCGAAACCGAAAACCGAAAAAACCGACCGAAACTAAAAATCGATGGTTCGGTTTTTAATTTTTCAAAAACCGAAAAATACGGTTCGGTTTCGGTTTTCGTCCAAAAACCGAACCGTAAAAACCGAACCGAACCGATTATATTATATAATAATATATAATTAATATAACATGAATAAATAACTAAATAAATCAAATTTATAAATTCATATTCATTTTGTTGCTAGATTTATAATATATTTATCTTAACGTTTATGTTTATATGTGTGTTTATCGTGTCGTTTGTTTACTTTAGAATATATCAATAAATATATGACGATGATCATACTCTCTGTATGTTAACTTGGATTTGTGTGTCTTATTTATAAATGTGTAATTAAAGGTTTATGCAATAAATATTATTATGCTTAGATTGACAAAAAAAAAAAAAAAAGTAAATAAGAATAACCAATTTTTTTTTATGTAATATAAGTTTGTTGGTATATATTTTTCATGCCCAAATATAAACGGTCAGAAACCGAAAAAACCGAAAAACCGAACCGAAACCGATAATAAACCGAAAAAACCGAACCGCCAAAAACCGAACGGTTTCGGTTTTGGGTTCTATAAAAACCGAACATTACGGTTCGGTTTCGGTTTTAGCCAAAAACCGACCCAAACCGAACCGTGCACACCCCTAGAATATACACTTGAGAAGAATAACTCAAGAGTGTTTCTTGTAATTGGATAACTAATACAAGTCTTAACTTTTTTAGAATCAATGGCTAGTAAACTTTCATCCTAAGTTTTTGAAACGGTGACAAATAAAACCCGAAAACCAAATCACCTTTAGGAACAACCGTTAGTTTGGTTTTTTCAAAACCAAGAAAAGTTTTGGTGCAATTCTCACTTTTAGTTGATGATAAAACTAGTCAAAGACATATCACTTTAAATAACATTAAAATAAAAATATAAGGTTTATTTATTTTTATTTTTTTAGAGATTTTGGCTGGAAATGAACAGTGCGACTAACATTTTCTTTAATTATTTTTTTCTACAATTGTTATATAGTATAAATAATTTGTCATTATATTTCTTTTTTATTTATGTATACAACTTTTTTTTTTTATATTTTACATACGAACTTTTTAATAATGTATATTGTGTGAAACTACGAACATACTACTCCGTATGACTATGACGTGTCACAACTTAATCACCATAATTTTGATATTAATAATTCTTAATTATACACATGATAGATATTATTAAAAGTTCATATGTAATGTAGAAGAAAAATACAAGTTGAATACAACCTAGAATATAGTGACTAGTTAGGCTAATGGTAATGAAGACCTTTGCGAAGGTCAGTCTAGAATTTAGTGACTACGGCAACCCAAGCCAAACGCATCCCCTCACCGAGCCGAAAAAACCAAGCCGGAAAACCTCCAAGTTCTGGTTTTGTTAATATATTGTTTCATCAAGATATCTTCTTCATCATGTGACACCAGGAATAATTCACAAGGATGTCAACATCTTACTTGAGGCTATGTAGCTGGTTTCAGTTATGTAAAACAGATCCCAAATAGTACCACCCATGTACTACTATAAGTGAAAGGCATACTTAGCTCACTCCCACGAGAATATAATGTCTTAGGAAGAGCATCGCTAAGTTTTAAGGTATATAGCTTTGGCATCCTCATGCTCGAGATCGCTAGTGCCAAGAAGCCCATGAAAGAGCATAACCCGAGAACCAAATAGATTGAGCTCTTCAATTGGCACACGAAGATACCTGAAGCTGGGATTATGTAAACGTAGTCTGTTAGCCATTCTCAACTCCCATGTATAACATAGCCTGTTAGCCAGAAGCTATGGAGTTGTTAGGCAACTTGTAATAACGTAAATTCACATTAAACCAGTATCCATATAGCTAGTTTAATATATAGACACTGAAAAATAAAAAGAACACCGAAAAATAAAACACTGTCACATTCATAAATCTACTGTCAAAAACTTCGCGGAAGTTCTGATTTTGTTATATAAACTCTCAACAGTCAAATGCCTACAAAATCTTTTGTAATAAGCCTGGTTTGCAAGCACCGGGCATAGATCATACAGATCATCAAGATGAACTATTCAAATATTTACAGCATATCTGAGACGAGCCTAGTTTGCATGACTGATCAAAAAGTCGCAGTTTACAACAAGTTTTAACAACAGCATTTTTTGTTTACGAGAATGTGTCTTCACGGTCTCCCTCAGCCACGTCACCTTCTTCCAGATTGCTAAACTCCAAGAAATGTGTTAGCCTGTGATCTCTTCATGATAATATTCTCGTGGAGTTCCTAGCTTTATCCCTTACTTCATGCCTGCTGTATGCTTCACTCCCATGAAATTGTAATTCCACGGACCTTTATCAGGAACCTGAAGCACAAAATCAATAAAGAGATTAGTTACCAGTCATCATAGTGAGTTGGAAGATACCCATGAGGGTTGCTTCCATTATCTTTGTTAGCACGGCCCCATTCATATCCGGTAGGAGTGAGCTTATATGCAGTCAAAGAGCACGAACCAGGGGTGAAACTGCAAGTCAAAATGATTGATTTCTCTCCATCCCATTGCTTGTTGTTTTCCAAAATCCGAGCATGGAATGTAAGGTCCTAAATAAATCATATCATACAGAGGTAAGTTACCAAACATTGACTAGAAACAACATCATCAACAGATGTTTAAACAAAGATATGTTGGTGTTGTGCACATTACAAGGCTGTAAATTTATAATTAGTTAGCATAGTAGCTTCACTAATATACAATTTGACACAGAAAACATAAATGGCAAAAATTAGGATTTAGGATACTAAAAATGCATGAATTTTTATAAGGGTGCGTTTGGTATCCCACTATGAGAATGAATCTATGACTTTGAAATTCATTAATGTTGTTTGGTTGGTTATGGGGCACACCACAATGGAATGAGGATACCATTATATGTGGGTTTTCTCATAGGAGTATAATTTGGTGGGTATGTGGATACCCATGAAAAGTGATATCTACATACCCATTTTTATTCCACTCTATTCTCAAACCTATACCTATAGTGATTCCATCAAGCATACCAAACGCACCCTAAATACTGTTTTGAACAACAATCATTTCAACCTTGACCCACATAGGTTTATGAAATGGTGGTCATTTATATGCAAGAGTGCAGATGTGATTGACGAGTTGAAGTGAGTATTATGTTATCCGGTATTAGAATACACACTTGAGAAGAGCAACTCAAGTGTGAATATAATGCCTGGATATAAATAATCTTTTTTTTTAAATATCTTATCTATATTTTTTGTTTTTATCTTCTACTTGTGTTAGATTAGATTTTCAAAAGGGATCGAAACCAAATCAATCAGTGTGCTTAACGGGTTAAATTTGTATATTACAAAGACATAAATACAAAAAAAATTAATCAAAAATGTTACGATATTTACTCAAGGCAACAATATATGATTTAAGTTTAAGTGACGGTGGGCTTAAAATCGTAAATTACTATATCTAAAAATTAAAAACATAATTTAAATAAGAAGTATTTAAAAATTAACGATCACAATTCAACAAAAACAAATCATTTCAATAATCTAAATAAAATATTGGAAAACAACCCATTTTACACTAAACTTATAAAGTGAAACACAAATCCTATCACTCCTTCATTAGTGGGAGTTCCAATATACTAACAGCATTAGACAACGGGTAAAATAGTCATCTAGTAAAGATGGTTAATAGTAACTAAATATTATCCATGAAACAAAGGATTGGTAAAAGCGTAACAGATGATAGATTAGTCAAAAAAGCATATAATCTTTTTGACTTTTAATAATGAACCGAAGCAGTGGCCGTAACGTAATAAGCGATAGAAAAGAGGCTATGCACGAAACACAATATTCCTCCGATTGAAAGAAAATGATGATGAGATAATCCACACGAAGCATTTGATTTGTGGTTTGCTTTCGTCCCAATCACTAGCATTCCCAATCCAACGGCCAATATGATCCTGATTTAATTTAAACAAATCAAAATTTTACTTCTTCAGTATCAAGATCATTAAAGCTCACGATTTAAAAAATTACAAATGATCACAATTACCAAAATCATAGGCGTTAAGATTTTGATCTAACTTTTAAGGTATTTCGATTTTACGGCCCCGCTAAGCAAAACGAGTCAATTTTTACACAGGATCATAAAAGGCACAAAATCTATGTAACATCTCGATCTTACCATATGATCGTAAGATTTCAATCTGATTCAACCCTACTTTCCTTTAATTAACTTAACTATGAAACTCTCAATGAATGACTTGTATTTTTGTTAAACTAAAATGATAAAATAGACGTGCTTAATTATAAATGCTTTATAAAAGTAAAATATATTGATATTAATTAAAAAATCAACATCCTTAATCACCAATTATATATTATAATATTATAAATCATTATGTGTTGCATTTTCACATTATGACAACTTTAATAGCTCTTCTTTCTTCATGAATTTGTTAACAATCACCTTTGAATATGAATTACTATAGATATAAGATATTTGAACATTTAAGTAGGATGTTCCGATCTCAATCTGATCTTATGATTTTGATCTTGCAAAAATAAAAACGAAGTAAGATCTCTGTTTTAAACATGTAATGTAACACCATGACACATTATAAGAAATCTTGACACATCGTAAGAAATCTAAGGCCGTAAGCATTGCATGGATATTGGGGCATTTGCATATTTATGATACTATACCTTCACAAAGTTAGTTGTTTCCATAATTTGGATAAATTTAGCAGAGATCTATATGATTCGGTTACCAAATTCAAATTGAAGTAAAATTGCATCGGGAGTTTTTTGTTTGAACGTAGCAGTTTGAAAACAAATATACATAACACTTGTACTTTTAGAGATAATTACAACATAAACCATTTTGCATGTTTTTGTCTTTCACAACCATAAAATATAACCTCTACATTTAAAGTCAGCAAGTTTGAGACTGATTTTTAACATGCTTAATTCGTACATGAATCAATAATATAGTTAAACGTAAAAGAGATAAGTATCTAAAAACACCAAATGATGACACCGGGCAACACATACGCCTATCATTTTAAAATGTGATATTACGTAGCAAAATAGTTGCCTAGCATTTGACAGAACAAATTCAAAATAGTATACACATCTCTATAGTTGCATAAATGTGCTTTAGAACTTAAAAATTTTGATTCAACAACTATTTATCACACTTAAAAATTTTAGAACTTATACATCTGCATGATCCAACACGTTCTCTTTTTTCATCTCTTGCTAAAATAAAACTTTATCAATACGAATTTTTGAACAATAGCATTTGGATTAACGTTGCAAAAAAATCAGCCTTCTTAAGAAATTTCTAAAATTTACTATGTTTTGATAACATATTAAAAGCGAGAAATGTGTTCGCCGCTTATAATATATCATGACACGAAGATGGATTGTTTGCAACATCAAAACATTCCTAGAAATGTGTTAGAATATTCATGTGACATATTTAATTATAAGATAGAGTAAAAAGAGTACCATGTAAAGAAAAGAGATAGCAAAGACAATTGTCTCCCAGTAGAAGCTTTATGGATCTCATCATGACTACAAGCAGTGCAACCACTTAGCAAATTGGCCAACACATGGGCTATAATCAAGAGCACAATTGCAGCAAATCCAAGCCTATATGCTTCTTGGCTTGGTTCTTTGCACTCAAACAACCATAATCTCAAATGCTTCTCCTATTAACACAAAAATAAAACAAAATTAAGAAGCTAGTATTAAATTTATTCATACAAGTCGAATTTTCATTGTCGAATGAGACAATGTAGTTATCAAACCTGATTTTGAGCTGCTTCTGCTTTTATACCAAGAATCCCGGCAGTTATATCCAATGCAATAATGAGAAAACAGACAAATGCACCAACACCTCTGTTAACCATTGTAATCACAATCAGTAAATGGTAGGGAATGTTGTGTGTTTTGAAAGTGAACTTGGTTATGGGATAAAATTTTTAAAGGTGTTTCATATATGGGCTTCATGTGGAAAAGGGAAAGCTTGTTTTTTTTTTTGGAATAGTTTTTCATGAGGGTTTTCGCATGCTTTGTAGTGCTTTTGGTTAAACTTTTTTTCTCTTTGGATTCTTTGGAAGGGTAACAAGAAAAGTAGGGTATAAAACAGCTAATAGGAAGTGGGTGGTGTCTAAAAGAATCTAATACTTTCTTTGATCGTTAGAAAAACTAAGAAATATAACATATATAAGTAAGTGATGCAAGTCTTAACTTTTTTAGAAAGTGTGGCTTCTACACTTTCATCGTATCTAAAATTTTGAAACGGTGTCAAACAACCGCTAGTTTGGTTTTTTCAATACCACAAAAAGTAAAAGACTCACTTTATATAACATTAAATAAAAGTATTAAGGTTTATTTTTCTTTATAGACTTTTTTTTTTTTTTTTTCACAAATGTTATATAAATGTTATACAGTAATTTGTTATTACATTCTTTTTTATGTATACAACTTTCTTTATATTTTACATACAAACTTTTGAATAATGTATATTGTGTGTAACTACGAACATACCATGACGTGTCACAACTTAATCACCATTAATTCGATATTTATAATCATAATATGTCCTTAGTTATACACATGATACCATTAATTCAATATCATAATATGTCCTTAATTATACACAAGATAGATATTATTAAAAGTTCATATGTAACGTAGAAGAAAAATACAACTTGAATACAACCTAGAATAAACTGGTTAGGCTAATGGTAATGAAGACCTCTGCGAAGGTCGGTCTAGAAAATTGGAGCCCGCCCACCCCCCCCCCCCCCCCCCCCCCCACACACACACACACGCGCGCGCACACTGACGCACACACTACAGCAACCCAAACCAGACGTGTCCCCTCACCGAGGCAAAAAAACCAAGCCGGAAAACCTCCAAGTTCTGGTTTTGTTAATATATTGTTTCACCAAGATATCTTCTTCATCATGTGACACCAGGAATAATCCACAAGGATGTCAACATCTTACTTGAGTATGATTTCAGCGCATGTGTAGCCGGTTTCAGTTACAAAACATATCCCAAATAATACCACCCATGTACAAAACATATCCCAAATAATACCACCCATGTACTAAGTGAAAGGTTTTGGTTTCCTTTTTAGATTTCTTGTTTTTGCTTGGTGATCCCTCTTAGAGCCCATGTGGGATAATTTTATAATATATTTATCTTTGCTTTCCAAAAAAAAAAAAAAAAGTGAAAGGCGCAACTAGCTCACTCGCCGAGAATATGATGTCATAGGAAGAGCATCGCTAAGTTTTAATGTATATAGCTTTGGCATCCTCATGCTTGATATCGCTAGTGCCAAGAAGCCCATGAAAGAGAATAACCCGAGAACCAAATAGATTGAGCTCTTCAATTGGCACACACGAAGATACCTGAAGCAGGGATTATGTAAACATAGTCTGTTAGCCATTCTCAACTCACATAGCCTGTTAGCTAGAAGCTTGTTAGGCAACTTGTAATAACGTAAATTCGCATTAAACCAGTATCCATATAGCTAGTTTAATATATAGAAGCGGAAAACCTCTATCAACCAAGCAACGACAACAAAAAAGTAAAGCCACAAACAAAATGAACACCGAAAAATAAGTCACCTTCATAAATCTACTGTCAAAAACTTCGCGGAAGTTCTGATTTTGTTATATAAACTCTCGGACAGTCAAATGCCTACAAAATCTTTTGTAATAAGCCTGGTTTGCAAGCACCAGGCATAGATCATACAGATCATCAAGATGAACTATTCAAATATTTACAGCATATCTGAGACGAGCCTAGTTTGCATGACTGATCAAAAAGTCGCAGTTTACAACAAGTTTTAACAACAGCATTTTTTGTTTATGAGAATGTGTCTTCCCGGTCTCCCTCAGCCACATCACCTTCTTCCAGATTGCTAAACTCCAAGAAATGTGTTGGCCTGTGATCTTCATGATAATATTCTCGTGGAGTTCCTAGCTTTATCCCATACTTCATGCCTGCTGTATGCTTCACTCCCATGAAATTGTAGTTCCAAGGACCGTTATCAGGAACCTGAAGCACAAAATCAATATAGAGATTAGTTACCAGTCATCATATATATAGTAGAAAAATAAAAAGCTCCGCTTTAAATATCAAAAGTGTATTGAGATTATATAGTCCTGGTGATTTGGTGAAAATTACAGAAACCGCCCGTCATCTATACTTCGTTGCATATGTGGTGTGTGAATGCACTGAAACTTGCTTTCACTTCCGGTACATAATCGGTTTACTATTTATAGCGAAAAGCTAATCTAATTACATATTGAGGGACTAGAAGTGACAGCAAACAGTGCAACTAGCAACCAATGCAGATGATATGAAGCAGATAATTTCCATTAATTCCACCAAATGCAAAATTAACTCAAGAAGAAATTAAGTTCCACCTAATGTAAGAGCAGTCGTTGCTTACCATGTAGAACCCGAGAAAACGGTCACTTAGAAGCATCTGGACCTTCTCATAGTGAGTTGGAAGATACCCATGAGGGTTGCTTCCATTATCTTTGTTAGCACGGCCCCATTCATATCCGGTAGGAGTGAGCTTATATGCAGTCAAAGAGCACGAACCAGGGGTGAAACTGCAAGTCAAAATGATTGATTTCTCTCCATCCCATTGCTTGTTGTTTTCCAAAATCCGAGCATGGAATGTAAGGTCCTACATAAATCATATCATACAGAGATAAGTTACTAAACATTGCTACATCTTTAACAGGTCTAAAGGATAAAATAAAAATTGGCCAATAAAAGAAATGGTCAAATGGGTCAAACAAGTCAACCAGGTTTAAAAGGAAGAACAGACCTGTGGCGACAACTGAGGAAGCTCGTTTGGTTGGGTGTGCATCCATCCCAATGGTTCAAGATCATTAAGGAAGTCATGTTCCGGGAGAGATGATGGAAGATGCACTTGCTGATGGGTCCCCCACTGTGGCGGCATGGCGATGCAACGAATTTCTTTCACTTGAGGGTTGTCAGGTGGACTTACACCATACAAGTAGCCAGAAATCTGAGTTCTCAAATCGGCAATGCATATGAATTTCTTCAAAATATTCTTTGGCATAATGTATGTGTACCCCGTTTCCTGCACAAAATATCAATAAAATACACATAAGACCTTAGAAACTAAAGCTGTACTACCTTATAGAAAGTAGTGCAAGTGATGTTACCTTTATGTCCTCTGAGTTTACATATATATGATTCACACGGAGATAGAGGTTTGTAGCTGATATTGCTCTCACACGCCAGTCAGTTTTGGAAGCAAAAGCAGATTGTTCGTAGGGACTCGTTGTAGTAACGATGAGTTCATCACCATGAACATTGGTAGTCCTGGTCGTCACTGCCGTCAACTGACTAGCTTCCTTTGCCTACAAGATACAAATCAAGTATGTCACATTTAATTTAAAAACAAAAAAAAACAAAAAAACAAACTACAAAGGCAAAACAAGGTTTCATGTATCACTGAAATAATCTGACTCCATAAAATAAAAAAATAATTGACAAGTACCTGTTTCTCTATCTCAGCTATTTGTTGGCGCTGCTGAGAAGGTGGGGTAATTTCAGCACCAAGAATAATGTCACGTATCTCAGACTGTGTCAGTGCTGAGGTGTTAACATTATTCTTCTTTGCATAATCAGACAATATGAGATCTCTTAAGGCAACTTCAACCTGCACCAAACGACACATTAGCTTCTGTTCGGGTAAAAAAGAGCAACAAATGCATAAATATAATGCTAATAATGTGTAGATCTATGAGGTTTACCTTCACCCACTGATCGTCTGTAAGAGATGGCCAGATGTGATGGGGCTCTGTAACAATAGTCTTATCAGGCTTGAGCAACATCTTAGCCTTCTCATTATTCACATGTAGAGCTCGCAGAATCAAAATTAGCCTAGAGAACGCTGTGTATGATGATATAGTCTTCAACCAATCATCATATATATTAAACAGCACCATTTGCGGTTCAGATGCCTTCAGAATCAGATCACCAAATTTCTCAATTTTCAGACAAGCCTGGAACGGAAGCTGCAACTCACTTCCCTTGATAACAATATTGGGGAAATCAAGCAAATGGACTTCCAAAGGATCCAACATGCCTTTACGAGTGACAATGATCTGCTTTGGCTGTTCCTCAACAGGCAATGATCGAACAAGAGCAGCCACTTCTTCTGCAGTTTTCCACTTGGCAAGCTGACCAAGACGCTTTTGCCCTGCCCACACACTTGTGTGAATAACCTGTAATATAACATTTAATTAGATGTATAATTCAAACTAAACAGAAAAATATATGCACATTGCTGAAAATAACAGAAAGGACAAACCTTCAAAAACAGCTGTCCTGTACGTGGATTGAAAATGAATATAGCACCATTAATCGGTTTTGTTGTAAGATTTCCTTCAAATGTCTTGTGAATGGTCACACGGTACACATTTGTATCATCAACAAACCAAATAATCTGATTGCTGAAGATTTCTCCATAGTTCTGTGACGACAGGTAAGGTTCAGTTGGCTCAGAAGAATACAATTGCAACCCTTTCCGTATACGCTCCCTCAAAACATATAGAGCTGGATTTGACTGCAGATAAAAGAAATATCATAAGCTTTCCAGAATAAACTATGAACCACAAACAGACTACTGAATACCAAAGCAACCAAAGTATCAAAATGAAAAGATTGCACAATACCTTCATGATCTTGTTCATAGCCTGGGCAAGCAGCGGTTTTGACCCTGGGAACCAATTACCAAAAGCAGAATGCAAGTTGTATGCAAGATCCAGTCCAATCATCACCCCTGCAAGTTTTACATACAATAACTTCAGTCTATACCCAAAAAATTAAAAATTACTGTAGAAGTAAATAGAGCCCTCGATAATTAAACTTTTATCCGTGTACAGATATTGGGTAAAATTAAACTTTTTAAAACGACCTAATCTGCATAAATGAGTTATGTCTGTATTACAGCTTCATTTTAACTCGGTCAACCTGATTGCCCTATCCATTTGTAGCTAAATCTAGTCAATTTTACCCGTGTGACCCATCAGATGTAAAAGATAACGCCAATCGACACAATAGTAAGCAAATAGATCAAAGCTGGCACATCTACAAGTGATAGGCAAAGCACAAAAGTCATATATTGTACCTGTTGGTGAAGGATAAATAGACATGTTGTCGGTAGTGTAGTCCATGAACTTGGCTCTCGTGTAACGTTCAATATCATGAGAATCATAATCACCCCAGCGAAGCTGCACATCAATCCAGTACTTATTAATTGCTTTCTGATCAAAGATATCCTTCGACTCAGCAACAAGACTGGGTTTTGACATCGGCCATCTATGTGCAGCAAATAGGAGAATGTCAGCGCATGAGCTGTTCATTTTGTAACTCTTTCTAGGATGGATTGTTTCCTTCTGCACAGTCTCGATTTCCAGTGCATCCAACTCCTGATCCAGAACCTGGCAAAGATCCATCACCACACTCTCATGGACCTTCTGCCACAAGTGAGCACGGAAGATCTGAATGAGAGAGATCTTCAAGGTGGGAATCTTCCCGTGCATGAATATTCCAGTCAAATCCAGTTGCACTTGAAAACCGACATACACATTGGCTCGGTTAATGGTAGGTGACCACCAAAGTGTGAACCTACGATTTGGAATCTGGTTCAGCCCTGATCTCTGAGCATTTGTCAGCTTCTTGTACTTCATCGACTCCTCAAAACCTGAGGCCTTTTCCCAAAAGAGACCCTCCCAGGTTGGGAAACTGTAAGATAATGGAAATTGCATTACAATTTTACCCTAATATGTCAGACACAAAAAAAAAATAGAAGACTCGTGATTATGGACTAAAAGAAAAAAAAATAAGAAATAACAGGGCTTACTATGTTCCCTTGAAGAGGGTATGCTCCAGAATACCCTCAACCCCACCAAGTGCTTGGATAACATCAGTTCGGTAATTGTTCAAGTTCCAAAGTTTACCATCATGCCTCTGATGCGTCCACCAGAACGGATTTTGTTTAAGAACTTGATATTGCTTAAAATCTGTCCTCACTCTCCATCCTTTGTCATATGCTAGTGTGTGCCGGTCCTTCTGAAACAAGGTATTGATTCTTGGTATTCCACGATCCCACGAGTCCTGACATAATGTTTCAAAAAACATCATTTCAACATGCCTTAATCACAAACGTGAACATATATAATAGATAAATTCAAAAGGTACTAACCTCCAAGTCTTCCAGCGTTAAACGCCTGTTCTGTGACTGGGCTTCCTGCCTCTTCAAAGCATATTCAGCCCAAACACGTTGTGAATCAATGAACTCGCTCTCCCATGGCTGTTGAATACAAAAAACAGTCAGGAGACAAATGACCACATAAGATTTAATAACATCTAGGGACTCGATCTAATACCTGTATATAACGATAAAGATTTGGGATCAGCTGGTCTTCCTCATGACTCATACCACTCCTGAAGTGGGTTACCCCAACATCGGTCTGCTGACTGTAACGAAGATCACTCTGTGGAATTAATATGTGACCCATTGACAACATTCCAAGACCTCCAATCTCCTTGGGTGTGTAGAAAATCACAGGAGGGAACCTATAAACAAAAAATTATAACACGTCATACATCAATAAAAGGTTACAATACTGTGTAGTAAATTAAAGCTTCAGGACACCTACCTGCTAGGCATCTTGGAATTTAATCCAATCTTGATACGGGTCTGGATTTTGTTTTCGCATTTGACCAACAAATCCAAAAGCTCTTGTGTATGCACAGTCGCTTCCCGGAAGTATGTCATTAGACCTGCAAGATAATAAACTGTTAGTTTTTCATACTTGCACAATATAAATCATGCGAAGAGCTACCAGAAGTCCAAAGTAAATACCTATCAGAGCTGTATTCCACTTGTTAACAATTTTTGTGAATGTTGTAGACCCTGAACTCATAAGAATTTGCCTCACACGATTCTCAAACACTTTCATGTGTTCATCATCAACTCGTAGAAAAGCAACTGCTGTACGCTCTTTTGTCTGTTCATTCTGCAAATTCCAAACTCCGTCTTTTGTGTTACTGAATGCCTCCTGGGTCATTCTTATTTTCGGCAATATGCGGACCTCAAACCCACACCTGCATGCCATTGACAAAGGTTTCATTAACATATAAAGTATGATTTACTTTAAAATAAAACAACCTAGTATGCATAATATGATTACACTGAAAAAGCAGAGAGTATGGTCCAGCAAAAGACAGAGCAACTTACATGCTAAACAGCAGGTTTGGATTGTCTTTGCTGTAAACAGAGACAAAGCTGTTCTCCCACTCCAGTGTTGTGATACTTCGGGGAAGACGATTCTTCATGTCCCAAAAAACACTTCTTCCAAGATTCACTGACAGAAAAACAAGAGTGTGAGGTTTAGAAAACATTCATATATTACTTCTTCTACCACAACATAATCTCTAGTATATCTCATAAATATAATATCTAGAAGCTTACCATCATGCTTCATGAGCCTCATTCTTGCATCTCTCGGCCAGCACTTTTTGTTGTTGTAACCGACCATATTCTCGTTGTTAGGATCGGGGTGCTCCGTGAGATAGCGCTGGATAAGATCACGAGCCTCTTCATGTGTAAAGCGGAATAGAATGTGAACTTTGTCAATGTAACGAGAGTAAAGCCTTATTGGATGTCGAGTTTCAACTTTAGTGTCCCAAAAGGTAATGAACTCATTTGGCATCTGTGGTGGACCAGCAATCTCACTTGCACGAGTCAAACCAAGGATTAAAAGATCCAAGACCAATCCATAGTACTGAACCACAAAAGATGCAAACTGCAAGCCACGTATCAGTCCATAAGAGTTTGTGTGGCTCATATCTTTATAAGACAGCACAACATTGTTCTTTGCAGTGACATAGTCAGCAATATTGTGGTCAAGGACCAATCGCAGAAGCCTGTTAAGCATTGTCAGATCAATCTTTTCAAAGAACTTCTCAAACTTGGTCTGAAGCATCACCACACACTGACCATCACCAGTGTCCCATATACCCTGCAAATTGTTTATGCCCTGGCACCATTTATAAACCAAGAGTGGCGGTGGCTCAGAATCTGCAGGCTTGATCCAGTTGGGAAATAGATGACGCTTGTCGCCTTCGTACCACAAGTATTGATCAAGATATGCGTCGGTGATCTTTTCAAGAGGCTCAATCTCATAGACTGGAATCAGATAGCTATACAAATCCATAAACTCAATCCCAACCTGCAAAACAATAACCCACTTAGTTTGAGATGACACAAAGCAAAAGATCCTACTGTTCAGCTATGATAACATTCACACAAGTAACATGATATGGACTTACTTCTTTGAAAGCACGCTGGGTAAGAAGATGACGTTTTATTCTTGATAAAGCCTCATGCGGATTGTCATAAGCTTGTTCAATCAAACCCAGTTCTTCTCTTTGAAGCTGATTTAACCTCACAGCCACACTATAAGATTCCTTAAGCCTCTCGAGAGCAAGAATAAGAAGCTTTGTATCGTGCTTGTAAGACAATGGTGGAAACGGTATAGGTGAGAACTTTCTAGATTCCAACCAATGCACTGTAGTTGTGTAGATAGCCACAGCTTCTTCTGGGGTGACATACGGACCATCTTTTAAGTAGTTGTGTTGGCGCTCCTGTAAGAAACATAGAAAAGCAGGAAATTAATTATCTCCAAACATGTGATATTGCAGTTAGCTAGTAGCATATTATACACACACACAATCACCCATACCTGCTCTGCCTTCAACCAAAGACGAGTCAGCCTGCCTAAGTTCTTCCTACAGACAGTCTTATCAACTGTGGCACCCCTCCGTATACGTTCACGATTATAGTGAGCGACATTCGTCCACCAATCAGCTTTTGACTTCACGTACCGAAGAATCATGTTCTCGATCGGAACAGGCAATCCCGGAACCTATAAACAGCAACGTCAGATGTTAAGTCAGACGAATATAACAGGACACTGCATATATTAAATATGTAAAGAACATGTCAGATGAATAAGTTCCCAAAAATTACCTTCCAGGGGATATTTGCCTTCCAACAACGCCATGCTTCACTCAAGTGCTGCAAGATGGTCCTCGCCTTGTTTTGCTTTATTCCCTCTGAAAGTTCAAAAGAGAAAGTACAGATTAACAATCCCTTCAATTAGATGAAAACTAAATTGAACTACTTTTTGGGCAGATGATCAAAATATGAAGAGATAGAATTATAACCTGGCATGGCATCAAGAACATCATGCATCACAGCAGCACGAAGCTCCAAGTCGAAATGACTTTCGACACGTTGCTTTGTAACAGTCTTAGCCACACCTTTAGAATGTCGACCCTCAAACTGGCGGGCCAGTAGATTTCCCAGCCACCTCTCCAGCAAAGGCACTATACCACGCAGGAAAAACAGCCACACCCTCCACATAGGTGCCCAAAAGCCACATCCAGGGCCTTTACCAACAGGCCCGGTATTAAACCGGTAATAGATCAAATGTTTCAAATCTTTGCACATGCGAATCTGCCTCATGAGTCGGTACTTGTAACGATACATACCAGTCAACTGGCCAACATGGGAAAAGGTATATTGTAGACCATCAGCCAACTGGAAAGCATCCACATTCCCCAACCGGAACTGAATATTTGCATCAACTACGAGCTTTGTCAAACGCAAGATCTCACGGCATAAATGGAAAGCATTCCCAAACCGTGACTTCTTACGCTCCTTGGTAGTAAGAGTCTTAACGGGCTTCAGATTAAAATTGTAATCAAGATGAAGGTAATTAAGATTCTTTCTATGGATCAACAAATTCAGCATGTTGTACCCCTGCTTACAAACTTGCAGACCTGCTTCAGCCCAATCAAGTTCTGTAGTCTGGAAAAACTTGGTAGCCTGGAGTGAACGGAACAAGTGCTTCTTCTTTTGAGCTTTTGGTGGTCTATGATGCAACTCATTCAAAACAAAGCATTTCAACAATTTCTGATAGCTAACCCTGACTTTCACTGGATATGAAGGAGGGCTGCAAAAATAATATAGACAGGCTAAGCAAGTGAATCAAATAAAGATTGCAAGCAACAATAAAAAGATGAATTATTAAGAAAGCTAAACATACCAATGCTCTTTATACCACTCAGACACAAGAGGGATATCTTCAGCACGCCTCATCCGACCAGATCTCATGTTGAAGGGACGAGGTGCAAATAACAAGGAAATACCAGCAGCTGTAGTGTCCGTGTATAAGGGAGTGTTAGTAAGCAATGGCTCGACACCATCAGGCAAAGAGAAATCATCCTCATCATCATCCTCGTAGGCTATCTTAGCACGCCGATCTTTGTTAGCAGCAGTTATTGGATGTATCAGGGGATCATAATAAAATGCAGGCAAATCAGGATCCTCTGTTTTTATGTACATGACCATTGGTGTATGATATACACATAACCTTACTTTCCTTGGTCTATTGTTGTACAGATGAGGGAACGCAATCCTGTACTCTGTCCTCAGAGGTGAACGGATAATAAGTTTATTAATATCATTAAACTCATTCCAGTCCTCATCACCTTTCTCCATGTCACGATACAAGGGTTCAAATTTCGGGCCACCTGCAAACAATCAAAACACTTTAAAAATATGCTCAACGGATCCCAACATAAGTAGCATGTTAAAATAACAGAAATGTACATGCAAAAACTTATAGAAACATACCTGGTATGCACATATTAAGAGCTTTGGCGGTGAAAAATGACTCCATATCAAACAAGTAGAAATAGTTTCTATCAATCAGATCAGAAAGTAGCTGTCCTGCTAATCGATGAAGTGTTGCCATGATAGGGAGTGAGAGGTGCCATTTCCGGTAGCTTGGTCCGTTAATAAGCTTTGTCTTCACAAGAGGCTTATGGTCATAGAACCAAGTATAGACAGCAGAATCTTCCTCCTCGTCCAACTCCAGTTGTATTGGTTCCAAAGGATCCACATCCAGAAGATTGTCAGCATAATCCAATGGAGGCTCTTCATCATCAAAAGGAGGAAACCGCATTCTCTTGAAATGTCTACGATCCCGCTTTTCCCTTCGCATCATGATCCACATGGTTCCCCACTGCAAAGTTCATTAAAATCAATATCATTCATAATATAATTGGATTACTGCAATGTTAATAAAACTTGATGTGTATAACTGTAGTTTTTTTATTTCCTACAGTTGGATTACAAGTGCAAAATAGCGTACCTGAGCAAGATATATTGGTTCAACAACCCATGGAATCTCATTTACAAACGTGATTGCGCCAGTAATGTGATATAGCACCTTAACATCACGGACCTATGTTGACATAAAAAGATTAAAACCATCAGATATAGGTAGATTAAAAAGCAACTCACGATATTAATAAAGAAGGATTACAGTCCATGCCAACGAAATAAAATTACAGTACCTGTTCCCATGGCATGGGCATGTTTTCTAGAAGCTTGTAGACAGCATGAGGAACAAATTTAAGTGCCCCTAGATACACACGTTTATCATGTCGATACTTCTTCGAAGACATGTCACCATGATCCCTGTTAAAAAAAACACCAGTTTAAAAAATTAAAACTATAAGATTCCAGACACAAATAAACCAAAACTACCAACTCATGAATATGATGATGACATAAGAGGGAAGATATATACAAAAATGACACAAAAGATAATTAGAACTTCTATCAAATCCATCTCGTAAGGTGATGAGGCATGATAATGAACACAATGAGCAAAGCTAAGATCAGGAAAAAAAAAGTTCATAAAATAATAATTCTGAACAAATATCATCTGAGCATAACTTCTAATCCCAGACAACCCATATACTTCCGAAAAGAGGCCATCTCAGCTGCAACTCCAAGAGCTAAAAATCCATAAAACTATACTCACGCCTAAGGCCACTCCTAAGATAGCAAACGATATCATGCTTAATATACCAAGTTATCATGTTACACGCACACATATATATTACTGAAACATTGACAAACAAAAATTCACAAACCCAGATGAATATCGTCTAAGCGTAACTTTAAACCCCATGAACCGCACATGCTTCCTATACGATATTATTTAGTGATACACACCCATGTTCCCCCTTCTTCATGTCAAACCACTTCTTTACAACACATATCCCTTTACTATTAAATCTTAATACGCAAAAAGAACACGAATCGATCTCGAGAAGCTCTCGATTTACGAAGATAAAACTGGTCCTAAGTAATTCAAACTATAGCATACTTCAAACACAATAACGCTCATAAGCTTTTTGAGCCGCATAATTTAATACTTGAGCTGGCCTCATTTAGTGAGTGAATCTCAAAACTAAAACTAGTCCTAACTAACTGAAACACGCAAACACATATACAAATATTCATATAACTTCAAAATTTTAACAATAAGATAATTTAGCCTCCATTAACTAACTAATTAGGCCAAAATCTACACACACACACACACATGACTTCAATAAAAGTATATGATAAGGCTAGCAACTAGTCCTAACTTTTTCAAACTACATTTACATACCACATAATTTAGGTCAAATTATTTACACGCACACATGTTACTAAAAACGTGTTCAAAACAAACGCAGCTACACATAACTATATTGGCTTTTGTAGTCAGAAAGGTACATAAACATATATATACACAAATGAACAAGTCAAGGCGTGCGAACATTCTCAGCCCTAAAACTACTCCTTAACTAATATGATCTATAAATCAAAAACACATAAACACACACAACAATAAGGCCCGGTCGCTTTACGAGCAAGCATAAGTTAATACCGAATAGATCTCAATTCTCGAAGCTGAAACTGCTCATAACTAATTCACACTATATATCAAAAACACACATATTAAACAAATAGCATAGTTCACACATATAAACACATTCGCAAGCTTTTCAAGACACATATTTTGATACACATTTCATGAGTGAAATCTCGAAGCTAAAACTATATTCCTAACCATAATGCAAACAATACATCAAAAACACATATTAATACACAAATTAGGTCAAAGCTACACATAAACGCACACATAACTTCAAATACGAAAGCATACTTTAATAGTCTAACCGATTTGCTCGACGTCAATATTTCGTTAATATTTTAAACGTCTCGATTCTCGAAGCTAAAACCACTCCTAACTCAAACTAAACATCAAAAACACACATTAACATATAAATTTTGTCAAAAACACATTATAAACACGTACGATAATGCTCGCAACACATATTTTGATACTCGTTTCGCAAGTGAATTTCAAAGCTAAAACTACTCCAAACTATTTTTACACTGTACATCAGAAACACACATATAAACACATAAATTAGGTCAAAAACTACACATAAACACACACATACATATAGAAATATATATAACTTCAAAATAATAACAATAAAGTGATAAACAGTAAATGAGCATATTCAAACAGTCTATTCAAGTTCCGCGACTCGTTAAATTTCGTTTATATTCCGCGATCTCGATTCTCGAAGCTAAAACTAAGCCAAATAGCAAAATAACTACCTGATAATACACAAACTACGCCGAATAGCAACTAAATTGACACGAATCTAAAACTACTCCTAACTAACTCAAACTACACATCAAAAACACATATTATAAAAAAAGCTACCTGACTAACTGAAACTAAACATCAAAAACACATAAACGCATATTTTTATACTTGTTTCGCGAGTGAATCTCGAAAGCTTAAACTACTCGTAACTAACTCAAACTACACAAATTAGGTCAAAAACAACACATAAACACACATATTTATATAGCCTAGCCGATTGGAGCGGCTCGTAAATATTCGTTAACATTTTACGATCTACGCTAAAACTAAACCTAACTAACTCAAACTACACATCAAAAACACAAATACATAAATTAGGTCAAAAACTACACATATATTTCGTTAATATTTTACAATCTCGATTCTCGCGGCTAAAACTACTCCTAACTAACTCAAACTACACATCAAACTAGGCCGAATAGCAACGAAATCGACACGAAGCGAAAACTAGGTCAAAAAAAGCTACCTGATGATTTTTCGAACATGTTCGGGAGGCATATCTTCCTTCTGAGTCTCAACGAAGCCAAATTTCCTCTTATCGCCATACCGCTTCGAGTTCAGCTGCATCCACTTCCTCGCTTTCTCCTCTAACCTCGCTTCCGCTTCCGCCGCCGTCGGTAACACCGTGTACGACGGCTGAGCCGCTGCCGGAGGTAGTATCGCTCCTCCGCCTGTCCCCGGGGGGGCTAACGGCGGAACGTTCATTCCGTTCCCGTTGTTGTTGTTGTTGTTGTTCCACATGTCCTGTGGCGGTTGATTGTTGTTGTACATGATGGATTAGTGGAGGTTAATCATCAAACCCTAGGTATTGATGACGTAAGCAAACGTGAGTGTGTGTGAGAGAGTGTGTGTTTGGTTAGGTTTTGGGGAAGGCTAGGGTTTTAGATCTGGTGTGAGAGTGTGTGTGTGAAGAGTGAAGGGGAAATAATGAGTGGAGTGAATGTGGGTCGGGTCTATATAAAAGAGGGATAAGGCGGTTTGGGAGTGTGTACAACGACTATTGGATATTTTGGGTGAGGCTAGCCCAATTGACACAACTTTTTGTAGAGGCTCAAGCCGAATGCAAAAGTAATAGTTTTGTCATGTCACGTCTTCATTTTTTTTTATCACTTACATTCTGTTCTCGAGTTTTTTTTAAATAATGGAAGAAAATGAGAAGGGAAATAAAAAAAAGGCGTTCTTGAGTTTTTTTTAGTGTGGTGTGATGTAGTTTGTATTTTAGTAATAACTAGACGAGTACCCGTGCATAGCAACGGAATTTCTAGCGGCAAACAATTATACTTGTGATGTTATGGCTAAGTATTTCGTGTTACGTTTATACATAAAACGTAAAATAATTCAAATATAGGTGAAACAATTTTAACATACGATAATTCAAATTAAGTTTAGAGATTAGCATTCATGTGAATATGGTATATTGGAGTCATTTTTGCATTTTAGGAAGAGAATGCATTAATCTCAAGGGAAAAATGTTAGACTCACTCATAAAATTCATACAAAAATTTCATTCGTTGACATGTCAAGGGGTGATTAAATTAATAAAAGAGAAGAAAGATAGAAAATGAACCAAACACATTACGAGTGAATTTTTTGTATGAGTCTTGCATTGCTAATCTCAAGTTACATATGTGTCTAGTCACTTTTGTATTGGGAAGATAATACATTTTAGTGTACTCCTATGGTATATATGGGTCTAGTCATTTTTGCATTGGGAAGAAAATGTTTTTTATTGTACTCGAACACCTTTTTAGGTATCTTTTCCTTAATTCAACTATTTAGAATTTAAATTTTTTTGAACTTAATTAAATCTTGTCACGCATTTGATGGGTAGGAAATTTATAAACTTTCCAAATTGATTGGCACTATAATTTAAAGTGTGTTAACATTTATACCGGATGTTAATGTGCAAAAGTGATGTGTCCAAAGTTATACATGTCTTTGAACATTTGAATATTTGAGCATTAAAAAAATAATAAAAAAAAATACACCAACTCGAGTACAGGTTAGAGAACCATGATGGTTAATGTACATATTGTCTAATTGAATGATTGTAATTGTATGTTTGAATTGGTCAACGAATTTTCATTTGTCTATTTAAAAAGTGCTATCAAATGTACAAAATACAAACAATTACGTCAACAATCTTTTGTCTAAAAGTTTTTACTTTTAGTAGCAAATATGTCGTCGGTAACAATGTTTGAATTGAGGTATATAGATATTTATTAAAAGAAAAAGGTAAAGTAAAAGAAACCTCAATACAAGTTGTAACAATGTATTGTGTTGGGAATAACATATTATATGTATTCTTTTATCTACTCAGTACTCACTATACATACACATGCACATTATTTCATAGATAAAAGTCAAACACCACATCTCTTCCTTTATGTCTTCTTCCTCACTTTCTTATCAATAGCCTCTGCAACTACCAAGGCACCAAACCATATAGACGCTGGAAAATTATTTCTTAATGCAAACCCTTCAGATGCCTCGTGACCAGCAAGCATGCCGACGAAACATTATTTAAAAGCACGAGTTTCTATCACTCGCAAACATTATTTAATCATCAAAGATGCCTCGTGACCAGCAAGCATGCCGACCAAACCAACAAAACCTTCAGATCTGATAAGATCCGGTGAAACATCACGAAAAAAGCTCACAGCACCGAGAGATGGTGGTGTTGATCAACCGAAACCAACCAAACCATTAATAAAACCATTGAAAACACCATCAAAGCCACCAACTAAAGCCACCTAGCCAATCAAAACAACCCAGTCCACCTTTAAGTGGCGGCTATTTAAGCATATGGCGGCGGCTAAAGCGGCGACAGTAGATTAACAGAAGGGGTTCGGCTAAGATGAAATATTTAGGTTAAGAGTGAGGGTTAGGTTTTACTTGTGTGTGTTTGTGTTAGGGTGTTGATATGGGCTTGGTATTTGGTAGTGTATTAGCTTTCTTCCAGCCTGTCTATTAAGTCTTTCCATCAATAGTTGATTGCAGTTTTGATTTGCAGACATTGACACGCAATTGATTTACATTTATTGGTTGAGAAGGGCAATATGTAGTAAAGATATAGTTTCCATTTGCAAAATACAGACATTCCATCTTGACTCACTAATTCAGTTTTATAATTGCATTGACCAATTCAATTGTACAAGGGTAAAATGGGCATTGACTGAAATTTCAGTTTTCCACATTTCACTTTGACCATTGAGCCATTATAAGTAGTATAGATGTAAGCCTAATAATGTAAGGTCTGTCGGCCACCTACAATAATGCACGCTAGTGCGTTAGGTAAATTATTAGTGTAATATTAGGTAAGCAATGACGTAGGTTGTAACTAGTACACCTACCTCCTCTTGTATAAATAGAGGCATTGCCTCATGTAATATGTGTGTGTTTTAATGAGTTTTAACTAAAGAGTTCTTAAAACCATCGTGTTTTATCTGAGAGTAAATTTCTCTCATGTCTGTTGAAGCGAAGATTCGTTTCTAAATAGCAGATCACCGATCCATTTACTATCAATTTACAATTCATATATCATCATCCATCACCAGATTACAAACGATATATTCTCAATCATTCACCAAACTTTTCAAAAAGAGATTCTTTATCAACCACCAAAATGTTTCGTTCATTACAATTCAACGAATATGTATTCAATTATAAAAAGCCAGCACATGGACCCATCCATCATCATTCTTTAATTAACTTTCAAGTTATTATTTTCATTAATCTTCCGCAGGTACTCTCGATTCCATCCTGGTATCAGAGCTAATAGACGATTCAAAGACAGTTAGAAGAACCTACAAATGATGCAAGAAGACGATGCAAAAAGAATAAGTCAAGCACGAACCATGTCAAAGACAATAATTAAGAAGGTTAACTACACCTCTTAAATCATAAACAGCCATCAAGAAGGTATAATTATTAAAACTTTAAATTATATTTATTAATTTTTAAAGTTTAAGAATATATAGATTAAAATATGTCAGATTTACCAACTATAGATAAAGAAGATATATCTATTATTGAAGAAAAAGAAGATGAATCAGGATTTATGTTAGATAATATGATTAATAGAACAGCTATTAGAAGATCTAAATTTACTTTATCAGAAAAACATAATTTTGATTATTCGCCATCACTTAGAGAATTTTTCTCAAGAAAAAATATAATATATTTTGAAAAAATTATTGGAGAAGAACCAGTTCCTATTGAACAAACACAAGGAAATATTGTTATTCCTATAATTAATAAACAACAAATAAACAAAAGAATAAAACAAATGAATGAAAAAGATAGATGTAAAATAGCATATATTCATATATCAACTATACAAGTAATATTAAAAAGTACTTTGATGGGTTGTAACACACCTATTGAGTTAGAATTAAGAGATGATAGAATAATAAACAGAGAAGAAAGTATTATTGCTAAAGGAAAAGGAAATTTATCCGAAGGAAAAATAAAATTTGATGTTAACATTCAAACAGGAATAAGTTTAAAAGATAAAGATATAAATAAAAGTATTACTGTAAGATATGAATTATTAAGAAGATCATTTATGTATAAAGGAAATCATCCTTTTACAATAACATATCAAATAAATTATGCACTCACTAATTCACATCACAGTATCACTTTTAAAACAGACAATAGAATTCACATAAACAAACTTTTGAACCATTATTAAAACTTGAAACACCAAGCTTATTTTCAAAACATAAATATATTGAAAGAAGAAATTCAACATCTGAAATACAATCCGTATGGATACCAACAATTGAAAAACCAATTTCAGTAACAAATGGAGAATCTTCCAATACTCAAGAAGAAATAAAAGAAATGAAGGAAATGATACGATCATTAAGTTTAAGAATATAAAATTAAAAATAATATTTAACATAATGGATTCAGGATTACAAAAAATATTATTACAAAAAAGATTAAGAGATTTAGAAGAAGATATAGAAGAGATATCACATACAATAGATCATTTACTAATTAGAATAAGTTTGAGAAATCCTTACGAAAATCTAAAAGTAATGAATAGAACATTAGTATACGAAAGAAAAAGATTAGCATATACAGAAGAGCTATTATTAAAAGAAAAAAGAAGTCCAACAATTTGTTAAAATAATGAATTATATTTCTGAAACCCTTTCTGATCAAAAAATGAACATTGAAAATAGTAAAAATATTAAATCATCTGAACCGTTTATACCATATGAACAAACTTTATTTAAAATACCACAAAATTTGCCAGAAGGAACATCATATAGTATTAATATAGATAATAACGATACAAAACAATCTATTGGAGAGAAAATAGATATATTAAACACAACACTTAATAATATAATCGAAACATTAAGTTTCCTAATACTAAGACAACTACCAGAATTATCTAAAACAATGCAAGAAAAGATAAATACTATACAAATATTATTAAACAAAAAAACAGAAGAACTTGAAACTTTGGAACAAAGTCAAATAAACATAGTTGAACAATTATCAAATATAATTAATACTCAACAGCAAGATAAAGATATTACTATTACAAAGATAAAAGAAACATTATTGAAAAAATCAACTCTTAAAATCATACCACCAATACGAATAACATAATGGAAAATCTTGAAGAACAAATTGAGACTCTTACAAAATTAATGGCATCATTAGATATACAATCCGAAGTAAACGAAGAAGATGCAGATGTAGTACAAGATTATAGTTCAGACGAAAATCCATATGAAAATCAATATAAATTCCCAGGAGAAAGTTCTTATACAAATTATAATTTTGCACAAAAAAAAAAATCTTATATAGACGAAGATTTTCAAAGACAATTTGATTATAGTCCTCCAACACCTACAGAAAAATATTTATATCAACAAGGAATGATTAGAAATAAGAAAGGTAAATGGGAACGTATACCTCCTCAATATATACCAAAAATACCAATAGTTAGAATGAATGACGAAATTCTAAATATTGATTGCGAAACAGAAATAGATGATAAGATTCAAGATTGGAGTAATAGGTTAAGTACTCAAATACAATTAACTGAAGAATTACGAGAATTACAACCAAGATATTTACTCAATTTTATAATACACAAAACATCAGGAAATATTTATAGATTTTTAGAATCTATAAATGAACTAGAATTATCAAGAATAGCAACAACAGACGCAATGATAACTTTTAAAAACATTGTAGCATGTATAGTACAAGAATTCACATGAAGAATTCTAGGAAAAGAAGAATCAAATGAAGCATTCAGAGAACATGCATATTGGAGAATAATTAATCTTAAGATATGTAACATGTGTTATTTAGATTCATTCATATGTGAATTTTCAGATCAATATTACAAGGCAACAATCAGCCTTAGAAATGTTCTTTAATAAACTCCCTAAATCTATAGCAACAAAGTTAAAAAATTCATACGCAACGATATTACAGGATAATACTAAAATAATAGAAGACACTCTAGGAGCACGAATCACTACTGTAAAAGCATGGGTTAGAAAACAATGTTTACAAGAAATAGCTAAAAAGGAAGCTCGAATTGAACTCTGTTGTGAAAGACAATCCGATAAAATAGGTGATTATGGATGTTCGCAAAAACTATATAAAAAACGAAAGAAAGTATGGAAGAAAAAAATATATAATCCCAAATATAGAAATTTTTATAAAAAGAATTCAAGGCAAAATTATTTTAGAAATCGAAAACAACATCGTCAAAAATATAAAAAGCAGGATAATTCAAAATATTGTCCATCTAATAAGAAAGATTGCAGATGTTGGTTATGTCACGAAGAAGGTCATTATGCCAATAAATGTCCTAAAAAAGGAGAAAAGAAAGAAACAGAAGTATTAAAAATAGCATATAGTCTTGGATACGAACCTATAGAAGATTCAGATATTGATTCAGATATTGAAATATATGCATATACAGATACTAGTGATTATTCTAGTGATTATGAATAAATCAATTTATCAACGTTTTATGGATAATAATTTACAAGGATTTTTGAAAAATTTAGCAAAAGAAAGAAGAGTTTTACAAAAGAAAATTTATGAGAAAATCCGTTGGGAATGGACACCATCTGACACCCAACTTGTACAAAATATTAAAGCTAATGTACAATGTTTACCGGAATTATATAACCCGGAAACAAAAGATTTTTTGATTATTGAAACAGATGCATCTGATGATACATGGGCAGGATGTATGAAAGCAATACAGAATGGGAAAGAGTTACTAGGATTAGACATTGATGGAATTCCAATCCTTCAATCTAATCTATCAAAAATACAAAGTATTGATGGAAGTCAAATTCCTCAATCTGATCAAAGACTATCTAAGACAGAATTACAGTCAGAATCTGTTTTGAAAACAGAAAAATACAATTCTAAATTATGCAAATATATTTCTGGAACATTTTCGGAAACCGAGAAAAATTACAGTACTCATGAAAAAGAGACACTCGCGTGTCTAAAAACTTTGAAAAAATGGAAAATTGATCTTTTACAAACAAGATTTGAGTTGCGAACAGACTCAAAATATGTACCAGGATTTTGGAGATACAAATTACAAGAAGACTATTGTAGAGGTCGACTAATCCGTTGGCAACTACAGCTACACCAATTCCATCCATATATCAAATACATCAAAAGCAACAATAACACTTTTGCAGATACCCTCACCAGAGAATGGAAGGATTACTGAAATCAGCTAGACACCAATTACAACAAAAAAGAGAACAACATATCTCTTTAGAAAAACAACTAGCCATTATCAGACAAGAAGAAGAGAAACTAGCCAATACAGTGGAATATTTAGCCCAAAATGATAATTCAGAATCAACCACAGAATCCACACCTTCACTATCAAAACCATCCACTCCAGTGAAATCAAAGCCATCCACTTCAAAAACCCAAACATCATCATCCAAAGCCGAATTCATAAAAATATAAGAAGATGTTGAAGAAATAGTTCAGAAATCAAGCATTGGAAAAAAGAAATGGTACGTTATTTTCAATGGACCATTCAGAGGCATTTACACAGATTGGGCACTTGCAAGTCCACACATCATAGGACAAAGTGTCAGTCACAAAAGTTACACTTCACATGAAGAAGCGCAGCAAGCATTCAAAGAAGCATACAAGACAGTTACAACAGAAGAAGTTCACAGATCGAATAGATTTATCTCTTTAAATCAAGGATTTCAAGAAAGATTACGAGAAGGATCGCATAAAATGAATCCAATCGATCTGATCAGAAAAATTCCAACCAAAAAAGAAAGAGAAGAAATGAAGAAACCGACGGTCGAGAAATTTCAAAGACTTTGGGATAGTGTCATACACTATAATGAAGTCCAAGCCACCAAGTCATTCTATCCAAGCGACATACCAGTAGGACCAAAAGTAATATTCCTACCAGGAGCAGCACCAACAGACATTCATGAATACTTTGTTCATGGATTAGTAGACACGATTTATACAGACGGAACTAGCATTCGAGAATTTCAGCAATTTCCATCAGAAATACAATTCCGGTAAAAGAGATTCTTTATCAACCACCAAAATGTTTCGTTCATTACAATTCAACGAATATGAATTCAATTATAAAAAGCCAGCACATGGACCCATCCATCATCATTCTTTAATTAACTTTCAAGTTATTATTTTCATTAATCTTCCGCAGGTACTCTCGATTCCATCCTGTATTTCTGATGGAAATTGCTTTGTATTTCTGATGGAAATTGCTGAAATTCTCGAATGCTAGTTCCGTCTGTATAAATCGTGTCTACTAATCCATGAACAAAGTATTCATGAATGTCTGTTGGTGCTGCTCCTGGTAGGAATATTACTTTTGGTCCTACTGGTATGTCGCTTGGATAGAATGACTTGGTGGCTTGGACTTCATTATAGTGTATGACACTATCCCAAAGTCTTTGAAATTTCTCGACCGTCGGTTTCTTCATTTCTTCTCTTTCTTTTTTGGTTGGAATTTTTCTGATCAGATCGATTGGATTCATTTTATGTGATCCTTCTCGTAGTTTTTCTTGAAATCCTTGATTTAAAGAGATAAATCTCTTCGATCTCTGAACTTCTTCTGTTGTAACTGTCTTGTATGCTTCTTTGAATGCTTGCTGCGCTTCTTCATGTGAAGTGTAACTTTTGTGACTGACACTTTGTCCTATGATGTGTGGACTTGCAAGTGCCCAATCTGTGTAAATGCCTCTGAATGGTCTATTGAAAATAACGTACCATTTCTTTTTTCCAATGCTTGATTTTTGAACTATTTCTTCAACATCTTCTTCTATTTTTATGAATTCGGCTTTAGATGATGATGTTTGGGTTTTTGAAGTGGATGGCTTTGATTTTACTGGAGTGGATGGTTTTGATGGTGAAGGTGTGGATTCTGTGGTTGATTCTGAATTATCATTTTGGGTTAAATATTCCACTGTATTGGCTAGTTTCTCTTCTTCTTGTCTGATAATGACTAGTTATTTTTCTAAAGAGATACGTTGTTCTCTTTTTTGTTGTAGTTGGTGTCTGGCTGATTTCAGTAATCCTTCCATTCTCTGGTGAGGGTATCTGCAAAAGTGTTATTGTTGCTTTTGATGTATTTGATGTATGGATGGAATTGGTGTAACTATAGTTGCCAACGGATTAGTCGACCTTTACAATAGTCTTCTTGTAATTTGTATCTCCAAAATCCTGTTACATATTTTGAGTCTGTTCGTAACTCAAATCTTGTTTGTAAAAGATCTATTTTCCATTTTTTCAAAGTTTTTAGACACGCGAGTGTCTCTTTTTCATGAGTACTGTAATTTTTCTCGGTTTCCGAAAATGTTCCAGAAATATATTTGCATAATTTAGAATTGTATTTTTCTGTTTTCAAAACAGATTCTGACTGTAATTCTGTCTTAGATAGTCTTTGATCAGATTGAGGAATTTGACTTCCATCAATACTTTGTATTTTTGATAGATTAGATTGAAGGATTGGAATTCCATCAATGTCTAATCCCAGTAACTCTTTCCCATTCTGTATTGCTTTCATACATCCTGCCCATGTATCATCAGATGCATCTGTTTCAGTAATCAAAAAATCTTTTGTTTCCGGGTTATATAATTCCGGTAAACATTGTACATTAGCTTTAATATTTTGTACAAGTTGGGTGTCAGATGGTGTCCATTCCCAACGGATTTTTTCAGAAATTTTCTTTTGTAAAACTCTTATTTCTTTTGCTAAATTTTTCAAAAATCCTTGCTCTGCTATGTAATTCAAACATCCTAAAAATCTTTGAATTTGTTTTCTATCTTTTAGTTTATCTGGAAAAAGTTTTAATTTTTCTTGTGTATTATTTGTTAAAGAAATAATTTCATTTTTTGCAATTTTTAATCCTAAATATTCTACCTCGCTTTGAAGTAATTTTGACTTCTTTTGTGATAGAATCAGACCTTTTTCTTTTATTCTTTGTAAAACAATTGATACTGCTTTTATATGATCTTGTTCATTTCCTTTTGTAAAAACAATGATATCGTCAATGTATGCTAAGCAAATATTTTCTAATCCTTGTAAATTATTATCCATAAAACGTTGATAAATTGAGGGTGCTTGTTTTAAACCAAAAAGTAATACGTTCCACTCATAATGTTTTTGTGGAGGACATAAAAATGCTGTTAATAATTTAGTTGGTTCATCAAGTCTTAGTTGCCAATATCCTGATTTAGCATCAAATGTACTAAAATGTGTATTTCCTTTTAATTTTTCTAAAATATAGTCTTTTCTTGGTAACTTATAGGAATCTCCTATAGTTGCTTTATTCATTTCTTTATAATTTATAACCATTCGTCGTTTTCCTCTTTTAATTTCATTTTTATTTTCAACATAAAATGCTGGTGCTGAATGTAGACTTGTACTCTCTCTTATTATTCCTTTTTCTAGTAATTGTTGACATTCTTCCTTGAATTCTTTAACGTCATTCGTAGTATATGGTATTCTATTAGGTACATTTATTTCTGCTAATGAATCCTTGAATTTTATTGAAATTAGCTGATTGTTAGTGTTTATATCGTCTAATGGATTTTCACTACATACTTCTTTTAACGCATTTTCTATATGTTCTTTTTTCATTATTAATAGTACTTCTACTTGAAACTTTATATTTCGTTTTATCATTCGTATATACTCTATTCGTGTAACAATTGGTGTTGTTACTAATTCTCCTGTTTCAATATGTTTTATAATGACAGATCTATCAGTCTGTGTAAATGGTTGGTATAATTTTAAAAAATTATTTCCAATTATTAAATCTATGCCTGAATCGTGCATGTAAATAGTTGGTGTTATAAACTTTCTTTTATTTATATATATAGGTACCATTCTTCCTACATACCATATTTTATGTACTGATTTGTCTGCTATAACTATTTTATGAATCCCTCGAATTAACTATCATGTAATAAAAGTTAATCAAAACTTTTCTTGTGTGGTATCTACTAGAATACCCGTAACCGTGTATTATTGTGAGTGTGTTTAATTTAGTTGGCATCAAAGTTCTTTAATTTCAAGTTTCTACTAGAATACCCGTAACCGTGTATTATTGTGAGTGTGTTTAATTTAGTTAGCATCAAAGCTCTATAATTTCAAGTTTCTAGTTATGAAATGAGACATTTTTGACAATATTTTGTTGTTGTTAATTTAAAAAATTTAAGGGGCTTGTCAGCATCTAGTTATATCACAAATTTGGATATCCAAAATTTGCGATTATGGTTTTATGTTAGATATTATATTCTATCTAAGTTTTTTGTAATTCGGATATCCGAAATTTCATATTGCAGTTTTATGCATCTGAATCCAGATATCTATAAATTTTGAAAAACTTTTATATGACTTCCAAAACTGTCATTTTATAAAACCCAACTTTTTAGTAAATTATGATCAAGTTTTCGGATATCCGAATACGTATATTTTTTGAACACCCAAAACCTAAATCAAGAAATCCTATAAAGTTTCGGCTTTGTTGCTCTCCCCTAGTAATATACTTAGAATCATCAACATAGATAAAAAAAATGGCCTTATTTTGAGTTGAGTATACTTTTTATCCACTAAATATGTAAGTTTTTGTGCTGGTTTATTTGTATAAAGTAAAGTTGGAAACCATTTTTAAAATTTTATTTTCCGGGTTATATAATGAACTTTGGCTCCCCTTAGCTACAAATCCTGCCTCCGCCACTGTTTACCACTACACGAGGCTAACAATTTTCAAAAGGAACACCCAGTCGTGTAAATAATATTACAAAGAACTTATTTTCTGAAAATCCTCATAGGTGAGTAGGAAACGTTGAAATTATTTGAATAACTGATTCTCTGATACCATGTTGATTATTGAGATAATGATATATGGTGTAAAACTTGTTTTTTTGCATTCCATACAATAGAGAGTGATACATATAGGGGATTACAAAAGCTATTTTGGGTAAATAGATAATTACCCATTAATTGACAAGTAATGAGGATAAGAATGACTACTAGGATGAATACGGTTTAACAATATTTTCTTAGAAAAAGACACAATTTAAGACTTATCTGACTGATATAATTAAACCGCTAATAAATGTCTCATCATTTGCAGAATTCAAATCTACAAGAGCCACATAAATTCTGGTTTCGTGCACCTAGTTCAATCATCATTTACGGATTTTGTTAGTCATTTGATTTACGGTCGATAAATCTTTTTGTCACCACCACCTACCCCAAGTTCACGTTCAAAACCTCAAAAGCGGGTAAACTGAGTGGCCCTATAGAGAATTTCGACTTTCTTGGCTCTCAAGTACGCGCCCATGACTATTTATGTACTCGTCCCTAGACATCCTAAGATGTCCAAACCTTGTACTACCAAAATGGGCATTTTTTTAAAAGAATTTTCATGTATATTGGTTTAATAGGTATAGTATATGTTTTTGTTGACGCAATAGTACTTCAATTGTTGAGGACATGCAACGTATAGATCTGTTCTAAAACCATATTTCCAACACACCATATTTCCGTGCCCCTTTAATCATAAGCGTAATTTATTTCTCACATGTTGACTATGAAACGAGCTAATAAGAGGTGACAAAAAGTAAATTTAAAATTTAAGTACAATGATCAACTAACATGTGGTCTAGTGGGTAAAGCTTAAAGAGTTGAGCGAGCCAATTGTGAGAGTAGTACCGGTTTGGGTGACCTACCGGGAAGTCCTCACATGGGGGCAGGACCACATGCTCTGTTGATACCATCCCCCCACCGCAAATGCTCAGATTGACTGGTCAGCGAGGGGCCTGTTTGAGAAAATGGCCAGGGTTCATAGCCCACCTCCTGATAAGTACAGTCACTGGGACAGGTGCTCATTGCCTGGGGCCGGGTCCTTGGGGGAAGGTCCGGTTGGCATCCTTAGGATGCATGGGACCAGGGTGATCCCACCGATCTTCACCTTTTGAGAAAATTTAAGTACAATGAATGTGACACGTAAAGAGCCTACATATTTTCTCTTCTCTCAAAAACATCAATATGACCTATCATGTTCATATTAAAATTTAGAGGATCTCACTCCTTTTTCTTTTTGGATATATATGTAAATTTGCATTCCCAAAGGTTCGACTATATTATTGGTTAAGAAACATAACCAAAATAACTTTGCACGTTAGAGAAAATATGACATTAATACAAAATTTGATGTATGTAAACAAAAATTGTTTTATTTTTATTTATTTATTTATTTTGATATCCTAACACATATTAAAGAAAATATGACACTGATACAAATTTTGATGTATGTAAACATTTTTTTTAATGATTTTATATTCTATACTTAAGTCATAATATATTCAAAAGTAATAAATAAACCAAAAAGTAAACTTATAAAATGTAAATCAAGTCAAATAAGCTTATTAACTGAAAAACAAATTTTAAACAAACACAAAAACACCCTTTAAGCTCTGTTTTCAAATTTTTTTAATAAGAAAAAGTAAAGAGAGAAGAGATAGGATGTAACATTTTTTTGCCTAATTTTGAGGAAAAAAAAATTTATTTCAAAATTAACTAAAACCATCATATATCATACTATCTTATAAAGCATTTAGACATTATAAAAATAAGAAATACTTAAAATTAAGTATTGCAAGTTCTTAAGCTAAACGTACAACTAATTAAAACACATTTTTCTAACATTAAATACAATTACAAGTTCTTAAGCTAAAAATATAACTAATTAAAACATACTTTCCAACATTAAATACAATCTTTAAATAGAAATACTGAAAATTCGGCATTACAAGTTTTTAAGCTAAAAGTACAACTAATTAAAACACATTTACTAACATTAATAAACTGGTTTATAAATACAATTAATGCAATTATTAAAATACTCCTTACATAAGAAATACAAATTATCAAGCATATTGTACAACCAACTTAAACACAATTTCTACATTAAATGTCACTAATACAAATAATAAAACACATTATACAAATATTCAAGCCCGAACGAGCAACGTGCCAAATGGGCTTGAGCTTGAATGGGCACGGGCTAAACGGGTTCGATCCCGAACGAGCACGGGCCAACGGGCTTGATCCCGAACGAGCACGGGCCAACGTGCTCGAGCCCGAAAGGTTTACAACTCTTAGCTATCACTTTTTACTTTTGATGTCGTTAACATTTATTTTAGGGTACCCGCCGCTGCAACGCAATATGGCTGTAAACGAACTGGACGAACACGAACAGAGCCTCGTTCATGTTCGTTCATTAAGACAAATAAACGGACACGAACGCTTAAACGGACGATTTTTCTTGTTCATGTTCGTTTATTAAGAATATGAGTTGTTCATGTTCGTTCATTAAGACACTAAACGAACGCTACACAAACATAAACGATCGAATATAAATAAACATAGACAAACAAACATAAACTTTACTAAATTATGCCAATATATTGTTTTGGTTAAACAAACCAATTTTAAAATTATACAATTAAAAGATATGATATATGAACATAAATAAATAAATGAAAATAAACGAACGTTAACGAACGCATAATCGGACGTTCACGAACATAAATGAACGGACGTGACTTAAGTTCATGTTCGTTCATTTAAATAAACGAACGTAAATTACTGTTCATGTTCATTTATTTAATAAATAAACACACATAAACGAACTTTTTACCGAATAGTTCATAAAATTTTCACTGAACGTTCAGTTCGTTTAAGGCCATAATACGCGAGAACCAAGTCAAACAAGTCAAGGACGAACAAACAGAGAAAGTGAGAAACACCACCTAAACGTCGTCGTTTAACCGCTACATCTAAACACACCTAAAACAAAACAACCCACCCGATCATTTACACCCCTGTATATCTCCCCTTCCCCAAATCTGAAACCCTAACCCTAACTCCACCCAATTCCAATCCGATCATCAACCAATCAACCGTAAAAATGGTGCTACAAGAACTAGGAGGGAGCATATCACGCGCTCTACAGCAAATGAGCAATGCGACAATCATAGATGAGAAAGTATTGAACGAGTGCTTGAACGAGATAACACGCGCACTGCTCCAATCAGATGTGCAGTTTAAGCTTGTTAGAGATATGCAAACTAATATTAAAAAGATTGTTAATTTGGATGACCTTGCTGCCGGTCATAATAAACGAAGAATTATCCAACAGGTACTTTTTTTTTTTTTTTTTTTTTTTTTTTTTTATAGAATAAGGTAACTTAAGGAAACTGGATTAGGTTCTGTGTTCTAGGTTTTAAAAATTGCGATGTGCTCCGCTGCGATAAGGGACAAAAAGCGGAGGCGAAAGTGCACGCATCATGTATCGGAGGCGACAATTTTATAAAAAAATGCTTTTAGATTAAATATTGTACACAAACCACATTTAATAGCAAAAGATGCCATGCATTCTTATAGTTTGAGATTCCACATCGCTAAAATATATAAATAGCAGAAAACGAAGTAGTATTGTTATCCTAATCTAGTTTAGGAAAATTCTATGATATGTGGTCTTGTGTTCATATGAGACTATTGTGTGTCGTGAATTAGTTAACTAGTTAATATTGTCGTTTTGTAGGATTAGTTAGAAAACATTTAATACCAAAAGATACGATGCATTCTCATAGTTTGAGATTCCATATCGCTAAAATATATAAATAGCAGAAAACGAATTAGTATTGTTATCGTAATCTATTGTGTTCATATGAGACTATTGTGTGTCGTTTTGTAGGATCAGTTAATGGTTAATTCATAAATAGTTACTTAGTTTTCGGAATCCGTTTCTAGTATGATTAACCGTAGAGATGCTCAAGATCATAAATATGAATTCATTAGTTGATCACGATAATTGATAAGGAGGTGTTTGTTTAAGCTTATATGTGGGCTTATAAGCTTATTTGTGTTTCGGATTATATTTCATAAGCCGCGATTTTCCGGCTTATTTTGAGACAAGTGGGCGTATATAAGTTTATTATTATATGATAAACTTATTTAAGCCCAATAGTGTTGAAATAAACCGGAAATTGGGGATTATGAAATATAAGACGAAACACAAATATGCTCATAAGCCAGATATATAAGCTTATACAAACAAACCCTAAGTTAACTTAAGGAATTAGATTCATTATTGTAAATCTAGTTTAGGAAACTAGATTAGGTTTTGTGTTACTGTTAATTCTATGATATGTGGTCTTGTGTTCATATGACTAATGTGTGTCGGTATTCTTGAATTAGTTAACTAGTTGATATTGTTGTTTTTTAGGATTAGGTAATGTGTTAACTTAGTTTTTTGTAGAATCAGTTAATTAGTTAAGTTTTAGGTATCCGTTTCTATTATGATTAGCGGTAGAGATGCTCAAAATCATAAATATGAATTCATAAGTTGATCACGATAATTCATAAGCTGTATTCTGTTAATTGTTCGATTCTTCCTTAGGTTTTTTTTTTATGATTGCTAATTATATAAACACTTGATAAGTTCGACTCTTAATGGTTTCTAGAAAAAATGTTTAAGAGTTTGAATTGATAAGTTTGATTCTTTCTTAGGTTGTGTATTACTGTTAATACTATAAAAAAAAATGATTAGTTTGATTCTTACGGGTTTTAGCAAAATGTTTTGAGTTTGAGTTGATAAGTTCGATTGATACTTAGGTTTTGTTAATTGTGGAATCAATTTATTTTGATTGTGTTTAGTTCATTGATAGGATAATATGTGGCTGATGTAAGAAATTGTGGACAATTGAATGAAATAAATTTAGCTATCGAGGATCGAGTTGGGGTTTCAGATTAAATAAGTAATATGGAGCATCAAATAAGTTTTAATGCTGTTTAGATGTTAACATTTGGGATAGCTTTTAGTGATATGATATTTGTTTCGCTTTAGACTAATTACTCGTCTGACTCGATACTGTTCTTTTAGTGGTTGTTTGTAAAGTTAGTTGATTTAGATTATGATTAGTTAATTGATTAGTGAAGTTCAGAACAAATTGAGTGAGTTTGATGTTTAGGCACTTTTTATTTCAGGGATTGAAACTATAATTTATTGTCTGCATCGATTTGGACGTAGTTGTTAGTTATAAGTTATAATGTAGCAAATTATATATAGTTTGAATCGCGGATCAAGTTTTTGTTCCAAACTTATAAAATCTGTCTTTTTTGAGAGACCAATATAGGACTCTTAAGAATGTCTGGTTAGCTTTAGTGATAAGACACTTAAGAACCTGTTATTCCGAATAGCTGCAACAAATGAAACCAATCACTCAACTAAGTCAAGGCTTTTTTTTTAGTGGTGGAGTGACTTTCTAACAAGATGAAGATTAAATAACTGTAGAATGACTCGAGAAATTGAAAAACTTTAGGAGGAATTGAGTACTGAAGTAATTTTATTGAATTATTTTTTCTTCTTACTATACCTCTGCTTATACTAGTTACTATAGTATCATATCACGATTCTGATACAAACTGACAGACACAAAATTGGATATTTATGACCTCATTTCCCATTAGTCTTTTTAAGTTGATAGCTGATTTGGGTATGCGTAATTGCTCCTTTCTTGTTGAGATCTTTGGCCCCAAGGATTAACAGTAGGAGGGTACCACTTCATCACTAGTTCATTATTTTTCTAATCTCTTGTATTTTGTTTTTTCACTGACATGAAGTAGTCCTATAAACAACCATTTTGGTTGTTCCTTCTGTTGGCTAAAACTGCTTTGGTTTCTTTATTGCAGTCAATTGCCAATGGCGGGCAAAATAATTTAGGTTCTTTATAATTTGTAACTTTATAATATTTGACAATAATCTGTCAATCTCCTTTAGGCCATATTTAACGAGCTCTGTAAGATGTTGGATCCTGGCAAGCCTTCTTTCACACCCAAGAAAAGCAAACCGTGCGTTGTCATGTTTGTGGGTCTACAAGGTAATTTGTTCATCTATCTTATGTTGTTTGTCAGTTTTATTACCTCTTAGTTATATAAGATTATCTATTATTTTATGTGGTATGATTCGTGATGCGTGTTTATGCTGAATGTGAATAATTCAGGGTCCGGGAAAACTACAACGTGTACAAAGTATGCATATTACCACCAAAAGAAGGGCTTTAAACCAGCTCTTGTTTGTGCGGATACATTTAGGGCTGGTGCTTTTGATCAGTTGAAGCAGAATGCAACAAAGGCAAAGATTCCGTTCTATGGAAGGTGTGATTTTCTGTTTAATATACATTCAAGTGCTAATTTCTGCAAGTCTGTATATAGTTCTAATAACAAAGACGATTATGAAGCAATTTTTAATCAGTTAAAACTTGAGAAAATCGTGTAATTGGTGGATGTTGGGAGAAATATTTGATTTAGGACATTCATCTGCACTCTGTTGAATGATGCAAAGTTAATCTTACACATGAAGACATTTATGCATAAAGGGTTGATTAAGATATGAAGACATTTGCTATCATTTTGACTGTATATGTAGCAAGAGAGTATAGGCCTTATAGAGACCTTCATAAAAAAAGTAAACCTTCTTAAAAAACGTAAGGAAAAAAAAAAAAAAAAAAAAAAAAAAAAAAATTCTGCTGGCCGTCCTATGAGATGCAGACTTTTATGTAATTGAAAAATAGCAACACTTGTTGGCTTATTCTCGGAGACAAGTAAATCGTTTACCCAAAAATGATTTTCTAGCAGACAAATATATAGCTTAAGAAAGTATGCTTACTACAACGTTTCTGTATGAGAATGACCGTTTTACCCCAGATAATTAATACCCTTTGTGACCTTACTGATAGTTATCTTAATCAAGACCTCAAGGGTAATGTCGGAACTTAATCAGTTAAAACTGTTCTTTATAAGAATTGGACAATCATTTTGGAACATAGTATACAGTGACAGTGAGCATTAATTTTGGATTTTTGGGACAGTGGGAGTAGTAGTTAGAGGTCCCAATCCTGATCTGTTAACTTATGAATGGGTCACTTTGGGCTGTGTTTTATCCCAAACAGGTCAAATAATATAGTTTTTAGCTATAACCGGAAGGGTTTGGTAGTTGCTTAAAGTCTATTTTTTATGCACAAAGCATCCTAAATAGAACCAACCACCCGGCCCGACCTGTTCATTTTGAACCTATTCTAAAAATGGCCTATTTTAACTTGTACCCTTGTTGGACCCATTGCTCAACCCACCTGATCTACCCATCTTACGACCTCTATTGAATACTATTAGACTGTTTGGTTAACATTTGGAAACTTAGTAAAATACACCTTTATGCCATTAATCCTCATCTCATTGCCTACAGTTATATGGAGTCAGACCCTGTGAAAATTGCAGTGGAAGGTGTTGAGACGTTCAAGAAGGAGAATTGTGACCTTATTATTGTTGATACAAGTGGTCGGCACAAACAAGAAGTAGCCCTCTTTGAAGAGATGCGTCAAGTTTCTGAAGCAACGGTATACTTTAGTTGTCTGTTTCGTTAGATTTCTTTTATTATATTATATATGTATTCTTGACAGTATTTGCTAAAGGCTGGTGTCTGTTATCTTGCAGAAACCGGATCTTGTTATCTTTGTCATGGACAGCAGTATTGGTCAAGCTGCATTTGATCAAGCTCAAGCATTTAGGCAGAGTGTTGATGTTGGAGCTGTAATTGTTACGAAAATGGATGGTCATGCAAAGGGAGGTGGAGCTCTTAGTGCGTAAGTGTCATTGTCCTAGTGTTGCGTTGTTAGTACTTTGGTGCTCTTGTTGGGAGGTGGAGCATGAATTTTCTTGCTGTTTTTACTGGTTGTCGTTGGTCAGTAAAAAGCCCAAATTGTTACACAAACACAAATTGTTAGAAATAGCATCACTTACCAAAATTCATACTTTGTGATAGAATTCATGCTCCACCTCCCCTCTTATAAAAAACCCAACAGTGGCCCTTTTTTTACTGGTTGTCGTTGGTCAGAGTAGCATGATATTGTTACACAAAAACACATATTGTTTAGAGATAATTTTACTGGAAACTGTTAGGCATGTAGTTGCAGATCATTTGTAATAATCATATTGTGTGGTGAAACTATGAATATTTAATATCTTGTTTGGTGAGATTTCTCATCATCTCTATGTTATCCTACATGCAGAGTTGCGGCAACTAAAAGCCCAGTCATATTTATTGGTACTGGTGAACATATGGACGAGTTTGAAGCTTTTGATGTTAAATCTTTTGTCAGCCGTCTTCTAGGTTTGGATCACTTCGTTTAAGTATTCTGTTTTCTTACCATGTTCGAAATTTAATGGATTAATGCTGGTGTTTGGTTCATATTTGGCTTCCTCAACTATAGGCATGGGTGACTTGTCTGGATTTATGGACAAAATTCATGAAGTTGTTCCTATGGAACAGCAGCCTGAGCTTCTGCAAAAGCTTTCAGAAGGAAATTTCACAATGAGGATTATGTATGAGCAGTTTCAGAACATACTTAAAATGGGTCCCATCAACCAGGTTCACAATACTTGATACTTTAGTTGTTCTAACTTTAATATCTTTGTTACTAATCACGAGTAATAAAGGGTTGTTTGCTCCATTGCTTGTCCTTTTACGAAATTTTTAAAAGAAACTTGTGCTTGTATTTGTAGGTTTTCTCTATGCTTCCAGGATTTAGCTCAGAGTTGATGCCTAAAGGCGGTGAAAAGGAAAGCCAGGCAAAGATCAAAAGATATATGACAATGATGGATTCTATGACTAATGAAGGTTGGTTAAACTTACTAGTGACAAAATGGGCGGGTTGGGATGGTTGATTAACGGGTCAAACCAGTTCACATCAATTCAAAGTAGTTTTTGGTATGACCCGACTTGGATTGACCGGGAACACATCCTGTCCTTTTTTTCAACTTCGTATAAATAACCACTTGTTAAATATGAACAAAGTTATTATTTTTATTTATTTATTTTACATGTTTGACTTATGGAATATAAAACATAAATGAGTTGAAATTGCTACTTTTAGTTAAACTATTGACGCCTCATCACTGGGAATCATCTACATTTTGAGAATCCTAATTCATAATTTTTTTCTTCAGAGTTGGATAGCACAAATCCAAAACTCATGAACGAATCAAGGATGATGCGAATAGCAAGAGGTGCAGGTCGTCATTATAGGGAAGTTCTTGACATGTTTGAAGAATATAAACGACTCGCCAAGATCTGGAGCAAGATGAAAGGTCTTAAAATACCCAAAAAGGGAGATATGAGTGCGTTGTCTAGAAACATGAACGCACAACACATGAGCAAGGTCCTTCCACCACAAATGCTAAAACAGATTGGTGGTATGGGTGGGTTACAAAACTTAATGAAGCAAATGGGTTCTAACAAAGACATGATGGGAATGTTCGGAGACAAGTAGACCACCAAATCGGCTCATCACAGGAAAGGTTAGAATCTCAAAACTAGTTTTTGGTTATAGATTGTTTTCAACATCACCCTTTGTAAAGACCATATATGTGTTTACGAAGATGTACATGATCTCAACCCTTAATTTCTTGGATGCTCTATTTTATGGTACTGGTTGCGTTTTCTTCACCGTTGGATAGTCTATTTTAATAAAACATTTCTTCTTCCCCCCCCCCCCCCCCCCCCCCCCCCCCCACACACACACACACACACAAAAGGATAAAAGTAAAAAGTCATTTTGTTTGTATTTGTTAAAGCTTGTACTTGTCACGCTATTTGATTCTATTGGTTACAAGAATGACTGGCATTCTTCATTCTTGTATTTGCATGCCATGTGTGTAAATTGAAATTTGTTTGAAAGTTTAAAATTATGGTACAAAAGAGGAATATTAGTGACTAATGAAACTTATCTACAAACTAATGCATCCTCTTTTTTAAAAATCTATTTGAACATCCTGAACTTACCATGGCATTTATCGATTTTCACTTAAGGATCAGTTGAATTAGTTTTACTTTTAATTATCTAATGGTTAAAACTAAAAATTTAGCTAAAATGTCAAGATACCAAAAACTGTAGGTGGAATGATTAAAGCATCCCAACTTGTTTAAAAATTATACGATGCCGATATACGTTTTCTTTAAAACTTAAATGAGTTAAATCTGTAAACTATTTATAACATTAAAAGATACACAATAAGGTGTTGGGTCAAGCCGGCTCATTGTTTATACCCTGTTAAGGTTACATCAACATTCTTCTGTAATTCTGTTCACTTGAATTTGTTAAACAGTTTGCACTTTGCAAAACATTCTCTATTTTTCATTTACTTTTTTTTTCTCTTAATTTTTATTATTAAAAATACCTCCGGCGCTCCAACAAACACACCAAACACCTTTTTTCCTCTTCTTTGCGGCAATGTTTTTCCTGCAATTTACCTCAAATTGGCACGGCAAGGCAAGAAAAAAAAGGAGGATAGTGTTTGGAAGCTTTGCCGCAAAGGTGGACACTTTGCCAAGTATTTGCTGCTTGTGCACCCATCAACCCTGTAATTGAGTTTGTAATTTGTACTTGCACATACATTGGTATGTTATCTTCTTGTTTGGTATGTTATCATCTTGTTTCACCCGTATCTTAGTTGAACCACCATGACATATGGGTTATCTGTATATACCCTTTATAAAGCATGCATATTATTTTTGTAACTCTAACCCTACACTTTAGTCACATGATCCACATACATCCAAAATGAAAATTCACCGACATTCATTTTATTTATCTACCCCACGCACACAAGCACAAGCAAACAAAACATGATATTTTTATCCGCTGCTATGCACGGGTACCATGATATTAAGTATAGAAATCTTTAAACTTAAGTTTGTATTTTGTTAATCACCATCTAATGTATTAATAATATGCCAAAATTCTCAGAAAGGTCTCTGTATGAAGAATGCCAAAATTCTACCATAGAACTCATGTAAGTAACAATGAGTTAACTTTTATACTTTTTCTCTTAACAGTCTTAATCGGCAATGAACTTCATATATACACCTTCCTATATTGATATATGTAGAAATATAGTTTACTGTTTCGACCTTAACTTTGTAGTCATATCGTTCACGAGTATAAGATTTCAAATAGCGGGTGGATAGCTAGGTGGGCCAACCTTACCCGACAAAGTCTGTTTCGATTCCTTTAAATGCACAATCCGTCTTTGTTTATTTCCACTCTGATGCTCGACAATTAACCTGCTCTCCTACAATTTAACCACATATAATTGAAGACCATTGTTTGTAGCAATAATTATGTGGTGAGTTGGCTGGTTATGGTCATTATGGACATGGTTGTATTTTAGGATAAATTCTGGAGAGCAGGCAAGCAGTCAATTCCATTTCTTAAAGGGCCCAAAAATCATTTGTTTTATTAGCAAAAAATTCCACATGTTTCAGTCATAAATAACCTTGAGAGTTGAAAGATAGATTACTTTACATATGTAAGATATAGTTAGAAAATGATTCATCTATCGAAAGTTAATTTGTGTCTACAAAACAAGTTAACGGCACTTTCTTTCTGAATGGATGAACTAATGTCAAGTGTCTATTAGCTTGATTATTAAGTTTATATTGATGTATCACTTCACTATTATAACTCGATAAACAAAACTAACTCGAATCTCGATAAGATATTTTCTCCTATTGCTTAAGAGTTCTTAGGTTGGATACTCCGAGTAGCATAGTTCTTGAAAGACCACTAGCTAGCTTTAAATGAAACCACTCGAGCACACACAAACTTCCTTGACGTTTTTTTGCTGATTCTTGGATGAATTTCTCAAATGACATATCTGCATGTTTGTTTTTCCCTTGCTTGTTAATGTGCTTCTTGTTAATGTGCTTCTAGTAACCACATAAGTTTAAAACTTAATGCGACACCGTCATATTTACATCAGTAATAAGTAGAGACAAGGGTTTTAGAAAAGCTGATACCTTCATTTGTTTGCACCAGGTTATTTTTATTTTTTAACAAAAAAATTGTATTCTATCCAAGTTATCCATTTGAATTATGTAACGTGAGTCTAAAATATAAGTTGTGATGCACTATTTGTATCCAAATCGGGTATTTGTTGTTACATGAATTTACTGTACGAAATAAGGTAGTACAATAGAGCTAGAGAATGAAGTAGAAAACGTGTGGGTGTGATCCATCATATCAAATCATCAAAAACTAAAATAAATAAAAATAATTTGACTAAATTAAAACTTGTCATTTTGTTAGGATACACTACACAGCCTGGGATTTTATGTCTTGTCGAAAATTCAGGGCCCCCCTCTCCATTATCACAAACTTTAGGGTCTTCTTTTTCCAAAAATGAAAAGTTAACCCATTTTACTATTTTGGTAATTAATCATGAGGTATGCTAGAACCACACAAGGTTTACAAAAAATCATCCACACAATGATGTGGCATAACACTTGGACCAATCATTAACTCTTTTCATTCATAACTCTCTTTTTCATAACAAATCATTTTATTACACATCATTGTGTGAAAGTTTTTTTGTAAATTTTGTGTGATTGTAGCATTTCTCATTAATCATTGTTGTATTTGGTCTTTGGTGAAGAGTCTTTTTATTCTTCTCATGGGTATTTTTGCTTTTTGTAATACTTGGTTAATGGTGTGTTTGGATGTTAAGTTTTGCGAAGAAGATGAACAAGTTTGTAGTATTTGTAACTAGAGATGAAGATCATCACACAATGTGAAGATTCAAAAGATATCATCTTAAGGATTTTGGTGTTCTTATTCTGCATGGTCTGAAATCTTATCTGACTTACACTTAGAAATTTCAAGGATTGTATCCTATGTTCTGAACATTTAGACAAAAGATCATTTCTTTGTTCTTCCACAAACCTAAGGTCTTAGGAAGTATGGTCAAGGAAAAATTTCTATCAACATTATCATCGATGAGCAAGAGCTTTTTACCTTTCTAATTGTGATGTCTACCCACCGAACATACCTAACGTGTTGTTTGCTTATCAAGTACCATCAAACATTTCACCCTTTCATCTTCCCTATCAGAGTCATGTTCTTGATTCCATACATGAGTCTCAGCAACACACTATTATTTTTTGGATCTGAAATGTTTAAATTTTCTTTTAGACTGGCAAGTAAGGCTAAATAGGCTTTAGCCTCCTAATGACTATTGTCCTTATGGTATTTCCAAAACCATGACCTTTTGAAGGTTCTTCTTCTGTGGGAAAGTATCATAGTTGGAATCTAGGAGTGTTTGGTTGGAATTTTAAAAGTGAAGGATACTTTAGAGTGGAAGTTTTATTCAATGTGCACTCTTTTTTTGATAGGTATCTTTGTTTCCACACTGAAAACGCGTTTTATTTATTTTTTGTCCAAGTATACATAGAATAGTCATCCATTATTACTATAGTGTATAAGTTTCCTCCATAACTCCGAATAGCGGATGGATCGAACAAATCCATATGTAAGAGTTCTAAACATCTAGAGGTTGAAACCATATTCTTAGCCTTATGGCTAGCGAGAGCTTGTTTTCCAATTTTACAAGCATCACAAAAATGTTTGTCATACTTTAACTTAGGAAAATTCCTAACGAGTTCTTTGATGATAGAGATTGAATTAAACACATATTAGCGTGTCTTAGTCTCCTATGGCACAAAGTGGAGTTCTTATCCATAGTGGCAAGACAAAGTTTATCTTGTGACTTATTTCCAATCTTCATGACATATAACCAATTTTTCCTAATCCCTTTACCTATAGTTACGTCATTCTTAGTTATTTCACTATCATATTGACTAAAGTTTACTTTGCATTTTTTATCACAGATTTGTCCGACACTAAGTAAGTTAAATGCTAAGTCATCTATGTGCTCAACATTCGTACTAGTGATAGATTCACGATGAATTGTACCTTTTCCGATGACCTTGCCTTATAAGTTTATAAGTTACTACTAAAAACTACGTTACCTCTGTTGTATGCTTAATATGTTGAGAATAGACTTTTGTTTCCGGTCATGTGTTTCGAATAACCACTATCCTTAATCTACTCATTCGGTTCCAAAGCCAAATTTCAAACATACCTATTTAAACGAGACAAAAACTCAAACATTTGGTCCCCAATATCTCATGGGTCCATAAGTGTTAGCGTTAAACGTCCTATGCATTTGTTGCATTTGGTTCAGATGTTGAAATGATGGACAAATTCCCCGAGGTAAGTAATTTTGATGTTGGTAGTTATTCCAAGTCATGGGATCATGATTTGGGTGACTTTGTGTTCTAGAATTACTTCTAGTTTGCGGTGTCTTAGACCGAGGTCGAGAATAATTAATTTTTCTAGGTGGTGAAGTTTTCGATCTAAGTTCGATTTTTGCAAATCCTACACCATGTTTTATAGATGATTTAAAAAATTGCTTAACCTCCTTTTCACTAGCAATGTGTACCTTGACATTATTTACAACTAAGTGTTTTGATTTCGGAGTCAAGATTTGTTTCAAATTTGAGACTATCTAGCTAACAGGTACTAACGGATCCACAAATCCTTTTTTGATAAGGGATTCGTTTGTGGTAAGGGATCCATTGGTACCTGATACAGTGTTTATTGGTTTTACAAATTCTACTTTTTTGGTTCCATTTGTTGATGCTTTGTTTTTGTTAAAACCAAGTCCCATTTTATTACTAGGGTGTTTTTGAACACTTAACATTTCCTTTAAAGATTTATTGCTCTTTTCAAACTTTGTGAACTTAAAAGCTTCTTCTAAAAGTGTAGTTTGTGTAGTCTTAAGTTTTTCGTTTTTGATACGAAGTTCTTGACATGATTTACATCCTATGTCAATCACTTTGTTTTTTAAAGTTTTTTTTTTTTTTTTTTTTTTTTTTTTTTTTTTTTTTTTTTTTTAGTTCGAAAACTTCATTTTCTATGACTCTTTTTATTTTTTAAAAACTAATTTTTGCCTATGACTTTTACACTAAGTTCCCATTTGTTATACTCATTTTGTAATGTATAATCATCAATGGAAGAATTATCATTACTATAATAAGAAGAGTTAGAAAGTACTTCATTAGATGCTTGTGCCATAAGACACGTTTCCTCATTGGTCTTTTCATCATCCTCCTCACCGCTATCACTCAAAGAACCTCCGACAAAATTCTTTTGGTTCTTGTTTCTTGGTGGTTACAGACAATATCTGATGAGATGATTTAGGTCCCCACATCTAGAACATTTCTTTTCATTTTTCCCTTGATTATCATCCCGGTTTCTTTGAAATGGTTTCTTCTCATCACGCAGTTTCCTAACATATCTACCTCTTCTCTTAAAGAACTTCTTCAAGTCCCTTACTGCCACAATATACTCTTCATCTTCACTATCCGATGTGGAAGTCTCGTCATCACTAGATTCCTTTTTCGCTTTCAAGGCAAGAGACTTCGCCCTCTATCTTTTGCCTTTGACAATTCTGGAGTCTTTTTCCATAATCACTTCATGCACTTTTAGATTCATGATAAGTTCATCAAGTGATAGTGATGACAAATCTTTTGATTCTTCAATCACGATGAACTTTGCCCTCCACTTCGGATGAAGAGCCTTAAGAAACCTCCTAACATAGTTCTTGCTAAAAACATCTTCATCAAGAGCTTTTAAACTAATAATAATATTAAATATAGCAAAACCACTATCAATAGATTCATCTCCAGGAATAGAAAATTATTCATATTGTTGAACAAGAAGATCAATCTTATTGTTTTTGACTTGGTTATTACCTTGATGGGTTATTAGTAAAGATTTCCAAATTTCTTTGGCTGTTTTACACATGAAAATTCTTTGGTCGTTTTACACATGAAAATTCTTTCGTATTCCTTCTTGGGTAGGCATTATAAAGAACCATTTTAGCTTCATTATTTTTAGCAAGTTTGTTTTTTGTTTTTTTTAATTTATAATTTTTTAAAGTTCGTCGATTTGTTTTTCATAAGGAACAAATTCATCTCTTTGTGTAGTCGGGTTTTTAAGAACCGGTTTAAAATCACCTTCAGTAGCAACATGCCAAAGATCTAGATCTTTTGATTTCACATAAGTCTCAAATCTATTTTCTCAATATATAAAACCGTCACTTTTAAAAAAGTGGTGGTTTCTGCATAGATTCTGTGGACGTATGGTCCGGACTGGATCCTACATGGGCCAGGCCCGGCAGACAGCGGCCCACTCTACGCCTAAACCCTAATTCCATGCCTATAAATACATGGCTGGAACTCCCTTCTTAAGGGCACAATATAACAGGTTACCCTAAACCTAATTCTCATATACTCTGCGCATCAATACTAACTTGACCGTCGGAGGTGGATCCCGGGGCTATGGCCTCGGGTCCACTCCTAACGGGTTCTCTTTGTTGACAGGTCTATTTAGGGCTTGAGAAGACGATTAACGGCCCAAGGAGAGTCGTTGAATCAGTTCGCGCCAGATTATGCATTAACAAGTTGGCGCCATCCGTGGGACCACAACAAGTTTTGTGCTCTCATATCACCGGAAAGCAACCACGAGTTCGAAAGCCGGTAACTTTAAAACCAAGACACAGTTATTAAATTGGTCAACATATACACCAAAATCACAAAGTTATATTGCGTAGCATATATTTTCTAAAATTTATATTGACTTTGTTTGATATGTTGGAAAAAACAAGTTGCACAGTATTCGAATTTGTCCATATGCGCACTTTAAATACTCATACGTAGCATAACAAAACCATTAAGTTTTGTTTTTCTCAATATTTTCTAAAAATTAAGAAAGATATCAACGATATTTTTTGCATATCTTTTAAATCGATAAGATTTAGTATCTTTTAAATATTTAAAAGATTTTATGTAAATCTTTTAACTTGGTAAACACGATTTTACCTATAATCACACTAAGTTTGCACGATCAGACCTATTTTATCTTTTAGCCGCGAACAGCGCAGTCACGATAAATCTACCCACGTTAGGCCATGCGTTCGGACATCTTCGCAGATTGGCGCCATGAGCGCACTGTCACGTACAGGCACCACGATGCTAGTCAATCGCCATGAGCGCATTGGACGAAAGCCGTGGTCCTCTGCGATCATCCACAAAACGTTAGAGTCTATGCGGTCACGATAAATCTATCTGCGTCTGTGCATGCAATAGAAACTATCAGTCGCGGTCATGGTACGTCCATCCGCGCCATTGTTTTTATTATAATAAAAAAGAAAAAGATCAATAAATCGCCATGAGCGTACTGCGTTCGCAGATTAGCTACATGCTACTTCTCTTATATAGTTTGTAAAACCTCACGATAGGTGTAATTCGCACTGCTACTTCTCTTATGTGTTACTTATATATGCTATGTGCTATACTTTTGCTACGCGCTAATCTTTTACCTCATTAGGTTTTATATGTTGCAATTCGCAGCATATACTTTTAATATTTGCATTAAGTGTTTTTCAGGATTTGAATAACTAAGTTAAATGCTCCTACAAGAGTAGCACCATCCAACTTGGGGGGCTACCAGCGTATATACTACCATTGTTTCTGTACAAGTCACGCAGGCATATTTGGAAGCAGATCGTACGTAAGAGGTATTGCAAGCCCGGTACAAAGACGGATTTAAATATTCTCACCATCTTGCCGCAGGGGAGACGTCCTTTGTCGGTTGTAAAGACGAATGTAATGTTCGCACACAGCGCGCACAACGCGCACCTGTGTTACACACTGCGCACATCCTTGTTGCGCATATCATGCACTTCTGCCACAGAAGCACGTCTTCTGTTGCGCCATGTTGCATCGCTACTGGTACAAAAGGTACGCCCTTACCCAGGATACAGCATGCGGAATCCACCTTCACCATTGTGAGACAATCACAATCGCAATCCCAGTGCGCATTGTCGCATGTGGGCTGCGCAGTATGGTTCGTCCCATGTGCACACAAGTTGCGCACACATGGGCCATGCTGTCATGGTCGATTGGGCCTACGCGGCTATGAACAGAACTTAAGTTTAGCATAACATTGCCACGCACTATGTCATATTAAACTTGGGGGGCTTATGGACGTATGGTCCGGACTGGATCCTACATGGGCCAGGCCCGGCAGACAGCGGCCCACTCTAAGCCTAAACCCTAATTCCATGCCTATAAATACATGGCTGGAACTCCCTTCTTAGGGGCATAATATAACAGGTTATCCTAAACCTAATTCTCATATGCTCTGCACATCAATACTAACTTGACCGTCGAAGGTGGATCCCGGGGCTACGGCCTCGGGTCCACTCCTAACGGGTTCTCTTTGTTGATAGGTCTATTTAGGGCTTGAGAAGATGACTAACGGCCCAAGGAAAGTCGTTGAATCAGTCCGCGCCAGATTATGCATCAACAGATTCCCTTCTAGGTATTTGTCGGAATTCATAAATCGATTTAAGTTTTAAAATACAATTTATTTTATAAATCTTGGTTAACGTAGCTCTGATACCAATTGTGAAAAACTAGAAGGGGTTGAATAGTTTTTACCATTTTAAAACTTAAGTTTCGATAATTTAAATTCAATTATATGTGAAATCAACCAAGCACGATATATGTGAAATAAACGTAAATACAAGACTATAAGTAATAAGCAAGACAATAAATAAAGTGCAAGAGAATAAGTAAGAGATGGAAAGATCAAATCTCAACATGTGGATCTATAGTGGTTCGGTGTCAAAGCTCCTCTTCGCCCTACTCCACTCCCCGAGTACCCAACTCGAGAGTTCACTTGATTATGTTAACAAGCCCCCTAGGCGGAGAAAACTGTACAACATCACATATAGTATTTTCTGACACTAAGCTAAATGTCGAGTTCTTGTTGAGGTAGAATCAACCTTTTTACACGTGTATTTTTAGGACTAAAATACTAACCGGAACACACTCGTATTTTCAGGACTAAAATACTAATCGGAACTCACTATAGTGGTGTATGATAAGTGGTTATAAACTTGGTGTATGGTGGTGAAGTATGGTAATGCAACAAATGTTACAAATGCATGAACTAACACTACAACACTTCAATCTTGACGATTTCTTGTGTTATTCTCTTGCACCTAAAATGGTTAGTTCTTGGATCACTTGAAACGAATATAACAAGTGAAATGATCAAAGAAAGAGGTATATAAAGCGAGAAAAGAATGCAGAAAAATGATGGCAAGAGGTGGTTTGAAAGTGTTGATTTGGGCTTCTATTTATAGGCAAATAAGAGTTGTCTGGGCTCCTATTTATAGGCAAACAAGAGCTGTCCAAGCTCCTCTGACGGATCCAAGGATCTGAACCCGTAAAGGATCTGTGATCCATATAAGGGATTCGTTGGCTGCCATGATATATCTTTTTTCTTTTGTCTTTTGTCGTGGCTTGTAAATCTTAAGAAAATCTTTCACAATCTTTGCATAATCTTGCAAGATTATGTTTCTAGAAACCAAATCTAATTTACATTTTATTAAACACTTTTTACTTGTACAAAAATAATTTACAAATTAACTTTTGTAAAAATATTTTGTAGATATTAAAATGTAATGTGTATAACAAAGATGTTTCTTTGATCATCAATCAAGTTTAATATCGATTGTTTATACCTTAAGTGATTATGTGTTGAACGACGAATAACTTATTTACGTTACTTTTACGTAGGATGTTTTTATATATTGTTATTATTAAAACATAGAGATATCAAAAAATAGAAATAACGTTTTTACTCATTATTAGTATTAAAAAAATGGTTTTCTCTCTCTGTGTGGGCGATCATGGCGACCATCTAGTTCGTTTTCCCTCACGGTTCATCCCATCATCTCTTTATGGATTGTGCAGTAGTAATTCAATGACGTAGGTTGAATCGTGTTCCATTCCAAGAATTGTGAATACCTCCATCGGTTGGTTTTTCTTTTTCCTTTTTTTAGGTTTCGTTGTTCCTCTCCTTCAAATGGTTTTATCCTTGTGACCCTACATATCCTTTCTTCACAGCATTGTTGTGGTGGTTTTGGTACTGTTGTGGTGGTTTTTAGGGTTTCTGCTCGTAGTGATGTTGTAGGTTACTACTCGTTTGGTACTATCTTCTCTCCATAGCAGTCCTCTGGTGGTGTTTGTGGTTTTTGTACGTGGTGGTGTTTGGTATTATCTTCTCTCTACAACTGTTCTCTCGTTCGATCGGTATTAGGGTTCGATACTGTCTTTGGTTCACAGCAGTCAGGGTAGTGTTGTGATCTTTACAACGTACTGTTTTGGTTGCTTCTTCTTTGCTGTGGTAGGGTTTTTTTTTTTCAACTATCGTGGTGGTGTTGTGGTCTTCGGTACAGGTTTGTTCTTTGATACGGTTACTTGGTTTCGAGCAGCTCTCTTTTGTCGTAACAGTGGTAGCCTTGTTGGTTGGTGGTTCGTTCATGCTGTTTTGTGGTGCTTTTGATTAGTGTCGGAGGTCCTCGAAACAATTTGTGTTGCTACTGTTGGTTATCGCTTCCTCGAAACGGATTCTGTTGAAGTTTCTTTTTGCCTCTTCATAACTTTGTTGGTTTCATTTGTTTGTGGGTTGTACTTGAATTAAATTGCTTTATGGTTATCAGTTTATCACAGAACATACTATCCTTCCTATGCCTATTGTGAGATTCCACTGTCCCTTCTCGCGATGGTGGTGGAAATGGGCTTACCAAGACTTCATTGATTACATATCTCCGTGATCGACATTGAAATTGTGAGGCACCAGCTATTACTAAACACTCTCTAGTTTCTGATTTGGTTGTTTTTGAAAGGGCTGAGGTTACTCTTAAGCGTATGAGACTTTGGTTATGTGGTGTTTGCTTCAAAATGCACACTTTCCAGACTAAGTGTCGTCATGGTGAGGGTTTTGATTTTGTGTTACCCCCTGATTGTGGTGATGGTGTTGTTAGGTTTGTGTTGTATGATCTCACTAGACCCGAAGTTCTTTCTTCTGTTGCCATTGTTGGAGATTTGGTTTCAGACGAGCATGTTGGTTTCGATTTACCTCTTCTTGACACTTTGCTTTCTAAGGAATTGCGCAGTGTCAAATCCATCCCTCCCAAGTGTCGCTTGGGGTTCTCTCGTGTATTGAAAGTTGCTCTTGATAAGGTGATCTGCAAGCTTGATGACATCACTTGTTGGGTTAGTTTGTTAGTCTTGCCTCTTTGTCTCCTTAAAACCTTTTGCCCGAGGAGTAATCACGAGTGCAGGTCTGCTATTAAGCGTCAACGCTGGGAAGAGTATATTGCTAATGCCATTCGATCTTGAGGTATGCCTGGTGGTAGTTTACAGCTTGTAAAAGAGGCTTTAGATGAACCCTCCCCATCATCGTCTAATATTGATGAGGAAAACTTGGACTTGGGTGAACGTAATGTCAAGCAATGTAAGAGGAAGATTTGTGATGGTCATTATACTGCGGCTACTAGAGTTCTTTCTTCTTCGGGTGTTGCTCTTTATAATGATGTTACTTTTGAAGACTTAAATGCCAAGCACCCCTTCAAACCTACTCCTTGTTTACTGCATTTACCTATTAATCATCATCACCTCGTTGCATCTCCTTCTGTGGTTCTTGATATGATTAAGAGTTTCCCTCATGTTACTTCTTGTGGTCGGGATGGTTTGCGTGCCTAACAACTTTTGGATTGTTTAAGTGTGCTGCTATGGCTATTTCTGATGAGTTAGTCGCTTCTATCACCCAAGTGGTGAATCTTTTTCTTGATGGTAAATGCCCTAGGGCGTTGGGTGAGTATATTGCTAGTGCTCCTCTCACACCGTTGGTCAAGCATGGAGGTGGTATTCGTCTTATTGCTGTTGGGACCATTTGGAGGCATTTAGTTTCCAAGGTTAGTGCTACTATGACTGGCCATTCTTTGGATGGTTATTTAAATGATCTAAAACTTGGTTTCGGAGTATCTGGAGGAGGAGAGGCTATTCTTCATACCGTGAATCGGTTGATTGAAGACCGTAGGAATGATGTGGGTCTTTCGATGTTGTTGGTGGATTTCAAAAACGCCTTCAACTTGGTGGATCGTGAGGTTATGCCACATGAGGTTCGCCTTCGTTGTCCTGCTATTTCACGTTGGGTGGAATTTTGTTACTCCAGCCCAGCTAGATTATATTATGGGGAACACACTTTATGGTGGCATCAAGGTGTTCAACAAGGTGATCCACTTGGACCTTTGATTTTTTTCTTTAGTGTTACATCCTTTGATATTCAAGATTAGAGACTCCTTTAGTCTTTCCCTTCAAGCTTGGTATCTGGATGATGGCACTATTATTAGAGATACTTTTATTGTAGGGAGGGTTTTAGAGCTTATCATGGTGGATGGACCTCGTTGTGGTTTGCACCTCAATGTCGATAAAACTGAGGTTTTTTGGCTGAAGGAATACCCTAAAAGCAGGCTTGCGGGTGTTTTCCCGCCTAATATTGCTCGACCTTTGCATGGTGTTAAATTACTGGGTGGGCCTGCTAGTGTGGACTTTGATTTTCGTAGTGGGCTTGTTATGAAAAGGTTGCCAAAACCATTGAGCTTATGGGTGCTGTTGCTAAGATTAATGACCCTCAGTGTGAGTTGTTGCTCCTTCGTGCTTTTGCCGGTAGTTCCAAGTTATATTTTGCTATGCGCACTTGCTCTCCCCGGGTCTTTGAGCGTACTTAGATTTCTTTTGACGTGGCTCTTTGTTCTACTCTAGAGCGTATTGTCACTGCTTCTGGACCTGGTTTTGGCGATTGGTAATGGAGGCTTGCTACCTTACCCTTTGTGTTCAGGGGGCTTGGTGTTTATTCTGTAGGTGACATCTTGAACTATGCATTCCTTATGTCTAGACTTCAATCTGCTAGCTTGCAGACTAAGTTGCTTTGACATTCTGGTATTGTAACTTCTGGGCCTTCCTTTGATAATGCCTTGTGTGCTTTTAATGCGAAAATGGAGATTGACCTTTTGAGTAATCCATGTGAGATTGCTGCCCCCAAACTCATGAAGAAACTGCCATATATATATTTCACACGAGTTACCCAAACAGCCGAATCTACATTTCCTTTATCTACTTGGCAAATGGCGTTATGGAAATCGCAAATGGAGGATTACACTTCGGACTGGCTTAGGGTGGTTCCGATATCTGGGTTGGGACAAACTATGAATGCTAGGAGGTGCGTGTTATGTTATCGATTAGGCATTACCTATTCTCTGTTTCGATGCCGTGCTCAGCTTGTTCCAGGGTCTTTACTGTGGATGTTTATGGGGACCATGCTGTATCTTGCGCTGGTATTGTTGGCATAAAACATCGGCATAACGTGGTACGTGATGTTCTTATTGACATATGTTCTCGTTCGGGGATTTCAGCTCGTAAAGAGGTTGATATTGGGCTTTATGGGGAAAGGGACAAATCCTTATGTCCAGCTGATATGTTGCTCTATTCGTGGGATGGAGGGCTTGATGTATGTGTTGATTTGACTGGGTCATCACCTTTGACGCAAACTGGTATGATTGATTTTATGTCGGGTCGTGCGGTGATTGACGCTGCACAAGGTAAACGCGTCAAGTATTGACCTAAGTGCGCGAATATTGGATATGGGTTCCTCCCCTTCTCTTTCTCTTCTTTTGGGGAACTTGAGAAGGATGCTGTGACATTACTAAAGCGAATTCAAAAGTTCTCGATGACCCAAGACATTAGAGCACGTTCTGCTGCTCATATCTTTAGTAGGATTAGCTTTTCTATAACTAGAGGAGTGGGAGTCCAGTTAGTATCTTGATTTCCCACTAACTTTTTGTAAATCTTATGAGTTTCTAATAAAGTAATGTTTATAAATAATAATAATAATAATAATAATAATAATAATAATAATAATAATAATAATAATAATAATAATAATAATAATAATAATAATAATAATAATAATAATAATTTAATAGTAATAATAATAATAATAATAATAATAATAATAATAATAATAATAATAATAATAATAATAATAATAATAATAAAGAAAATGACCCGTTTAATTTTAATAAATTATTACTTTTAGAACTATAAAAAAGTTTTCTAAATGTAATGACTAGAAGTGCTACTGATAATAATGATCCACAAAGAAGAGCCGCATAGCTCAATATCATCACACTTACGTGCATTATTAACCATTCCGATTGTAGAGCAGGTACTAATATTGTGGGTTTATGTATTTCATTTAAAAGACCCGATGTAGCAAAGCCTTGGGTAAAAATAGTACTTGAGGCAGTTATTGTTGTTAATAATAATAATAATAATAATAATAATAATAATAATAATAATAATAATAATAATAACAATATATTATTATTATTATTATTATTATTATTATTATTATTATTATTATTATTAAGGATAATAATAAAATAAAATAAATAAATAAATATAATTTTTTAAAGAATAATAATAATAATAAGGTGAGGGCATCTTTGATGTCACACCCTAAATGTCGCATCAGGAAACCGGGGACGTGACTTTATAGCACAAAGTCACCAGGTATTAAGAATAAGCTCTACACGAGTCTTTTGAAAAGTTCACATTCGATTAAGTAGAATTGTTTTAACAAGTACCTATCACAAATAAAAAGTGTTTTAAGTTCACATCGGATATCAAGCCAATGCAAAAAATCTCCATGATGGTATGACTGTAGGATGTGACTCTATGCATGATGCTACAATGCAACATAAGCTAGTGAAACCAAACACCTGAGAAATACATACTAAAGATGTCAACATAATGTTGGTGAGTTCATAGGTTTATGTAAAAGTAGTGTGGACCACAAGATTTCTACAACTATTGTATTAAATATGAGTATATGAAAACTATTACTGTTGCACCAAGCTCATGACACCGAAGCTTTAACAGTTAGTTTGTTTATTCGCCCCAACCAGGTGCTTAAAGCACCTGTATGCCATCAAATGCTCCGTTTGACCAGTTGGTGCGACTAAATCGGACGGGGGAGTTTAGCCCCAATAGATCTATTCACACATCCGCTCTTACATTGTAATTAACGGTTTATGATTGTAGAGACTTTAATGAAAAATGTGGTAACTTAGACAATTCGTAAATGTTTTATGTACTTGTGTCCATATGTAAAAGCAAGCAATGTATTATCACCTCAAGTAATCAAAGTATTCTGAACAGTATAATGTAGAGTAACAATGGAAATCCTAAACGTAACCCAACTTGTCGGGGCCGTATTTCCTTTGTTTCTTAATGTCACGATTCCATCCAATTAGCTGTGGTTAGGTCTAGGTGTCCTCTACTATAGTTATTTACCATTTTTACTCATCTAGTGTTTAAAGTGGTAATTTTCACAAATTACAAACGGGACTCAGTTTCTTGTCGGTTTTGATTAATCGTTGCATATTATTTATTAAAAATAGTAAATCAACTCCAAAAATTACGAAATTCGACGTGGCACATCCTAAGACCTATATCTAAATGTGTGTAAATTGGCTTGGTCCATAAAAATGATTAAGATGGGTTTCTGTAGTGATGTACACGACTGTAAATCTAGGACAGAAAGTATGTGTTCTAAACTTAATTTTAGCTCAATTTTTCAACACAAACTACTATACATAGGTGATATATAAGAACATGGAATGATAAATAAACATGAAATGAGTCTAGAGATGCTTACAAAGTGTTGATGGAGATTAGTGAACAATAACCTAAAGAAACTTACAAAAACTCTAACTTAATAATCCCAAAACCCTAACTTATGATCACTGATGAAGCGAAAAGTGTTACGCTTTTAGGGGGTCATTTAAGCCCTAAGTCGTGATTATTTGATCAAATATTGCCTCAAATCGTTCCTTTTGTCATTTTAGATACTTTGAGAAGAAATCTGGAAAAGGAAGCATTTTGGACGTTTTTGGAGCAAAAAGTGAAGAAAACGACGAAGTCTCCAAAATCAAGCTGGAAATAGTACCTGACGGCGTCACGCTCTTAAGGTGACGGCGTCACGTGTTGGAAAAATGGTGGATATGAAGTTTACACGAGACGCGCCAGAATGATTTTTGGGTTTAAAGAGTGACGGCGTCACCCTTTGGGACGCCTAGGCCGTCAGATGCAAATTATAAGGAGACGGCCAAGAGAAGAGTAACAAGTGACATCGTCAGATCTGGATCTAGGCAATCCGAGGATATCTTTGGCGGCGGGTTGACGGCGTCACATGTATAACGTGACACCGTCAGATTGTAATCTATATATATATTTTTTCTAAATTTCATTCATTAGAGAGAGAACTTTTGGAGAAACTTTACCATAAACACTAGGTCGAATTTTCACCTTCTTGTAAGGGTTTCAAACCCTTCTTTCATCCATGTTTGAGTAAAGATAAGTCTTTCAATAATCATTCAATATGTCTATGTGTTGTTTGATTCTATCTTATGCTTGTCTTTACTTTAACATGCTAGGCTAGGTTTGTTTGTGTTTGCTTAGATGTAATGAAATCTAGCCATTGATTATTGGTTGATTGTTTGTTATTAATTGTTGTGGATGAATGATTTCGATGTTAGGCTTAAGAAAACTGGCTAATCTCTAATTGGTAACTTGCTTGAACGTCTTAAGAAACATGAATCGGATGTGTACTACGATTTTAATGGTTGTATTTAATGCATAAGTGACTAATAAGGATGCCTTGTTAGGAGCTAGTTGTCGGCTCGACATAGGAAGAGGTAGAAACTTATAGAGTTGGGGAAGATCGTACACAACCTCATGAATGGTATTAAGGAATACAACCCATCATCCACGCAATTGTAACAAACTAATCAATTAATGAAAGATAGCTAGGGAGTAGTGAAATCTAAGTAAACACGTTTCTCTCATTATAAGGTTTTTCGCACATTTTATTTTCTTGTTATTTTATTTTCATTGCATTTGTAGTTATCTGGGTTAGTTGACTAGCAACTAATTCCGCCCACTTTCCAATATCCGGAATTTTTACTTGCTTTCTATAAAATATAAAAATACCAAAAGAATCATCCCTCACCTCTAGACCTAGTTTAATTAAGTTTTGATCCTAACGAACACTATTCCCCAAGTAGAACGATCAATCCCCGGTACTTGCCACTACACTATACTACATTGGTCAGGTACACTGCCTGGTGGGGACTGCAAGCTTCTCGAGATCCCTCGAGAGGTAAAACCTTTTACAAGGTTGCAAAACCACGCATCAATCACTAACACTTAACCAATTATTTTCCCAAGCTTGAAACCTTCTTATAACCCTCTTGTTGCTGCAGAAATATGAGAGAGAAAGGAAGTATGAATTGTGTTTTTGGTGTGGATGAAAAGGGTTAGGTTGTGCTCAATTTATTTAGCAAAAGTTTAGGTAAGTTTGAGATCTTATTTCTGCCTCCTATGTGACATGTTAACTAAATTTCATATGAAGTGTGAAAGGGTGTGTTTGAGTCGTTTGAATGGTGGTAGGTGTTAATACATATAATATCAAAAACGTCATTTGTATTTTTTCGGTCTCTACATGTTTTGATAATCACAAAATATAAAAACACATTACATAAAAGTACGTTTAATAAGTTCTTAATCGAGGAAACTCGTTTCGGCTACAACATCACTTAAGGTATGAATAAACAATCTACCAACTTAGTTAAGTGATCAAAGAAATTATTTTTCTTTAAACCTCATATTTTTATGTGACAAAATATTTTTACAAAAGTATTTTTGTAATTATAAAGAAATGTTTTAATAAGAAAATATATTTGAATTCAAAATTCTCTAATAGCTGGTTTTCCCGCCTAAAACTAGATAAATTTTCACCACACCAGGATAAAAATGAGAGCGTTTGTCGGGATGGTCCCGTCTATATAAGGGACCTTCCAAGGTTTAAGGAACTGCCCCCGCTCCTCTTGGTGCCTATAAATACTACACTGTTTCATGCAAAAAAAAAAAAAAAAAAAAAAAAAAAAAAAAAAAAAAAAAACCTCTTGAGCACTATAACTTTCTGTCTTTCTTAATAATTCTAAATCCTATTTTTTGATCACATTAATGTGTTGTAAGTTGTTTACAAGTGATCACATTCATCCCACCTCCATGTGCAACAGAAGAACGCTCGTATATGAAAGTTATAAGAATGGCATGTCATTATTATATAGAGTTGCTTGTAAGTGTCCTAAGGGACTGAGATGAGGGAGTCATCCTCATCCTTTGTACTTCAATGTTTTTAGTGTAATGAATTTTACCAGGGTGAAAAATCCCATTTACCCAAAAAAAAAAAACGCTCGTATACATCAAGAAACGAAGTGTTGAAGAAAAGTCCTTCATCTCGTAACCGTCGTTACGTTTCTCTCCTCAACCTCCATTCTTTGTATCTCTAATCTTGTGTGAGATCCGACTTGTGTGTAAGTTTGGAATCGTGTATTGTGTTGATTTAGACTTGGCGTTGGTTCAAATTGTGTAGTGCCGTGTGTCGGTGTGTAGATTGGTTCTTGCTAGGATTAGGACTCGACATTTCGCTTAGTGTCATTAATTTGTGTAAACATTGGTGTACGGTTTGCTCTGCCATAAGGGAGTGTGTTGACATAGTGTTTGTGAAACTCTCGAATGTGATACTCAAGGAGTGGAGTAGGGCGAATAGTACGCTTTGTAGCCAAACCACTATAAATCTCCGTGTCCGGTTTGATCGTTTCTTTCTATAGGAGATGTATGAATATAAAACATATATGAAACAAATAAATGCAACGGAACAACATCACCCACACGGATCCATATAGCCAATATGATTAATCAAATAATAAACACAACATGTTTATACCTTTGTAGTGTGCACCGGGAGTCACCAACAATCACCAAACCCACGTTTGGAATAAGAAACCCAAGAGATCAATAAGGTTGATCTCCTCTAAGAATGAAACACACTACACCTCCTTGGTTACCCCTTTGATGCTAGTCCTTAACCCCGTAACCTTTCTATTGCCTTTGAATGAACAAGATTCAAAGCATGAGATCTAGAAAAACAAAACCCTAGGTGGGTTTGTTTTAATTGCCGTGAGATAAAGGGAGAGAGGAGGGGAGAAAGTTTTGGTAAGTGGTTAGTTAATTGTGAGGAGATATCTCACATATATCTTGACCAAATTTCAAAACCAATCCCCCTGATAACCCCCCCATGGCCGGCCTCTATGTGGGCTTTTATGGGCCTCCCATAAGTTTTCCAAGTCTAATAAACTAAGTCCATTACTTAATTATTAGAAGCCCGATAGAGTTTCCTAGTTACGTAAGGTTATTTATATATCGTAAATACAATAAACATGATATATAAAGTGGTACCTAAGTGTATATGTGTGTGACCCCATAGGCTCACATATGTCTAGCCATATAATTATTTATTATGACACGAGCATACTCCAACAGCTCCCACTTGCGATGTCATAATAATCAAGTAATTATACAAGCAAAGGTTAGCGTCTAGCAACACGCCAATGCCCCTAGAAATATGTGAGGGTAGTTTCTTAAACGTCTCAATTAAATGGTTTTAATGCCATCTTTCCTTTTGTTACAGATACTATGTTGAACACTAGACATGGATCAAAGTCATTCCATTTGTTCAACTATTCTGTTTCTCGATCTAGATATTGAACAAGATTACCAAGTGAATTAAGATTCATCTTAATCTCATTTGGGTACGACCATACAAACATCTGTTCAATTCATCGAGGGGCCCAATAGTATCTAACTCCATGACATGTGGAGGAACAAATCCTGTTTTGACTGCACGTGTCATTCATGTGTTTCAAATCACTCCTGAAAATGGTTTTTATAACTACCTTATTCAGGATAGCGTTTAACCATATCAAAGAATAAAATTCCGCACATGCAAGACCTACTTGCATCTCAAGTCTAAGAATAAGAGACATAACCATTTGCGAGATTCACTATTGACGCCGATCCATGCAGTGAAATCTCAAAGGTTAGGTCAGTCCAATGTTCATCACAATGAACAACATATGAGTTTGGCAAATAAATCACCAACACGCTCACATTTGCCTTAATTCGATGATACTCCCGTATCGTCAACTGACAATGGACAATTTTGAATAATTAAATCATTCATGAATTAAACATGCAAAAATGGAATACAGTTGATATGTATGAAAACGACAATAACCATTACATCAATTCATTAAAGATATAAACTGTTCAACATTCCAATTATTTAAAATACTAAAAACAGATTTACATGAGACTATTAGCAGGTCACAGCCCAATGTTCCTAGCATGCTCCACATGTTTGGTACAAGACATTGGTTTAGTAAAAGGATCAGCTAAATTATCATCTGTGTGAACTTTGAGGAGACGAATATCACCACTGTAGAATACTAATTAAGTTGGAAACATGTTCAAGTGGTGGTGAGTTAGGCGTAGAAATGGAAGAAAGGAGGAGAGGAGAGAAAGAGTGGAACCTTGAAGGAAAAAGGAAAAGATTAGATTGAAAATGTATGAAAGGTCCAACCCTCTCCACATGTGGAGAGGGGTATTTATAGTTACAATATAACGCCCACTCCCGGGCTGTGGATCAGGCATACAGTGGGTAAAGACCCGTTCCTTCTTCCACGGTGTTACTTAATCTAATACTAATAAACTAATATACTAACTAACTACGAGCTACCTTAATGCTATTACAATCATTAGGTGACCGAGACTTTTACAGGAATATTTGTATTCCTAACAATCTCCCCCTAAGCGAGGTCACCTTTGAAGTTAAGATCTTTGGTCTTTAAGCATTCCTTAGTCTTTGTAGCTCGTAGGATCTGATTCTTCACTTTTCAACACACTTCGTACTTCAAGCAAACGAACTTGTGATTAGAGTTCCTTTGTGATGTGTGATCTTTGAGCTTCTTTGAGATCATCAGCCAAAGTAAATCTCCAAGCTCATCCATAGTTGTATTGCCTTCATGTGATGTAGTGACTAAGGACCATCATGCTCACACCCTTCTGTATCTGGAGACGTTGCATAGGAGTTGTAGATTAGGAGACTTTTTCATCAGAGTTGCGGAAACGTTGTTGGTAGTCTCTCAACATTTGTGGTAGCAGGTCTCTTATCTTCATTGATAGTGTGGAGGATGTGTGAGCATGAGGTATGGATTGACCCGATTCAGCTGGAAACTGGAGCCATCAACGCCATCTTTATATGTGACCCTGAAATAAAACAGTTAGCAATAAAGATAGAGAACGAATATGGCTTTGTCATTCGTTCTGCGAGGACAGACTACCCTCCGGTTTTGTGAAAACCGACCTGTGATCAGGTAGAGTCTCTTTTTAAAGAAGACTCTCCTTGACAGGAATTTCCAGCTTGTAGTGATGAATTTTCCAAAGAATCCACTTCGGAATCTTCATACTTAGCATGTTCTCATACCGGAACGTCTCAAAGCAGACAGCACGATAGAGTGAATCGGTGAATAGATATTCACAGATTGATGAGAAATTGATTTATAGAAATCACTCGCGTGTCATATGATAAACATTTTTTAGACACGACGAGAGTTTTATACTTTGAATCACATTTTCATCAAAAATACTTTTGTTTGAAAGATATTACACAATCAATGTGCTCGAAAGGTAAGTTGGTGAGCACATTGAGAGGTTTTGGCAAAAGTATCCGTCAATCCATATCCTGGAACAAGTTTGATTCAAATTAGAATCGCACCATCGTTGCTTTCCAGTTGTCACTTGATCATTGATCCAAGATGGATCTCACATGTCACCTACCAAGAGCTTGAGTGATGTTCGCTCTAGAAGGATTTCCATCTTCATTGTGAATGTTTTCATATCACTCGGATGTTCTGGCAATACCACAAGGATAATGCGTAGGACACTAAGTATTTTATCTTACTTTCCACATTGTGTGAAACAATAAGCATATTGGAAGTGTGTCCTAACGAGATTTATGGATGATCTCATGGCTCTAGACTCAATAGTGCGTTTTGATCCGCTCCTGGAGACTGGGGAGGCGTCTCCTGTTTTAGGTATCAACATAGCTCGCAATGAGCGGTCGATACATTGCACAGGGTTCCCCGTGAGATTGAAACAAGCTCTTTTAAGAGAACTTGAGTGGTTGGGAAGTTTAGTGCAGTGCGTCACTGGGTCCATGACGTCTTGTCTTCGATACCGGTGTTACCTTAGTAACCGCCAGTAGATTATGAATTGAACCCGGTTTCTGCCCTAAGGTTGAATATATGGAGGGTTATTTCTTTTCACCCTTTCTCATTATATTTCTTTTTCATTCTTCAACCCCTTCAGTGCTTACCGAGATTTCATCACTAGAACCTTGTTGGGTTTGTTCCAGTCCTAGCTCTATCTCAGTCCGCACTCTTCCCTTTCTCACTTTACTCCTTTTTTCATAATCATTCCTAAGGACTTCTAATCTATCTATGGATTGTCCCTGGGAAGATCCTTCCGGTTCTGGTGGATCATGGGAACTTATACCTAACCTTAACCAACCTTATAACTCCATGCATAAAGATAAATGGTCGGTCTTTGGTATAACTTCCACGAACGCCTTTTGCTCCCCCTCAATATGTGCATCGATATTCGAAAGTGTTTAGCACATATGTGGGAGCCTATTATTGAGTACAAAAGATCACTTTTGATAATCAGATTTCATATTTAAATCACATTCTCTCCCCCGATCAAAAATTTCAAATCTTTCGAGATTTTTTATCTCAATTGATTTAAATAATTTAGAAAGCGTTTTTGGGAGAGAAATGCGGTCAAGTTTAATATTTTCTGATAAAAGGAACTTTTTCATGCTCCCCCTCAAACTGTGAGGGAGGTTGTTATGTGTCAGATTTGAAGAGTTTGCAAAAGATTCGAAGTTTTAATGAAAACTCTTTGAAAAATTTACTCATTCTGACACATAACCATCACAAATCGGATTGTTGTTATTGTTTTGTACAAAGTGTGGGGAGTTTTGTTGATACATAAAATTTTGAGAAATCACTCTCCCCCTCAATCAATGACGGATGTTAAAGCATAAATATTTTCATAAACTATTAACGTCATTGATTGAGTGAAAATTTTATCAAACTTTTGAGTTCAATTTGATTTTCATTCAAAATTTCATGGTACCACCAAGTTTTGCACAAACACTTTCCGGAAAAATCATAGAAGGGAAAGTGTTTGGCGATGAAAAGAAGACTTCTCTTCTTTATCAAGAAATAATGCACTTAAGCGTACATTAGATCTAGGGTGCATGAATATAAAGTAATTCACGCTCGGATGAACGGCACCCTTTGCTAGGAACAACCGTCTTTTTGGCGACGTGTTTTCCTCATTTTTGAAAACCGGGTTGCTATCTGAAGTAATAGCAAGCCATAATTGTAAGTCCGGGTTGTATCCTGAACTGACTACAAGCCATATTTAAAGAATGTTTTGAGATACGACATGTTTTTTGAAAAGAACTTTATTTGAAACCGAAAAACTCTTGCTCAAGCATATGTATGATTCCGTGTCATTGTTGAATGACATTTCTAGAATCGTACATAATATTGATTACACAAGAGACATGTCGTGAGAAGAATATTTTTGAAAATTATTATTTTTTTTTTATTTATTTTTTTTTTTTTATTTTTTTTTTTTAAATTTGATACTATACAAGGATATTTGAAGCAACCCCTTTACTCCTCTTGATCTTCCAGTAGACATTTGAGATCCTCAGGTGTGAGACTCTTCATACCAAGGCGTGGGAGGATGAAGTGAAATCGTTCCCTAGAAAGTGCTTTGGTGAAGATATCGGCTAGTTGGAACTCAGTCCTCACAAAGTAAAGTTCCACAATTCCTTTCTCAACTTGTTCCCTGATGAAGTGATGTCGAATGTCAATGTGTTTAGTTCTTGAATGCTGGACATTGTTGCAGCAGAGTGCAATTGCACTTTTGTTGTCACAGTACATAGGAACCTTATTGCAAATGAGCCCATAGTCAGAAAGTTGAGATCGCATCCAGAGGATCTGAGCACAGCATGATGACATGGCAATGTATTCAGCTTCAGTGGAGGAGATGGATGTACTCATTTGTTTCTTTGAAGACCAACTGACTAGCTTATTTCCTAAAAACTGTGCGCCCCCAGATGTACTGCGACGAGTGTCTTGACATCCAGCATGATCAGCATCCGAATATGCTGTGAGAGCCATAGAAGTTTCTTTAGGGTACCAAAGGCCCAAGTGGATTGTTCCTTTAAGGTATCGAAAGACTCTCTTGACAGCTTCCAAATGTTTCTTGGTGGGTTTGGATTGATACCGAGCACAAATGCAAACTGCGAACAGAAGGTCGGGTCTGCTTGCAGTAAGGTACATTAATGAGCCAATCATGCTTCGATACATGGTTTGATCGACCGGAATTCCCACATCATCTTCGTCCAGCTTTGAACGTTCAATCATTGGAGTATCAACTGAATCACTGGAGTCGAATCCAAATTTCTTCAACGTTTCATTGGCGTATTTGGATTGATTGATGAATATGCCATTTGGGTTTTGAGAAATTTGCAGTCCTAGAAAGAATGACATTTGACCCATCATAGACATTTGGAATTCGGAGCTCATCTCTTGAGAGAAACGATCACATTCTGAGGGATCAGACGAGGCAAAGATGATGTCATCTACGTAGATTTGTACATGTAGAAGGTGTTTGCCTGTTTTTCTGGTAAAGAGGGTAGGATCAACAGCCCCTTTGGAGAATTTGTTGGACAGAAGAAATTTAGACAAGGTGTCGTACCACGCCCTGGGTGCTTGTTTAAGCCCATATAGAGCCTTCTTTAATCGATATACGTGATTAGGGCGTTCTGGATCCACAAAACCTTCTGGTTGAGATACATACACCACCTCTTTCAGATCCCCATTTAAGAATGCGGTCTTGACATCCATTTGATAAACCACCATGTTTTGACTTGCAGCATTAGCGAGAAAGATCCTTATGGCTTCTATTCTAGCAACTGGGGCGAAGGATTCTTCAAAGTCAATACCTTCTTCTTGTCGATATCCTTTGGCCACAAGCCTAGCTTTGTTTTTCAGAACATCTCCATGCTCATCAAGTTTGACCTTGAATATCCATTTGAGAGCAATGATCATAGCACACTCGGGAGGTGGTACTAGTTCCCAGACGTCCAGTCGGTCAAATTCATGAATCTCGTCCACCATAGCTGTGAACCATGAGTGTTTAGACATTGCATCCTTGACGCTTTTTGGTTCAGCTTTCGAGAGAACAGAATTGAAGAAACACCATAATGCATCAGTTGCAAGTTGCTTGCGGGTTGATACTGGACGTGAGGGGTTCCCAATGATGTTGTCAATAGGATGATCATTGGTCCATTTTCGAAGGTATTCATGGGGTTGAAACTGTGGAACTGAGGTAGCCGTGTTAGATTCATCAGAGGATGTTGTTTCATTTGATGGTTCAGGGGCAAAGATATTAACAAATGGCTCATTATCAGGTGGAGCAAAAGGATTAACTTCAGATGAATTATCTACATTTGCCGCTCGATGTGCAAGTGAAGGTTGGACATTGGATGTGTTGACCGATTGACTGATGGCAGGGGCTTCAGAATCCCATGACAATGAAGTGGATGGACCGTTATGGTCATCTTGATCATTCACCACCCCATCTGGTGGTTGAACCATTGTAGCTTCGGGAGCATTCATCTGTTGAGGCTCAAAGTATTCATCAAACATTGGGTCAAACAATTTCTTCCAATCTTCACTCGTAGGGGGTACGAAAGGAGCAGCAGGAATGGAATTCTGTACAAGCCTGGAACTAATTGGTCCAGGGGACAAAAGGTTAGGTACGGGTCCAGAACTTGATTGTCCAGGAACCGGGTGCTCAGTCAGCTCATCGAAAGTAACGTGGATTGTTTCCATTATATCTCTGGTACGTTTGTTGTAGATTCGGTACCCTTTTCGCTCTGGAGCATATCCAACGAAGAAACCAATGTCGGCCTTGGCCTTGAGTTTCCCAAGGTCTTCACTGTCATTTGTAGGATAACACAGTGCACCAAACACTCGAAGAAACGAAAGGTCGGGTTTTCTGCCATGGACCAGTTCATAGGGAGTTTTGCAGTGGAGGGGATGTATCAAGGATCGGTTCTGTGTGTAACATGCGGTGGCAATTGCCTCAGCCCAAAGAAATAGAGGAGCTTTGGAAAAGATGAGCATAGTCCTTGCAGCTTCAACTAAGGTGCGATTGCGTCTTTCTACAACTCCATTTTGTTGAGGAGTTCTTGGTATGCTCTTTTGATGACTAATCCCGACACCTTCATAAAATAGAGTAAGTTGTCTGTTCACAAACTCTGTTCCATTATCAGTACGAACGACTCTAACTATCTTGTTGAGACGGACTTGCAACATCTTGATGAGTTTGATGATGGTTTCAGGAGTTTCATCTTTAGATCGTAGAAACTTCACCCACGTGAATCGAGAATGATCATCAACAACAACCAGCACATATTTCTTTCCATTGATACTTTGAATCCTCATTGGTCCACAAAGATCCATATGAAGGGTATGAAGAACTTCCATGATAGAATTGACGGTTTTGGGTTTATGGGTATGCTTTTTGCTTTTGCCCATTTGACAGGCGGAACACAGATGATCTTTTTCATACTTGAGTCTGGGTAAGCCTCGAACAAGATCCTTTCGTGTAAGTTCATTGATGGTACCGAAGTTCAAATGGTTTAAACGTCGATGCCACAACCATGACTTGTTCTTAGATGCTTTAGAGAGCAGACAAATTGGAGAGGACCGTAGCATATCTTCGATGGAGATGGTGTAAAGATTAGTGCCCCGACTCCCCTTGAGAAGATCGTCACCATCTAATTCTCTAACAAAACAGGTGTGCTTTCTGAAGGCGACTTCGAGATCTGAGTCACAAAATTGACCAACAGAAAATAGATTGTGCCCAAGACCTTCTACGTAGTAGACTCTGGATATAACACTGTCTCCAAAGACATAATCACCATAACCCATTATAGACCCAAAATGGTCATTCCCAAACCTAACCGTACCAATAAATTTTTCCACGAAATTCTTGAGCCTTGAGCGATCACCAGTCATATGTTTTGAGCAGCCTGAGTCCAAATACCAAAGGACGATTTGTACGACCTGCATTTGAAACCAGACAATCGTGGATAACTGAAAAAACTGGAGCCCCACACACAATTGGGGTCCGTTTGGTTAGAACACACAAATATTGGATTATCATAAGTAACAGGTATCTCACTGGAGTGTTCACATTTTGATGCACTAGAACTAGCAGTGGTATCTATTGCTTCTATAGGAAATAATCTACCAGTAGGTCTCCATTTCCTAATAGGCATATCTCTAGAGTTAGTAGTCCTAGTCACTGGGCACATTTTCCTCGGAGTGAATTTCCTTCCAGTAGGTCTCCATTGATAACCAACTTTAGTGAACACTTTTCCTGTTTTATTCCACACTTGTTTTGCTCGTTTAACACTAGAAGCATTCATATTTGGTGATCGTATAATAGATTTAAGAAAAGGCACAGCACATGCATCATGATTACCATAAAATAAGCATTTGTTACATGTCTTACAAATAGCATCAGAATTCGAATTAATTACATCATTGTTCACACAAATGTTTGAAATAACTCGATTCCTTTCACTAAGCAACACTTTATTATTCCTAGATGATTCTTCTACTTCCTTCATAATTGAGCTCTTAGCCGGCAAAGTCCTATCATTCTTTGTATTGCCCTTAGGCTGTGACTTGCTAGCATTAGATACACCTTTTACTCCTGTAGAAGCAATGATGGGAACATTAGTCTGATTAGTTGCTACTTGTTTACTGGTGATCAAGATGGAGGATTGTGGCATGTATTGGGGAAAGTCAACTGTGACATGCTTGCTGCCACTGATAGGGTGCAATGCAGTTGTCCTATCCGACTTGGTATCATTCTTGGGGCATGATCCTATGGCATATTCTAGCAGTTCCTGGGCCCTATTAGTGAGAAAGCACGCACCAATAATACCATCATCAAGTGGTTTAGCAATCCTCTCGTCTTCAATGGTTTCTCTAAGTATGGCCAGACAATCCTTAAGATTTCTAAGATAGTTATTATGAACTAACTTATTGTTCCTAAGGGGAAGAGAAACATTCACAGCATCGCACGCATATTTATAACAGGCAGGTATCTTGGACATTGCATGATCACATGAAACAACGGGCATTTTACCCTTTACCATGGTCTTTAGATTCTCAATTTCATTTAACAAAGAAGTGACTTTCTCATTGTTTTGGTCACGTGTAGTTTTGATTGACTCAAACAATTCTTTATAACGTTGTTTAGCGTTGGACATTTCAGCACGAAGCCACTCATTTTCATGTTGTAATTCATTGATAATGCCCTGTTTTTGAAAATTTTGAGAGTCCATAGACTTCTGGTAATTGGTATTGATCACATCGCTTCTATTCGATTTTAATTGTGCAATTTGGACCTTCAACTTCCGAATCGTGTTAGAGTGAGCTTGAATTACTTCATCCTTTTTGGCTAATTCAAAACATGTATCAAATTCAGGAACATCCGAAGATATCTTAGCATTTGATATTTTTATACTTTCTTCTAGATGTTGATATTTTAATTGTAGGTTCAAATTATCAACTTCTAGTTTTGAGAAATTCCTGACCATGTTATCATGATCATCGTTTTGAATTTTTTTAGCAAGTTTGTAATTCTCCCCCTCAAGCTCAATCACACGATTTTGGAAGACATTCAGAGTAACTGACATTTCATGAAATTGTCGAGCAGAAAGCGCAGAGTCGGTAACAGTATAAAACACATCTTTAGCAATGCAGTTAGCAATCAAATTATCATTCATGATGAGAATGTTTTTCCTGTCAATTTCACAATGTTTGAGATCAATAGCAAGTTGGTTACCCTCACTTTTTACTTCATCAAAAACCTTTTTCATTTGACTCACATCATCATTAATGGTGTTTTTAAGTCCCTCAAAATGTTCTTTTAGAAGTTTAAAAAATGGCATAACTTCAGTTAGGTAACACTGTTTTGTTTGCTCAAAACCCCTTTCCCCTTCTGTAATCCCTGTAGGTGTAATTCTTATTTTACAGGTTTTCTCAAAGTCATTGAACAATTGACCAAGTACATACAGCCCAATTAGAGTATTACATTGTGTGGGAAGAGTGAGAGGGACAAGATGACTAGGTGTGTTCAGGGGATAGGTAGTTGGGTGAGCAATTCTAAACATAGTGCGTGTGTTGCCTACAACTCTTTCAGCTTGCAATTTCTCAATATCAATATTCCAAAACACTTTTTCAGGACAGATTCTCTTTTGAGGAACAAAAATTGCAGTGTGATTGTCATTGGCATAATCATAGTGAAACACGAGATTCTTAGCAGTGCATTTAGGATCCTTTAACCGTTCAGCAAGTTTTGCCCTAGTTCTATCCTCTGCCTCATTGATGTGGTCATAGGATCGAGTATCAGGAGGTGCATGGTTAGGTTCAAGCATAGTATTTGCATCATATAATGCAGGTTGTGCACCTAGACCTATTTTAAGGAATCTTGCTTTGGGTTTGGAGGTATCATGTTCACTAAATTCATCACTTAACTTCCTGTGGCTTTCCATCATTTGAGCAGATTGAATGGTTTGGCCCTGTGTGTACAACTTATCTTCCAATTTATTTTTTAACGTTTTTAATTTTGAGAAGTCATTTAGAAGTTTAGTTTCTTTATCCTTGAATTCTTGTTTGATTATAGTCAAACCTTTTTGAACCTCAAGTTTTTGTTTGACGGTTTGATTCAATTGGCTCTTTAAAGAAACTAGTTCCCTTTTTAATGATTCTTGTTTGGAATTATTTTCAGATATGTAAGTACGCAGTTGCCATTCCATTTTCTGCTCACGTTCATTCAACTCAAACTTAGCACGCTGCTCATAAATGTTTACTTGATCCTTAAGGGCGTTAATTCTAGTGATCAGAGAATCATCAGGGTTGTATATAGAGTGCTCATACATCTCATGGTAACTAGAATCAATAGACGGCATGTCACTCGGTACAACTTGGGTTCCATTGTCATTCACATACATTTCATATGGGATATTATTGGTATTACCCATATTTGTGATGTCTGTGTTGACAATATTCTTGAGTTGTACTGAGCCACATGCCCCCTGTACAGGTGCAGAATCATTCAGATCATGTATAGAAGATGTTGGTACCTCAGAGATAGCAGAAGTGATGGATGAATCAGGATGCGGTGAAGAGGATGCGGCTGCAGACAGATTAGCCATGAAGATTGTTTGAGCAGTTGGTTCATCATCCACGTCTGAGTCAAATGCATCACACTCTTCAACTTGAAAGATATTCTGATCATTAAGAGCCATGTCCTGAACAGGTTGATCATCCACATCAGCGTCAAAGGTGTTCCCATCATTACCAGCCAGAAAGAGCAAAGCTTCTTCATCCAACACAGTCCCATTTTCTTGTGCCTGCATTAGCAGCATCTTGTCTTTGAAGTACTCAGAGTTTTGGGGACGTTTTGGGAGAGTGCAATTCCTAGCAATGTGGCCCAACCCTCCGCAGTTGTAGCATTTTGGTTGCTTAGCTTGTGCTTGAAGAGCATTCCCAACTCTGTACTGCCCATTCTCTCTACCAGCATTTCTTTGGTTGAAGTTCTGTCTTCCCTGCACATTCTGCACCACTACTCGACCATCTTCAATGACTGCCTGATTACGTGGATTAGATGAGATTCTGAGCTGGTTGTTAGTAGATGGGAGTGCAGCCCTGAACTGTTGGACCAGTAAAGACACTTGGTTGGAGAGATTATCAATCATCATGTCAGTGTGAGAATACCCAGAATCAAGTTGAGCATTCAATGCAGATGGTGAGGGAGTTGATGATTGACTAATGGTTGGGGTAGACCTGGAGGATGATTGTGATGGTTGAACTTGATCTTTAGCGGTTTGATTAGGTTGTTGAACATTGGAGACAAAAGCAAGAGATTCATTCGTTGCAGACGGATTGAGCTTTTCTCGCATTACCCGATCATAAGCTGCATGTTTCTCATGTTGCTGGAGATACGCATACAGCTGTTCATGATTGGTATGCCTGAGACCCTTGTTGAGCTTCACAGCCGTGACGAACCTATCCCATTCCGGTGCCATGTTGTTCACGAATTTTGAATTGAGCTGTATGTTGGGCATTGTCATCTTGATAGCTCTCATGTCATTGACCAGCTTGTGAAATCTGACGTAATAGTCAGTGATACTTTCCCCTGGATTCATTTTGAAATGCTCAAATTCATCGTAAAGCTGTGACTCACGATCTTCTTTTGTTAACTCAGACCCTGCAAGAAGCATTTTGACATTATCCCAGACCGCCTTTGCTTCAGTGTTGAAGTTGATCAGTTTGTAGACATCTTTGGGAAGGCCTTGAATGATGATATTAGATGCTCTAATGTCTGCATCATAGCGTTTCTTTTCTTCTTCAGACAACTCATTGTAAGTGCGAGATCTATTAGGACCAAGCACGGCCGGTGATTGATCAGTTGCTTCTGAAATCGTGTCTCTAGTAGTACCCACTTGAAAGGGTCCCTCATCAATGGATTTCAGAATGTTAACCCCATTATCTTTACCTAGACAGTACAGCCGTATCCTTTGAGCCCATGATTCATAGTCAGTTCTGTCCAACATCGGAGGTCGGGTGTCAGACCCCGCAGCTTGAATGTCATCGGAAGAAGTCGACATCACAAATAAGTTAACCACAACTTAACCACAATAAAAACCAACCGCAGTATGAGCTAACCGCAACCAGAGCAAACCGCAGGCCAGAGATACTAACCGCAGAGTACTAACCGCAAGTTATACCAAACCGCAACAAAATCCAGTCGCAATATGAACTAACCGCAACCTACACGAACCGCAGACCAATAAAACTAACCGCAAGACACTAACCGCAGATTATACCTAACCGCAGAAAAAGTTAACCGCAATGCATTCGAACACAAGACACTTAACCGCAATGAGTTAACCGCAACACACTTAACCGCAGAGAAACTAACCGCAGTACTTAGAACCAAACGCAAACTGAGGAAGACTTAACCGCAGAATCTAACCGCAGAATCTAACCGCAGAGACAAAAGTCCAAAACTGTCACTTTCGTTGCGTTTTGTTTGTATTCCCGAAATAGTAAACGCAGCAATCCAAACGCAGATTTCAGGACTTAATCGCAACCAGGCAATGGAACAGTGGACTTAACCGCAACCTAGAAATTCGTCTAAAAACAATTCCAAGCTTCAAATATCTTGATGATATTGTAACACACTCTACACTACAATGTTCCACAAACACAAATGAACATAAAAGGACATCACAAACATGTATAACCACACAAGAGGGATAAAACCAAGATGTTTTCCAAGAAAGTTGCACCAAACTCACAAAACCACTCAAAACATCATCAAATTCGATTCTACAAGGCCCTAAGATGAAACCTTGGCTCTGATACCAATTGTAGAATACTAATTAAGTTGGAAACATGTTCAAGTGGTGGTGAGTTAGGCGTAGAAATGGAAGAAAGGAGGAGAGGAGAGAAAGAGTGGAACCTTGAAGGAAAAAGGAAAAGATTAGATTGAAAATGTATGAAAGGTCCAACCCTCTCCACATGTGGAGAGGGGTATTTATAGTTACAATATAACGCCCACTCCCGGGCTGTGGATCAGGCATACAGTGGGTAAAGACCCGTTCCTTCTTCCACGGTGTTACTTAATCTAATACTAATAAACTAATATACTAACTAACTACGAGCTACCTTAATGCTATTACAATCATTAGGTGACCGAGACTTTTACAGGAATATTTGTATTCCTAACAACCACTTTCGATAACTTCTCGAATATAGTGAACTTTTCGCCGAAAGTGTTTGGCACCCTTTAGAACACCTGGTTCATTAGCTATGATTATGGCACCAGAATTATCGCAGTACATATCCATAGGTCGTTCATTGCTGGGAACAACGCCAAGCCCAGAAATGAATTTCCGTATCCAAACTGCCTCCATTGCAGCTTTTGAAGCAGCTATATATTCAGCTTCTGTAGAGGACATCGCAAGTGTGCTTTGTTTGGCACTCTTCTAGTCAACAGCACCTCCATTCATGACGAAAACATATCCTGTTTGGGATTTGATGTCATCACGATCTGTCTCCCAGCTTGCATCAGTATAACAAGTAACACTGAGCTCACTTTCGACATCACCACCATAAACAAGAAACATATCTTTAGTATTCCGCAGATACTTCAATATGTTCTTAACAGCAGTCCAGTGACATTCTCCTGGATTCTGTTGAAATCTACTCGTTAGGTTCTGAGAGAACGCTACATCAGGTCTAGTGCACCTAACCGCATACATGATGGATCCCACAGCCGAAGCATAAGGGATTCCCTTCATCCTCTTCACCTCAGCGGGTGTAGAAGGTCCTTGAGCCTTGCTCAATTCCGTATTTGGTTGCATTGGAAGACTTCCATGTTTGGAATCTTGCATTCTAAATCTCTTTAGGATTTTTTCAATGTATGCACTTTGACACAAGCCGATTAACCGCTTTGATCTATCTCGATAGATCTTGGCTCCAAGTATGTACGATGCTTCTCCTAAATCTTTCATATCAAAACACTTTCCAAGCCAGGATTTTACATCTTGTAGCATTGGAATGTTGTTTCCTATGAGTAATATGTCATCGACATATAAGATTAGGAATGCGACTATACTTCCACTAGTGTTCATGTATACACATGGCTCATCGAGATTTTGAGTGAAACCAATCTTCTTGATTTCCTCATCAAATCTCTTGTTCCAGCTTCTAGATGCTTGCTTCAATCCATAAATGGATCTTTTAAGCTTGCATACTCTGCTAGGATACTTTGGATTCACGAAGCCCTCGGGTTGCACCATATAAACGTCCTCGTTTAGGTGGCCATTCAAGAAGGCAGTCTTGACATCCATTTGCCAAATCTCATAGTCATAATACGCTGCTATGGCTATAAGAATCCTAATTGCTTTTATGTCTGCAACAGGCGAGAAGGTTTCTTCATTGTCAATTCCGTAGATTTGAGTGAAACCTTTTGCTACAAGACGAGCTTTATAGGTATGTGCATTTCCATCCACGTCGGTCTTTATCTTGTAGAGCCATTTGCTCCCAACAGTTTTAGCATTGGGAGGTAGTTCTACCTCGACCCAGACATCATTGTCTTCCATGGATTTCATTTCCACATTCATAGCTTCATTCCACTTCTCGCGTTCAGGACACGATATAGCTTCTCGATAGTTAGCGGGTTCACAATGATCCCCTAACTCATGTTCCTCAGCATCGATATAAAAACCATATCGTTCAGGTGCTTGAGGTATCCTTTCAGATATACGAATGGGAGCAACATCTCGAAGAGGCTCAACATTTTCATGCTCAGTCTCATTTTGATGTTCACTAGTGTTACTAGAAGGTTGTGCATCTTCGCTTTGAAGTTCATCAAAGTCTACTTTGCTCCCACTTGCTTCTTGTGAGATGAGACTATTCTCAAAAAACTCAGCATATCGAGCAACAAATATTTTGTTCTCGGTTGGGTAGTAGAAATAGTAACCCATCGTTTCCTTTGGGTATCCTACAAAGATACACTTGATAGCTCTAGGCTCAAGTTTGTTTAGCGTATCTCGTTTAACGAGAGCCTCACAACCCCAGACTTTCAAGTAAGACAGATTAGGGACCTTCCCATGCCATATTTCGTATGGAGTCTTATCAACCTTCTTAGTTGGAACCATATTGAGTATGCATGCAGCAGACTCTAGAGCATAACCCCAAAAGGACACTGGCAACGTTGTTAGACTCATCATAGATTGAACCATGTCTAGCAAGGTTCGATTTCTCCTTTCAGACATACCATTGTGTTGTGGTGTATATGGAGGAGTGAATTGTGAGACTATCCCACACCTTTTTAGATGATCTAAAAACTCTTGACTCATATATTCACCTCCTCGATCGGATCGAAGAGCCTTAATGGTCTTGCCAAGCTGATTCTCTACTTCACTTTGGAAGACTTTAAACATTTCAAAGGCTTCATGTTTATGTTTAAACAGGTAAACATAACCATATCTACTGAAATCATCAGTAAAAGTGATGAAGTAGTTAGCTCCTTCTCTAGACATTGTTCTAAATGGGCCACATACATCAGTATGAATGAGTCCAAGTAGATCTGTAGCTCTTTCTCCAACATGGGAAAAAGGCTTTCGTGCCATCTTTCCAGATATGCAAGAAATGCATTTATCAAACGACACATTGTCGATTGACTCTAAAAGCCCATCGTGTTGTAGCTTCGTAATGCGTTTCTTGTTTATATGGCAAAGACGACAATGCCATAAAAAAGTAGAATCCAAATTACGTTTGGATTTCTTATTGCTAACAGTATATATAGAACTATTGTTTGAAATAGGATCACGCATATCAATTTCAAAAATGCCATCACGTGGAATAGCATTAAAATAAAACACATTATCCTTAGAAACAGAAATGCCAAAATCCGTAAAAGTATGAATGTAACCATCATCTTTCAAACGCGAAAGTGAAACAACACCTCTAGTGATAGTAGGTATAAAATGGCAATTATTTAAAACAATAACTAGTCCATTTGGGAGGATAAGATCAAAGCTCCCAATTGCTTCCACAGCTGCACGATGGCCATTACCAACGTACAGATGTAAAGCTCCTTACTTCAGCTTTCGACTTCCCCTAAGCCCCTGCACATTATTACAAATGTGAGTACCACAACCAGTATCATATACCCAGGTTTTGTTAGGAAAAGTATAAAGTTCTATAGTGAAGATACCTGATGTGCTAGCAACGCTAGCTTTGTTCTTCTTTAGCCCTTCCAGGTAGGCGTGACAGTTGCGCCTCCAGTGCCCTACTACTCCACAATGGTGGCAGGGGGTGTCCTTGGCCAGGTGCTCCTTCTTGGTAGGTGGGGGGATTTTGGGTTTGGGGGCATAAGCAAGCTTAGCCTTGCCTTTCCCTTGTCCCTTGCCAGGTGCCTGCGGTTTTCCCTTGTTCTTTTTCTGAATTCTGCCTTGGTTGATAGCTTGGACAAGTGGAGCCTTCTTGGGCATGCCTTTCTCTACAAGTTTCAGCATGTTATGCAGTTCGGCAATGGTTTTCCCCATGCTGTGCATGTTGTAGTTCTGCACAAATTGGTCATAATCCTTCGATAGTGAGGTAAGTATCATGCTCACTCCAAGGATCTGAGGCATGGGGTATCCCAGTCGCTCCATCTGATCCAGATAGATTTTCATTTTCATGACATAGCTACTGACCGATTGCCCTTCCTCCTGCTTGCAGGCATGAAAAGATTTGACCGTGTCAAACAATTCTTGCTCTGCTTGCTGCTCGAACATAACTTTCAGTTCTCGCAGCATGTCAAATGCTGAAAAGTTCTCTAAGTTCTTTTGCAACTCAGGGATCATGCTAGCTAGCATAAGACAAGCCACTTCCTGTTGCTCGTTACTCCTACGAGTGTAGGCATTACGAACAGCAGCAGTAGCATTAGCAGCAGGTGCTTCAGGTAAAGCTTCTTCCAGATGGTAAAACTTTTGTTCAGCCTTGAGGACAATCCTCAAGTTGCGGTACCAGTCCAAAAAGTTGTTACCATTCAATTTCTCTTTCTCGAGAATTGATCTGATTGACGAGTTGTTCATGGTTGAATTTGGAGTTGTCATCTACAAAATAAACAAAGTTCAATTTTAGTAATTTTGAATAATTAATCCTTTTTAAAATTAACTACCCAAGTTTATTATATTCAAACAATTAATTTTACGAAAAGGCTAAGATCCTCATTGAGGTTCCACCATCACATCAGTTGATCTGCTAGCAATGGAGGATTCAATAGGTAGGTAACGTCGACCAATTGCATTACAAGTGCAACTCTTAGATCTTTATGGGACTCATGGCACTAGTGAACAAGCAACTAGTGTCAAGCTGGCATGTTTAGTCCCATCTTTGCCTCGGGTCAAGGTCTCACCGCTTAACTCGATTAAGTCATCCAATTTGAAAATGTGCGAGAATATATCTAGGTCCCATGCATAGAGAATAGTCACCTTGGGTTACAATTCAACCTAGGTCCCACGCATAGGCAAAAAGTAATTGCAAGTGTTCTCAAAATTGGACGGCGTGACTTAAGTTTTGACGGGTAAAAGTTTTGATGTAGATCAAATGTGTACGAAAAAAGCATGCATTCATCCTTCGTAGCACAAGTTAAAAATATTTCTTAACTTAAGTTTAATCATTGTTTTAATTTATGTGTGTCAAGTTGTCCATTTTCATGACTAATATTAAGCCTACATAGATAATAAAGTTTGGACAATACATAAATAAAATAACATACATAACAAGTTAAGGTGTTATTATAAAACAATGATTTCAAGTTTCATAAACTTAGTAAAACTAAATCAAAAGACTTAGTTTTGAAAATGGTTTGTGTTTCGTTTTAAGTTTTATAGAAAACTATTTGCAATTTTACATATGAAACAAGATATATAAAAAGCAAAACAAACACACAACCACAATATGCAAAGCCTCAACCGATGAAAAAACCTATGCTTGGTCTCGTGAGCCATCACGACAACCAAGAGTCAACTAGGGATAAACCACACAACCACACGGAGGACTCCCACTTGCTCCAAGACAATCAAGAGCAAGTAGGAAGCCCATGATGTACATGAAAAGCAGTTTCTGTCCTTCCAGAATTTCTGTGTTAGAGGGCCCAAAAGTCCATGATGGAGGCTTCCCCGGGCTTAGCTCAAAACTATAAAGTTGTAGGCCCATGTCTTGGGTACCTGCAAAAAAAATTTCAGCCAAAAAAAACCTTACCAAACACCGGGAAACTCTGTTTTACCAACTGGTGTTCCAGCAGTCATTTTTCGGCAAAAACGTCTTTAACTCTTTCGCCTTTCACCACTAAGCCACGATTACATTATATTGAAAGTAAAATACAATTAATCTAATTTTAATATACTGTAAAAGTGCCCAAACAATGGATACAACCAAAAGAATATAATTACATAAATGCCGAAACAATGGCAAAACCCCAAAACACGAAATTAAACAACATAAACAACCATTCAATGCACAAGTGGTCTAGGTTTTCATCGGCTTTGCATATAAACATAATAATACCATAATATTATGAATGAAACATGGTGTTGGCTAACTCCATGGACAAACATGCATGTATTTGCCATGAAAAACAAAATAATAACAAGAATTAAATTGTTAGCCAACGAAAACGAAGAAATTAATTGACAAGAATTAAAACCCCGTTTGGTACTTGTGTCAAATGGCCTTAGGTTCAAAACCCACTGATGTTAGGACCTTTTAATTATCTTTTTACCACAGAAAATTAAGCCATAGGGCCTGATTTGAAATCGTTTCATAAATCGATCAAAAAACATGCGTTTTAGGCCATTTTACACGTACCCGATAATCATATGGCACATATGATGGCTCGTGATACCACTATAGGAGATGTATGAATATAAAACATATATGAAACAAATAAACGCAGCGGAACAACATCACCCACACGGATCCATATAGCCAATATGATTAATCAAATAATAAACACAACATGTTTATACCTTTGTAGCATGCACCGGGAGTCACCAACAATCACCAAACCCACGTTTGGAATAAGAAACCCAAGAGATCAATAAGGTTGATCTCCTCTAAGAATGAAACACACTACACCTCCTTGGTTACCCCTTTGATGCTAGTCCTTAACCCCGTAACCTTTCTATTGCCTTTGAATGAACAAGATTCAAAGCAAGAGATCTAGAAAAACAAAACCATAGGTGGGTTTGTTTTAATTGCCGTGATATAGAGGGAGAGAGGAGGGGAGAAAGTTTTGGTAAGTGGTTAGTTAATTGTGAGGAGATATCTCACATATATCTTGACCAAATTTCAAAACCAATCCCCCTTGATAACCCCCCCCCCCCCCCCCATGGCAGGCCTCTATGTGGGCTTTTATGGGCCTCCCATAAGTTTTCCAAGTCTAATAAACTAAGTCCATTACTTAATTATTAGAAGCCCGATAGAGTTTCCTAGTTACGTAAGGTTATTTATATATCGTAAATACAATAAACACGATATATAAAGTGGTACCTAAGTGTATATGTGTGTGACCCCATAGGCTCACATATGTCTAGCCATATAATTATTTATTATGACACGAGCATACTCCAACACTTTCCTTTACCTTTACTTACTTTTGATTATTGTCTTCATATATCGTTATATTTATATCACATAAACTTCGAATGTAAAAGATTTTCAAAACAAACTTCAAAATCGTTTTTGAAAATTTAATTAAAATGGTGAAACTATTCAACTCCCCATTCTAGTTTCTACAGTAGGTACAAGGGAGAATTCAAATTTTGTTAAATGAATCAAGTCATTAGACTTCCTATGGTGTAGTTTAAGCATAAGTATGGAAGTGTAGAGTACCAAAGTAGGAAATAAGATGTTGGACTTTCTACATTGGGAGGGGGAGGTGGTTCGGTAAAAAAATGTGTCAAGGGAAGATTTCAAATGTGAAGTATGTAAGTATTAATATGTATATGTAAGTGTTGGTAGGAAACGTGGTGACTAAATGCATGCATGCATGCGTGAATATGAATGCAAAAACGTAAACGTTTTATGTAAAACTTGTAAAAGCAAATACATAGACTTGTAAAACATGCTTGTAAAAGTCATATAGTACTTAGCTGACGTAGACTAAACTTATTCTAGTGCCGGTTTATGGTTCAAAGTCGTTTCCCAGTTTACGCGATTTAATCTAAGGGATATACATTTAAGTAAATATTCATACGTTCAAAGTAAATTCTTTTGAGTTTATAAACAAGTAAGGATATTAAAAATATGAGTTGTTACATTTGACATTTTACTTGTTCAATATACATTTGATGGAAAAACTAACGGAATTAGGACATTAAACGAAAAAAAACTAACAGAGTTAGGCAAGAGGGAAATGACCTGTAACATACTAAAACCATAAGGATATGACCTGCTGAAAAAAAGTACAAGAATAATATCCGCAAAACATGACAAACCACTGGGATGATTTATGTAATTAACTCTCATATATTATTATTGTTATTTATTACTTTTTAAATTATTATTATTATTATTATTATTATTATTATTATTATTATTATTATTATTATTATTATTATTAAAACCTAATTCTCATCTTTTACAACTTAGACCTCCGTTCTTCATTTCTTTAAAAAACACACACACACAAATACCTTTTTAATAGCATCATCTTTGTTGATTAATTGAGTGGCATAAAGATGATATTGTTAAAAAGAGGTTTGTGTGTATTTTTGGTTTGAATAAGATAAAGAAAGGATGTTTAAGTTTTAAAAGATGGGAAGTAAGTTTCAATAACAATGATAATACTAAAATTAGTAATACTCCAAACAAAAATAATAAAGATAAAAACAAGCAAAAATAATAAAAACTTAAAAGTAATAATAATAATAAAAATAATAATAACAAATAAATAGTAATAATAATAAGAAAATTAAATATAAAATATTTAGATTTTTTAAAAAAATGTAATAACAATAACACTAATATTAATAAAAAATAATATTAATAATAAATTTAATAAAATAAAAAAAATAAATAATAATGAGAGTTAACTGCAAACTATATCACTGTTAGAAGTAAAAAGACAAAAATACCTCTCATGTGAACTACATTAGCAGATAACGGGAAAAAAATGCATCGTTCGTCTCTAAAGATGTATATTGTCTAACGTTTATTGACGGATAGATGTATCTCAACTTTTCTGACAGAGATGTAAAACGTGTAATTTGACAATCCAAAAAGATGTATTTTAGAGTTTACTCTAATAATAATGTTAATTTTACGAGTTCTAAATTTTGCTTATAATGATAATATTTGTGAGATGATCACAAACACTTGTCATCATGCCAAACTTCTAGAATGTAAAAGTTACATCTATTATCTCAAATTTGAAGGTTGAATATCGTTTCTAATAAGTTCTCTAATAACTTTGATGGTCCATATTCATAACTAGAAACTGGACTAAAGTTCATTAATTAAGCTTTAAACATTTGGAAGAAGTAATTACTAAGTTGGTGGAAATTAAAAATTGAAAGTAAAGAAGGAACTACAGGTTAATACTCTGCAAGTGCACGCTTGGTTGGCTCCATTGTACACGCATCCAACTGTACCTGCCTTTGGTCCTTTTGGCTTTCTGCATGTTGTCCTTTGTTTATATTGATCTTGAAGGCATTGGTATTATTATTCGCCCATACCATATCTTCATTTGTACCCCTTTATTTTTTCCATCCTAGTTCATGGTGGTTTGTGAATTGTGACGGTTAGGCGCGCGGTTTGCCGTGCCGATCTTGTTTTATTATAGAAAGGCAATTACGTTGATTAAGAGTAAACTGCAAAAATCGTCCTTGTGGTTTTCTCAGATTGCAAAAAACGTCCCTGTAGTTGGCTAATTGCAGGCGGCCTCCCTGTAGAGCAAAAGTTTTCATCATTTTTGCCCCTGGTTTTAACTGGTGTTAAATGAATTCCGTTAGACGTTACACATTTAGCCCCTGTGGCCCATGACCATTGCAGCGTCCATCTTTCTTTCTTCCCTTTTACGTTTTCATCCGTTATTACGCGTTTTCGTCCGTTTTCACTTGTTTTCATCCGTTTTTTATGGTTTACTCTGTTTTATTTACTTTTTCTTATGTTTAATGATGTTTTCGTCTGTTTTTTACGTTTTCGGCCATTTTTTATGTTTTCGTCCGTTTCATTACGTTTTTGTCCGTATTATTACGTTTTCATCTATTCTTTTTACGTTTTTGTCTGTTTTTTTACATTTTCATCTATTATTTTACGCTTTAGTCCGATTTATTACGTTTTCGTCCGTTTTTTACGATTTCGTTCATTTTCATCTGTTTTCTTACTTTTTTTTTCATGTTTTTTCATTTGCATATGTTTTTTTTATGTTTTCGTCTATCTTTTTCTTCAAACGTAAAAAAAGGACGAAAACGTGAAAAGATAGACGAAAACATAATAAAAGAGGAAAACGAAAAAACAGAATAAAGTATAAGAAAACAGACGAAAACGTAAGAAAATGAACGAAAACGTAAAAAAACGGATGAAATCGTAAAAAAAACTGACCAAGAAGTAAGAAACCGAACTAAAACGTAAAATAACAGATGAAAACGTGAAAAACTGACGAAAACGTAAAAAAAGGTCAAAAATGTAAAAACGGACTAAAACATAATAAACAGACGAAAACATAAAAAACGGACGAAAACGTAAAAAAATGGACGAAAACGTGAAGAAACGGACAAAAACGTGAAAAAGCAGCCGAAAACGTCAAAAAACAGACGAAAACGTAAAAAATCAGAGTAAACCTTGAAAAAACAGACAAAACACGTGAAAACGGACGAAAACGCGTAATAACGGATGAAAACGTAGAAAAAGGATGAAAAAAGGATGGATGCTGCAATGGTCATGGGCCACAAGGGCTAAATGTGTAACTTCTAACGGAATTCAGTTAACGCCAGTTAAAACCAGGGACCAAAATGATGAAAACTTTTGCTCCACAGGGAGGCCGCCTGCAATTAGCCAACCACAGGGACGTTTTTTGCAATCTGAGAAAACCACAGGGACGATTTTTGCAGTTTACTCGTTGATTAATATAAGCTAGAAAGATGCTACTACATTACTACGTGACACTTTCAACAAGAACTACTCTAAAACTACAAAGATTTAGACTTTAAAACTCATAAACTAAAGAAAACGACAATTAAAGGAGGGACTCCCGTCATCCAAACCCCAACAAACCATCGAACCACTCAGTAATCGCCTCAAGAAAGCATGAAAACGAGTGCAACTGACCATTTCCTTATGTATTCTATGAACATATCATAGGTTAGATGTGAATTTATATCAAAACTGAAAATATAAAATCGGTCTAAGCAGCTAAAACAAGTGAACTGTAGTGGCTTTGGTTTGAAAAAATGACCTATGTTTTTCGACTAAAGCGTCCAAATCACACCGGTCAGTTGGTCACATATACATTCCTTAAAAGTATATATTTAATTGTTAGAATAACTAAAAATTTCATAGTCCGTTTGGAATAAATGATTTGTGGTGCCAACTAGTTGGACAAACAAAGATGTCATAGTCAATCCACAAAATACGGTTTCGGCAAGGTATCTATGTAGAAAAGCAACCAGTTTTTATTTTTATTTTTTTTATTTCAAAAACTATTTGAAATATTCCTTTTTGAGAAACTTTGTGGTCCAAACAATTTGTTTTACGGTCATCTTAAATGCTTAACTAAATTCTTGGGCAAAAGTAGCGGTACTATTAACGATATCAATTTGGAGAGTAGCTGTTAGCAGTGACAATTAACAACAACAATTAGCAGTAGATTTTCGTTTTATAAAACTGTTTGATAACGTAATTGCATTGTTAGTTATAATCATGTAAATTAACCAAGAAACTCAACACAAACGCTTTTTTAAGTAACATTTGGAAAGTAGCAATTAGTAAGAAAAATAAACGGATAAACATACAAATGATACTTTAATTCTAAACGGCAAAAGTAGTGGTACTATTAACGATTTTGAATCAATAACAAACAGGTAACATTGAGCAATGTTAGACCCACTCAGAAAATTCACACAAAAAATCTACTCGCTGACGTGTCAGCGGGTGATTAGTGCATTTTTTGATAGTTTCTCTCTTATATCTCTAATTAAAGCAATCACCCATTGACACGTCAGCAAATGGATTTTTTGAGTGAGTGTAGCATTTCTCTAACATTAATAACACTAGTCTCGTGTGTGTTGATCGTACTCTGATCTAATCTGTATATCTTTCTGTGCAAATTAAGGCTGCTGGTTCTTGTTCACTCCCATGTTACTTACTTTCATGTACCTTTGCTAGAGTGGTCCTCACTCACAGCGTATCAATGTCCTACCTACCTATCCTATGCTCACGGGTAAAATCCTCTCAATCGTTCGTATACTATGCACCTACATTATGGAGCATTATATCATCTTTTTCAAAAATTACAATTTGTAATTTAGAAAAGTGCAAAAAACCTAGCGACTATTTTTACTATTTTACTAGGTAAAATGTACCTATATGCAAATATACGAATTCACTTATCATTTATTCTAGTTTCGGTAAAGCATAAGATCAGATATAACGGTGACTACATCTATCATGACGGTCTGATCAACTCTCAACATTCATTATCTTCAACAGATTAATCATCATTTTCTATTATTAACTTGTTCTACCATTATTTTTCTTTCAATGATAACCTACTAAAAAGCTTTCTTTTCTGTTTAAAAACTTTATTTAAAAGCTTTAGTGCATCGAAGTATATGACTTATTAATAGCTTATTGGCAAAAGACGTAGTATTCCTCAAGTTATTGAAAAAGGTTTGTTGCAGAAGAAACTTGTTATTCAAATACTTATGGATGACTTATTGTAAAGCTTTCTTTTGTCATGGATGATTTGTAAGAAATAATATATTTTTGATAAATAGATAAAGTGTTTTGCTAACAACATACTTAAAGTTTGTGGTTAGCAATTTTTTATTTTATTTTATTTTTTATTCATTCATTTATTTATTTTACAATACCATCAATGGATGATTATAATTAGATGAAAATCTCGAAAAAAGTGAAACACACTCCGGAAAGACTGATACACAATTAACACGTAATTCTGATTGAATGAATTATTTTTTTCGGCCGTCTTTAGCAAAACTTATAGACTAATTAAGTAAACTAATGACGTGGAAAAGCTTTATAAAGCTTCTCTTAATTTTTTATGTTTGGTTTTTTAGTACATAACTGAGCAACTGACTACATGCATGATCTTTTTTGTGTTAAAATATATTATAAATAATCACCAGTAAATATACATCAGTAGTCAGTACATGGTTCTTGACCTAGTTACTAATTTAAAAGAGATTTTCCCAAGACGTACATTACATCACATAAAACAGTAAATTACTAAAAATGAAATTAGGAAAATAGAAGTTACCATATTGTACAATTTTCCCTTGCGAATAACTCACTGCTTGTTACATCACCTATCAAAGTAACATGATTTCACTATCTCACTCTCATACACAATATACCCTAAATCTGTATTATAAGTAACTTCTTTTTCTAACTCACACACACACACACACTCACTCACACACACACACACACACACACACTATCTTGATCTACAGATTGATAATGTGAAGAACTTTGGAAGATGCATATGCAAGAGTATACAAGTCCTAGTCATGTTATTCCACAGCTTTCTTGAACTTTTTAACTACGCATGTCAATAATTCCTATAGATGCGTTTTTGTTAAAAAGTTCAAGAACGTTGTGGGAGGACATGGCCATATATGGACTTAATTTTACACATCTCACGATAAGAAGTAGTTTTGTATGCACATGTTAGAGATTTTTCACTTGCAGCAAGTTAAATTAAAGTACTCAAGTGGTGGATATATTAGGGGGTTCAAAAAGTTAATGCAATTTGATTAAGTTTGTAGTAGCTTAATTTGTTAGATTTTAATTTCCTTATGATTATCACACTTAATTAATCACTAATTAGTCTTACCTTGCTTTTTAGAATGCTTTGTCACCAGTGGTGCATGGAGGACAAACAGTGAAGACATTGGAAGCACCAGAAGTAACTTGATGGCATTTGAGCTTTTTTCAGTTAAAAGGTGACATCTTCTTGTTAGATCTTGTCAAATATCTCCTCTAAAATTATACAACTTATCACTAGTTGTTGGGTTGAAGTAACTTCATTGTAAAGAACACAGTGAAGAAAGTAAATATTTTTCTGAAAATTATTAAGAAGCACTTTTCAGTTTTCACTCTATAAATAAAAGACTAATTTATAGAGTTTGTTAAATGGTCACGGAGTAGTAACTATCATTAAAAAGGGTCGTTAGCAGTAATTAGCTAATTAAAGGCAAACCCATAAGTTAAAAAAGGTGGGTCAAACACAAAATGTTACATAAATCTTTTATAGTGCAATTTATATCATGCAAAATTTCTAATTCGATCTTAATCTTTAGTTAAATAATTATTTTTATATATTTACTATTATCACTTTAGTGTATAAATATTAAATTTGTAGATGAATACAGTTTATTTCTAAGCCACTTAAGAAATGCTATTATTTATTTTGGAAACAAAAGAGTTTTAATTATAACGAAAATATAACCAAACTTACACCAACTTTGTATTAAACTTTTTTTTTTTTTTTTTTTTTTTTTTTTTTTTTTTTTTTTTTTTTTTTTTTTTTTTTCTTAATTGGACATAAAAGAAGGTTGAGAAAGATGACCCTATAATCTCAAAATTCAGATTCTCTTTTTTGGCCTATCCTTATTCTAATGCGGGTATCAGCTGATTAATACTTTTGAGTAAGTAGGTCTTGATTAAATAAGCACCTCAAAAGTTTGATGTACATTGTTTTTGTACTAATCATACGAAATCATATTTCAAGGATGTTGCGGTTCAACACAATAGTAATGATACCAAAACATTTTAATTCGTGATTTAAATACTACTAGCACTTTTTGAGAAGTTAAAGGTATGTTTGACACACATCTTTTTGTTTTATTGTAAATGTTGACTAGTGATAATGACCGCGCACGCGCGAGTTTTTTTTTTTTATTTTTTTTTATTTTTATTTTTATTTTTTGAATCATATATTTTTATTTATTAAAAAACAAATAATTTAATCTTTGTTTCGTTTGATTTATGATGTTTAATTATAGTTTTTTTTATTATTAAAGATAATTATTTAAAAATTTTAATCCTATTGTTAATTGTACCTTATCTATACTTTTTGTATTTATCTTCTACTTGTGTTATTGATAAATATAAAAACCTAATAAGAAAATAATAATTTTTTTAAATAAAATTATTAGTAAATAAGGTATGAATTAATTTTTTTGAAATGAAAAATTTCAAATAGGGGTTTTGTTTTATTATATAAGAGATTACTCGAATGCCTTATTTTTTTGAATGAAAAAGAAAAAAAAAAAAAATCCCATATGAAAATGATGGTTTATCTACACCATACTAGTACTTCGCTCCAGTACCTAATCCTAGCAATGCAATGTACAAGATCACTGGCGGAACTATGTAGGGGCAGCAAGATTACCTCAAATACAATCTAGTTAAATTTTTGATAATTTAAACACTTTTACATGGTATGAAGATGAATGCTAGAATAAATAAATAAATAAATAAACGGGGTAAAATTTATTAAAACACATTTGTGGTATTTTTGGCAATGGATTGCTAGATGCAGGAGCTGGAGCAAACTACATTGCTGCATCCATAAACTAAATGTGTTTTTACAACCTTTAAAAATATTTATTTATCTAGCATTTATTAAGGTTGTTGCTTTTTTTTTTTTTTTTTTTTTTTTTTTTTTTTTTTTTTTTTAAATCTCATTAGATGCTAACTTAGATGTCACTTAAAGCCACATTAAGCCTGTGTATTACACGGGTCTTAAACTGGATAGTACAACAACATTACACCTAGTAGAGAGGCAAGTTGTTCGAACCTCTTGGATGGACTTAGATTTGTTGAAAATGATGATTTATTAGGTGCAAATAGGGGTAGTTCAATGAGGGTTGAAACTGCTTTGGATGAGGGGCAAAAGGCTAATGCAGAGCCTATTCAGATATTTGCAAGTACGCCTAATGATGTTACACTTGTGAATGAGGTACAATTGACACACGAGAAGCCAACATCTAATGTGGCTGATATGGGTGACGAGGTTAGTGATAAAGAAGTAGAAGAGGTTTTTAATGAAACAACAGGTTTTATGGCATCCAAGAGTGGAGGTGGAATCGGGAGGAAGATCCTACATGAGCGTTGAAAAGGATTATGGTTATAACACGTACGTATGATGAATTGATGATGATGATTGCAAAGATTTGACCGATGAGCGATTAGCTATTTGTGATGCCTTTGATTTGAAGATCTGTGGTCATACTAGACGTTCGTAGTTTATAGAGTAGTTTTTCATAAGTTTTGGTTTGTCATACTTATGATATGTTTGGTTTGAAGTACAAATGGATGGTTTGTTTTTAGTCTTTGTGACAGACTTAGATGTGAGATTAACTCGCACCCTATGTACTTAAATGCTTTTAGGTATAATAAAATTTACTGGGCGTATGAAACACCTTTTACAAAAAAAAAAAAAAAAAAAAAAAAAAAAAAAAAAAAAAAAAGGAAACTTATCATGTAAATAGTAAACGTAATCCTATTTTAAATATTAACAATTTTTATAACATTAATTCTCATTGCAAAAATTGACAAAAATGGTCCTTGACATCTAGTAGTTATTAAAAATTGTCCCACATTAAAAAACGTCATTGAGGTTAACACTCCATTACAAAACAACAGTCCCCAAGTTAAGTTTTGGAATTTAGTGTAACAAAACATTACATAAATAGTCCCTGAAAGTTAACCTACTTAGCGAAACTCATACCTATGTGAAAAAGTTACATAAGTAATCCCTGTCATTACACAATTTTAGCTTTGTGTTCAATAATTTAATCACATTTTTTTTTTTTTAATTTTACATAAATACTTTTAACTTTGCATAATTGGAGTTAACTATAAGTTCGTATAACTAATTTACCAATTCTTTTCTTAGGTAAAAGGGTTGTAATACCCGATGAATTGATTACTGAAAAAACAGTTTAAGTACAAAGAATGCATGTGAAATCCCATATCTCACACTTTTTAATAGGCGATAATGCTAACATAGCAAAATAAACTACTTCTACAAACGAAGGAACAACTACTATTAGATTACGTTTGACTCAACACGATACCAAATATGAGCTACTATTTTCTTCGACCACAAAGCTTGATGTCCAAAGCATCACAGAAAGCCTCTTGTTCTTTGCATAGACCATGTGTATTATACTCATCGTCATTGTGACAAATGGTAATTTTCAATTTTATTTTAATAATAAATATTTATTTATTATTACTAACTGAGCATTTCTATGCATAACTGAACATTTTTGAGCTCACGTGAACATTTCGGGAAGCCATCCCATGGACTGTAGCTTACAGTCACTACTGAAACTGTCTATTTTTGTTAGTAAACATAAATTATTCTATTTCTGTTAGTTACTGACAATTTGCGTAATAAACCTAGAAGCTCTCTCGCATTTACTGAAAAACAACCCCACACGTGTACCGACACTACAGTAGACATGGCAGAAGTCAAATAACTACATTTTTGAGCAAATAATAATAAATTATTCTGACAAAAACGTGGATAAAAACTTTATTTTACGTATACGTGTCCAAAAACGTCAAACCGGGACATTACGGTAACATTTAAGCTTAAATCGACACACGATACACCAAAGAGGAACAAAAATCTCTTCCCTTCCCCTTTTGTGTGTCGTTTGCAGCCAACACCCCACAAGGAGACAAGAATTTTGATCCTAAATGATACTAGTGGATAATGACATAAGTAATGTTTGTTTTTATTACCTTAACACTTCACACACTAATACACCTACACATTTCTATCTCTAAACACTTCCCAAAATTTTTCTCTCATCTTCCCTAGTCGAACCATCAATATTTTCAAGATCCACAAAAATCTAGTAAGTTTCAAAGCTATCGGGTTGTATTTTTGAGCTCTTGGGAACGATCGGAACGTATATTGGGTAAATTTGGAGCATTTTAGGTTCGTTCTTGGTCCTCCTAACCATGTACAAATACTCTCTTTGTAAGGAGGTGGACGTGTAATCAATGGTATGTTTCGTTAATTTTAGCATCTATGTAATTGTGTTTGCGAACAAATAAATTTGGTTGCGAACAAATTTGTTGCATTACCAAATTTCAGGAAATGAATGTTTTAAGTAGTTTTCTCCTAATTGTTACCGGATGTCACATATAGTTATGTGAATCACATGTGATTTGTGCTAAATCACTTGTGATTTGGCCCAAATCACATGTGATTTCGCACAAATCACTTGTGATTTGTCTTAAATCACATGTGATTTGGCACAAATCACTTGTGATTTGGCATGATTATCACATGCTGTTGGTATGATAATCACATGCTGTTGTTTAATTTCTTTATTTTTTTTAACATTTGTTTAATAAACTTGTTATTACAAAAAACAACTAAAGGGAGAACTAAAATTCAACTAAGGCTTTTATTAAGTATGAATCCGTAGATCAAAGTTTTATCTAAAGTAACAATCAATGTAACACCCTAACCCGACAAGGGTAAAAATGTCACAAATTATGGTATCAGAGCCAGGTTGGATCGGCAGATTCATAATCCGTAGAGCTTAGGCTATGACCTGTGAGTATTAGGCTTTGCACCATAGGAATTATGAAACAATCTTTGAGGATTTACTTTAGGATTTCTCTATATGAATCTTAAGTTATTTCCGGTGAGGATTGGGTAGATTAGGATATTGATTTAAGTAGCATCGTTTCCGCATCACTCTGATTTGTGTTTCTGTCTTTAGTTAAGCTGATAAGATCATTCTTTCCGAGGTTAGAGAGTTAAGCATGACCTAAAGTTCAGTAATCTAATATGTTTAGGAATGTCTTGAGAACTACACCATTTAAGTTTCACTTTCTGATTCTGATTTCCGTCTCTGACTTGTTGACAATCAGTTTGATATATTCTGACCATTCGGAAGATTATTACAACACTAAGTGTTCGACATATTCTATGAATTCTTCTGCTCATGCTGGGTATATTAAGTATTTCTTTGACACTATTTGATTTTCCATAAATCTTTTCTATTTCTATGAGAGATCTGGAAGTTATTGGTCACGAGTATAGGAAATTGTCCACTTCATTATGATAATGAAACTATGTTTAAAAAAAATTTCCTTTGGAAGGTTATAATTTTGACAATAATCCGGGTAGGTGTTGATTTATCTAGACTCTTTCTGTTAATAATGATTAGGATATAACATGATAATGAGGAAGATTGACAATGGTGTGATTGAACCTTTAGACTATTAAGTTCTCCTTTGGAAGTTTTGCAATATGATAATTCTGCGTATATTCGTTAAGTTTATGATTATAAGAAATTTGTCGAATTTTGGAAGTATTGGTGCTTTATTAAGATACATCTATTAGATTTAGGTTATTTTACGATACGTTTCATTTTTCGTTCAACCTCATTGATGATGATTGATTCTGCTAAATTCTGGAAAGAATAGAAGAATTGTTAGGCTGCTATTAGGTTGCTTATTCACGACTTGAAATAAAGTATGGTCATCATGATGGTATACTCATGTGATGCTAGTATTATGATGCCTGATCAACGTGATAATACTTACATCATATGATGTACTCTCATTGTGAGCATAGGATATTTCGGGAAATGTTTGAGAAGCATCAGATGTCTGTCAGTTAGATTATCCGCGATTAGTGAGACTTTTAGGATTCATTCGACCTATATGTAGATTCTGCCTTCATCGTTAGATATCTGGATATGTTCAAATTCTCGTTGTATGTTTGTTGATATTTGATCATTCGTTGAGAATTTCAGAACTCATTATAGAGTCTTCTATCGTTTGAAGTTCCGTACTCAATCCGTTTTCTGCTAGTACTTGTGAGAAGTACTTTAGTTATCTGCTACAAGTATGTAATCGTTGAATCGATTTCTGGACTGTTCTGAATAAGATATGAAGTTATGAAATTCTGATAAGAAAGATCTGTCTGTCCGTTTGAAATCTGTTAGAAAAGTTATTCTGAATTAAGGTTATTTCTGTAATTGAAAGATTCTGTGTTCATTCCGTTCTGGCAATTTCCGTAATCCGATTCGTTTCCGTCTGTTCTGTTTATTCAATTTCCGAGGACGGAAATTTCTTTTTTAGAGGGGAAAAAGTTGTAATACCTGAAATTCTAAAATGTAAGAAATTACCAAAATGCCCTTGAGTTTAAAATTTTGTAATAATAATTATAATTAGCCCAAAAAATTATGGAATTGGCAACATATGATCAAAATAAATTATGAAAGAAAATATGTCACATTTGTAAAAGTGGAAATAATAAAATTCTGTATAAAACGTTTATAAATCAAATTATACATTTAATATATATATATATATATATATATATATATATATATATATATATATATATATATATATATATATATATATATATATATATATATATATATATATTATAAAAGGAAATAAATCCCAAATATAATAGGAAACTTATATATTATCAAAATTTGGACTTATCACAATATATTCCAGCCCAAGATAAGTATTATATACCATATATATACAAGGTACACGTTTTATAATTTATAAAAATCCCTTAATCGACTTTTATCCCTAAACTGATTCCCTAAAAACCCTCACAAGTCGATTCCAAGTTTCTGAGACTTCAAGGTATTTTTCCTGGTCGAGTTTTAATCCATAGAAGTTTGGAAAATTCGTTGTTGAGGCTGTGATAGCTTGGTTCAATCGTTTGTGAATTTTTGGTTCAATTTAGTCTAGCCGAGAAGGAGAAAATTCGACCTGCTCAATCCATACGTTCTTAAATCTTTCTGGTATTTTTCTATCACTCTATATATCATATATGATCTGTAGAAAATATTATAATCGAATAATTCAAGCTAAATTGATCATACGAATTTGTATAAGTTAAAAACCCTAAAATCAAACTATTAATGTGAAAGCTGCTATGCGATTTTTTTGAGTCATGTTTATATTTTATTCTGGTCTCCTATGTATCATGAAACATCAGAAAAATAAGCTTCAAAGTTTTCAAGACCTAAAAACTCAATTTGGAATTTGTTTGTAATCGGCTTAAATAAGGAAAAGGGGAATAAAAGAAAAAGAAATAGAGAGAGGGTTAGGGTTAGGGTTTTGATGTTAAACCTGGTGTATTAATGATGTAATTAATGCTAGTAATGATTGGGTAATTTAGGGTTAGGTTTTGGTGGTTTTTAGTTAAAACCGATTTGTATTTAAAAATATAAGGGGGTGTTTTGTAATTTCTGAAACTTGTGGGATATTTTTATAATCTGTATTAGATTAGTGGTGAGTTGAGGAAAATATAATATGAGGGTGTCATGTGTTAAATTTGCAATTAAAAGGTTTAAAAGGTTAATTATGTAATTATATATATAATTAAGTAATCTAAATTAAATTAAATAAAATAGAGGGTTAGTTTTGTATAAACTGAAAATCAGAAGGTTAATAAGTTTATAAGTTATATGAGGGGCTAAAGGTGTAATTTTGATAATTTAATAGATTTATTTATAATTTATATAACTTTACGGGTTTAACTTGTAAGTTACTAAAATATAAGGATTAATTCGTAAAAGGTGAAAGTTAAGGAACTAATTTGAAAATCTGCTAAAATGGAAAGTTACTAAAATGGGAAGAAGACTTAATACATAATATGAATAAGTAAATAATCGAATAAGATATTAATGAGTAATATATCGTATGTAGATTTCTAAAGAAGAGTACTGTTCCGTTATTTGATTTGTCAACTTCTGTTAGCTTTGCTTCTGAGGTACGGATATTCTACCCTCTCTCAGTAAGGGTTCTGATTCTATGGTTATTGTTTGTTTCGTATTGGTTCAGATATTCTGACCTTTTCAGTAAAGGTTTCTCATGATCTCTTTTTCTTTGCTATCTTTTATTATTAGGGTTCCCTAAGCCATTGCTATGAAACCCTTTTGTTTCTGAACCTTTTCTGTATGAACCTTTGTTTTATCTGAACTTTCTGATTTGACTTCTGATTTGGACTTATGATATGAACCTTTGATATGTATTTCTGACCTGAGTATTATGACCTAAGTTCTGTATCATTTTATGATATTCTGTATGACCTATTCTAGTTTGACACCCGAGCCAAATTTATTTCACTAGGCATGGGGGTTCCATGTCCGTGTCAGAAATGCACCTCTGACATGACTCTAGGGTAGTAGAGTGATGTTCTACCACGTCCCTTTGATTGATCTGCATGTGAATGGGTAGGGGCGTATGGATGCATCCTAGATCTGTTTTCTGTTATGATATGATATGATTTTGTTTAGTGACTGGTTGTACGTGCAATGTACCCCTTTCACTTCCGGTACAATGGAGCTAGCTACTTCTTGTACAACTTATGTGATTATGATATGTTTCTGAGCTCATGGTATATTCTGATTCTGTTTATACAGGTGACTGTATAGATTCCTTACTTAACCTACACTTTACATTTTCGTATTATCTGTTAAACCCAAATATGTTTTCCTAAAATTATATCTTTACTTCAGCATTTATTTCAGTTTTCTTTTGTTATATCCGTTCACTGGGCTTTCGTAGCTCAACCACATTTCTTTTCTCCGCGGCAGGTATTCAAGATTTCGTTTGGGATAGCTTTCTGGGCTTGAGTGTAGAACTGAGTGAAGAATTTGACCATAGTTATTTGAAGTAAGTTATTTATGTAAGTTTTCTGCTTTTGATCTGTCTGTTTGTTCTGATGTAACACTATAATTTGTGACATTTTTACCCTTGTCGGGTTGGGGTGTTACAATCAACATCTGAGTAAAACTGAGGTAACAATCCACAAATATTTAAAATGAAACAAAACTTAAAAAGTATCTATCAAGTAAAAAAAAAGTATCAGTTTGTAGCAGTGTTATTCATCGCTTTTGCATCCGTTGTTGCCTTTGGACCGAGTGGGCAAGTCTTTTTGGTATGCGTATTAGTTTTCACTCCACGTTCTCCGCATTTCCTCTTTGGCTTCAAACTAGCATATATTGCTTTCTCTCTTGCACTCTTCCTACGTACTGCTCTTGTACCACCTTTGTATTTGCATTTGACGGGTTCTTAACTTTAATAGTTTTTGGCTTTGGAACCCCGATAAAATTCTACAAAATCATCCATTTTGCTTGGAGATTTGGCACAACAATGTCCACTTTCTTCTTTAATGTTCTAATCTGGTCCACAAATTCAGCCATCTTTCCATCATCATTGCTTAAATGATGTAGGCAATCATCTACTAAAAAAGTTTCCTCATTTGTCAGTCTATCACTTGTTTCGTTCTTTTCACCATATTGGTTCCCTTTTCATCTCAAATCAGATGGTATTATGCTTTTTTCCAGCGCCTCAAAATGTACTTATCGGCAATCCTTTCAATGTCATTATTATTGAAAACACAGAATACATGGCGACATAGAAAACCAAATCTAAGGAAGTGCATACAAGTCCATACCACTAATCTATCTTCTAAATCCCGCACTACCTTAACACACACAAACACACGAAAAAAAAGACAATGAATTTAGAATAAATTATATGTGCAATTCACATGAGATTCGGGTAAATATAACACTGAATCACATGTGATTCAAGTAAACATAACACTGAATCACATGTGTATTTGGGGTTGAATCACATGTGATTTGTGGTAGAATCACATGTGATTTGCACTAAAATCACATGTGATTTGGGGTAAATCACACAGTGTAAATCACTTGTGATTTGGGGTTAATTACATGTGATTTGTGGTAAATCACATATGATTTGATTTAAATCACCTCTGATTTGTGGTAAATTTCATGTGATTTGGGGTAAATCACATGTGATTTATGCGATTCACTTCAAATTACATATGATTTGTAGTAATTGCAAATTCTAGCCTCTAAATATATCTAAATCACATGTGATTTACTGCAGATTACAAGTGATTTTACTGTATACCTCAAGACTAAATAATTTAATAAAATCACAAATGATTTACCGTTAACACGTACGTTCTCATAATCTGTTTCACCACTTCTGAGATCATCTTCAACAACAAACCGAACTCGTTTAGCATCACCAACAACATTCATTGCGAATATACCTTTTTCAACTATCTGAACTCGTTCAGCATCATCAACAATCATAACCTCACTACCTCCTTCAACCATCCGAACTCCTTCAACATCACCAACAATCACAACCTCGCAACCTCCTTCAACTATTTGGTTTCGTTCAACATCGTCAACACTCATAACCTCGCTACCTCCTTCAACATTCTGATTTTGTTCAACACAATCAACAATCATACCTACACTACTTACGCTACCTAATTCAACACTCTCAATTTGTTCAACATCAACAACACTAACTGCACTACTTTCAATACTCTTAAAATCTATAATTTCTCCAATATTATCCATAGCTCAGATAATATTGGTGATTTTCGATATAATTTGATTGAAGTTGATGATTTTTGAATGGATTTGATGACTTAATATACTCTATTAAGTAAACCTAAAAGTTTTTCTCTCTAGCGAAAAGCGAATACGATTCTTTAATATCGATCGATCTTAAACTTTTAATTTTTTAATCTTCCCCATTGTGGGTCGGTTGAATTATTAACTGGTTGGAGACTATTCTTAAGATATTCGCTTGTGAGTTAAAAGTGATTCCAATTAACAGTGATTATTTAATCCTTTAAATACTAAATTTTCCTCACTTTTGGATTCTCATATTTGTGCATCGTGGGACGGTGGTCATAATTTATTCAGATCGTGATTTATACTTTCATTATGTCATTCCTACATGATGGGTTAGTGGATTTTTTCTTTATGCTTATTAAACCCTGACTTTCAAGTTAGGGTTTTCTTTTTAGTTACTGTACGATCCGCTGATTTGCATGTTTCTGCTGTTTTTTCTTTGTTATTGCTACTGGGTTTTGATTGCTATTGTCAAGGTCGTGGGTTATAAGAGAGATGGAGAAGGGTTTTTTAAACGTCTGTAGTGCATCTAAGTCGGCTAAAAAGAATGAATATCATGTGAATATGATTGAAAAGACTCCTATTAACATTGATAGTGAGTCGACACAACACAAGGAGGCTCATGATGATGGTAAGTCTAGTCCGGGTACAGCTGATACGAGTGTGCCAAAGACTCAGTCAGGTTCTACTCCTATATCTTTTGCGGATATGCTTAAGGATAAAACACCTAAGAAGACCGTTAAGATTTCAGAGATGCGAAACGAAAATTGTGTGGTTGGTGCTAATGTCACCATCCCTTTGGAAGCTGTCAATGAGGTACGCTCTAGATTCGCTAATACGTTGTATGGATATTTCATTGGTAAGCGACTCGCTTTCCCGGTAGTTAAAAATTACGTTAGAAATACTTGGGCAAATTTTGGTTTACAAAGGGTTATGCTTAATAATGGCTATTTTTCCTTTTCCAATTTGAAACCAAAGAGGGTATGGAAAGGGTGTTGGAAGAAGGTCCATGGTTGATACGATTGGTTCCTATCTTTTTGAATATTTGGACTCCGAACACTAAACTTACAAAAGATGATATAATTTTAGCTCCTGTTTGGGTTAAACTTCATAATATTCCGGTTGTTGCGTATTCTGAGGTTGGTCTTAGTTTGATCACAACGCAAATTAGTTGTCCTATCATGCTTGATTCCTACACGAGTACGATGTGCCTTAAGTCGTGGGGTCGTAATTCCTATGCTAGGGCCCTTGTGGAAGTGTCGTCAAAGGAAGCCTTACTTGACTCTCTTGTGGTTGCTATCCCCTACCCTAATGGGTCCGGTCATTCATTGGAAACAATTGATATTGAATATGAGTGGAAGCCGCCAAGATGTGAGACTTGTAAAGTTTTTGATCACAATGATGATGGATGTCCTAAGCGAGTGAAACAGGTTGTGAAAGATAAAGTGTTGGTTGATGAAGATGGTTTCGTTGAACCTTATAAGAAGAAAGGTAAAGGTAAGCTTCATGGTACTAATCGTCAGGTTGATGGGATTCGTTTTCAAAAGCCTAAAGTCTCGTATTACTATAGGCCGGTTACTAAGCCAAAGAATGGAGGAGCATCGACGTCTAACCAATTGAATACAGGTTCTCCAACAGTTAATGTAGGTTCTACTTCTTGTAACGAACCTACTATTGATCCTACTAGTAGTACGGCTCCTTCCCGGGATGACCAAGGTAAGAATAATAACTGGGTGGATGATATCAACCTTGTTGATTTGAAGAACAGTTTTGATGTGCTTAAGGCACAAGATTCGGTTTTGGAACCTGTGATTGGCACTACAGATACTCCTGAAGTTACTTCTAGTTCTTCAAAAACTACTTCTCCATCGCCTATAAAGACCACTCCTATTGTTGAGAAAATTGGGAAGCTTGAACAGCTTATTATTGATGGGAAAGGCACCCTTGTGGATGATAATGTTAAACCCGTTCCGGTGGTTGATGGTATAAGGAAGGGCAACTAAGGTGGGTGAAGTGGTTGATTCTGATAGTGATGATGAGGTGTTTGAGCCAAATGATCATATGGATAGTTATTTTTCATCAGCATGAGGACATAACGAGCTTGAAGGCTATCTTTCTGATGATTATGCGGCACATGTCTTTGATTTACCTGGGCAATTTGAGGAATATAATAAGCAGTTTGATTTCAAGTTTCAAGGCCGTTCGAGGAAGTAATCTCTTATTTGGAATTGTTTATTTGTTTTGCATGTCGTTTTTGTTTTCAATGGTTGTTGTAGTTGTTGGTAGCTAGTTGTTCATTTATGGCATGTCATAAATGATATAGTGGTTGTTCAAGCGGTTGCTTGAGGTTAATGTGGCGTTTCAACCACATTCCACTGTACTTGAAACGGTTTTTTTTGGTTAATATATTTTATCAGGGTGGAAGTTCCCTTTTACCAATATATATATATATATATATATATATATATATATATATATATATATATATATATATATACACACACTCTATTTCAATGATATTCGACCTAATTTGATGATCAATGATAAATTTAATGGACGATTTTGATGATTTTCGGATCTGATCTGAATGATTTTGATGCTTCTTGAATGAATTTGATAACTAAATCTCCTGTAATTGAAGATATTCAACCTAATTTGATGAATGAATCATGATTTAATGGATGAATTGATGATTTTTGGATTCGCCATGTTTGTGTTTTTTGTGTGTTTGGAGAGATAGTTTGTTATGCATCATGTGTTAAACCGGTGGAAAGGGGGAAAATTGAGGTAAAAAAGCTTTTATATTGGACCAAAATGCCCATCTAGTATAAATATTATCTTCAATCTTGGCCTTTAGATGAAAGTGGATTGGATGGATTGGATCTTAGCATTTAATCTTTGAAAAAAATGTGTACTACATACATGGATCCCACCCCGTTGGTGGCTAGGAATATAAACTATTTGAATTTTGTTGTGCGAAATCACAAATGAGGCCCTCATATATCACGAAAAGTTTATCTATTATGGAAAATAAAAAGTTATTTAACATTACGCAAAACATTAACAAAAGTCAAGTCTTTCCTCTTTTTAATCTAAGTCTTTCATTCTTTTTATATGTGGCCTAAAGTTTGTCTTCTATTTTTTGTATGTGGTCCGTTTCAAATTTGGTAATATTTAACAAAGACACTAAAAATTCAAAAGGTTTATGTATAAAAGTATAAATATTAATTGACGTATACTAAATTGAAGACCTCTTACAAAAGGGGGCCGGTGCGGTTGAACCACTTGCACATGCTAATCGCCGCTACTGCGAAGAGATAATAATAATCCACGTTTTAGACATTTATATAAACCGTAAAAATTGAGAATCACGTATATTTTGCTGTTTACTTTAAAAGGAGACCTTTTCCTTTCTCAATTAAATTTAACTACGGAAACAAAGAACTTCGAGCTCTAAAAAGCTCGTACCAAAAACTCAAAGAGGCCCATAGTTTGCTTATGCCATTTACATTTTCCATCTAGAACGACGACATTTTGATAAAAACAAGCACTCACAACTTTTACTAGTTTGGAATATAAAAAACAAATCATGAATTTACTTTCCTTCTTTATTTAGACTAGATTCACCATCTAAAACCACAAGGGGTGACCCAACGGTAAGAATACCAGCCTTCTAAAGAGGAGGTCAAGGGTTCGAATCCAATGGGGAGAAAATTAATCCCCTTGTGGCCACGGAGGTTCACCTGCGCCGACTCCGGGCTATCCAAAAGGGTAGTCGCCGTGGGATTAGTCGGCTCGCAATGTCGAGTCGGAAACCCATGTTACCAAAAAAAAAAAAAAGATTCACCATCTAACACTTTTTTTAGTACTATCTGAAATCAGGAACTTGGGATTATCTTAAGCATGCTATTCAAAGAAACATAACTATACTGTATTTCTCAATATGCAATGAATTGCGAATATTTAAGCGACGCATGTAAGAAGGGTGCGCATGTATGAATCTCAGTGGACGTCCATAGTTGTACAAAACCCCCTTGAATATTAGAAGTATAAAGAAATCAATGAAGAAATAGAGACACACATGTGTGTATATAGAGACAAGAATGGTGCGTATGGGGCAGAAGAGGGGAATCACGAGGTGTCAATAAAGATGGGAGGTTTGTAAAGTAAGCGAAGGGACCAGACAAAAGCATATGATATTATGGATGGTACCAAGGTACAAACCAAGAATACACCCAAGATTTAACCATCATATACGTCTGCATGCATGTACTTCCATATTAATAATGGATGTTTTTCTATTCATACCCGGGGTGTTACAAAGCCATAATCATCAAACCGTATGTAGCCTAAGGTGACCAAAAAGTTGGATCAAGTCTCGTTATGGACGTTAATTAAATGGATGAAAAAGTGTACATTAAAGTAAGTTACAAATATACGTGAGCGTATATTTGTAGGGAAAAAAAAAAACCTAACTACTAACCATAAATGTACCAACTTTTTAGGTTAAATGGACCGATAAGTTGAAATTAAGCTCAATGGTTTGATGAGGAATTCTTTATTTATTATCCAATTTTGTCACTATTCAGAAGGGAAAGCTTGTCACTTGTATATTTTTTCACTAAATTATTCTAGAGAAAAATACATCGATGGTCCCTAAACTTGCCAAACAGCATCACATGTGCTCGAAACTTGAGAAAATCATTGCTGTAAGTCCAAACTTTGGTTATTTGAGGCTGATTGCGTCTTTGACCCGTTTTGTCTCGGTCAACATCCATTTTGAGTTATAGTAACGAGGGTATAATTGACAACTCACATTTATACTATACCTTAGTTATTCAACCTAACCCAATAGTGAATGTTAGGGACCAATCATGAATTTGACTATGCAATTTGAGCGTATCTTCCCTGATACGCTATTTAATTTTGCCCGCGAACAAATAAACATACCCACCAAACCCATATACACACCATAATTACACAAACCCTTATCAAGACCATCATTTGAAAATCAAAAACCAAATCCAAAATCTCATTTCTAGAAATAAAAAACCAACTCAAATGCCAACAATACCATGTCGTTTGGAGCTAATGTTATCACTAATATGCCTGATTATATTAGCAACATGCCAGATAACGTGATCGCTAATATTATGAATCGTTTAGCAAAAAAAGTTGCGTGAGGAATGATAGTTTAGCGAGAAACTAGAGGTTTAAGTGGACTTATGCTCACCGATGTCATAATTGATGAGGATTTCTTTTATTATTTAACAAATAAGTTTGATGGTAGGCATGTAACTAGACAATTACTTCAATTGAAAGGTCCCATAAGAAGGTTTATCTTCTCTATAGAGCCCAAAACGCTGTGTGAACAAGAAGGCTTGAATTATGAAGAGATTCAAGATTTTTTATTTTTTATTTATTTTTTATTTTTTATTTATTTTTTTATTTTTTTTAGCTCGGAAAGGAATTGAGGAGCTCACAATTAATGGTGAACCAGTTACGTTGCCAGCCCAGCTTTACTCTCGTATGGATTTGAAACATTTGGAACTTCATTATTGTACTTTTCCTACTTTGGTATTTTTTTAGTAGTTTTCCAAATCTATTGAGCTTAGAATTGTGTTCTGTCAATTTTCAAAGCGGTACAATTTGTGAGATTATTGCTGGTTGTCCCTTACTTGAGTCTCTTAAAATGAATCATGCTACTACAAACGAGATGAGACTATTGGATATTGCAAACTTAGGAATATGAGGAAGTTATATTTGTCATTCGATGTTTGGAACCATGCGACGACAATCACAACTTCCAATATCTTTCACCTGACAAGTCTTCCAAAACTTGACACCCTTACATTGGATTTTTAGGACTGGAAGGTAAGACCAATTTGAGTTTTACACTTCAAATTACAGAATGTTAAAGTAATCTCTAACACTTATGAAATGTAAACTTTAAAACTTATGAAAAGTCGACCTTTTGTAGTTGTTGGAAGAAGGTAACTCCTGGACCCCTATGGCCTTTGTATCCCTCAAGACTCTTGAGCTATCCGGAGTGGGTTTTGGGAATAATGTAATAGTATCATTCATCATTCAAATGATTCGTGAATCTCCAAATTTGCAAATGCTAGAAACTAGAGTAAGTGGAATGCGTATATATCAAATAAATTATCTTAACTTGCCATGGTTGTGTATCTGAATACTATCTCATTTTGCAGGCTTTATACACGCTTAGTGTTCTACCTTTGAAAATTTATCCATTAGATTTAGACAACAACACAATAAGGCCGGGGCAACTTGAGAGTGTGGTGTTTCGGTCTTTTCCTAGATCAAAGAATGAATTAACTTTAATAAAGTTCATACTCGCGTGTTCCCTTTTGTTGAAGAAGATTTATATCAGGGTCGGCGATTTGAGTGATGATGATTCTGAAAATATCAAGATGAACCGGGAGTTGGCTAGGAAGCTGTTGAAACTCTACCGAGCTTCCCTCACTGCCTTAGTAGAATTCTTTTAGTGGTTTTAGTTTATGTATGGATTGAATACCCTATGATAATTAATCTTGTATAAAGTATTTTGCTATTTCTTTATATGGTTTGATTAAATTTAGCGTCTGCGTATGTTGTTGAAGCAAATGTCTAACTTAGGTTGTGCATATGTTGATTGCCAAATTGTGGTAAATGGGAGTTTTGCCAACTTTGGAAAAAGGCCGTGTTTCTTATTGATTTGTAAGTTTGACATTAAAAAGTCAAACTTCCGTATAGCATTTCCATTTGACTCTAGAAACTAAACTGCAATCCATGAGTTAAAAATTTAGCATTCCAATTTAACTTTAGAAAGTAAAACTGCAATCCATGAGTCAAATGATAAATACCATTTTCCATTTGTAGTTTGACTTTCTAAAGTCAAAATTGCGAATCCATGAGTTAAATTGTGGTCCATGAGTTACCAATTTCTAGTTTGACTTTGTAAAGTCAAACTTGCAAATCCTAAATGGGAGTCAAATATGGTCCAAGAAAATTATACATAAAAATGACACAAGACTCAATGGAAAGGAATTACACAATATTTATGAGGGATGTTTGGATATGATTTGCAAGACTCAACAAGAGTCAACTAAACTGCTACAGAAATCAATAATAAAAAATTTGCAAAAGACAATATAACCAACCAAACTACTACCATTTAAAGTTTGAAACTACATCTATTTAAACTATAGTACCATCAAATGCTTCATCATTCCAAGAGATTACCAGTTATACTTCCATCATTAAAAGTTAAGAACTAATACTACCACAAAAGCTATTATTGGAGTTCATACACCATCTTCCTCTTTCCTATCCCTTGGTTGCATTCAGGTGCCCCAAAACCTTTAGGTTTTTTAGTCCCTAATGTCTTGTCACCAATGGTAATCCAAGTTTTCTTAGCCGCCAATCCTAACACTATATCTTGGTTAAATTTGAGTTTGTGAGGCTTATGAACTGGGACAGGAAGAGCTAGGACATGATTCTGAGCTGGGAGAGGCTCTGGAGGTTCAATGGTTTGGATAAGATCGACTTGCTCAACATCAGTACAAGAATCTCCAATTAGATATTCAGATCTTGAATCTGGTTGTGGATAATACCAAGCAAGCAATTGAGGTAGGATTCCTATACTAGCGGTGCTTGAATCAAAACTGCTTGAATCAGAGGAAATGGGTATGACATCTGTAAATAAGAAATGATAGATCAGTTTAATTGATGAAATTGTTAAGATATATCACAATCAATGAAAAGCCTTTTCAAGGTATACCATTTTAGAATTTAGTGATTGATGCGTGGGAATTGCACCAGGTTTTACCTCTCGAGGGATCTTGAGAAGCTTACAACCCCCACCAGGCAGTGTACCTGATCGATGTAGTATAGTATAATGACAAGTACCGGGGGATTGAGCGTTCAGCTAGGAATAGTGTCGCTAGGATTAGAAAACCTAAAGACTAGGTCTAGAGATGAGGGATGATTCTTTTTGTATTTTTATATTTTTTAGAAAGCAAGTAAAAATCTCGGGTTTGAAGGAGTTGGGAGGAATTAGTTGCTAGTCAACTAACCCAAAAACTAAGATGCAATCAAAATAAAATACTAGAAATGAAAATAAACCATATTATACTAGAGTTATGAGCAATATATGGGAGAATTGTGTTTACTTAGATTTCACTACTCCCTAGATATCTTTTACACGTTAATTACTTGTTATAGTTGTGTGGATGACGGATTGTATTCCTTAATACCATTCATGGGGTGGCGTACTTACTTCCCCAATCCTATGAGCGCCTACTTCACTCCTATGTCGAGCCGGCTAAGAAGCTCCTAACATGGGATCACTAGAATTTACTCATGCATTAAATACAACCAATAAAACCTAGTACACATCGGTTCATGTTTCCTAAGACGTTCAAGCATGTTACACAATGGAGATCTGCCAGTTTTCTTAAGCCTAACATTGAAATCATTCATCCAATACAACCATAAACAAGTAACCAACACATAATTAACATCTAGGTTTCATTAGATCTAAGCAAACACAAGATAGATCTAGCCTAGCATGTTGAAATCAAGACAAGCATAAGATATATTCAAACAACACATAGACATATTGAATGAATTAAGAGAAGACTTATCTCAATTGAACATGAAAGGATTCAAGGGGTGTAAACCCTTGAAAACACTGTAAAATATGACCTAGGGTTTACAAAGTTCGGCCCTAGTTTTCTCCACACAAGTTCCTCTTTTAATGAATGAAAAATAGAAAACTATATATAGATTTTGATAGGTGACGGCGTCAAGAACAAATGTCTGACGCCGTCATCTCGCCGCTAAATAGTTTCTCTGACTGCCTAGATCTGGGTCTGATGCCATCATGTATTCACCTTATGCAGGCCGTCACCAAATTAACTTTTGATGCCCTTGTTGTGACGCCGTCAGGTTTGCACTGGGTCGTCATGGATTTTACTCTTGACGCCGTCATGGTTTTCCTCTTGACGCCGTCAGGTACTGTTCTCAGCATGGAAAATTAAGTCTTTGCCGTTTTCTTTACTTTTATGCTCCAAAAACGTCTGAATTGCTTCCTTTTCCAGAATTCACTCCTAAAGTACCTAAAATCACAAAAGGAACGATTTAGGGCAATATTTGATCAAATAAATTCAATTCCGAGCTTAAATGACCCCTAAAAGTGGTTCATTTTTCGCCTCATCATATACCTTTACACTTGAGATTTGCTTGTCCTCAAGCAAATGCGCTTTTATTCTAGTCAAAATACAAGTTAGGGGTCATTTAACACTAATATAAAAGTAATTACAATAAATAATCGTTCCACTAAAGACCAAAGACAAGCACGGAGGTCATACACTAGCATCTCACAAATAGTGTTTAGATAATCACATCTCTCGGGTGTAATAAAGTAATATCACAATGTGGAAACGAAAAATATCTCTCACTACCTGTCATAGCAAAATAGATTACCATAGGCTTGGGAAAGGATCAAACCTCCACCACATGGCGTAAGCACCTAGGATAAACTATCAAAGAGGTCTTTTAAAGGGTTGTAACGTTAGGTGTATGGATATGGAATACACGGTTTTGTTGGATATAGGCAGTCTTTACTGGTGGCGAGTTAACAATCTTGGTTAATTACATGTACAATATGGCGTTGCTAAGCCAAGACTAGACTCGACTTAAGCTAATAAATGAAAAATAACAAAAAAACATTAAATGAACATAGAATGAAACGGGATGGTAGTTCGTATGTTTTTCTTTTTCTTTCTTTTTATTTTTTTTTATTTTTATTTTTGCATACACTCTTACCCTACCATCCAAAATAATACATCATAGGGGATGAATATTCCCCTTACACTTGAATATTACATACTTTACAATAAACTAATCTAATGACTCAAATTAAGAAAATCAAAACACTTGGAGTACTTTTAAGATTAACGCACATACGGGGGTAATAAATGATGTTCTTCCCCATTACTCCATAAAATAAGTACTTTACCCATGAGTCCCAATCGTCCCAAAACAATATGTACAAGGATATGACTCGACTTAGCAACCATGTAATCAATTAGATAATTAACTTAGGGTTTAACAAATAACAACAATGCACTAAAGATGAGTGCATACACGGAAGGCTAAGGCGATTTGGGTGTACATTTAAGTGGGGTGTAACAAATTCTTCCTTTAAGTAAGATGCTTAAAGTTAGAAACGAAAAGATAGGCTCGGAGGTGTGTACTAGGGGTTTCGTGTACTAAAAATGAGTACAACGCTAAGGGTGTGGGAAAAATTAATTGACTTAACTAGCCAAGTAATATGACATAAATGGTCAAGTAATTATGATACGGGTTTAACACAAGGGTGATCCTAATGCCTCTTATCATGTAGTAAATCCTACTACACGAATGTAGTCTCACTAGCGGTCTCGGGATGCATCACTAACGCAAGTTCTAGAATCTAAATGCTACCGGTACACTCATAAGCACTAATAGTAAATGCTTTTCCTATCAAAGCTAAAGGCGAACCTCACATATTTGGGTGGAAAATTTTTCTGAATGATATGGTTATGTGCTAGTCATACAATCTCCTATCCATGAGACGCTTGCTATGGCTAAAGTTTCACTCCTAAATGTTGTGAAAAATTTTAAATTTGGCGTTAAAATTACAATAACAAGTATTTCTCATAGTTTTATTACACATCTACTATTAAACAAACAAACTCAAGCGAAAGTGTATCTGTAAGGTATCATCATTTTACCTTCCCCTTACACTTAGGATGAACATTGTCCCCAATGTTCAAGTAAAGAATGTAAAAGTGAAATAAGTAAAACGAATGAAATCAAATAATCCCCTGATTCGCTCGGTATGGATAATAAGGTGGCCAGGTTAGATCTTCCTCCAAGAAAATGAACAATCAAAGCCTCCATTCCAGAATAATAAATCATTTTCTTGTTATACATAACCTGTAAATCCTGAGAAAACAGACAAGGCAACCTTGCATAAAATCGACGGCAATCTACATATGCTAATAAATCCTAGAAAACAAAATAAGATTTAAGACTCCGTTAGAAAAACAAAACTGGTAAAACTTCCAGATTTTACACGTGACGCCGTCAAGAGTAAACTCGTGACGCCGTCAGAAGTGACCTGCAGAAATTCTTATGTTAAGTTTTCAGAAAATTTTTGGAAAAACTTGGTTCTACTTCCTGGAAAATCCTGCAAAACTTCATTATGACTCGATACAAGCATTTGACTCTAACAAATACGAATATACATGTTCACTTAATATTGTGGAGAATCATGATCGGTTTTGTTTCTTAAAAACATATTTGGGGTTTCCCCTTACACTTATCTTTTGCAAAAATACCTTTGGATGAAGTTGAGACTAGGCCAAACAACAAAGTAAAGTATTTCCACTATTTAGTTTAGAAACATGATCTACCAACAATAAAAATAAAGCATGCATACAGAAGCAAATAACAAACAAACAAAATTGAAATCACACAAAACATGGGTTGCCTCCCAAGAAGCGCTTTTCTTTATTTACGAGTCTTGTAGCTAGACTCAAGGTCGTGGGTTACTACGTGATCTCATTGTTGGTTCCACTCTCTAGGTCATCTCCTATATCGGTATCGCTTTCATAGTTCAGGTATTTTGGGTCTTCGAACTCAAAGACATTTTTTCGATACTTAGACCCAAGGTTGCTAACACCCTTAAAGAACCCACATGATAAATCAGAAGTTTCCTTACACCCTCTCCGAATATCTTCATCACATAAGATAAGTTGAGAACTTAGCCTATCAAGCCCGTCATAATCGATTTCCTTGAGATCTTTTCTCTTGTATGGTGTTTGGTATGAAACCCTCCTAATTCCATCAGCGAAGGTCATGATCCCGTTCCGGTCATCAACTATTAAATTGTTGATTTCGCAGAAGGGTGCTCCAAAAACAACTTGTGATAACCTCGGATCGACATAGTCTTCGATGTTGTCCACGATCGTAAATCCCATAATGAATGCCATATTTACTACGAACACCTGGATTTCATGATCTCTACCAACCACTTTCTCTCCCTTATAAATCATTCCCCATCTACATATGTTGTTATAGTGGAATAGGGACATAAAATTCTTAGGTAGGAATACGTTAATGTAGACGTTATCGAAATACTTATGACCGATCATGCAGGGAATTTTGAGATTATTCGGATCATGCCTCCTTATCTTCCCCGATCCTCTATCCCTTGATCCATATAAATTCCCCTCAAGGGAAGGACGGTACTCGTACAACTCCTCATTACCCCTACGAAAAATTACCTTCTTGACACCATTGGTGAACAATGCACTACCATCCTTCTCATCAAGGATTACTCCCGATTCATTGATAAATGGTTTCCCTAGAACAAGGTTGGTTAATGTTTGATTGGTGACAGGGTCTATGTCATCGACCACAATGAGGTCAGTGTTGTAAACAAGTTCTCCAATCATGATTGATAAATCTTTTATTACCCTTGCATTATTGACTCTCTCGTACACCATGCGTTCTGGGAAGGCTTCGTGGTATAGGAAAAAGGGGATTATGTTGACGGAGAGGCTAGGATCTATATGACTATCGGTTAAGAGCTTTTTCTTAATGGTGCAGGAAATCTTGAAAACTTTAGAGTTGCTTTCCTCAGTCCTATCACTAATCCCACTAGTAACATCCTCCATTTCTCTCTCGGGTTCTTCTATAATAGATTTACCCAAAATGGCTGGATTTCTCGTATGAATTTTCGATCTCTCTTTCCCCTCATCCGATTTGCTAGACTCTTGTGTGGCGGACTGCTCGAATGAGTTGGTGGGGCTTTTGGCCAACTCGTGGTCCAACCTTGAGGTTTCATCTTTAGCTGTATGACCCATATTTCCATTTTGTTGTTGGTTCAGGTTAGGTGTAGAAGCAGATATCGTGGTGATAGTATTTACGAAATGGATCGGTCCTAGTGGATTGGCAGGGTCTTTTGCTTTTGGTGATAGATGTTTAAATAGCTTACTAGGACTTTTTATTTTCACAGGAGAGGTTGGCGGATTCATAATGGTAACAGATTTGACCTTATCAGCGTGAATTGGTTTATTAACAGCGTGCTCTTTGATAGCAGTTAACAGATTACAAATCTTGTTATTCATATCGGCTTGCTGTTGTCTAAATTTAGCCTCGAGCGTAGAGAGCTGCAATTCTTGAGATAGAATGAATTTTCGCAAGGCATCTTCACAGCTCTGTCTAGGAGTGCTCTGTGATGGGAAATGCTCGGTCCATTTGAGTGGGGAGGAGTCATTGAGGGATACGCTCTGCGTTTGGTACCCTCTGAAATTAGGTTTATCCTTCCATGCCTCATAGGCCTCGTCAGAGTTTCGAGGGCCTCGACCAACGTGTGACGATGTGAATTCGTTATAAGCGCGTTTTGGAAGCTCCATGCAGTTATGAGTTTCGTGAGGGCTATTACACAATTTACATGCAGAATCAATTCTACTCACTTGGCTTGAAGGCTTTTGAGCTTCGTAAGATTTCATGAGAGACTTGACTCGACCTTCAAGTTCCCTGATCCTACGGTCGGGAGTGCTAGAGTTGTTCGAAGGCAAAGATATTGCCTTGAACGTTTTGTTCAAGTCACGGGGATCATTCCAACTTTCGTTGTCATAGAGAGCAAGATCTTCTTTGAGTTCCCATGATTGTTCCGCACTTAGATCACGTAGCTTACCACCGGCCGATTGGTCAATGGTTCGCCTTGTGGAGAGATCGATATGGTCATAGAAGATTTGGACTTGGAGCCAAAGATCTATGCCATGATGAGGAACTTTTTGGAGTAAGTCCTTGAAACGAGTCCATGCTTCATAAAGAATTTCATTTTGACGTTGTTGGAACATCAAGATGTCATTTCTAAGCTTAGTAGTTCTCCCCGGTGGGAAAAATTGAGCAAGGAAACGAGTGGTGAGATCATCCCATGAGGTGATGGATCCCGCGGGTAAATGCTCAAGCCATTGACTAGCTTGATCACGTAGAGAGAATTGGAATAGGCGTAATCGGGTTGACTCTCTAGTTGTAACATCAAGGTCTATAGAATCTACGATTTTAAGGATGTCCTTGACATGTTGATTTGGATCTTCGGAACGAAGTCCATGGAATGCACATCCGCTTTGCACCAACCGGATGGTGTCGGATCGCAAGGGGGTCACATTGGCTCCGGTGAGCTCAATGGTGTTTCGATAGCCTTGGTGGCTAAGTCGGGAATACTCTCCTAGGGTTCGGGGCCTAAGAGGTTGGTTATCTAGTGGTGGGTTTTGTTGTGGTGGGATGACGGGTTCAAAGATGTTACCATCGTCCATGATGTCGGATGGTGAAGAGTTACGAACAAAAACACGAAGAAATAAGATAAACTAAAGAGATCCTAAAAATAAAAATAAAATCTTACCAGAAAGGAATCTAGCAAGTAGACCTAATAAAAAGAGATTCTAACCTAGACAATAACTATTCCCCAGGCTGCGGCGCCAAAAACTTGATGCGTGGGAATTGAACCAGGTTTTACCTCTCGAGGGATCTCGAGAAGCTTACAACCCCCACCAGGCAGTGTACCTGATCGATGTAGTATAGTATAATGACAAGTACCGGGGGATTGATCGTTCAGCTAGGAATATTGTCGCTAGGATTAGAAAACCTAAAGACTAGGTCTAGAGATGAGGGATGATTCTTTTTGTACTTTTATATTTTTTAGAAAGCAAGTAAAAATCTCGGGTTTGAAGGAGTTGGGTGGAATTAGTTGCTAGTCAACTAACCCAAAACTAAGATGCAATCAAAATAAAATACTAGAAATGAAAATAAACTATATTACACTAGAGTTGTGAGCAATATGTGGGAGAATTGTGTTTACTCTCATTGGTGGCCAATCAAAAACTAGGCTGCATTGTGCTCTCATAGGTGACCAAGCACAAGCAAGGCTGCTAGGTACTCTCTTTGGTGGCCAAGCAAAAACTAGGCACAAAACACTTAACTAGTCATGAAACAACATTCTAGGCACATTACAGGCAATTGTTCTAGGAACCACAAATCCTTCTAAGTTCCAACTACTTTACAAACATTTCATCAAACACATACGAATCATCATATATATGAAAAGCAAAGCATGGAAAACAAAATACAGAGCATACAATACACATAACATAACGACCATTATAAACCCCAAAACAAGCACATTTTACAGAAAATCAGTAACAACCCAAAACAACAACATTTATAGATCAAAAAAGTTGTTAATGATAAATTAAATGAGCAATTGATAGATCAAAACATAAACAAAAATACCTTTTTTGTTATTTGGTTTCATTGTTTGTGTGTGTGTATGTGTTTGATAGACTTTTAAGTTTTGAGTGATTATTATGGTTTGAGTGATTAATGTGTGTGTTTGTGTTTGATCGGGGTGGGTAAGGATTTAATGGGGTGAGATTAATTATAGCAAACATAAAGTTGTCAAATTAAGGGACCAAATATGAACAATTAAGTTATTAATGGGCGGGAGTTTTAAGTATGACAACGACAACATATACAAATTTAGGGACCAAGTGTGAAAAAAATCGTTACTAGACCCCTTTACCGTCTCTTCCCTAAGACGCTATTTACTTTTGTGCGCGAGCCAATAAACCCATCCATAACCTTTTCCTTACACATTTTCCAATAGAAGATTTCCCTATATTTAATGAACTAATGGAGGTCGCTGGTTCATCGTGCTTACATGATCGTATGGGATTGTGGTTTAGGCAAGAGGCTGCAAAATAAGGGTTTTTTGCAAAGCTAATTCGTGTCTCAATTGATCATCTCAAGAGGATGATCATCAAGCGTAGGGAGCTGATTTTGGAGAACGAAGCTTTGGGACCACGTGGTGTGGCGCTTGACAGTTTAGATGGGCTGAGAGAACCAAAGCCAGGCACACCGACCTACTTGTTCGTTTGATAAAGATTTATGGTGAAACCGATGATGGTTTTTGTAACCAGGAATGTTATGTTGCGAAAATGACAGAAAATAATTGGTGACTTTTGGGTATTTGATGGAGGTAGGTAAATGGGGTCTTTTGGTTGCTTGTTTTCGATTATTAGGTTGTTAACAGGGGTATGTAAATGGATCTTTTGTTTGGTTGTTGATGATGGTTTGATCTAGTTTTTGTTGTTCTTGTAATCTACTATGATTATGATGAAATATAAATCTAACTTTTAGCATATAATCTTCTTGTATTGTCCTATTTGGTGTACTGTTTCTATCAGCAAAAACAAACACCCTTTTATATCAGGAAAACCAAACACAATGGTTATAATATTATATGTGTTCAAAATGTGAATGCTTTAGCATTAAATCTTATTGTATTGACAATGGTATATTTTTTGTGAAAGAAATGGTATGGTGTTAGTGTTGACAGTGGTACTGAATAACCCAATAGCATAAATTGTAACTTCTTGAATTTGGACTTCCTTTAGTCAAACCTATTTAGCACATCCCACAAATTGTAACTTCTTGATTTTTGACTTTTCTAAGTCAAACATGTTTAGCAATGCACAACCAAACACAATCATTTACAATAACAACCCAATTTTATATTCAAAGTATGCCATTATTATAAGCAAGAGCTTTTTATTGATCGATTTCACTTAACATATGTTTAACTTCCCTTAGTCAAATAATTTCACTTACAATATGTTTGACTTCCCTAAGTTAAACATATTTAACAATGCCTAATGAAACACTAGCAGTTACAATAACAACCCAAATTTTCATTGATCTATTTCATGTTGACAACCATGACAAATTTCCCTATCAATTAAATACACACTTAGTAAGAACCGCTACTTTCCGCATCATCCCTTTCTTTCCTTTCCTTCATTTCCTTGAGATATTTAAACACAGCTTCAAGTTTTGAAATCCTAATTTCCCAATCATCAACCTCTTGTAACCCGGTATCCGCAGCCTCTTGATTCTCCTCAATAACACCCAAAAGATCTTCATAGTAGTATTTTTGTTGCCTTAGCCAATTCAGAATCTTTTGTCTCAACTCCTTTTGTATATTTCTTTAAGAATCATATTCAGCATTTGGTTCATCCCAAATCCCTAAAGAACTAAATCAGAGAGAAAATAGCTGTCTAAAACTTTTGCCCACTCCTCTTCATCAGATCCAATGTACAAAACCTTCCCCTTATCGTTTTGTGCCGTTGTTAGTGATTAGGGTTGTGTCAAAATAGGGTGTGTTGCTGTTAATTAGAGTTTATCATAGAAGGAAACAATAAAAAAGAAACGGGTTTGGTTGGATTAACTAAGTGTAGTTATAAAAGTGCTTGGTCTATTATGCCCTTGAATATATAACTCAAAACGGATGTTGACTGAGGCAAAATGAGTCAAGGGACGCAATCGGCCTAAAAAACCCAAGGTTTGGACTAACGGCGACGATTTTTTCAAGTTTCGGGCCCAGAAGATGCTTTTTGGCAAGTTTAGGGACCAACGGTGTATTTTTGTCATTATTCTATAAAGGAAAATTTGCTATCCCAAAATACTGTAATTATATGAGTTTTCGTTTAATTTACTTCTTTAAAATTACTTGTTAGTTATAATTTCATTTAACTCTAGCAAAGTCAAATATAAGCTGTTAGATTGGATGATAGTCTTGAATAAGAATTCATCCCAAATATGTTGTAACCTATGTATGCTTTTAACATGATTGAAATGAATCTCACGGAGAGATAGTGTAGTGGCAAAAGCTTGTGATTTCAAATAATAGGTCTTATGTTCGAATTCAAACCTGCAAACTTCTTGTGGCTATCCATTCTAGCCATATAATTCACAATTGTGTAAGACTATTTATCAGGTTTCATGGGTCTTGCAAAATGGCCTCCGGAGTATGTGATGTACTTAGTCACGTAAGAAGGCTTGTGTGATGTCCCTAGTATCAAAAAACTGAAAAATGATTGAAATGATAAAAACCTTTGCTTTTATGTTATTTAGTTTTTGGGATAAAGTCAATACATATATAAAGGATGTTATTTGCACACGACATTATATGTTATAAACAGTTGTACATTTATTATTATTGCATCTCATGCTTGTACCGTAACATGTGCTAATAAAAAAATGAAAGTGTACAGATTAACTCGATATCAAAAGGCCCAAATTATATTTTAGGAACTCTTTGGCCTAGTAGGGTTTAATTGTTAGCCTAAAGATTCTAGCCCATCAAGTTGGGTGAAACTAATGGGTCTTTTGAATAATAATATAACATGAAAGTACTAATGAACCATCTGCTTTTATCATTTTTTTTTTCTTTATCATTTCGCTCACGAGGACTGAATTTCATAGTCAGACAGACATTCATGCACTGTTTCGGATATGTTATATGTTTTCAGGATTGAAATTCATAGTATATTTTAGTAATACGCTAATAAAGATAAAAACATTGGTCTTGTAACTAGCTTGATTAGAATGCCAACAATCGACCATCAACTATAGGTATAACCCAATAGAGCTGATCATTGATCAATATGATTTTGTAATTTAGTAGATAGAAATGATTTTGATTATATAAGGAAAGATTTGGAAAGTACCATATAATGCCATTTCATAACATGCACAACTTGTGCCTTACAAGTAGAAATACATTTATAGTATGGTACACATGTCTTTTAAACATCGTATTAAGATTTCAACCATAAGGTTACAAATACACTCGCGTCTTCGCCCATATAAGGTACATGAGTTTTAAAAAACTTAGCATTTATTTTATCACATAAGCTTGAAACATACCCTATTTACGAAAGAACACAGAGGGCCTGCTTACCCAATCAGTTAGGAAGTAATAACACGTATAAATACTTTCTTCGACTATCAACAACCACCATCGGCGCCATCTCGGATTGGTGAAGAGAATTGCGGCAAACCCCAATAAGTACACTACCCATGTTGCAGTTAAACTACTAAAGAACCATACTGTATCAATATCATACCATTTCTCACTTTCTTTAGCTGATTGAACATCCCCTGATGGAATAGTCACTGGTGATATACTGGCACATTTCTTCTCGAGCGGGTCTCCACAAAGAAGTGGATTCCCTTTGTAGCTCTCTGCGTTAAAGGTACTAAACTGTCCTTTCGTATCTGGGAGTCTGCCAGATAGATTGTTGTAAGAAACATTAAAAAAAGCTATATAAGGGAGGTTAGTCAATTGTGATGGAACATTTCCACTTAAACCATTTGAAGAGAGGTCTAAACTCTCCAGATTAGCAAGATTTGATAACTCTTCTGGGATAGAACCCGTCAGCTGGTTGTGTGAAAGATTCAACACACAAATTTGGGTTAATGATCCCAATTCTTGTGGTATTTCACCTGTCAGTTTGTTATTTGAAAGATCTAATCCTCCCATATATTCTAGGATGTCACCTATGTAGGAGAGATACATGTTTTTTGTTGTAAAATGAACTTCGTCACGTGTCTCCAAGATATCGCCATCTTGGTCAGTAGGAGACCAGCTCTTTAAAGTACTGAAATACACATAAGAGGAACTCCAGGAATAATTGGTTCTGCTTTTTTCTTTGTAAGAAAGGGAATTATGACCAGCATTTGGTTGTAGGCAAGGAGGTATTGAGCCAGAAAGTGAGTTACCAGATAGATCGATCAAACTCATATTACTCAGTTGGCACAACTGCGTTGGAATAGAGCCACTAAAATTGTTTTTCCCCATCAGAAGAATCCTTAAATTGGATAAAAGACCTAGAAACTCCGGAATCTTTCCCGACAAGTAGTTGTTGCCAATGTCCAAAGTGAAAACGCCAATCATGGTTTGGAAGGTTCTGGGAATCGATCCTGTGAATCTGTTAGATCCCAAGTGAAGATGTTCCATCCATTGCAAATCTAAGCACGAGGGGATGGACCCTGAGAGAAAGTTTTCTGAGACATCAAGAAACAAGAATGAAGCTATTCCACAAGGAAACTCTCCTTCAAACCTATTATTTCTAACTGACAGTGTACGTAAGGAAATTGAGTTGCTCATCCAATCAGGCAACACTCCTGAAAACAAGTTATTGCTGATATCTAGAGCCCATAACTGAAAACTTTTGCTGGCGTCATTTTCAATTTTACCCGTGAAGTAGTTATTGTTTAATAGAAGAAAATTAAAAGACCAATGCAAACTTAAGTTTCCTGAAAGTACATCTCCGAGTAATTTGTTGTATGATAGATCAAGCACACCAAGCGCACGATTATCTGCAAACAATTCCTGTGGCACTTCTCCAGATATTTCATTATCAGATAAATCCAATACGATTAAAGAACTCATATTGGCAATTGATGATGGGATATCACCACTTAAAGCATTCCTTGATAAATTTAGGAAAGTCAAACCAGGAAAAAACTTTCCTATATCACTTGGTATAGTACCTATTATGTGATTTCCAGATATATCCAGCTTTCCAAGATGAACATTTCTGTACGGTGGCACATGAATTCTATCACCAAACGAGTTGTTCCTCAGATATAAGACTTCCAGCAATGTATTGTTGTTAATCAACCAAGGTGGAAATGGTTCATCCAAGAAGTTGTGAGACAGGTCCAGTACGCGTAACTTGTGTTGGTAACGTAGAAATGAAGGAACAACTCTTCCTTTAGCCCTATTCACATTGCAGTTAGATAACAAAAGAACTTTCAACTGAAACATTGGAACCCAGCCCATAGGCTCTTCTGTTTCCACCTCAAACTTGTCATTGTCGCTTATGAATTCAACTACTTCAAGTTTGCTATGATTGGCAAATGAGGAGAAGGAGAGAGAACCTTCAAACTTATTATGACTAAAATCAAGGTACTCGAGAGATGTGAGATTAGAAATGAGGGATGGCGGAATTATTCCAGATAAATTGTTTGAAGAAATCTCAAACAACTTAAGAGATGAAAATTTGTCAAAACATTGAGGGAGGTTTCCTTCAAAATTGTTTCCATGAAGATCCAATTCCTGTAATTTTTTCAGCTCACATAAACCTGCAAAAAAGAGAGCACATAGATATAAATTTTAGGAAGAGTCACTATGTGGTTCGTAATTTGAAGTGACATGAACACTCAGTTACACAATTCGGCAGAGTCAATCTAAAATATTGTGTAACATTCAAAGTAAACTTTCCATATATACATCATATTACTTGATTGTTAAAAACATAATCAAGCATGGAACTTCATGTAAGTTACCAGATTCAGGTAGTGCGCCATCAAGATTGTTTTGAGCAAGAGACAAAACTAGTAGAGAAGACATTGCTTGTAATTCTGATGGAATGCTTCCGGTTAGGTTGTTGAAGCTCAGGTCTAATATCTTTAGATTGGTGAAAGATGCCAAAGCTAGATAGGAATAAGAGTTATGTTACTTTGCCACCTTAGATTGATAGTAATACAAGTAATAATAAAGTAGGGATAACTACCTAAAAATGTAACTAACTTGACACTTTTTATGGTTATGTGTTGCCTCCATTTTTTTTTTACCATTATATAACAAACATTTTTAGTTTCGACCTTTGTCCGAATTTTGTGACATTGAATGGCCATTTTACCATTCGTTTGTTAATAGAAGTGTTGAAAAAGGGAGTGGTAAAATAGTCACACAATACACAAAAATGTTTGTTGTATAAAGGTCGAAAAAAAGGAGGCTACACACAACCATAAGAAATGGCAAGTTAGTTATATTTCTAGGAAAAATTTCCCATAAAAGTATGTACCTTTTATTGTTAGTTTTCCATTAAACATGCTATTTCTCAAGATTAGAACTTCTAAACTAGGCATATCATGGAGTTCTGAAAATAAAGTAATTAACCAGTAAGCAAAACTGAAAACCACTCTTTAATTGGATGAGCTTTGGGGTTATTCATGGAATGAAAAAACTCATGGGGAATTTCAAACCTTCAGCAAGTGCTGCACTATCCAGCCTGCTAGAGACCAAGGAGAAAAACTTAAGGGATGGAAAAGCACCCAAGAACCTCATGCTATCTAAGCGAATGTTGTTCACATCAAGATTCAAGTACAACAGACCACCCATGGTACCTGAAATTATTAAGATCAAAGGCAATGTGAGTCAGATGACCTTCTATTTCGAACTTTTTATGCACTACATTCTTATGGCTGTCAAATTAGTTGGTGTTGTGTAAGATCCTTTCTTACGATTCCACATTGGCTAAGTATGTGATTGGTTGGTGGTTTATAAAGTCTAGGTGTCCCCTCCTCCTTTGAAGTAGCTTTTTGGAGTGAGTTCTACACTTAGCTTGTGGCCAAACGATTCGAAGAACTCGAATACTAACAAAGATGAACCTAAGAAAGTTAAGAACATTAATACGCATAAAGCGTTACAAATCGAGAAAGAAATATGTGAATCTAGTCTCCCCTCACCTCCTTTTATAGAGACGAAGAAGGAAATCCTCAACCTAATATACTTAGGAATTGACCTAGTCCTATGCTTGAAAACCAAGCAATCCAATTTTAATCTTAATCTAAATCTCTCTATCTCTACTATATATAAAGGGATAACACTTATACTTAAAAATTCTCAAAGTGAGAATTGGGAAGTTACTAATATACCTCTACTCTCTATTCCTTTCAATATTATACTTTACATCTCTTCCATGACTTCTTATAAGTTAAAATTTTAACCGAATAAACAATATTCATCCGCTTTATACATGAAATACTTAACAACAATTTCACAATTATAACTTATCGCTGCTTTAAATTTCCGTCTCTATGAGCAATTACTCACTTAGTTTACCTAATTTGTATTTACTAAATACAATCTCTAATTTTACTCCTATATCTAACAATTTTGAAGCTCTTTAAATGATTATATGATTACCATTATACTTAATTACATATGATTTTAATGACTATTAAGCTTAAACTTTTGTGACTTAATAATTATACTATTTTCAAGTTTTCTTTTATTTATTTTTATTTTTTATAAATAGCTTTTAAAAATATTTAAATTACAAGCTCTAAATATGTTTGGATATAAATGTTTGTTTTTTCTGAAAATTGCGGACTACATCTAAAAATATTTAAATATGCATTAATTTTGTACATTTAATAATAATCACACAATACTAACATATAACTCTCTCAACCAACTTTATATGTACCACTATTTATGCATGTTAGTGGGTTATGATATGTTTAGGCCCATTGGGTATTGTGGTATTGTTAGTAGGCCTAGCACATATTATTTGTATTTCTATTGTATTTGGTAGATGACATTAATTAATGAATCACAGTGATAATCCAATATGATATCACAACCACTTTCCTAACCCTAATTATTTGTTTTATCCTTCACCCAAATAAAAAACATCCACTAGATTTTATTTTAACCATAACTTAATTTTCTTGCTCTTTTCATCATAACTGGTCTAACCCCAATCTTGTCCAATGCTGATAAATTGTTTACTGTCAAGAATATAACTTCTTTTGTTCCTGTTAAACTTGATGTTGACAAACCTAACTTTTCTTTTGTTCCTGTTAAACTTGATGTACCCTCTAGTGCCATTAGCAATGATGTACCCCATACCCGTTTAATTGGTACTAAACATGATTACACACTTTTGCGTATTTTTTGGTTGCTTGTTTTATTTGCATTTGTACGCCAATAACAAACTTGAACCGCATGCTATATCCTCCATATTCATAGGCTACCCATATAATCCCCGTGGATATCATTGTCTTGATTTAAATACAGACAAAATCATTCCTTCCTAGCACGTTACCTTTGATGAAGCGATATTTTTGTTTTGATCAATGACCTCAACCTCTTCCCCATCCTAAACATTTTTTTGACACATCATCCAATATAATTACTCAAACCATTATAGATACACTTGCAAATTCGTCCACTATTTCCCCTACTTAAACACCTCCAACTAATTTACATCCTTATAATCTACTGGTAATAATCAGGCCCATCCCATAAATTCATTGTGTCTAAATTCGGTCCAACAGACTCCAACCAATATTCCATTAACTAGCACCCTAGTCCTGCAGGCCTAAATGCCACCCTCATCCTCCACAACCCAAACTACTCATAATCGTCCATCCACACTGGGCCAACCCTCTGTCTCCCAACCACCCATGGCTTAACATGCCCACCTAACCCAAACGTGGTTTTGGTTCACCCCATGGCTACTTGTTTTCGTGTTGGGTCTAACCGTCCTCCTGATCGTCTTACTTTAAATGTGTCCACTATTTATCGTTTACCTAAATTATATACATAATCCTTTAATGACTCTAATTGGCAACTTGCTATGTGTGATAAATTTAATGCACTTATTAAAAATTATACTTGAACCCTTGTACCATGACCCATGGATGCAAATATTGTTCGTTCTATGTAGTTGCTTAGGAATAAATATTTAGCAAATGGTACTCCTAGTAGTTAAAAGGCTCGCCTTTATGGCGAATTGATGCACTCAGCTTTGTGGTATTGATGTTGATGGGATATTTAGTTAGGTCATTTTACTGGGTACTATTCGAAATGTTCTTAGTATTGCAGTTTCTTGACATTGGCATGTTCATCAACTCGATGCCAAGAATGCATTTTTATAAGGGGTTTTATCTGAAACAACTTATACACATCAGCCTCCTGGCTTTCAACACCCGCAATGTGCTAATCATGTTAGTTTATTGCATAGATCTTTCAATAGTCTTAAGCAGGCTCTTTGAGCATGGTTTCAACGCTATGCTGCACATATTACCGGTGTTGGTTTTTGTCATAGCCTTCGTAACTCCTCTATTTATCTAACGACAGGGACACACGCACCGCTTATTTTCTTTTATATGTTGATGGCGTTGCCTTCTCTACCTCCTCTATAATTTTTCTAAAGTGGATTATTGCTTCTTTGAATCAAGAGTTTTCTATAATTGACCTTGTTTCTCTTAATTAATTTCTTCGTATTTATGTTACACGTACTACGTCTATAATTTTTTTGACTTAGTGTAAGTATGCGCCTGAGATTCATGAGAGGACTCATATGGTTTGCTACGATCCCTATCGGAACCATATTGATAAAAAAAATCTAAATAAGTGGTGGATGGCGATCCTGTGTCTTATCCGACTTTATATCACAATCTTGAAGGTGCTCTTTAGTATCTCATGTTCACACGTCTTGATATTTCTTATGCAGCACAACAATATTGTCTTTATATGCATGATCCTCGGAGCCTCTTTTTTCTGCTCTTTAGCTGATTTTGCGATATGTTCGTGCTCCATTAGATTATAGGTTACAGTTGTATTCCTCTTCCATTACATCGTTAGTTGCTTATTCAAGTGCGGATTCGACTGGTTGTCCGATTTCTCGTTGGTCTACTTGAGGGTATTTTGTGTTTATTTGCAACAACATAATTTCTTGGTCTTCTAAGCGTTAATTAACGCCTTCTCAGTCTAGTTCTGAGGTTGAGTATCATGGTGTTGCTAATGTTGTTGCTGAAACATGTTGGTTAGGTAATTTGTGATATGGGCTTCATACACCGTTATCTTCTACTACTTTGGTGCACTGTGATAGTGTTAGTGCAATTTACTTATCATATAATTCGGTCCAACATCAGTGCACGAAGCATATTGTGATTGATAGACATTTCGTGATTCAATTGCTGATGGTCAAGTTTGTGTGCTTCATGTGTCTTCTCGTTATCAGTATGCTTGCTGACATCTTCACTAAGGGCTTCCTAGTGCATTATTTGATGAGTTTCGGTCTAGTTTGAGTGTTCGTCATTTTCGCACTTAAATTATGGGGGGCTGTTAATGGGTTATGATATATTTAGTTCCATTGTGGTATTGTTAGTAGACCTAGCCCACGTTGTTTGTATTTATAATATATTTGGTACACATGACATTAATCAATGAATCATAATTATAATCCAATAATGCATGTTTTTATTTCCTATGAAAATGCCTTCCTTTTATTAAATATACCCTATATATAAAACCACTATACCCTATATATAAAAACCACACATAAAACATCATGTTAATAGATGCACCAAAAAGTTGTATATAATATAATGTTACAACAAATATAGTACTCTCACCATTGTATACAATTGAGTCAATGCCACAGTTTATCATGTTGAGTGTTTCTAGACCTTTCAGTTCAGCCAATTCTGCATAAGTAGAACTAAAACATTAGATTGATTTTTTTCAATTTTTTGGTATATGGATCATGTAAGTACACATGCCTTGAAAAGGAAATGGGCCTGCAAACGAAAGAGAATTATGAACATCAAGAGTCTTAAGTGATGGAAGTTCACTTAAACATGATATGACGCTCTTGTTGAGATTGGTCATAAGAGTTATACTCTCCAACCTTTTTAATCTTGTTAATCTCTTACAATCTGTAAAAAATAAAATAAAAAATTAAGTAACCATAGTCTTCAGATTTTGGTCATGAAAAAATTAAAGCACTCTTTTTATAAATAACTATAACTTTATGGTTATTAATGAATTTCACAAAAGTTTTTGTTAATACAAATATCGCCTAAAAACGTTATTTATATTTTACGATCTTTGCTAAGTTTTATTAACGACAAAATGTAAACTTTAGTTTCTAAGTAAAACATAATTTTAGTTTAAAGACTTGCATGATTAGACATTTGCTACATTTTGCATTTCACATTAAACACAACACTTTTTATATTTCTTAAAATAAAAAAATGTTAACATCACATCATACATTTAGGTAAGCTTGTGTTTTTGACTTACCATAACCTCTTACACATTTTTGGAAGCTTTTCATATTTGATTCAATGTGTTTGACTAGAATTTAGTTGATGTGACTTTGGTTGGTTTGGATAAATTTGTTGCAAAACCAAGTGCAAGCCTGGTGAAACCCCGGGGGTACACGGGCGGAACCCATCTGAGGGTTCCGCCGTAACCGTCAGACCTGCAGAAGGTCTTGCTATAAATACCAAGCCATATGTTTGAATTTTTCCCTTATCACTCTACATTACATTTTCACACACATACATTCATATCATTCATCTAACCCTTTAACATTTCATTTTGATGTGAAGTTTATTTTGTAGCAAAGAAGTTCACAACTTCATATAAAGTTACAAGTATTCAACACAACGTTGCAAGAATTGTTAGCTTAGCATTGTGTAGACATTGTGTAGTTTACACTTCATTTGATTGTGTGTTTTCAGTAGTGATCGGTTAGTATTTTAGCCCTCAAAATACAAAGTGTGACGGGAGTTATTGTACCCTTGTAAAAGAACTAACGGGAGTGGTTGTACCCTTGTAAAAGAACTCGACATCTAGCTTAGTGTCGGTAAACGTGTATAAGCGACGTGTAAGGTTTTCTCCGCCGGTGAAAGGAGCTTGTTGACTAGTGAAAGAAAATCTCGAGTTGGATACTCGGGGCGTGGACGTAGGGCAAGGAAAAAGAGTCCTTGTAGCCGAACCACGATAAATACTCGTGTTGTGGTTTGATCGTTTCTTTCTTTATACTTGCATGTTATATATTGTGTTTGTGTTCATATCTTTGATTAAATGGAAAGTTTCAAAAGATAATTAAACAAGTTTAAAGTTTTTTAAACGGTAAACTATTCAACCCCCTTTACTTAAAGCACTTGATGAATCTTTTTGTAGCAAGAATTTTGTCAGGAAAATTCCTTAGAGCACTCTATCCGAAGTGGAGAGCAAAAGTGACGGCAATTGAAGAATCCAAGGATCTTTCAAGCATGTCACTTGACGAGCTAATTGGAAACCTCAAAGTTAATGAAATGGTAATGGAAAAAGATTCGGAAATAGTTAAAGGCAAGAAAGAAAAGGTTAAGTCCATTGCCTTGAAAGCTAGAGTCCAATCAAGTGATGATGAAGAATCTACTTCAGATAGTGATGATGAATAGTATGTCATGGCCGTTAGAGACTTAAAGAAGTTCTTTCATAGACGAGGGAAGTTTGTAAGGCAACCTAAAGATGACAAGAAAACCTTCCGTAAAGATCGTGATGATAGGAAAGGAAAGGTTGAAAGGAAACGCTATAGGTGTGGAGACACAAGTCATCTCGTAGGAGAATGTCCAAAACCACCCAAAAACAAGTCTCAACAAGCTTTTGTGGGTGGTGCTTGGAGTGACTATGAAGGAGATGACGATGAGCCAAAGAATGATGATATTGCTCTCATGGCTCACGACTCAAATGAGGTACTCTCCGACTCATCTTATTCTTCCATTGATGATGACACCTTACAAAAAGAATATAACAAACTTTGTGAATTAATCTTAAAAATCATAAACAAAAATAAGTTTTTGAAAACTAAAAAGGAGTTTTTAGAAAATGAGGTTTATAAGTTAAAAGAAAAAGCTAACAGATTAGAAAAGAGTAAAGGTATTGACACATTGTGCAAATCATGTGAAGAGCTTAAACTTGAAGTTGAGAAACTTAAAATTACTCAAGATGATCTAATAAAACAAACCACAAAGTTTAACAAGTTCGATAAAAGCATTTCTTGTGCGGATGAAATTATGAAACTTTAAAAGTCACCATTTGATAAAACAGGACTAGGTTTCATGAAATTAGAAACTTTGAAGATTCAAACGAAACAAGAAAAGAAAGCACAAGAAACTAGCAAAACTGCTACAGCAGCCCGCGGAACGGACGGAACCCAAAATAGGGTTCCGCCTGTTGAACCTAAAGGTTCCGCCGGGTCTGCAGCAGCAGTAACAACTTCCACGTCGGATCGTTCAAAATTTGTTAAAGTCACATATAAAAATGAAACAAAACCTGCTTTTAAAGCTGGAGTAGGACTTAGTAAAAACGAATTTAGAACTAGAACTACTCAACCAAGACCTAAGACTCCTATTCCCAAACGCCCCTTTCCAAAGAGTAACTACAACACACGACCAAACTACCAACATGTTTGGAATCAAAACACTCCTGGACATTACCAAACTCCAAATTACATGTCATAGAACCCTTATGTTCAACTTTCGTACTTGGATCAAGTTAGTGGTATGTTTAACCAAAATGGACCCATGAGAAATTAGGGACCAAATGTTTGAGTGTTTTTCATAAAATAGGTGTGCCTCAAAGTATGTTTGGAACCGGATAAATGGATTAAAGATAGCGGTTGTTCAAGGCACATGACGGGTAACAAAAGCCTCTTCTCAACTTATCACAAATGTGATGGAGGTAACGTTATGTTTGGTAGTAAAGCTAAGAGCAAAATCATCGAAAAAGGTACAATCTCTCATGACTCCCTTTTTATTGATGATGTAGCTCATGTTGATAACTTAAGTTTTAATCTCCTTAGCATTAGTCAACTTTGCCGTAATAAGTATAACGTTCTTTTTAGTGAAAATGGAAGTAAAATACTTAAAGATGGTATAACCATAGCCAAAGGTGTTCTTAAGAACAACATGTATGTCATGAAGATGGATCAAACATCTAGAGACAAACTTTGTCTTACCTCATTAGATGAATCTTCAACTTTATGGCAAAGACGTTTAGGACATGCTAACATGAGACTTATACAAAACCTCTCATCCAAAGACCTAGTTCGAAACCTACCTAAGTTGAAATATGACCAACACTTTTGTGATGCTTGCAAAGTCGGTAAACAAGTCCATAATAGCCATAAGGCTAAAAACTTGGTTTCTACATCTAGGTGTCTAGAACTTTTGCATATGGATTTGTTCGGTCCATCCGCTATACAAAGTTATGGAGGTAACTTCTATACTTTGCTCATAGTAGATGATTACTCAAGATATACTTGGACAAAATTTTTGAAAAGTAAAAATGAAGCTTTTGATAAATTTGATATTCTAAGTAAGAAATTTCAAAATCAAGTAGGGTCTAGTATTGTGTCTATTAGAACGGATCACGGTCATGAATTTGATAATGAATTTCAATTTGTAAACTTTTGTGATAAAAATGGTGTTACTCATAACTTTTCGGCTCCACGTACTCCTCAATCTAATGGAGTAGTAGAACGTAAAAACCGGACTTTACAAGAGATGAGTAGAACAATGCTTAATGAACTAAACATTCCACAAAAGTTTCGGTGTAACGTCGTTGACACATCAACGTACATTTTAAATCGAGTCCTAATTAGACCATTTTTGAATAAAACTCCTTATGAGCTATATAAAGGTAAAAAGCCTACATTAGGATACTTTAGAGTGTTTGGGAGTAAATGCTTTATTCTTAACACCAAGGACTATCTCACCAAATTTGACCCAAAGTCTTATGAAGGTGTATTCTTTGGATATTCACAAAATAGTAAAGCTTACATTGTTTTAAACAAAGAAACCTTAAGAGTCGAGGAATCGTTGAACGTAACATTCGACGAGAGTCCACCTCCCTCTAAGACATCACCTTTGGTAGATGATGACCTAGTTGAAAGCCAAGCTATTGAAAACCAAGTAATCTTAGAAAATGATAAGGAAGATGAACCATTAAGCAAAGAAATTGTTAATGTCAAACAGTCCAAAAGTCATCAATTAGATAATGTCATAGGAAAAATAAATGAGAGAACACTAAGATCTAAAGCCCAAAATGAAAGTAACGACTTTTGTTTCGTGTCAACCATTGAACCGAAAAACATTAACGAAGCCATAAATGATGAGTCTTGGGTAATAGCCATGCAAGAAGAGTTAAACCAATTTGTTAGGAATGATGTGTGGACATTAGTTCCTCAACCAAAGAGTCAAACAATAATTGGAACAAAATGGGTCTTTCGCAATAAAATGGATGAAAATGGAATTGTGTCTAGAAACAAAGCTAGGCTTGTAGCACAAGGATATAATCAACAAAAAGGCATTGACTACGATGAAACTTTTGCTCCGGTTGCTAGGCTCGAGTCAATTAGAATCTTACTTGCATATGCATGTGCACACAACTTTAAACTCTTTCAAATGGACGTCAAAAGTGCATTCTTAAACGGGGTCATAAATGAAGAAGTGTATGTTGCTCAACCACCGGGCTTCATCGATTTTGAAAAACCAAATCATGTTTACAAACTTAAAAGGGCTCTTTATGGACTTAAGCAAGCTCTAAAAGCATGGTATGATCGACTTAAAACCTTCCTAGTTGACCATAAGTATACCATGGGCTTAGTTGATAATACTCTCTTCACTAAGAATAAAGATTCATATATTATCATTGTGCAAATCTATGTTGATGACATTATATTCGGATCAACTTGTCAAGAATTATGCCTGGATTTCTCAAAAATCATGCATGACGAGTTTGAAATGAGTATGATGGGAGAACTCAACTTTTTCCTAGGACTCCAAATTAAACAACTAGAAGATGGTATCTTCTTTAACCAATCTAAATATATTAAGCACATGCTTAAGAAATTTGGATTAGAAGATTCGAAACCAATCAAAACGCCCATGTCCACGGAAACAAAACTCGCCAAGGATGAGGAAAGTGAATCCGTAGATAGCACTAAATATAGAGGTATGATTGGAAGTCTACTTTGCCTAACGGCAAGTAGACCCGACATTATGTTTAGTGTTTGTCTATGTGCTCGTTTTCAAGAAGATCCTAAGACAACTCATCTCGAAGCCGTTAAAAGGATTTTTATATATATTAAGGGCACTACACATATTTAGGTTTATGGTATCCCAAAGGAACGGGAATAGACACCATATTGTATGCCGACTTGGATCATGCCGGTGACTATGTTGATAGAAAAAGCACAAGTGGTATTTGTACTTTTGTTGGACATTGTCTCACCTCATGGTTCTCTAAGAAGCAAACGGCTCTTTCTATCTCAACAACGGAAGCCGAGTACGTTTTGGCCGGAAAGGCGTGTCAATAAGCTCTTTGGATGAAGCAAGCTCTTGTCGACTACGGAATTCAACATAACGACATCACCATTCTTTGTGACAACAAAGGAGCCATTGATCTTAGCAAAAATCCAGTTCAACATGCTCGTACCAAACATATTGAAATCCGTCATCATTTCCTTCGTGATAACGTTTAAAAAGGAAATATCTCAATTAAGAAAGTTTCTTCCGAAGACAACATAGCCGACATTCTCACAAAACCTCTTAAACGAGAACCTTTTAACCTTTTTAGGCTAGGCTTAGGACTCATGGAACCTACATTGTAGTTCTAGACATTAGACAAAAATCACAAAAATCAAAACAAATCAATAACTCTTTTTCTCAGCAGGGTCGGCGGAACCCTCAGCCACAACGGACGGAACCCACTTTTAGGTTCCGCCGTATCCGCCGACCTGTAGAACCTTTTTCTTAGTTTATATTAAACCAAACACCTATTATCTCATACCACCACTTCCAAACTGCTACTATTCACTTTACCATTCATCCACACCTACGAAAATTTGGTCCTCCTTTCATTCACATTGCTCATCAATCATCATTATAAGTATTCTAAACATGATTACACTCCTGATCTGAGTCTAGGAATTCTATTTTTGCACAAAAACAAAAATTTGGGGTTATGCATTAACTTGAGAAACTCATGCATGAAATTAGGTGTTTAACAAAAATAATCATGTTCCCCATAGTTAGGAATTGCATTCTTACTAATTGTAAACATATTTGCTAAAACACCCTATGTCAAATTTTGGCAAAAATTTCTCACAAATAGGACAAATATTTTTTCGTCTCACATTGTGAATACAAAATCAAAACCTGATGTTTAAAACATCACTTGCATAATGTCTCTTGAATGCTAAAGGGAATACATAACCAATATGTATTTTTGGGTACATTCAAACGAAGCTACATTGAATTAGGAGCGCTTGGGTTCTCTTTTGTTTTATAACAAAACTTGCATTATAAAACGTTTTTGAGCATCAAAACGAGTCAAGATAACCGCACCTCCACATTGTTTTCATATAGGCACACACTAGAACATCCACATTACAATAGTCGTTTACTTAGACTAAAATGTGAAATTTTGTTTTTCTAGGAATCATCATGCCTCCTCTAACCCATTATGACCACAAGGACACCATTAAGTACCTACCCAAACACCACAAAACCAAAGGTCTTACTCCAACTCAAATCGAAGTTTTCAAAGCCCTAGAAAAGCGTTATTTCCACGAGGTTAGAACCATTGACCCATCCTTCATAGAAGGTACAAACCTACCCATGGAACTAGCAACCATCAACTTTGATTGTCTCCTAGAAATCAATGAGCCTATTTGTCCTAGGTTTATTTTAGAGTTCTATGCATCCGTCACCCTCTCCACGGATGAGTATGGTCGCATGTCTATTAACTTTAGGGCTAGTAGTCATCAATACTCCTTCACTCTCGAGGAATTTGCTCAAATCCTAGGTGTCCCAAACCGTGGTACTTGCATCTACTCTGACATGCACTCCCTCTCAACTCTTGACACACTCTTTGACCGCATCCATCCCTATGACACCCCTCTTGTGTCCAAAGATGAACTTCGTGACCACCTCTTCATTAGGACAACCAACACTAGGAGAACCCGTTCGGGAAATGAGGTTGATAAGGACCCATATGGAATGGAACTAAATGAACTCAAGCCCCGATTCAAGAAATGAGAGGAACTCCTTAGAGCCAATGTCATTAGCACCATAGGAAACCGGGATCATATCAATCTTTGCCTTTGCTACATGCTCTACTCCTTGTCCGTTAGGCAACCCTTCAACCTTGCCTACTACATGGCCAAGAGAATGGCCGACATTCCCATGCATGGCACAATGGCTATGCCGTATGGAATGCTCTTGACCCGTCTCTTTAGGTTCATCTCTCCCATTCCACCAACTCCTAACGGTCTTCGCCTAGACTACTCTCTCATTCCACACACCTTTGTCCCACTAAGTGATAAGAGAGTTTACAAAGCCCAAGGAAAACGTCCTCATCCTCCTACCTCCTCATCATCATCCTCAATGAGTGAAGATGAGACTTTGCCCAAATCTAGGCTCCCACCTCTAGAATACCTTTCCCAACTTCCAGATATTCCGAATGAGTCGGCAGAGTTCAAGCAAACAAAGGAGATGTTCAAGAATCTTGGGAGATTCCTTGGAAAGCTAAAGAAGAAGATTGACCGTCAATGAGAGCGGGTGTGTAGGAGTGCTTGGTACAAGGTGCTATTTAAAACAATTTGGTCGTTTAAACAATGTTTGTCATGAATTTGTGTGTTGGTAGGATATTTGGTACAATTTGGTACGTGTATTTACTAACTATGATGCAGGACGACAACATTTGGCATGTTGTCAAATTTTCAAGTTTATGAAAATTTCACTAAGTATAGTGAAATTCGCTAGCCCCCAGTCAAAGTCCAATGGTATGCGCGTTTACATGTCCAATTTTTGCATTTCCTAACCAGATATGAATTATATTTTTGGTTTTAGGAGTTTTCAAAAAATTTGAAAATCGTCTCGCGGGTCAAAATTGCGGACTGCCTACTTTTTCGGGCTTGGCGGATCTGGCGGCACCCAAAAATAGGTTCAGCCAGTGTATTTTCTGGGCAACCCAGAAATGGCCCAACAGACCAGACGGAACCCAATTCAGGGTACCGCCTGTGTTTCTCCAGGGTTCCGCCAGTTTGCATGCATATTTTTTTTTTGTTTTCGACATTTTAATATCCAATCCACAACAAATCATCCTTTTTAGATTGAAACCCATTTCCTAGTATTTGTTAAGCACATTAGGATATTTCTCATCCTCTAAAACTCATAGAAAGCCATTTCCCGCCAAATTTTAAACTTAGCCATAACCACCTCAAGGAACCTTCACCCATAAAGGAAGGAACCCTTCCAAAGGTTCCTTGCAATCCGTGGAACATATACGTTCAACCAATTTGCCAAAACCACTAAGCCTTTAGTGCAAATCTTTGTCTTCTTCCTTCACCATTTTCATTGGATTGACTTCCATGATTTGACAACCCTCATTAGTCTTCCAAATCATTAGGAACCTCCATTTTTGTATGGCTAAACATCAAATCCAAACACTCCTTCCCATACTTCTTCACCACTATAAATTTAACCATCTTAGAACACCCCCAAATCACACCATCACCATCACAATCTCTGATTCTAAACCTCTAATAAACCATTTTGACAATGACAAAGTCAACAATAACCTCTCAACCATCACGACCCGTTCGGAGAACCGCACGCATAAGTGTCAAACCACTTTGGTCAAACCACACAATCAACTTAACCTCTTCATCCTCGGATGAATTCTCCTCACCCATAAAAAATGAACATTTTCTAAATCTTGCATCTCCAACTCCATCACCCAATGAACCTAATTAGCTCACCACCCACCACCAACAAAATCACCCATTGACCCAACTCCACCAAGTGCTCCAACCCAACCATCCAAAACTCCAACACCATCACCATTACCTAAACTTGAACCAATGGAGTTATTTGGGTCTCCTCCAACATCACCACATCCGTTTGTACAAGATCTCAATGATCTTCCACCAAGACCAACAAAACCACCACCTTTCACAAATGAAACACCAAGGTCATTGCTTGACCAAAATGAGTCTTTTGTCCATAATCAATCACCACAACAAGAGTATCACCACCCAAAACCAATGTTCTTTCACCTTATCTACCATGACATCCATGGTCCTCTTTATGGAGAACCTAACTTTGAAAACCATGATCACCCAACTCCACCACATTCTTAATCCCAAACCTTTGAGTCTTTATTTCCTTCTTATGAGGAAATCCAAAGCATGGTTGAAAATCACCTTCATCAAGCAATGGAATTTCAAACCACCTTGCTTGACTCCATACCAAACCCATCCTCCAACCAAGAACCCAACACCAACCCACCACCACCAACATCATCAAACGACCCATTTCCACCCACTCATCATCATGTTTGCTCACAATGTGAGCAAATGTCAAAACTGGGTGAAAGCATCAAGTTGTTGCTTCACCAATTCCAAGATGAAACCCGTTTTGCAATCCAACATGTCATAGAGCGTTTGGATGCTCTTTCCCACCCAAACAAATCCTAGACCACATTTGGAGGCCTTTTGCCCCATTTAGGAACTGTGTCGAATGACTTCGACTTATAGAAGTAGGATTTGAATTTTCTTTTATTTCTTGGTTATTTTATATCTTTTATTTTTATTTTTAGAAGTAGGAGGATAGTTTTCATTTCTTGTCTTTGACTTTTGCAAAGTCAAATTTTACTTGAAATGACATCTTTTACTACTTTTTTACTTGCATTGTTGGTTGATCATATATGAGTTGTCATTGTGGTTGCATATTGTGTGGTGACTACAAGCTTGATTATATGTCACTATCACCAACTAACCATTTTTTTGTAGGTTCAAAATCCATGCTTCCCATCTTGGCACTCCTTTTAGGGGGAGTATCGACCAAGGGGGAGCACGTGCATCGTTTTGCATCGCTACTCTACTTTTTGTTTCGACAAAAAGGGGGAGAAAGATATATTAACTTTTAAAGTTTAAATGATTTTCATCACTTAAGTAAAACAAGTTTAATATAACATTTTTTTTAAGTCTTTATAACTAAAATTTTGTGTGTTACTTAAAAACAAAGTTTATGTTTTGTCATCAACAAAAAGGGGGAGATTGTTAATACAAATATCGCCTAAAAACGTTATTTATATTTTACGATCTTTGCTAAGTTTTGTTAACGACAAAATGTAAACTTTAGTTTCTAAGTAAAACATAATTTTAGTTTAAAGACTTGCATGATTAGCCATTTGCTACATTTTACATTTCACATTAAACACAACACTTTTTATATTTTTTAAAATAGAAAAAATGTTAACATCACATCATACATTTATGGTAAGCTTGTGTGTTTGACTTACCATAACCTCTTACACATTTTTGGAAGCTTTCCATCTTTGATTCAATGTGTTTGACTAGAATTTAGTTGATGTGACTTTGGTTGGTTTGGATAAATTTATTGCAAAACCAACTGCAAGCCTGGCGGAACCCTGGGAGTACACGGGCGGAACCAATCTGAGGGTTCCGCCGTATCCGTCAGACCTGCAGAAGGTCTTGCTATAAATACCAAGCCATATGTTTGAATTTTTCCCTTATCACTCAACATTACATTTTCACACACATACATTCATATCATTCATCTAACCCTTTAACATTTCATTTTGATGTGAAGTTTCTTTTGTAGCAAAGATATTCACAAGTTCATATAAAGTTACAAGTATTCAACACAACGTTGCAAGACTTGTTAGCTTAGCATTGTGTAGACATTGTGTAGTTTACACTTCATTTGATTGTGTGCTTTCAGTAGTGATTGGTTAGTATTTTAGTCCTCAAAATACAAAGTGTGACGGGAGTTGTTGTACCCATGTAAAAGAACTAACGGGAGTGGTTGTACCCTTGTAAAAGAACTCGACATCTAGCTTAGTGTCAGTAAACGTGTATAAGCGACGTGTAAGGTTTTCTCCGCCGGTGAAAGGAGCTTGTTGACTAGTGAAAGAAACTCTCGAGTTGGATACTCGGGGTATGGACGTAGGGCAAGGAAAAAGAGTCCTTGTAGCCGAACCATGAAAAATACTCGTGTTGTGGTTTGATCGTTTCTTTCTTTATACTTGCATGTTATATATTGTGTTTGTGTTCATATCTTTGATTAAACGGAAAGTTTCAAAAGATAATTAAACAAGTTTAAAGTTTTTTAAACGGTAAACTATTCAACCCCCCTTCTAGTTTTCAACAGTTTCTATAGTTCAAACTGTAAACTTGTGTAATCTTTGATTTTTTTGAATAATGAGTGTCAATACAATATAAAATAATGATCAATGATCAAACGGGCTTGCCCCAATACAAATTAAGCTAATACTAAATACTAGTATGATAACAGTCCCTCACTGTTGGAGCGGAAGGACGTAGAACGCTAAAACTGGTTCGAAATTCATCAAATAGGGCAGACGGAAGTCTATTGGTGAAAATATCGGCATATTGATAGCGTGAAGGAACATAAATGCGAACTTTTCCTGTAGTAACCTGATCCCGAACATAGTGAATGTCAATCTCGATATGCTTCATACGTTGATGTTGCATGGGATTGGAAGATAAATAAACCGCACTGACGTTATCACAATAAACAATAGTGGCAGAATGTAAAGGAGAGTGAAGCTCTCAAAAAGATTCCGCAACCAGGACATCTCAATCACTGCATTGGCAACACCACGGTACTCAGCCTCGACACTAGAATGAGACAAAGTGTACTGCCTCTTAGATGATGAAGACACTATATTGTTGCCAAGGAAAACACAACAACCTGAAGTAGAACGATGAGTAGTTGGGCAACCTACCCAATCAGAGAATACGTCGATGAAGAATACAACTGAAGACCATAATTGAAAGTATCGCGAACATAACATAAGATCCTCTTAAGAGCAGCAAAATGAGGCACTCGAGGATCATGCATATATAAACAAACCTGCTGAACCACGTAAGACAAATCAGGTCTTATGAAGGTGAGACACTGTAAAGCTCCTTCAAGGCTCCTATAAAGGGTCAGATCAGAAATCAGAGTGCCATCAGCCCCTAACTTGGACTCCGTATCAACAGGGGTCCGACATGAATGACAATTGTGCATACCTGTATGCTCAAAAACCTCCACTACATACCTTTTCTAGCAAATAAATATCCCTTTGGTGTTGCGGGTGATAAAGATGCCTAGAAAATAGTTTAGTAGACCTAGCTCAGTCATAGAAAATTCCCGATGTAAAGATGCTATAAACCTTTATAAAAATGATGTAGAAGAAGTTGTTAATAAAATATCATCTACATAAAGTAATAAGTAAACTATATTAGCACCTGTTTATAAATGAATGAGGACGAATTACATATGTTGTGAGAAAAACCAACATGAGTAGCAGAACTTGTAAAACACTAAAACCATGCACGAGGTGCCTGCTTAAGGCCATATAACGATCAATGTAGGAGACAAACATGATCGGGATGCTGAGGATCCCGAAAACCAGGAGGCTGATTCATATAGACTATCTCAGAAAGTGTACAGCAAAAAAGCATTCTTGACATCAAGCTGATGAACATGCCAATGCCGAGAAGTAGCCAGACTGAGAATGGTGCGAATAGTAGCCGGTTTAACGACCGGGCTGAATGTCTTATCATAGTCAACACCAAGCTGTTGACTGCTCCCATTAGCTACAAGACTAGCTTTATACCTGCTTAAATACCCGTCTTCAAAATGCGCGTGTTTGAACAACCAAATAGAACAAACGATCTTAATATCAGATGGCCATGACACAAGAAGCCAAGTATTATTTTTAATTAAAGCATTAAGTTCATCAAGCATAGCTCGTTGCTAGTTAGGTCATTGAAGGTGATTGTGTAGGATTTTGGAATGGGAAAAATGGTTGTCACATGACAATTATAACGCGGGTTCTTTTTATTAGTACCAACGTAAAAATGTGTGACCATAGGGTCTGTTTAGGTTGGGTTTGGACGAGGATTAGGCGTAGTAGGAGGAGGTGGGTTAGGCTGTACAGGTGGTGTAGGACCAGTAGTAACCGGTGTGTTAGTTGGGCCGATGGTGTGTGGAATACGGTTTGGGTCAGTAGTAAGAGGGATATGAGTTGGGTCGGTAGGGTGGATGGGAATAGTTGGGCTAGGAGTAGTAAGTGTGGAGTGTGTGTTGGTGGTGTGAGGGAAAGGAGTTAGGCTGATTGGCCAGACAAGTGGTGTTGGGCCGGTATGAAATGGTGTGGTGGTTGGGCCAGTGGTATTTGGAATAGGAGTTGGTTTTTGGAGAATATGGCGAGCGATAAGGTTTGGAGTGATATCGAGAAAGGTATATGTTAGGATTAGAAGTGACGATCATTATCGAGTTAGTGAGTCTTGTGCTAAATGTAATATTTAAACGTGTAATAAGTAGTCAAAAGCTAGTCGATTAAGTTAAAGAAAAGCCTTAAAGGCTCGGCCCAACATGAGGTCCAAGAGAAGGCCCAACATGTGGCCTTTGTGATAATGATCGATAATGACTTCTTAGAACTTTGGCTAAGGACTCGGACTTAAAATTTATGACTTATGGACAATTCAGTTCATAACTCGGTCTTCAATGGTTTTTATGGCTTGTAAGTATTTTAGCTTACAACCCGGACTTAAACTTTATGACTCCTTAGTATTTTAGCTAAGGACTCGGACTTAAACTTTATGACTTTTGACTATTTCTGATCAGGACTCGTTCATCAAATAAAAGAGAGTATACGTGTCAGTACAGTTATCCTAACAATGAGAAGAGAAATTTTCTCGTATCATTGAGCAACTAACTCAAAACAATTAAAAGTTTTGTGCTCGTGACAAAATGGTTGTTGGTCAAATGTCAAATTAGCACCGAGCTTTCAAAGAAAAGGACCCTGTTGTATGTCTCAGTGCGAAAATCCTAAAAGAAAAAGAAGACTTCTCACAAAATGCTAATCAATGTATTCTTAATCTTGAGCAAAAATTTATTCAAAATTTTCAAAATGTTTTTCAAAATTTTGCTCAAGATTTTCAAAACTTTACTCCCCAGTTCGCTCCAAAGTTTAAAATTGTCAAAACATATGCTAGTTTTGAGGGGGAGTATTTCAAAAACAAAGATGTTCCAAAAATTTCATGCTCAAAAGAAACTGATACGAAATTAAAAACATCCATTTCTCCCTATAAGCTATCCAAAAGCAAAGATGTTAATCAATCAGTATCAAAAATACCATGGATATGTTATTTTTAAGGGGGAGAAATGTGATTAAAATGTGATCGTTATTGAATCCCAAAGAACTTGACTCAAAACTAACCAATGAATTGACGAGTAAGAATGAGAAAACTCTAAAAGACTTCTTCCTAGACGGGTAATAATTTCAAGTTAGTTACTAGGGCTAATTGTCACCTAAAAGCTGATAATGCATCCCTTTAACTAGCGTTGTAAACGTTTCTCGCAATGGACTTGTCAATTAATTTGATCATATCATCATTATTTAAGCTAAATGTACCATATCAAGAAACTCCTTATAAACTTATACCTTGACGGGTAATAACTTCAAGTTGGTTATTAGAGCTAGTAACATCCTAAAAGCTGATGATGGATCTCTTTATCCAGTGACGTAAACGTGTCTCGCAAGGGTCTCATCTATTAAGAGTCGATCAATTCATAAGTGCGAACTCTTTCTTCTATCTGCAAACTCTTTGAATGAAATATACATGTACATGTGTAGGGGGAGTACTTCCCAAAATGAAAAACTTTCAAAGTGTTATTAGAATATGATTTCATCTAAACACTTTGATTGCCTTTACAAAAGGTTTTGTGGCTACGATCATTATACCCAGCCAACCGGTGTTAATTATGGAGATATAATGTGGTTAAGGTTAGGCTTATGGCATGGTCCAACCAGAACAAGCTGAGGGATCTACCCAAGGACATTACCAATAGTTTAGTATTAGAAGTCCTTAGAGGGGTTGAATAATGAAAAGAAGAGTTATGTGAGGGTGAAAGGAAATGAGCCCTCCATACACTTAGGGCAGAAACCAGGTCAATGCATCTGCTATCAGTTATCACAAAGATGATACTAATATTGGGACAAGCCATCATGGACCCAGTGATGCAATGCAAAACCCATCCCCAACCACTTAAGTTTCTTTTAACAGATACTTGTTTCATTTCTCATGGAAACAAATGCATAATCTATCGACCTCTCACTCCGAGATGTGTTGGTATTGAAAAGGTGGCAATCTGCTCCAGCCTTCGCTTACTAAAACCAAAGCACATTTATTAAGTCTAGAGCCATGAGATTCATCAAAAGATCTCCTAGGACAAAAATTTCCTACTATACTTGATTGTTCAACATTAAGAACACAAGTTGTACTTTAGAGTCCTTCGCAGATTTTATCAATCTTGCCAGAACATTTATGAGGGGAATCACACTTGTGATCCTCAGTGATTGAATGGAAACCCTGCTAGTGTCAACATCAAAAAGCATTGACAGTAGGTCACTTCGTTAATCCCTTATGGGTTAAGCTTATTGTTCGCGACAGTTATTTTCCAAACAGTCTACAGTCATGGTGTGATACTTCAGTGTACTTCAGCGGCTTATCTACTTCTAATTGTCTAGGGTTTGGGTATCTGGATTTAGGAACAATAGTGTGAAGATGTCAAAAGTAGTAATGTATTAGGTCGTATCTGGTCTAAGAGTATTCGAAGAACACGCCGGCATCTTTGATGCATCCGTTTTAGAGTATTTGAGGAACGTTGCTAGTGACTTATGATGTTTTTGTTTGAGATGTCTTAACACGTATGCCGGAACTAACAAACAAATTTTGTTTGCTATTTATGCATGTACCTGTGGAGGCCGAAATCCAAAAAGACCGTACACCATCATCATACTTATCAACAATCTTCAACTCCACATGCTCATACTAACATCCTTAAAGATCAAGTCAAGAAAGTTCAAGACAAAGTTCAACATCAAAGTGAAAGATCAAGTTGTCAAAGAACAAGTTCAAGAAGGAAATGAGGATAATGTTAGTATGAAGTTCAAAGCTTATCAAGAAGTATGAGTGATGCCAAGACAAAATACTTGAAGATGTTGATTGAAGGCAAGAAAAGATCAAGAGATTATTCTAAAGATCACAAAGCATGATTGGAACAAAGGAACTATCAAATCTATTATACAACATGACTCAAAGTTCAAGACAACAAGCTTCAAAGATCAAAGATCAAGGTCACAAGCAAGAGATCTCAATGATCACCCCTTAGGGGGAGATTGTTAGCATTAGAAGTGTTGATCATTTATGTAATCAAAGAGAGATCTTAACTATCGTCCCTTAGGGGGAGATTGTTAGGATTAGAAGTAATGATAATTATTGAGTCAACGAGTTTACTATATGTAATATGTAAATGTGTAATAAGTAGTCAAAAGCTAGTCCATTAAGTTAAGGAAAAGCCTTAAAGTCTCGGCCCAACATGAGGTCCAAGAGAAGGCCCATATCGCCTTTGTAAGAAGTTTATAAACCCATCCTAAGCTTGTTAGGAGGGAATGAGAGCTCATTATTCATATTTTATTTTACACTTAGTGCTCTCCACCTCTCTCTCTCTAGAATACTTTTCTCTCTATCTCTCTAGAATACTTCTCTCTCTCTCTCTCTAGGCTTATTATATTTATGTGATTTGATAATATAATATTGGGTCATAACAGTATAGGAAGGGGCATCATTAGGTGTGACAGACCCGAATGGAAAAATGGTCTCATCAAAGGTGACATTACGAGAAATGATGGTTTTGTTGGTTGAAAGGTTAAGGCAACGAAATCTGTGGTGGTTTGATGGGTAGCCAAGGAAAATACATGGAGTGGAGCGTGGGCCAAGTTTATGATTGGTGTCAATTTGGGCATAACACAAACAACCAAAGACACGTAAAGACGTATAGTTGGGTTTTATGTTATATAGGCGAAAGTGAGGTGTGTTGTTATTTATGGCGGTGGATGGTAAAACATTAAAGAGGTAGTTGGCCATGTGAAGGGCTTTGACCCAGAAATGAGGAGGAAGATGGGCTTGGAAAAGTAAGGTACAGATGAGGTTGTTTATTGTTAGAATCATGCGTTTAGATTTATCGTTCTGTTGCGATGTATGGGGACACGAGAAATGTGTTTGGTTGACGTGTTTGGTAAATAGTTGATGAAAAATGGTGTTATCAAACTCACCACCATGTTCACACTGATAAGCTTTAATATCTGCATTAAATTGTGTTTTTATAAGGGAATGCAATTTAACAAATTTAACAAAAGTAGCAGACTTATTACGCAATGGATATACCCACAATTAGTGAGAGAAATAATCCAAAAAGATAACATAATATTTAATATTAAATTAAGTTTTTACAAGAGAACGAAATTTAACAAATTTAGAAAAAGTTGCAGATTTATTACGCAATGGATATACCACAAATTATGAGAGAAATGATCCAAAAAGATAACATAATATTTAATACCACTTTGACTCGGAACCAGAGAGGTCCACAAATCAGAATGCACAATATCAAAAGCAAAATTAACTATGGTATTGGAAACGGAAAATGGAAGGCTCACATGCTTGCCAAGTTGACAAGCATGACAAAGATGAGGAGACTTCACTTTATTACACAAAATAACATTATTAGAAAGTAAAGAACGTAGCACTTCATTTCCCAGAAAGTCATTGGTGCCACATGTGATGACTAGCAAGAAAAGCTTGTGGGTAGGATGTAGGCGTGGTCACATGATACAAGTCTCATGTGCTATCACATTGGAGGAGAATTTGCTGAATCAAATGTCTTTCATAGAAAAACCAAACTCGTCAATTTCAATAGAAACATTGCTTTCACGGGTGAATTGATGGACGTTATTTTTTTTTGAAAAATGAGTAGTACTTAAAACATTATGAAAGTGAAGAGGACGGTGAGGGTTAGGCAACAAGCTATGGCCCGTGTTAGTGACGGGTATTGATTTACCATTACTAACAAAGACAGATGGATAAATACTTTTATTATAAATAGTACTAAGATTATTTGCATTAAAATTTAAATGGGAAGACGCACCTGTATTCATATTCCAGCTTGCATCAACAAAATCCTAAGGAGCTAAGACATGAGTGGGTCTGAACTGTGCGTATACTTGCTGTTGGGCTTGGAAAACCCGTTGGGCTTAAGAAACTTGATGTAAGAGTTCATATTGGGATATTAGTCTTTGTTGGCCTGTGCAAATCGAAAAATTTGAGTCTGGCTTTCTCCGTGAAAAGCATATGGATATGCATCCCATTCCATTTTAATTTAACAGATGGAGGTAGTAGTTCTTGAAAGAAAAAAATGGTCAAAATAAAAGAACTAACAATTATTTGACATAGCAGATGTTGAGAGCTTAAGGTGTCACAACAAGGTTTATCTTGTCATTTGGGCCCCACAGGGTGCCACATCACCATAACACAATCTCTTCTACAACCCTCTTATCATAACTAAACATAACCTCTTCATTAAATGAAATAGAATATAACATATTAAAAACATAGGAAACTTGAAATAACGATACAAAAAAATGAAACAGAAAAAAACATAAAACACATAATAATAATAATACGAAACTTAAACATTTGATTGGTCGTTCTCTTGTTTTCTCATGATTTCTTCTTGTTTCATGCAGATGAACGAGCCTTTAGCTTGTGTGGTCTAGCTGGGATTAATTATGAGAAACTTCAACTCTTCCATCTCTAGGTACCTCATTTCTTTCTACCTCCTTGCCTCGTACGCGGTTGTTTGAGCTTCGGCTTTGCCCATATACTCGGAAGATAAAAGTATCGAAAAGCACTCATTTGACTCCACCCGGAGTAGCCCCGGCATTTGACGTCTCCACCGACTTAGCTTTTTTTGAAGCTTGAGATTTTTTTGCGCTGGCGAGACAAAGTCGTTTTTTAGTGTCGAATCGATTCTTGAGATTTGTCAGATCAATCGGGTCCTCCGTGTCCCATTTTGGGTATTTTCTCAAAACCTCCGACCCGTTAACATATATGAAGTTTCTCCCACCAAAGCGTTGGCTAAAATTAGTCTTTGCATTCTTGAGATGATCACTGTCATTTTTCCTGCTTTTACGCTTCTAATTTTGTATAAGACATTGAATTTTTGGCAATCACCATGAAGCCCGGTCCATTTACCCATGACCATAAATATGGTACGAGTTTCATGGTTTGTAGCACTATTGAAATTCTCCGGAATCTGTTTTCAAAATGCGTCATCGGAACGGTCATTTCCATTGTCTTTGTCTTGGGAAACTTCTACCTAAGTTTCCGCTACCAACTTTTCTTTATCCTTTGTCCAACAAGTATTTACACGTGTCAGTTCCTCTATGTCATCATCGTCGTCCGCATCCAAATTCACGACTTTTTTGGACTTTTGCAACTTTTTTTCCTCGAGATTTGGCCAGTGCACGGGGTTGTGGTAATTTGAATTGTGAATCTGATGGTTGTGATTCAAAGTATTGTTATGATGATTATGGGTTAAAATATTGCAGTGTCGGATGTCTTTGATTTTGGAAATTTGTGAATCCTTGAAACGTAAATTGTTGATTTTGGTAAAGTTACTGGGGTTTCATTTGCGTACCAAATGGAAGAATCACTTGTGAGGAACAATTAGAGTTTTGTAACGATTGGGCAGACGGGTTTGAAGAACTCCCTTATTGTTGTGGGTTAGTGTTGAGAAGCGAGGTAAAATACCCGTCGTTTGGACTGTGAGACATTTTTTTTTCTGTATGTTAAAATATAAAGTGTATTGAATTTTTTGGTAAAGAAGTGTGTGATAAATGATGTGTTATTAATAGTGTTTAAAAAAAAGTGGGATTTAGATTAAAAAAAAAAAAAAAAAAAAAAAGCATCAAACAGCTATATTTCACAAAATACAACCATTTATATTCACTTGAGCCCCACTCAAGCGATTGTTTTGCAGAGTAAATTGCTTGTCGCGCAGGCGACGAGACAAAGAGTGGCACGGGACAACGTGATGGTGGGGTGTGGTGGCGAGCCGTGGCGAATGTGATTCAATGTCAAGTGGGACCAATTATGATAAAATTACGATGAATGAATTATTGTGGAGGTTAGTACAAGTGGGACCAAGTGAAGCAACAAAGGTTATAGGAAACTATGTTACTGGTGGTGGCTTTATTATTTATTTATTGTCGATAGTGACAGTAGGAGAACTGCAATTAAGGTTGATTTATGAATAAAAATTAACGAAGGTGAATTTAGTATGGTGAATGAGCATGATGATTGTACAAGCGACGGCTAAAAGGGTGTTTTCAGGGTTTAAAGTTTATGGTGAGAGGATCCTCTAATACCATGAAAACTTGTGTAATCTTTGATTCCTTGAATAATGAGTATGTGTCAATACAATATAAATAATGCTCAATGATTAAACGGGCTTGGCCCCAATATAAATTATGCTAACACTGAATACTCGTCTAGTAACAAAAACAAGCTAAATGTCAATTTACCTTGGTTGCTAACGTTACAAAAACAAGCTAAATGTCAATTTACCTTGGTTGCTAACGTTGAACCACAAATCACTACTTATATCCAACTTTTTGAGGTTTCTCAGATAAGCTATATCTGCCATATGAAACACAAAATAATCTTTTATATGCGCTCCAACTTGATAAGAGACCTATTAAAAGTTTAAGTGTGATAATGTTCTTCAACTTGATAACAGACCAAAAAGAAAGTTTTAACATTGTGAGAGTCAAAAGAAGAGTTACGTATGTCAAAAGAAAGGTTTGGAGGTTTATTTTAAAGTACAAATATCGGGGTGTTTCATAAGACGTACCATGAGGTGGAAATGACCCAGATAAACTATTTCCGGAAAGATTCAGGTTTTTAAGCGACGGAAGAAGTCTTAAAGATGATATAACGCTTTCATTAAAAAGATTGCCATTGAGATTTAAGGTTTCCAACTTATCCAATATGAAAGCGTTCTCAAAACCTGCATTATATTGAAGAAGCAATCTTTTAATTAATTACTATATGCAGTCGGGTTGAAAAATAGGAATTTGTGTATGGATCCGATTACCTTGCATCTGAAAGGTACCACTGAATTGGCAGTCGGTTAGAACCAACATTTCCAAGTTTCTCAAAGCTGCAAATTCTGCAATATATGTAAAGAGGGTATAAATATCTTCCAAATATGCACAGGTGCATGATAACTTAAAAAGAGGAGAAATGTAAAGACAGAAAACGTGCCATTGGCAGGGAAATATCCATTTAAGCTGGTGTAGCTCAGATCCAAGATTTTAAGTGAAGTGAGTGTAGTCAAAGAAGGAAGGATATCATTATCGATGTGAAAATTTGAACTGAGGTCCAATATCTCTAGTTTCTTTAAACTCGACAACCTTTCAAGTTCTGCAAAACAAAAAAATGGGTTTAACAAGGACATGCATGTCTTTTGATGTAAAAAATGCTTCACTTTTGAGCAAAGAATAATACAAACTTCATAAAAGTATTCCCTGGCAAATTGAAATAAATTAACTTAGCAATTTAGCATATGCTACCTTTGTTTAGAATTTCATTTTCAAGATAGTTCCAGGACAAATTGAGAGTTCTCAGATCTTCAAAAGGAAGAAATACGGAAACATTCAATGGCCACAATTTTGCTGTAGCGTCTTCAATCGTAAAGTTCATGTCGTCATCCAAGTTCCCTTTAAGATTGTTCAGAAAAAGTGCTGTCACACGACCGTTGGTTGTGTTACACTTGACCCTCTCCCAATTACAACACTCACCATAATCAACCCAAGTGGGAAGAACGTTGTCCGCTTCAGAATCGAATGAGTTCATAAGGGACGCTTTGATCTTCAATAGCGCCTTTATTTCTTCTTCTAAACAAACAGTTTGTGCTCGTAGGACCAGAAAAATGCTTAACAGCAGACAAGATAACCATAATTTATGCCCCATTTGTAAGACAGTCGCAAGAAGTGAATAATACTCTCTCTGAATTGCCTGTTGTTAGGTTAGTTCTTATATAGAAAAATGGTAACTGGAAAATAATCAACAATAAATGTTGCTTGAACAAGTACTATGATATCTAAACAATTGGTTTGCATGCATTTATTAGGAAAATAATTGTTTGACCATTCATGAGCCGCCACAACTGTTACGAATGGACGTCCCCTTTAAATTTTGGGAGGTGATCGGCAAACTCACAAAATCTTATTGGGACACTCCATTGTACAAATAGTGAAAGCAACTTACACTTAATGTACAACTATTTGTTGTGTTGCATATAATGGAGTGTCCCAATAAATTTAAATAATGTGCGAATCATTTCCTTTTAATTTTATATACTTTAATTCTAAACATAAACGGTTCACATTATCACATAAACACTACAGTCCCACTCATCACATAAACACTACAGTCCCACTCCCACACTGCTCAAGTAAGTGTGCGACACCGTATCAGAACCCTCCTTCTTTTTGTTTAATCGGCCTATCTTTATTCAGTGATTTTAACTTCTAGCGTTCGATGGATTCGTTGCTAAAAGTGCGGCCCACACGAACTCAACTTCAACTGTTGTTCGTTGTGGGGTCTACTGACCTTTAGCGACGACACGCGTTACTAAATGTATTTTCCAAATTAAGTAAAAAATGATTTTAAGTATTATTATTATTCAATAATATAAATATATAAAATAAATTATTTTAATAATACTCTCTCCATCCCAAAATAATAGGCCACGTTTTCTTTTTGTGATATCTCAATTTAATTATCCACTACTAAATATAAATAAAGACATTTGATCTAGTTTACTATATTACTCTCGGTTGAAATTAATATTACAAACATTAAAGAATATACAAATTAATTAATTAAGGTTAAGATTGTCACTCTGACGAAAGTAAGAGAGAGAAAGCAATAATAATTATGTTTTCTTAAATTGTATTTGTCGGGGGAAAATAATTTTGGGACGAACGACGTAATTGTTTATTGGTTGGGATAACACTTTTAGCGACGACACATGTCGTCGCTAAAAATGGCTACAGGATAAAAGAATGCCGCATGAAACTCTAGCATTTCTATATTTTTTCCCAAAGATATATACAAAATCTCAGCCTGTAAATCACCCAAAACAATGATTCAAAATTATTCCAATTCATCCATCCTTTTATTCATTCCAAAATAACCAAACGAAGTAATAACTTTTAAAAATAATGATACAGTTAAGCTAAAACTAATATGTGTATACAAATAACAAAACGGTGTCTATACAAATACAAATTACAAACTAAATCCCTACTCCTCATTTGAAGCATAATCATAATCTCCATCACTATCTCCATCACCATCACCATCACCATCACCATCTTCATCTTCATGTATATATGCCTAGACTGGGAGCAAAGGTTGGATTGTATCAGGGAGCAAAGGCGGGGTTGTAATAACTAGGTCTGGGAGGAAACACTTGAGGAATATACATTGGAAGAGGGAGACAACACATTAGGGGAGGGTTACACCGTGAAGAAGAACCTGCTTGTGCTTGTTGAAGGTCAAAGTAATCCAAAAAGTCGTTAAAGGCGTTTTGGGTACTAGAAGCTGCGTGTCTAGCTTTCTCAGCTTCTAATCTCCACCTGGTTTGTTCTTTCAGTTGTTGCTTCATCATCTCAACAACTTGTTTGTAACACCCCCAATTCATGATGCAGTGGAATTCAAACTAGGTGTTACTCGACGGCACAATAGTCACAATAATAGAAAACAAACTCTAATTGAGTCATTTTAAAAGGTTTATCATTCAAATTATATAAATATCAGAGATTACAAAATGAGGTCCCAGATGGTTCCATGTTTACAATTTACATTAAATGAGTTTTTGAATGATAAAATTTATAGCCCTCTTGAATATCTGTGCTCCTCCGTGCCAGCCTCGTTCATTATGGACCTGAAATACATGCTTAAAACAGTCAACACAAAGGTTGAGTGGAATTCGTAGAGTTTGTAGTTAAATCGTAGTGTGAGCTATAGACTCACACTCATAGTTAGAAAACAAAATTCGTTATTATTTCACTAAGCTCATGCAACCAAAGCATTAACATCGAACCATAAATTGGCATTGTAGAAGCCCTACCAAGGTAATATTGCCATTATACCTCAAACTATCAAATATAGTGCATTTGTTTGAACTCGTAGTTGTTCAACACAAATGGGATTCGTCAATCCCAATAGATCTATTCACAATATTCACGCTCACTATAGCTAGTGACTAATGGTTCATGATATAGGGACTTCAAACATGGCAATCGTTACTTAGCGACAATAAAACATAGTCGGGTAGCATACAGTAGAAAGCATTGTGTTCGAGTAGAAAAATAATAGCATGTATCCCCCCATGGGTTTGTAAAATAGTTAAACAATAGAAAGTGGGGCTACGAACTCACCTTAAGTTATGTAGTAAGTAGTGAATGTGATGGTCGAATCGCGAAGGTTTCTACGAGCAACCTATAATAGAATGTTGCGACTTAAGATTGAAGTAAAGAATATGAAGAATTGCCTATATATGTATGTCTTGCATTTAGTCCATGATGTGGTACGATGTATAGTGTAAGTCTTTGAAAAGAAATGATTCATGAAACATGTATAGTTTATATATCGTTTACTACCGTTCGGGCCGACATAATTCAGAAGTCATGTTAGTAAACGTTTGAGGAGCCAGGACACTTTAATTCGTAAATCCACAACTCATCTCGACGGCTTACATAATGAACTCCTCACATGAGGCTCCCTACTATTGTAGTAGTTGATAAAATATATATATATATATATATATATATATATATATATATATATATATATATATATATATATATATATATATATATATATATTTATATATATAAGTTTTGATCTGAAAAGTTACATGTCTAATATTTGAATAAACTTAGGAAAGTTTATCTTTACATGAAGATTGTTATTAGGGTAAGTTTCTTATAACTTGTATGACAAATACTTGTAATATCTCATGGTTCTTTAGATGAAGTAGATCCAAATTGTATGTTCAAGTTATCGCCAATACTTTAGCTCATGTTTTCGCCTAAGTAAGTTTATATGGTCATTTAGTCATGGCCTTGCCATGACCTTTGGTCATTGTTCCATGGTCTTGAGACTCAACCTTGGCTTTAGCCATGGTTGTGTTCTTGAATCTAGGTCATAAGACCTCTTGGTCTTTTTAAACCATAACCTTTATATAGTGACATATATATGTAAATAGCTGTTAAGAAACTGAGAAAAATCTCATTCGTTATTGGTTTTCTGGAGACGTGCGCCTGAGTTTTTGAAGAAAACGTGATTCCGGACAACTTTCGTGCTTTAACTTTTTCATGAAATGGATCAGAAAGGCCTCTTTTTGCGTTTTTTATATTCTGTCACAGAAACTATTTTGGCAGTTTTGCCGCAAAGTTTTGGTAACTTCAAATGGTCATAACTTTTGACTCGCATACTCGTTTTAGGTGGTTCAAATTGCTATGGTTTCCTTGTTAGGTGCTCTACTACAATATGTAATGATCCAATATCATAATTTTACCATTTTGATCAGATTATACCAAGAAAGTCACTAGTTTACTTGTTTAAATAACTTAACTTAACAATCATTTGTAATAACTTGTTTTACCCATTTTTATACATCATGGACATGATCACAAGACATAATATAGCATGAATGATATGTAAATAACATTATTATGATATTTAACAAGAAGCATGTTAGGGTTTTGCTTACAACTTTTGGCTTTAGCTTCAACCTACTTCACTTCATGCAATCTTTCAACTCTTGTATTCTTGAAAGAGAGATGATGAAAGTTTAGGTGAATTGAGTGGATTCAAACTCAAGCGAAATCACCAAAGTTTATGAGGTTTGGAAGTGTTTTGATTAACTAAAACCAAACTAGGGTTTCTATCTTTGAAGTTGCTCTTGATTCTTGCATGAAACTTGGAAGTAATTTGCTAAAGAGATGATGTTTATGTGTGTGTGATGGTGGCGTACAAAGGAGGGGGAGGAGGGGGTATTTATATGCCAATGAGGAGGTTAGAACTCATGACTAGTCAACACTTGGTGAGCAAGTTTGGACATGTGTAAACATCCTAGAGTTAGGAGCATGAGATCAAGCCACAAGGGTGATTCCCCCCCCCCTAGAGGCAGTTCACAATACTTGGGGAGGAAGTGTTGGCTTTTCTTGATATTATCCAAGATATTGGATGAGTTTTGACTCCGAGAAATGCCAACCGTAAACGATTAAGCCATAATACATAAACCGGGTGTCGTAAAAATGTGAAACTTGAAAGTATGGTTAAAGATGTCAATATGTTCCATAATAAAATATAAAATGAGTGGTAGGTTCCATTGGGGGTGCTAAAACCCTGCTAAAACTGGAAACACGGGTCTAAAACGCGTAATACGTAAAATGTACGAATATTGTGTAAAATTGAGAAAAGTGAAATGTTACTTTTCTAATAGGATAGAAATGATTTAAAATGACTTATAATGTCTAGACCGGGCTCAGTCTAGTGTCGGTTGGTATTAAATGTCTTTTAGACATAAAACCGTAAGCCTAAAAATCAATGAATGACTTATAAAATCAAGGAATGATTTTTGGTCAAAGGAGGAGGGAAAAATATGTTGACTTATTCCAAAAATGTGAAAACTCAAATCGTCTTAGAAACATGGTGCAGGTATAGGCTAAGGTTACGGCTGAGTAAAAACGCTTAAAAGTGAAAATTCCAGTTTTTCACGGCCGAAGTTTATTTGGTCATGTTTTTCACAGTCATGATTTATTCTCAAATAAATCATGAGTGTATCAAACATTTTTCTGATACGGGGAAAATTAACGCGGTCGTGTTTCGTTGTGCGTAGAATTTTTGAATAACGTTTTACCCTAAAACGTGTAATTCCTTATTAACTTTCGCGAAAATGATCTGATGAATGTCAAACTTTTAATTTGCCATGGAGATGATTTATCACTCGAGGCCAAGAAACAAAAATCAAATTTCGGGAAAAATTTCAGGAAAAATGAATAGTAAAATTTTCCGGGAATAGTAATTAACCTGAAATTGTGAATTGTTACAGTCTCTACCCCTTACGGGGAACTTCGTCCCGAAGTTCTATGTGTGTTATACGTTGGAGTGGTGGCGATGAAGAGGTGTGGTTACTTATGAGGACTAGAGTGATGTAGTTTGATTTGTCGTTTCAGTGTATGGCGTAGGATGAGGTTACTTATGAGAAGTTTGTTTCTAAGAAAACATACAGGTGACTGCTCCCAGCATAACATGATCCCTCCTGAATTAGACATAGGTGATCAGGCTATGTATAATTTAGGACCGATAATGTGATGTTCGGTTTAGTTACGTAGTATTGTGTTTCTTAAAAGTTTTAGATGGTATTCAATCTTGTAAAGCTGATGAGGTTGCTTGTGGTGTAACTAAGGATGATTTGAGCTTTAAAAGTGCATCAAGATCGGTTAATGAGCTTGTGGTTGCAACGGTTGTGAAGATAATGATGATGAAAAGACGAACGAGGCTTGTGTCCTTCATTTTGGTTTGATGAGGTTTAGTGGTTTGCGATGAAGCTGGGTAAAGAAGATATTATATCAATTTATAGGGTGGTATTAACGAAGTAATTTTTCAAAGATGATGGTAGAATATCTTGGAGTAAAATGATGTGAAACAATAAAATGGTAACAAAATAGCTTGAAGTAAAATTTGTGGAATGGTTTATAGGATAACTGGGTAAATCTTATAGAATGGTAATAGTCTACTAATCAGTCAAATTGGTTTGGAGATAGAAAGTACAATAGATGAGAATTATCACAAAGAGTTGTTTATTGAACAGTAAATATTCTTAAGTCATAAAACTCCCATTACTAGGGATGACATACACGTAGTACAACATAGTGCATGATTTTTGATGGGAAATGATAGAATAATTACGTTGGAGGTTTGAATCATAACACATGATAGCATAAAGCAAGAGTTTTATTCATAAAACGTTGATTGATTACAAGATTGAAACTTATTACAAGTTTCTTCCAAATCTACTAACTGATACTTTTAGTTTAGTAATTACAACGTTTTACAACTACTGCTAGCTATAACATAGATTCTACAGAGTTTACGAACTGAGTCTATTTAGTTTAGTAGTACAAAGGATAACTAGTATCATCGCACTAGTCTATTGTGGGTTAGAAGGTCCGAGCAGCTCTGATTGATCGGCAACTTCTTGGTTTAGTGTGTCATAGAGGTACGAGTCGATGAAGTTTGAGAAGCTGTAGTTTCCATGCTGACTTTCTTGTTGGATCAATGGTGGTCGTGATACGATCCATAATGAGTGATCCAATTCATCACATGTAGGGATATCAAAGGGAAGTGATAGTGGTGGTGGTAATGGCGCTAGTACATATTCATACTCATTATCCTCCTCGGAGTCTGCCTCAACCCAATTTTGTTCAAAATAATTAGAAGTATTCGACGCAAAAATATTTGGCATTGGTTCATCCTCATCTTCGTCGGTTGAATCTTTGAAAGGTTCTTCTTTGTCATCAGAAACGAAGGCATTTACGAAGTCAAATCCGAAATCAGGTGAGGGTGGTAAGACTTGGAAGTTATTAGGTAGAGTGGGCACATAATCGGAAGAAGTGGGTACACACATGATTTCTATGAGAAGAATTACAATGTTAAAATAATTCTAACGTTTATGGGGAGTGCTCAAAATATGGCAAGCATATATATAGCAATATACTAATATGTTTATGTAGCATAACATGCATAATAAGTCCATAATCGTCTGGAGGATGGAAGGCACGAAGAGCGGAAGGCTATAAAATGTTTTTGCTTGTAATTGTGGTTATAGTTTAGGTCTCAATTAGACCGGTTTCTCTATAACCATGGCTCTGGTACCAATCTGTAACACCCCCAATTCATGATGCAGCGGAATTCAAACTGGGTGTTACTCGACGGCACAATAGTCACAATAATAGAAAACAAACTCTAATTGAGTCGTTTTAAAAGGTTTATCATTCAAATTATATAAATATCATAGATTACAAAATGAGGTCCCAGATGGTTCCATGTTTACAATTTACATTAAATGAGTTTTTGAATGATAAAATTTATAGCCCTCTTGAATATCCGTGCTCCTCCGTGCCAGCCTCGTTCATTATGGACCTGAAATACATGCTTAAAACAGTCAACACAAAGGTTGAGTGGAATTCGTAGAGTTTGTAGTTAAATCGTTGAACACAATAATCGTAGTGTGAGCTATAGACTCACACTCATAGTTCGAAAACAAAATTCGTTATTATTTCACTAAGCTCATGCAACCAAAGTATTAACATCGAACCATAAATTGGCATTGTAGAAGCCCTACCAAGGTAATATTGCCATTATACCTCAAACTATCAAATATAATGCATTTGTTTGAACTCGTAGTTGTTTAACACACATGGGATTCGTCAATCCCAATAGATCTATTCACAATATTCACGCTCACTATAGCTGGTGACTAATGGTTCATGATATAGGGACTTCGAACATGGCAATCATTACTTAGTGACAATAAAACATAGTCGGGTAGCATACAGTAGAAAGCATTGTGTTCGAGTAGAAAAATAATAGCATGTATCCCCCCATGGGTTTGTAAAATAGTTAAACAATAGAAAGTGGGGCTACGAACTCACCTTAAGTTATGTAGTAAGTAGTGAATGTGATGGTCGAATCGCGAAGGTTTCTACGAGCAACCTATAATAGAATGTTGCGACTTAGGATTGAAGTAAAGAATATGAAGAATTGCCTATATATGTATGTCTTGCATTTAGTCCATGATGTGGTACGATGTATAGTGTAAGTCTTTGAAAAGAAATGATTCATGAAACATGTATAGTTTATATATCGTTTACTACCGTTCGGGCCGACATAATTCAGAAGTCATGTTAGTAAACGTTCGAGGAGCCAGGACACTTTAATTCGTAAATCCACAACTCATCTCGACGGCTTACATAATGAACTCCTCACATGAGGCTCCCTACTATTGTAGTAGTTGATAAAATATATATATATATATATATATATATATATATATATATATATATATATATATATATATATATATATATATATATATATATATATAAGTTTTGATCCGAAAAGTTACATGTCTAATATTTGAATAAACTTAGGAAAATTTATCTTTACATGAAGATTGTTATTAGGGTAAGTTTCTTATAACTTGTATGACAAATACTTGTAATATCTCATGGTTCTTTAGATGAAGTAGATCTAAATTGTATGTTCAAGTTATCGCCAATACTTTAGCTCATGTTTTCGCCTAAGTAAGTTTATATGGTCATTTAGTCATGGCCTTGCCATGACCTTTGGTCATTGTTCCATGGTCTTGAGACTCAACCTTGACTTTAGCCATGGTTGTGTTCTTGAATCTAGGTCATAAGACCTCTTGGTCTTTTTAAACCATAACCTTTATATAGTGACATATATATGTAAATAGCTGTTAAGAAACTGAGAAAAATCTTATTCGTTATTGGTTTTCTGGAGACGTGCACCTGAGTTTTTGAAGAAAACGTGATTCCGGACAACTTTCGTGCTTTAACTTTTTCATGAAATGGATCAGAAAGGTCTCTTTTTGCATTTTTTATATTCTGTCACAGAAACTATTTTGGCAGTTTTGCCGCAAAGTTTTGGTAACTTCAAATGGTCATAACTTTTGACTCGCATACTCGTTTTAGGTGGTTCAAATTGCTATGGTTTCCTTGTTAGGTGCTCTACTACGATATGTAATGATCCAATATCATAATATTACCATTTTGATCAGATTATACCAAGAAAGTCACTAGTTTACTTGTTTAAATAACTTAACTTAACAATCATTTGTAATAACTTGTTTTACCCATTTTTATACATCATGGACATGATCACAAGACATAATATAGCATGAATGATATGTAAATAACATGATTATGATATTTAACAAGAAGCATGTTAGGGTTTTGCTTACAACTTTTGGCTTTCAATTAAGAAAGGAAGTTAACATGAGGTAAGGACTTTGATAGACTTTAACTTCAACCTACTTCACATCATGCAATCTTTCTACTCTTGTATTCTTGAAAGAGAGATGATGAAAGTTGAGGTGACTTGAGTGGATTCAAACTCAAGAGAAATCACCAAAGTTTATGAGGTTTGGAAGTGTTTTGATTATCTAAAACCAAACTAGGGTTTCTATCTTTGAAGTTGCTCTTGATTCTTGCATGAAACTTGGAAGTAATTTGCTAAAGAGATGATGTTTGTGTGTGTGTGATGGTGGCGTACAAAGGAGGGGGAGGAGGGGGTATTTATATGCCAATGAGGAGGTTAGAACTCATGACTAGTCAACACTTGGTGAGCAAGTTTGGACATGTGTAAACATCCTAGAGTTAGGAGCATGAGATCAAGCCACATGGGTGATTCCCCCCCCCCCCCCGAGGCGGTTCACAATACTTGGGGAGGAAGTGTTGGCTTTTCTTGATATTATCCAAGATATTGGATGAGTTTTGACTCCGGGAAATGCCAACCGTAAACGATTAAGCCATAATACGTAAAATCGGGTGTCGTAAAAATGTGAAACTTGAAAGTATGGTTAAAGATGTCAATATGTTCCATAATAAAATATAAAATGAGTGGTAGGTTCCATTGGGGGTGCTAAAACCCTGCTAAAACTGGAAACACGGGTCTAAAACGCGTAATACGTAAAATGTACGAATATTGTGTAAAATTGAGAAAAGTGAAATGTTACTTTTCTAATAGGATAGAAATGATTTAAAATGACTTATAATGTCTAGACCGGGCTCAGTCTAGTGTCGGTTGGTATTAAATGTCTTTTAGACATAAAACCGTAAGCCTAAAAATCAATGAATGACTTATAAAATCAAGGAATGATTTTTGGTCAAAGGAGGAGGGAAAAATATGTTGACTTATTCCAAAAATGTGAAAACTCAAATCGTCTTAGAAACGTGGTGCAGGTATAGGCTAAGGTTACGACTGAGTAAAAACGCTTAAAAGTGAAAATTCCAGTTTTTCACGACCGAGGTTTATTTGGTCATGTTTTTCACAGTCATGATTTATTCTCAAATAAATCATGAGTGTATCAAACATTTTTCTGATACGGGGAAAATTAACGCGGTCTTGTTTCGTTGTGCGTAGAATTTTTGAATGACGTTTTACCTTAAAACGTGTAATTCCTTATTAACTTTCGCGAAAATAATCTGATGAATGTCAAACTTTTAATTTGCCATGGAAATGATTTATCACTCGAGGCCAAGAACCAAAAATCAAATTTCGGGAAAATGAATAGTAAAAGTGAATAGTAAAATTTTCCGAGAATAGTAATTAACCTGAAATTGTGAATTGTTACATTGTTCATGAGTACGTACACCAACCTTGGTTAATTAGGTTATGAGCTCCTGCTTGAACTTGAGCCCATACCTGGTAATCTGTTGCCCCTACCAGCTATATGCCTTAGATATTAATTTGAAAGACTTCATCTAGAATTTCTTGATACATTTTTTGGGAGTAATATATTTTACCGGGTGGATTACCCTTTGTCCAAAAAAAGAAAAAAAAGATTGCTTAGTGAAAGGCGATAGTTAAGTGTGGAGGGATTTGATAATGCTCGATTTATACATGTATATTATAGTGTTATTTAGGGCATGTTTGTTTACTTCTTAATGGACCAATTCAGAGCTCAACAATTATTCAGTCAAAGGCTTGCTTGTTTGATAAAAATTTTAAAGCATCTGAGTCATTCTATTCCCTTATGTAAGATTTTTCTAGATAGGGCCCCTAAACCATTAAGCACCTAACATACTACTCATATAGCCTATCTTTTTTTTCCTCCAAAGTCATACTCAAACACTTAGGGCCCGTTTGGTTTAAGCCTTCTATATTCAAGGAATGGTTTGATTGAAAATATAATTGTTTGGTTCAGTTTTTGGAATTGAAAGTGGGTCCTGGAATGATAGATTGATTCATGGCACTTGAGGTATCTTTGGCAAATTCAAACTTATAATGGATCCTATATTTATATCCTCACTCACAATCTATACAACACAACAACAACAAACCCAATACCGCAGAGGCAGGGTATCGATTTCACAATCTATACATAAATTAATTATTAAAAAATAAAACTACCCCACTTTCTTTAAAATAAATTATTTATCAACTATTAAAATAAATTTTTTAATAAAATATTTTTTTTTCTTAACTCATTTTCTTTTATTTTAAACCGAATTCAAATGTGATTTCAAATCATTTTACAAACCAAACGGGCTCTTAAATTTCATTATTCACATATTTAAAAAATAAAATAAGGGTGTCAGGTCTTTTGCATTTAATATTCCATTAGCGTCAAAATCAATTGACTATATGTACTTTTTATTTATTATTTTTTTTAAAATTAAAATGACAAATGTTATAAGGTGGTAATTTAATTATTTTATTGAAATGGGTATTAATTTATAAATAGTGAAACGAGATGTTTTGTTACGCATTATGTGTTAATATTGTTACAAAAGTGAAACTAGAAATGAGAACTTGAATTATACAAAAAGCTTTAATGTGAAAATCAATTATTTATAAGTTATGTATATGTTCATATTATATAGTAATTGTATTATTTCAAAGGAAGTTACAACATAAGGTAAAATTTGTAATTTTGTGCCGCTCAGATCACAATTCATAACACATATCAAACATCTCATTTTCATTCAGAACAAATGCCATACAGAGCCTTTGTATTGTTTAGAGTTTAAAATCATTCAGCGCTAATTCATTTTTTTTTATCAAACAGCCTCTTATTGTTTTATTATTAATTCTTGTAGGCTTTCGATACTTAAAAGTGTAGTAATACATTTCAGGTTCACTTGAAGATTGATCGTAAGAAGTATGCAATATGAAGACCTCAGCTCGAGGAAACACATGCTTGGGCTAAAAGTGCAAAAAGACATCAAGTCTAGTAATTCAAGTGCTCAATTGCACCGGTATTCAGAGGCACAGCTATGTAGGGGCGGGGAGGGGCGCCCGACTCCCCGAAATTTTTTTTGCGATGTAGAGGGTATCTAGTTTTCGTGTAGAAAAATTTCGTTATATTCGGTTTCGACCCCCATTTTAATTGTGAAATTTTTTGTATACATTAAGCAATAAAATTTTGATCAATTACATTTTACATAAGTCCATCTACCCAAACTAAAATCCATTAATAAACCAAAACTCAAACTAAAATCCATTACTTATTTACTTAGCCCATTAAAAAAAAGAAAAAAAAAAAAAAAAAGAAAAGAAAAGAAACCGGAACAAACTTACAAACCCTCCCCCAATCGACCCTCATTTCCTCCCACAGTTCCTCCTTCCTGCCTCCTGACTCCTCACTCCTGCAGTCTCGCTGGCCACCACTGACCACCGCCGACGGCCGGCCACCACCTCAGCGGCCCTTCTGGTCAGGTTTGTTGTCTTTAAATCTATTGTCTACTTGTCTTTTATTTAGGGATTTATTAGAAATTAGGGATTTAGTAGAATTGTAGAAATTAGGAGTGTATCAACCTAAGATTGAAGAGTATAAGCCTAGTGGTCCAAAGAATAATCTTCGTCGATTTAATTTTGATTGGTTTGGTATGTTCCCTAATTGATTAGAGTATTCTCCAACAACACACAAGGCTTATTGTTTTCTATGTTAAAGGTCGAAAGGCTGAACTCTAATTTCCTCAATGAATCGAACCAGATACCAACCGTTTGTCTCCTTTTTAATGTTTAGTTGTCTTGGACAAATATTTAGTTTTTTAGTGATTGAAACTTTTTATTTATATAATAATAGTATTTAATTTTTGACCCGACCCGAACATATTACCCGAAAAATAGCTTTAGGAAAAAAAAATTTAGATCCCGACCCCCACTCAAAATTTTCTAGCTTCGCCACTGCCGGTATTGACACCAAGTGCAGTGTACTTTGCCTCAGCGGTCAACTATGAAGGAAAAGTCAAACCCAGATAAAATATCCAAACACCCCAATAAAGAAAGTGCGTCGATTTTCAAGATCAAGTGCGGCGTACTTCCTATGTAATTATGAAACTTTGACGCCAAGTTTAACATGATGTATGCCGGTTTTGAAAACAGTACGCCAAGTTTAACATGAAGTACGCCGGTTAAGTTTAACATGAAGTACGCCGGTTTTGAAAATAGTACGCCAAGTTTAACATGAAGTACGGGTCCAAACATGCTAGGTCAGCTTTGTTCTTAACTTAGTAGCTGTTGCTTTTTTCAGAATTGACTCTTGCCAATTTTTAAAAGGCCATAACTTCTTTGTTATAAGTCCGTTTCACTTGATTCAAATTGCTACTTTTAGAGTGCTATATTCGCTACATTTTTCTCAACTGTCACGGTCGGCCAAACTAAGTCTAGAGTGCTCGTAATTAGGCCTAAAGTTGGTCACTCAACTAGTTTTATAACAACTTTTTAGTTTTTGTTTTTAAGTTTTAAACTACGAGATTACTTCCGAATGTCCTAGATTTCAAACATGTTGTACTACCATTATATTCAAGTGTAGTAACAAAAGTTTCAACAACAATTCAAGTTCATGTGATGAAATAAATAAAGAAACCGTATATATTAGGTACTTTGCAATAATGTTCGAAAAATAAAGTTTTTAAGACATGGGCACATATTGGTGATATAAAATCATGCACGTATGATATATAAATAGTAAATATATATATATATCGAATGAGATTTTTAAGATACTTACAAATGTGGTGGTGATCAGGAATCAAGAACACATGAAACACTCTAGAAAACCTTAATAAGCAACTCTAACACCGTAGTTTATGTATACCCTTAACCAATAAGCTCCCAATAAGCTAGTGACCAAAGACTTGTGCACCATTTTTGTGTGTTTATTGCTGCCGAAATCAAGAGAAGAGAGAAAAAGATTGTGATGAGATAGAAATGAAGTTTAGATGTTGGTCCCTTTTATAAATCAACTAAGCATGGTTTAAATTAGTATAATAATGTATAGAGGTTATTTGATTTGAACAAAAGCATGGTGCGTGTTTGTGTTGTCTTCTTGGCATGCAAAAGATAAGGAAAAAGAGAGGTTTCACAGTTAGCTTTGCATGAACTCACAAGTAAGTAAAGCTTGCACCATGGATATTCACTTGTTTAGCCATGCAAAAACCAAGGGACCAAGGGAGGGGGGGGGGGGGGGGGCTAAAAGAATGGTCAAAAGGAAGCATGTTTCAACAATCGTTAAAAATTGTTAAAGCCATGAAATAAAGGTCAAGGTGGTTAATTAAGTCTTTGGGATTAAACAAGGGAGGAGGGGGGGGGGGGGCTAAAAGAATGGTCAAAAGGAAGCATGTTTCAACGATCGTTAAAAATTGTTAAAGCCATGAAATAAAGGTCAAGGTGGTTAATTAAGTCTTTGGGATTAAACAATGTAAAGTAACATTTGATTTTCCTAGGTTGTTTGTTGTTGTTTCCGTTGGGAACAAAGAAGAAAAAGAAGATAATGTTTTGGATTTTTAAAGGGTATTATGTGTAGTAATGTATATAAGTTTGTGTATTAAGGGTATTGGGTAATAGGTGCATGTATGTAAAATGTAAAAATGTAAGTACATAACCAATGTAAAGTTTTAAAACTATATGCATATAAATGGGAAATTGTGCTCATATTGATGATAATATGCTAGTTGTAAGTAGACTAAACTTAGTCTATAGTTGGTGTATGTTCGTAAATGTTTTCATAGCACATGGGATAACCTAATTACCGGTTATAAGTTAAAGTAATAATGTAAACTTTCAAAGTATGTAGTTTTAAGTTTATAGGCTAATATTGACCTGAAATTTATGTGTTACTACAGTCTACCCCCGTTAAAAGAATTCTTATCCAAAATTCAGTTTGTGTTGGCTGCCGAAGTGGTGTTGGTGAACAGGTGTGGGTACTTGCGGTGAATTTAATCTTCTCGTTCCGATGTGAACTCCGGACCTCTTTGAGAATTTCAGCGAACCTTGACGATAGGAATTCGGATATGTCTTAGTCGCTTAACTTCTTGATCCATAATCTCTGACTTGTACATCTTCAGGGCTCTAATCGTACAACAAATCCACTAATCGTGACCACGCTGGTTGGTGAGTTGTTCCTAGGATGACTAGTGATGTAATTCGGCTTGTCTTCTTAGAACGCAATGTAGGATGAGGCTGACTCTTCATGATAAGGTTGGGGTAGAAGCGTACTTAGTCACTTTTCTAACTCACACGAACGTCTATGAACTGTTTATACGTACACAAAGTTTTGCTCTTCAAGGACATAAGTGAAAAGTTTGTTTTATACAGAATTTTAAGGTAACTATTCTCATCATAACATGATCTCTCCTGAATTATACATAGGTGATCAGGCTATGCATATAGATTCACACACCATTCCATGATATAAAATAATTCCAAAGATAGCAAGTCATATATTTAAAAACACCTAGTTGCAATAAAATGCAAAATAGTAAAATCGTATGCCCTAGTGTTAATGCAGTATTGCCTATCATGCACTCCCGGTTCCTAATGGAGGAAATTTATAATGTACTCTCCCGGTTCCTCGGGGAGGGAGGTGATATTATGCACTCCCAGTTCCTCGAGGAGGTAGGTGTTGATATGCACTGCCGGTTCCTTGAGGGAGAAACTACCCTAAATAGTGCTATACATAAATATCTACAACTCAAATCCAGTTCCTCGGAAGTAAGTTAGCATGTCCGCATAGCCTACACTATACTACAGTTCCTTGGGAGTGAGTTAATACATCTAACATAAAAATATATGCTAGGCAAAACTTAAGTCTGTAAAATCATACGCATTTAAAATAATACACGAAGATGGAATTTAGTCAAAGTCCTTTACGTCCTTAAAAATAATACATAAGTAATTATTTTTAATCAATTTCTACACATATAAACAATACGCAATCCATAAAAAGCATAAAACCAAAATTTATATCAAATAGAAGTTATCATGAATTTAGCCCCAAAAATGTACCGTAAGCGGTAAAAATGGGGATGTGATTACTCAACTTAACTAGGAGAGTTCAACGAGAAAAATACGGCTCGAACGACTATTAGGCAAACGTGACGCTTACGCACCTTCGACTACAGATCTAAGACAAGTAAAGTACCACTAATTAGACTCTACATGATACGCTCGAACTGGACAACGAATATTAATAAGTCATAAAAATACTATTTTCGTCGTTAAATAACTCATTATACTTTTAGTCTCGAAAACTCAAGTCTGTCCGGATTTTAAAGTCATAAAGGGCAACCGATTTATCAAGTTCAACTTGTCCACTGGTCAAGCCCTTCCAATATGCCATTATATAGTGTGTTATGTATCTCCTAGAATTTTTTCGGATTTTATAAAAGAGTTTAGCTCAACCTTTTAGACCAGGCTCCAAAAATTATCAAATCTTGACATACAAAAGTATTTTAATGATCAGAGGGTCTAAACTAAATTTTTATGAGCTAGGCCAACGGGAAACCTTAAATAACATATAGGATTACTTCCCATATCAGTTTCAAGTATAGATTTACCATAGTTTATGATTTCTAGTCCATTTAGTACAAGTGTAAAAACTAAGTTTCATGACAGACTTGACACCTTACACCATTTGGTGAAAGATCCCTTGCAAAGTCCTCAAAAAATATAATGTCTAAAAAGTATTAGTAACCGTCCGATCAACAACAATAAAGATCCAACGGTCAATCTCGAAAAAGGTCCTCTGTCTCTCCTTTTTCAAATGACCAGGGGCATTTTTATCTTATCAACTTTTTTATAATTCACCCACGAAACTAAAATGTAAATAACTTTCAAACAACAAAATTTTAGAAAAAAAACCGATTTCACCATAATTTCTAAAATTTAATCCTCTTTAATTTGGTATTTTTTTTTTGTTAAAAATTTTGAAACTTTTTTTTTACATACAGAATAGGTGTTAATTTTCTTATTTTTTGGGCATTTTCGACCTTATTTTGTACTATCATAAATACCGAATCGTGAAAAATTTTAAACATAAAAGTCGTAGATTTTGGTTCACTATTTACCTAGAAATTTGAATCACTCAAATCTAATATTATATGAGTGAGATATCGTACGTTAAAGATGACGTTTTACTCATATTTGTTGCACACAACGTGTTTGATGAAATGTTTAGCTTAGATTTTTTGTCTTAAAATCGAGTTAAATGCACTAATTTTTGTACAACAATGCACCTTTAGTCATTTTATTAATGTAAGATTAAGAAGTTTTTTTTTTTTTTTTTTTTTTTTTTTTTTTTTTTTTTTTTTTTTTGACTGATTAACCATATTAACTGATGAACCTTATTAACTGGGTTTTAAAACTAACATTTTGTTCATCAGTTACTTTGGTTCATCAATTTCAGGTTTACCAATTTTTTCAGATTCATCAATTTCAGGTTCATCAAATTTGATCAAATGTTTGGGTTAATCAATTTTTTCAGGTTAATCAAATTTCAGGTTCATCAATTTCAGGTTCATCAATTTCATTTCCATCAATTTCAGGTCCATCAAATTTGATCAAATGTTTGGGTTCATCAAATTGATCAGTTCTTTTCAGGTTCATCAAATTTCAGGTTGATCAATTTTTTCAGGTTCATCAATTTCTAGTTCATCAAATTTGATCAAATGTTTAGGTTTATCAAATTGATCACAGTTCTTTCAAGGTTCATCAATTTTTTCAGGTTCATCAATTTGATCAAATGTTTGGGTTCATCAATTCTATTTAACAAAACAAACTGATAGTTTTGTTAAACTGAAAATAACTTGACCAATTAGTGCATTTATGTAACACCTCCAAAATTTGGTACAGCGGAAGACTCAACAAGCTTTCGGGGTGCTACGGGGATTGATATCCAACACAAGACATAAAAGAACGAGATAAAGTAAACATCAGAAAAACACAACCAAAACGGGGTATAAAGTTTACATTTATCCCAAATTCATCCAAAGTCAAGCCCAAAAGAAATAAACATAGGTCCACAATTATATATCAGAGTTTTAAAAAATAGATCCATAACCATGTGCCATAGCCAAGCCTTCCAATCCAAGCATTCAAATCATCACTTAATTACCTGAGAAAATGTGCTAAAAGTCAGCTTTCGCTGGTGAGATCATAGGTTTAAATTCATAATTCAATCAAGTGGACATATACGCAAAACGCTTGCTAGCTAGACTAGGGATTAACTCAAAACCTGCGGATACCCTCCGCTCCATCATAAATACACGGATACCCTCCGTAACAACATAAATGCACGGATAACCTCCGTAACATCATAAATACTCGGATAACCTTCGAAGTATCATAATCCTATAGGTGCACACTATAGTATCTAAATAAGCCAACCATAACTAGTCCACACGCGTTAATACACTATGTGACTAATGTTGACAAATCATCCTAGTCCATAAGCATAGCAAGTTTTGAAAAATAAAAGCGATAATAGTCCACATAAAATAATTTGCACTTTTCTCACCCCAAGTATTGAAAACAAAGTTCAAGAGTAAAAGCGGGGCTATGACTCACCTCAAGTCCAGAAATCAGCAGGAAGAAATCGGTAGAAGTAAGATGTATAGTAACTCAAATGTCGGCAACTACGGACTCGGCACTTCCTAACAATATCAACTCGTTCAGAAATCATTTCCTCAAAATCAAATATTCCCAAACCCCAACGTATTCCGTTTTACTTTCCGAAAATCCATTTCTCGTATTAATCTCGTTTTACTTTGGAGTTTGACATTTGGTATCCATGCGGGTGGTGGGTCGACACAACTTAAACCAAGAAGTCACAAACAAAAAGAATAATAAAACCATCTATAGGTCTAATATTAGTCCAATATATTATTTAAATAAACCATCGAAGTTTATCAAATCCGTCGATTTGGAAATTCCCCATATTTATTTACTTAATATATCACTCCAAGATTATACCCGAAACCTAAGTCATATTGCACATAAAGAACTATATGGTATGTATCAAAGTTTAATAAATTCCCTAATTATGCCGTCAAGCTTACCAAATTCGTACATTTGGCAACTTCACGAGATATTTAGTAATTCATCATTCTTGTAACATACCACAACCTATGGGTGTCGTAGGATACGATGCCCATTAATATACTCAATTTATATAACTAAATAGCTCTTATTTAACCCGTCGATTAAATAAGTTACGTAGTTATCGCAAGTGAATATATTAACCGCCACATATCCGTGACAACACAAACGTCACAAAATAATAATATAGTCCACTTGGACTCAAGTGACCACGACCCCGTATAACTCGATAGTTTTCCTCGTTTATTTAAAAGAAATTATTTTATTTAATATTTATTCAACGTCAATGAGTTCATCGTTATTTATAATCGTTTAATTATAATAACGCTCCCGACATTTATTACACTACTTTCATAGTATAATATTTATCGTCACGTTATTATAATATTACTCGTGATCGTTTTATTTTTAATATACGTATTTATATATTTATATATACGTCTTTCACGTCTATATACTTATATAAATGTTTATATCACCAATAATATTATTACGAGTTTTATTATTAGCGTTTGATTATAAATATTTATCGATTCATATGAGATGGTCACATGTCCGAGTCATCACTCTCGGCTCATTGTCCAGGTCAAAAATAAAGTAACCAAGTCAAAGTCAAGCAATCCAACTCCGTCCAATCAATACCCATAACACGTGCTACAACAATAGCCGACTACGGTACCCGACTAACCTATCTCCGTCATCTAATTTGACCGTCTCACAGTCGGTCCCCAATTCATATCGCCAACGCAATCTCCACAATACCAAAATTTATTTAACTGCCGAGACCATGAGGTTTCGACCTCACCATTACCTTTGGTCCACAACGTAAGGACAACAACAATAACAATAGCAACAATTTAAATAACAAGAAGAATAGCAACAAGATCAACAAGTATCCATGTTAAGGAGATGACCAAACCACTTGGTCTCGGGTCACCCCTAGTCGGCTACAACAAAGCCGAGAGACAACCCCAAGACCCGGATGGTCTTGGCTTGGCTCTAACGAGCTACAACAACCAAACGGACCCCTTGGGTCTTTGGTGTCACGACAACAACATCAACATGAAACGAGAGACCCTTTTGGGTCTCGGCCTGATAAAACGAGCCACAAAACGCGACCCCGAGACCTCAAGGGTCTCGGTTATGCTCAATCCGAGCATCAATCCAACCGAGCAACATCAACCAATCAAATCCAACCACAAATTCGAACCCAAATCGACCCAACCCGGATACCAAACAAGTTTTCATCATCAAAATTCTTTTTCCCACTATTATCTTACAAAACCCATCCAAGAAAAACCATATACCCACGGCTTGGGTATCAAATCGAGACACACGAGTCAAAACTCGTGGTCACTCACCTTCAAAATGACTCCAAGATTACGTTTCTTCAAAAACCCAATAAGAAAATATAAGAAAAATGGTGTTTAGGTGGCGGTGATGGTGCGTACGGGGTGATAGGGGAGGTTATAGGGCGCGTGAGTTATACCAAAAGATAGATCGGGACGAGATGGTTAAGATGGTGGTGTTATCTTGGACGTGGGAGTGGCGGTGGTTATGGTTAAAATGAGGGGGAGAGAGAGAGAGAGATATTAAAGATAGTGTTTTTTTATGTTTGTGTTGGTGTGTGGTGAGAGGAAAACCACAAAGACGATTTGTATATTACTCTAAAATAATAATAATAATAATAATAATAATAATAATAATAATAATAATAATAATAAGGTGGGTGAGGTAACCCGGTGTAAAGTACACGGACCAAAACCCGAAACTTATTAAAAATACCAACACTCTCGAACCGAGCTCGTTCTCGAAACTCTTTAAAACTCCACGATACGTTTCGTAAATAAATAAATATATAGTTGAACCGTAATTCAAAACATTAAATGTTGTTAGGTTATCTTGTGCCGGAGTCAACGTAGTGCCAAATGGAAATCTCAAAATAATTCACCACATATATATCCATATCGAGTTATTAAAGTAAATCTCAAATTCCATAAAGATTTTAAATATAATCAACCATAATATAGGTTTTACAAGTTCGTTACGAATAAAATTTCAAATATAAATTTGTAAACGAACTTTTAACGTAATGCGGGTTTTTAAAATGGCTCCCAAATTTGTTAGTTGTCACATCCTCCCAGCCTCAGAAGAAACCCGTCCCGGGTTTCTCTCGGAGCAATCCATCTAAGAAGTGAAAAGCTTCGGATATCTCTTTCGAAACTCGTCCTCACGTTCCCACGTAAATTCCGGTCCATGTCGGGAATTCCAACGAACCTTGATGAGTGGAATGCGACTTCGCTTGAGTCGCTTAATCTCTCGATCCAAAATCTCAATCGGCTATTCCACAAATTCAATTTCTCATCAACTCGAATATCTTTTATTGGTATAACCGGCGTCTCATCAGAAAGACACTTCTTCAAATTACTAACATGAAACACATCGTGAACTTTACTCAGTTCCTAGTTCCTGTAGTAATTCGAACCGATAAGCTACGAGCCCAATTCTTTCCAAAACAAGGAATGGTCCAATGTAGCGGGGGTTGAGTTTCCCACGTTTCCCGAAACGTATCACACCTTTTCAAGGCGAGACTTTCATCATCACTTTGTCTCCAACCTGGAACTCTAGGGGTTTACGTCTCTGATCGGCGTAACTTTTTTACCTATCTCTAGCTGCTTGTAACCGATCACGAATTTGAGTCACTTTCTCAGTAGTCTCCAAAATAAGCTCAGGGCCTGTGAGTTGGCAATCTCCAACTTCAGCCCAACCAATAGGCGAACGGCATTTACAACCATATAAAGCTTCGAATGGTGCAGCTTTAAGACTTGTGTGGTAGCTATTGTTATAGGAGAATTCCACAAGGGGTAGATATTTCTCCCAGCCTTTACCAAAGTCTATTATACATGCACGAAGCATATCCTCCAAAGTTTGAATAGTCCTCTCACTTTGACCGTCGGTTTGGGGATGATATGCAGTACTCATATCAAGTCTCGTCCCCAAAGCGGTTTGAAGTGATCACCACAAAGCTGACGTGAAACGGCTGTCGCGATCAGAAATAATCGATATCGGAACTCCATTATGAGAAATAATTTCTTTCACATACAACCTCGCAAGTTTGTCGACACTATCATCTTCACTAATCGCCATGAAATGAGCAGACTTAGTCAATCGATCCACAATTACCCAGATAGCGTCACAACCGCTAGCTGTCTTTGGTAATTTGGTAATGAAGTCTATCGTAATCCGCTCCCATTTCCAAACTGGGAGTTCTGGCTGCGTCAATAATCCTAACGGTCTTTGATGTTCGGCCTTAACCTTAGAACATGTCAAGCACTTACTAACGTACAACGCTATATCTGCCTTCATGTTTGGCCACCAATATAACTTCTTAAGATCCTGGTACATCTTGTCAGACCCAGGATGAATAGAGTACCTTGACTTATGCGACTCATGCATAATCAACTCTCGAAGTCCTCCATACAATGGTACCCAACTTCGGTCTCCAAAACACAATATTCCATCAGCACGGACCGCCGCCCCCCCACAAGGTACATCTCGCGCCTATGGGCCGCTATAACTATCCAAGAATACACTCGAAACTGGAAGGATAAAAAAACCCACCCGGTGCTTAACAAATCCTTTCTTATTATCAACCATTCCAAATATGTTCTCAGTAGGTCGGTTTTCTGCTTTCAACGCTTCCGTTTGAGCTTCTAATATTTGAGACGGTAACGGCGATACGATAGTCATTCCTAATAACCTAACTCGTAACGATGGTATTCTCTCCTTTCGACTAAGAGCATCAGCAACAACGTTAGCTTTACCAGGATGATAGCGAATTTCACAATCATAATCGCTTAGCAGCTCAATCCAACGTCGCTGTCTCATGTTGAGCTCTTTTTGATTCAAGATGTGTTGTAGACTTTTGTAGTCTGCAAACACAACACACTTGGTTCCATACAAGTAATGTCTCCATATCCTTAAGGCAAAAACCACAGCACCTAATTCCAAATCATGGGTGGTGTAGTTCTTCTCGTGCTTCTTGAGCTTTCGGGAAGCATAAGCTATCACCTTCTCTCGTTGCATTAACACAGCTCCCAAACCTTTATGAGAAGCGTCACAATAGACGACAAAGTCCTCACTACCTTCAGGTAATGCTAAGATAGGAGCATTACACAACATCTCCTTAAGTAATTGAAATGCTTCCTCTTCCTTATCTCCCCATTCATATTTAACATTCTTTTGAGTCAATTTGGTCAACGGTTTTGCTATCTTCGAAAATCCCTCAATGAATCTTCGGTAGTAACCGGCTAAACCCAAAAATTGACGAACTTCAGTTGGGGTTGTTGGTGCAGCCCAATCTTCAATAGCTTCAATTTTAGCGGGATCTACATGAACTCCTTGACTATCAATCACATGACCCAAAAATTGTACCGTCGGAATCCAAAATTCACATTTGGAGAACTTGGCATACAGCTTCTCCCTCCTGAGCAATTCTAAGATAAGTCTTAGATGCTCCTCATGCTCTTTCTCACCCTTCGAGTAGATTAGAATATCGTCAATGAACACGATCACAAACTTATCTAAGTAAGGCTTACACACCCGATTCATGAGGTCCATGAATACCGCCGGTGCGTTAGTCAACCCAAACGGCATCACTTGGAACTCGTAATGCCCGTAACGGGTTCTGAAAGCCGTTTTCGGAATATCTTCCTCGCAAACTCTAAGCTGATGATATCCTGATCTCAGATCGATCTTTGAATACACACTCGATCCTTGAAGCTGATCGAACAAATCGTCGATCCTCGGTAACGGGTATCTATTCTTCACTGTTAATTTGTTCAGCTCTCGGTAATCAATACACATACGAAATGATCCATCCTTCTTCTTCACAAATAAAACTGGGGCTCCCCAAGGTGAAGAACTTGGTCGTATGAATCCTTTTTTGGCTAACTCCGCTAATTGTTTTGACAACTCTTCCAGTTCGGTAGGTGCAAGTCGATAAGGCGCTCGCGCCATGGGTTCAGCACCAGGTATCAACTCAATCTGAAACTCCACTTGTCTCGTAGGCGGATTCCCGGCAAGTCATCGGGAAATACATCCGAAAAGTCACGAACTATAGGCACATCTCCAATGCACCTTTCTTTCTTCTCCTTCTCTCCTTTCTCAGAGATTTGAGCTAAGAAAAGGCAACATCCTTTTTACATTAGCTTCGGTAGCTTAGTGCAAGAAATGACCGCTAATCGGGATGGGCTCCTCGAACCTTTTCGATCTCCTTGTATATTTAAAATCTCCTTTCCGTAAGGGACACGCACGATCTTCTCATCGCAAAGTATGTGAGCACGATACTTCGACAACCAACCCATACCAATGATGACATCGAAACTTCCTAAAGTGACGGGTAGAAGATCTATGTTGAAAGGGTGATTCAAGAAATTTAACGTGCAACCGCGAATGATAGTATTAATCCTTCCTATGTTCCCATTAGCTAACTCTACATCATAACCAATTCCTAAGGCCATCGGGGGTTTTTCTAGTACGGGTGCAAACGTAGTGGACACAAAACTTCTATCGGCACCAGTATCAAATAGTATGGAAGCATGACGATTATTGAGAAGGAACGTACCAGTAACGACGTTCAGATCTTCTCCTCTCTCGTTTCGGAGTGCATACACTCTCCCATGAGCAGCTCCTACTTCCATACGTTGGTCCTCATTGTCTTGACGTCCACGGTTTCCTCCAGCTCCATGATTCCCATGATTGTACCCATTACCATCCGATCCTTGATTTCCTCGGTTCCACGATCCTCTACACTCACTCCTATAGTGTCCTTTCTTTCCACACCCAAAACAAGTAACATCCGCCTTACTTCTCACTTCAGGAGTAGCTTGAACCATAGCAAGAGGTCGAGCCCTACAATCCTTAGATGTGTGTCCTTTCCTTGAGTAGTTCTGACATATTACATTACACCATCCAGAATGATTCTGGTTGCAACGACCACACTTGGGTGTATCACCATTTTGGTTCCTCTTATCTCCATTTCCAATGGCATAAGCCTTACCAACAACTTGTCGCTTATTTCGGTGATCCTTACCTTTAGAGTGATGGTCTCTCTTTCTCTTCCCATCCTTATCCTTATCATCTCCTTCCAATTCCAACGAATCCATTAATTGTTGAGTGATTGTGATGGCCTCATGGATATTTGCAGGTCTAGCAGCAATCACATCATTCCTTGTAGCCACAGGCAACCCATCGGTATACCGCTCAATCTTTTGAGTCTCAGTCCTAACCATATCTAGGCAAAGCAAGGCTAACTCCTGGTAACGACGATTGTAAGTCGCTGTTGACATAAATAATGTCTTAAAACATTGTTAGCATATTAACAATGTCTCTATGTTTTGATAATTACAAAGCATAAACTCATTAATCTAAAACTTATGACGTACACAAGTTTTTAGTGCTTAATATTTGTCTTTGCTTCCGTATCACTTAAGGTATGAATAAACAAAAGGTTTATTACATTTCATGATCAAAGAAAATTTTTCTAATCACTAGAATTTTTATAAAATGTATTAAACATCTTATATCTTTTACAAAATTACTTTTGAAATTAAAAGAATATGTTTAATTCATTATAAATATATGATTTCAAATTTCCAACCAAAAATGGCAAATTCTATCCAGAAAAATATTCCCCACTAAAAGACAAGAAAAACCAACGTTCTGAAGGGGCGGCCCCCTTAATTCCTTAGGCGGCCCCCTTAATCATTAAGGGGACCGGCCACGCTCCAGAACAGTATTTTTCTCCCCTATAAATACTGGTTCACTCCTCAGAATTTTCTCACCTTTTGCACTTCTAGACTTTCTGATCTAGATCCATTTCTCTATTCTCTTATCCTTTGATCATAAGTATATAATTCTTTGTTTCAAAGTGATCCAAACTTCATCCTCTCAAGTGCAAGAGAAGAATACTTCTATCCCTCAAGACAAGAAGTATTACAACTTGTTGTGATCTCCACATCCAAGTTGTTGGTGCATCATCAAAGATTATTTACATTATTCTTTGTGAAGATTGTTGTGAATATTTGATTGTAGATAGTTGTGCTAGATATAGATTGTGTGATTAGTTACTAGCTTGGTGTGAAGAAGAAAAGTTAGGAACTAGATTGGTGTGAAGAAGATAGGTGTGGAGTAGTTAGTTGTGAAGTAGATTGATTTGAATAAGTTGTGTAGAAGTTGTGACTTAGGTGTGACGAAGTTGTGGTGTGAAAAGTGGTGTGTAAATTGGTGTGTACGGTTTTCTCCGCCATAAGGGAGCTTGTTGATATAGTGAAGAAAACTCTCGAGTTAGGTGCTCGGGGAGTGAAGTAGGGCAAGGAAGGTGTCCTTGTAGCCGAACCACTATAAATCTCTTGTCTCGCGGTTCGATCTTTCCATCTCTTACTTATTTCATTACTTATCATTGTTATATATTGTGTATTGTTAATTGTTTATATTGTACAAGACTTGAGATCACATATTATCGAATCTAAGTTTTCAAAAGCTAAGTAAACTCTAAAACTATCTTTTATAACGAATTAAAAAGACGTAAAACTATTCAACCCCCCTTCTAGTTTTCCACAATTGGTATCAAGAGCCACGTCTAGCATGATTTTTAAAATATATTGTATTTTAAAACTTGTAACGATCTATGGAATCTAAAAAATATTTAGAAGGGCAATCTATGCAAAGATCACCACTATTTGAAAGTGATGGATTTTTATATTGGAAAAATAGATTCGAAACGTATGTGAAATCAAAAGATCTTGATCTTTGGCATATTATTACCTTTGGTGATTTTCCTCCTATTCAATATAATGTTAAAACTAAAATGAATGAAATTGCATCTTTTGAAGAACAAAATGATGATTTGAAAAAGAAATTAGCAAAAAATAATGAGGCTAAAATGGTAATTTATAATGCGTTACCACGCAAAGAATATGAAAGAATTTTTATGTGTAAAACCGCCAAAGAAATTTGGGATTCTTTACTAATTTCTCACCAAGGTAATAGCCAAGTCAAAGATAATAAAATAGACCTTCTTGTACAACAATATGAACAATTTACGATTCCGGAAGAGGAATCAATTGATAATGCTTTTGCTAAGTTTAACACTATCATCACAAGTTTAAAAGCACTTGATGAGACATTTTCTAGTAAAAATTGTGTTAGGAAATTTCTTAGGGCATTGCATACAAAATGGCGAGCTAAGGTCACGGCAATTGAAGAATCAAAGAACTTGATGACGTTATCACTAGATGAACTAATTGGCAACTTGAAGGTTCATGAAGAAATCATAAGAAGAGATTCGAAAACGGTCAAAGTCAAGAAAGAACAAACCAAATCCATTGCTCTAAAAGCCAAAAAGGAACCTAGTGATGACGATGATTCAAGTGACGAAAGTGAAGACGAAGAATATGCAATGGCCATAAGAGAATTCAAGAAGTTCTTCAAGAGACGAGGAAGATTCACTAGATCATCACGAGACGAAAGAAAAGCATTCCAAAGGAATAGAAGTGACAACTACGGGAAAAGAAAGTGCTTTAGATGTGGAAGTCCAAATCATCTCATTGGCGAATGTCTAAAGCCACCGGGTTATGAAAATCAAGGTGCTTTTGTTAGTGGAACATGGAGTGATAGTGACAAAGAAGAAGTTGAAAAGCCAAGAGACAAAAAGTGTTTTATGGCAAAAGAAACCGACGAAATATGTTTAGGAATTGACTTGGAACCTGACGAATGGATCAAAGATAGCGGATGTTCGAGGCACATGACGGGGAACCGCAAGCTATTCTCTACATACAAGGCATACAATGGAGGTAACGTTATTTTCGGTAGTGACTTACGTGGAAAAATCATTGGCAAAGGTATGATTTCTCAAGACTCACTTACTATTGAAAATGTAGAGCATGTCGATAAATTAACATATAAATTGCTTAGTGTAGGACAAATATGTGATAATAAATGTAGAGTCACATTTACCGAAGAGGATAGCGAAATAGTTAAGAATGGAAAAATTATAGGTAGAGGAATTAGGAAAGGTGGCATATATGTTATGAAACTAGGAAACAAACCTGAGGATAGGATATGCCTAACGACCCTAGATGAAAACTCTACATTGTGGCATAGGAGATTAGGACATGCTAACATGCAACAAATACAATCTTTGGCCTCTAAGGAATTAGTTAGAAATTTGCCTAATCTAAAATATGACAAGCATTTTTGTGATGCATGTAAAATTGGAAAACAAGCTCATGCTAGTCACAAAACTAAGAATATAATATCCACTACTAGGTGCCTAGAATTATTACATATGAATCTTTTTTGTCCATCCGCTGTGCGAAGCTATGGAGGAAACAAATATACCTTAGTAATAGTAGATGACTACTCATGATACACTTGGACTAGGTTTTTAAGTGACAAAACCCAAGCCTTTGAAAAATTCAAAATATTTAGTAAAATGATTCAAAATAAATTAGGATGCTCAATAGTTGCCATTAGGACGGACCATGGTAGGGAATTTGATAACGAAGTACAATTCGGAAAATATTGTGAGTTAAATGGAATATCTCACAATTTCTCCGCTCCTCGTACTCCTCAATCAAATGGGGTAGTAGAAAGAAAAAATAGGTCACTACAAGAAATGAGTAGAACTATGTTAAATGAACAATCCATCCCACAAAAATTTTGGTGTCACGCCGTAGATACATCAACTTATATTTTAAATAGGGTATCAATTAGAAGAATTCTAGGAAAAACTCCTTATGAGTTATTAAGAGGTAGAAAACCAAACTTAAGCTACTTTAGGGTATTTGGAAGTAAATGCTATATTTTAAACACTAAGGACTACCTCACTAAGTTTGATCCAAAATCATATGAAGGAATATTTTTAGGATACTCACAAAATAGCAAAGCATATATAATACTTAACAAACACTCCATGAAAGTAGAGGAATCACTAAATGTAACATTTGATGAAACACCACCACCTCCTAAAACACTACCTTTAGAAGATGATGATTTAGTCAAAGATGAAGCTATTGAGGTTAGTAAAACAAAACCCATAGGAAATGATAATGAAGACATTCACTTAGAAAATAACGAAACTGTTAATATTAAAGAATCTAGATCACATCCATTAGATAATATAATAGGACATCTTAACCAAAGAACCCTTAGGTCACAAGCCCAAGATAAAAACAACTTCTTTTGTTTCCTCTCAGCAATAGAACCTAAGAATATTAGCGAGGCTTTAAAGGATGAAAGTTGGGTTATAGCTATGCAAGAAGAATTAAATCAATTTAAGGCAAATGATGTTTGGGAATTAGTCCCAAATCCAAAGGATATGACCATCATAGGAACCAAATGGGTATATAGGAATAAGTTAGACGAGAATGGAATAGTTACTAGGAATAAAGCTAGGTTAGTTGCCCAAGGTTATAATCAACAAGAAGGAATTGATTATGATGAAACTTATGCCCCCGTAGCTAGACTAGAATCGATTAGGATATTTCTTGCCTATGCTTGCGCCCTAGATTTTAAGTTATTCCAAATGGACGTGAAAAGTGCATTCCTTAACGGTTTTATCAATGAGGAGGTATATGTGGCACAACCTCCAGGATTCATTGACTTCGCAAAACCTGATTATGTTTATAAGTTAAAGAAAGCTTTGTATGGACTCAAACAAGCTCCCAAAGCTTGGTATGATCGATTAAAAGCTTTTCTTATTAAACATGATTATTCCATGGGAATGGTAGATAACACTCTTTTCACTAAAAGGAAAGACCCAAATCTCATCATTGTCCAAATATATGTTGATGACATTATATTTAGATCGACTTGTCAAGACATGTGTGATGAATTTGCCAAAATCATGCATGATGAGCTTGAGATGAGTATGATGGGTGAACTTAACTTCTTCCTAGGATTACAAATAAAATAATTAGAAGATGGAATATTTTTTAACCAATCTAAGTACATTAAGGAAATGCTTAAGAAATTTGGCCTAGAAGACTCAAAACCCATGAAAACTCCCATGTCTACGGAGGTAAAGCTCACAAAGGACGATGAAGGTGAGTCCGTAGATAACACCAAGTATAGAGGAATGATAGGTAGTTTACTATACTTGACGGCAAGTAGACCCGACATCATGTTTAGTGTCTGCCTTTGTGCCCATTTTCAAGAGGATCCCAAAACCTCTCACCTAGAAGCGGTTAAGCGTATCTTCCGATACGTTAAAGGCACTATACACTTAGGATTATGGTATCCTAAGGAATCCGGCATAGAAACCATCGTCTATGCGGATTCGGATCATGCGGGAGACTACGTAGATAGAAAGAGCACTAGCGGTATATGCACGTTTATGGGATGTTGTCTAACATCTTGGTTTTCGAAGAAGCAAACCGCTCTTGCTATTTCTACCACCGAAGCCGAATATGTAAGCGCCGGAAAGGCATGTCAACAAGCACTATGGATGAAACAAGCTCTCGTAGACTATGGCATTAGGTTAGAAAATGTCCCCATTATGTGCGATAACAAAGGTGCGATAGATTTAAGTAAAAATCCGGTGCAACACTCTAGGACTAAACACATAGAAATACGTCACCATTTTCTTAGGGATAATGTACAAAAAGGAAATATATCTATAGAAAAGGTTGCATCGGAAGACAACATTGCGGATATATTCACAAAACCCCTTAAGCGTGAATTATTCAGCCACTTGCGTTTAGGATTAGGAATGATGGAACAAGTTGACTAAATTATATTGAATTAATTCAAATTTATACTTGCATAAAATTTATTTTTCTTCCATTTCATCTTTTCTGAGTCTAGGAATCTATTTCGCATAAAACTAAAGATTGAGAAGATTTACTTTCTTTGCATAAACCTTTTTGTAAAACTCAATCAATTTTCTCTAAAAATTATTCTCACAATCTAGGAATCACATGAAGATCATTTTCCTTGCATTGTTGACTAATTCTAAAAATATTATCTTTCAAAATCATGCATAAACTCTCACATAAATTGTCAAGGTATATAATCTAATATATGTCTTTGACATTCATGATCGAGCAAAAATTGAATCAAGGAGATCATTTGGATTGTTTCTTAGGATCGTTATTTCTTTTTGCATCTAGGAGTCGAAACAATCACAACTCCACATTTGTTGCATATAGACACTCACTAGGACAAATTCACTAATAATGGTGTCATCTTAATCCATCACTAGCTTTTCACTCACTAATTGCCTTTGCCTTTAATCTAAGATAGGTGCCTTAGGAAGTTTAAGTGATCTTGCCCTTACTTACCTCCCCTTGCTTGTTATGTGTTGATTAATTGCTCTTTTGCCTATGTGTTATTGCATGCATGCTATATCTTGATTAGATTAGATTCTATGTTGCCTAAGGGAATTGAACTTGCTTGAACTCTAATCTAAACACACAACCTTTCTGCAAATTTTCTGCCAAAAACCCAACTCTGGCAACCTGGAAATCACCAGATGGGCGGCCTCCTTAATTTTGTAAGGCGGCCCCCTTAATCATTAAGGGGACCGCCCCCTAATTAAGGGGACCGGCCATCTGATGGTCGGGTTTACAGAATCTTTTCTGCTTTTTAGCCCATTTCAACCTACATTTCCCAATTTTCACCAACACATTTTGTCCTAATCTCCCAAACAAACTTTATCCATCCATAAACACACAAATCTTACACTATAAATACCCCCAATCCTCAAAACTCTTTACTCATCCCTTCATGGCTTCTCCAAACAAGCCCAAACCAAAAGCCTCAAGGCTTGCAAGAATGACGGAAAAACCCGTTTGGCGAAGAAAAAGCCCTCGAAACAAATCCATCATAACTAATGAAGTTGGAAGTCATTCAACACCACCAACCACTTACTTCCCAAACTTTCCATCAAATTCACAAGGACATTCATTTGATCCTACTTACAAACCATACAACATTGGCCAAACATCTTCCTTCATGCCAAATCACTCACCTCATCCTCCAATCACTTGTAATGATCCATACAAGGTTGATCAACCATCCCACTACAACTCCAACTACACAAACCCAATTCATCCATATCAACACAATGACTTTCTCCACATTACCACGGAAAAGCAAAAGTTCCGTGATGAAATATCACAAATCCGTGATCTTCGTGATCTCAATGCCATGCATCTTGCACAACGCAACAAAGGGCAACCTCCATCATCACCCTATAACAATTTCCTTCCTCACTCTCTCAACTTGGATCAAGTTACAAACCACACTCACTATTGCCCTTGTTTCATCTTTCTCCAAAAACAAATCCTTTACTTGAGTGAAGATATTTCTTGGATTGAATATCTCCTCACTAGACCTCATCCCATTCCACCCCTAACACGATACAATATCGTAAGGGCCACCACTTCCGCTCCATACCTCACTCCATATCCCTCTCCATCTAACAACTAAGCTTTATGCTTATGTTATCCTTCAAGCAAATAAAACAATCAACCATGAGTTGCAAGCAAGTCCAAGTGCTTTTTCTAGGCAATATACGACTATGACTTTTCATTTGTTTTATTATGATTAATATGCCTTAAGTATATTAAATGTTGTAATGCTTTCTATGATGTTTGAATGAATCTATTTTTATAACTATTGCTTTGCATGTATATTTGCCTTGTTCTTCTCTAATATTTTGTGTAGCCAAGATTTCCATAGCTCATTCCCTTGATGCTCTCAAATGAGGGGGAGTTACATCAAGGGGGAGCAATAACCTTTTTGATTTTACAAAAAGGGGGAGAAGAGAATATTAAACTCTAAATTCTTGTCTAAAAATTATTTTTAGACCTAATTCTTGTCTAAATAATGTCTTAAAACATTGTTAGCATATTAACAATGTCTCTATGTTTTGATAATTACAAAGCATAAACTCATTAATCTAAAACTTATGACGTAAACAAGTTTTTAGTGCTTAATATTTGTATTTGCTTCCATATCACTTAAGGTATGTAACGGGCTGAGATATGGGATTCACCCATATCCATTGTACTTAAACGTTTTTTGGAGTAATATATTTACCGGGTCGTTGACCTTTTACCCAAAAAAAACAAAGGGTTTATTACATTTCATGATCAAAGGAAATTTTTCTAATCACTAGAATTTTTATAAAATGTATTAAACATCTTATATCTTTTACAAAATTACTTTTGGAATTAAAAGAATATGTTTAATTTATTATAAATATATGATTTCAAATTTCCAACCAAAAATGGCAAATTCTATCCAGAAAAATATTCCCCACTAAAAGACAAGAAAAACCAACGTTCTGAAGGGGCGGCCCCCTTAATTCCTTAGGCGGCCCCCTTAATCATTAAGGGGACCGGCCACGCTCCAGAACAGTATTTTTCTCCCCTATAAATACTGGTTCACTCCTCAGAATTTTCTCACCTTTTGCACTTCTAAATTTTCTGATCTAGATCCATTTCTCTATTCTCTTATCCTTTGATCATAAGTGTATAATTCTTTGTTTCAAAGTGATCCAAACTTCATCCTCTCAAGTGCAAGAGAAGAATACTTCTATCCCTCAAGACAAGAAGTATTACAACTTATTGTGATCTCCACATCCAAGTTGTTGGTGCATCATCAAAGATTATTTACATTATTCTTTGTGAAGATTGTTGTGAATATTTGATTGTAGATAGTTGTGCTAGATATAGATTGTGTGATTAGTTAGTAGCTTGGTGTGAAGAAGAAAAGTTAGGAACTAGATTGGTGTGAAGAAGATAGGTGTGGAGTAGTTAGTTGTGAAGTATATTGATTTGAAGAAGTTGTGTAGAAGTTGTGACTTAGGTGTGATGAAGTTGTGGTGTGAAAAGTGGTGTGTAAATTGGTGTGTAAATTGGTGTGTACGGTTTTCTCCGCCATAAGGGAGCTTGTTGATATAGTGAAGAAAACTCTCGAGTTAGGTGCTCGGGGAGTGGAGTAGGGCAAGGAAGGTGTCCTTGTAGCGGAACCACTATAAATCTCTTGTCTCGCGGTTCGATCTTTCCATCTCTTACTTATTTCATTACTTATCATTGTTATATATTGTGAATTGTTAATTGTTTATATTGTAAAGACTTGAGATCACATATTATCGAATCTAAGTTTTCAAAAGCTAAGTAAACTCTAAAACTATATTTTATAACGAATTAAAAAGACGTAAAACTATTCAACCCCCCTTCTAGTTTTCCACAGTCGCCATATCAGTGCCCTTCACTTTGTGACTCTAGAACTCAATCTCCAGCTTCTTAACCTCATTTCTTGGGCAGTAAGTCTGAATCAGCAAAGACTTAAATTGCTCCCAAATCATAGCATAAGCCACATCACTCCCAACTGAATTTCAGTAATTGTTCCACCAAGTTAAAGCTTCATCCTTGAAAGTAAAAGAAGCAAACTTTACCTTCGCATTCTCCGCACAGTTGATGACATTGAACACTGACTCAGTTTTCTCTATCCACCTGACCAAGTAGACCATCCCTTCAGTTCCTCCAAACTCAATGGGTCCACAAATTCGAAATTCCTTGTAGTTACATCCATTAGCACGAACAGGTGGAAAAGTTCCAACAGAGTTTTTGGAATGATTTGACTCAGCTAGTAGCTCAGCAACTCGTTGCTCCACAAGTTGATTGATCATTGCTTGATCCACAATAGGTGCATTAAGTGGAACATGATCAGTGTCTCCCTGAACATCAACATTTTGATTCCTGTTGTTGCTGTTAGTAGTGTCCAGGTTATCAGGAGTAGGGGTTTCAACATTTCGAGTAGGTCGGCGTCCTCGGCGACCAGGGGTAGTCACTGCAGGACCAGTTCGGGTAGCTCTAACAGGGTTTCATCGTGGGGCCATTGATCTGAAACATCATACTAGGTTCGTAAGTCTCCGATAGAACTTATCATACGCTCAACAAGTATTGAATAAATGAAGCCAAGTCATGGAAAGAATATCAGCAATACACCACAAGACAACAATAAGGCGAATAGGAACTCAATTTCCATAACATCCAAAAATCACATAACATCATATAATAATAACCATCATCCATACAAATAGTGATCCAATATTGTTCCAAACAAGACGAATAACCAACTGAAAATACATCAAAATAAGATAACTAGCTTTTCTAACCGAACACTCCTCGGTGTAGAAAGCAACATAACCACATAATCCAACTATCTAGCCACGATGCTGGCGTAGGCTCCTCAACTCCTGCCTCAAACCATCTAGCTCTCTCCACAATGATCCTAACTCCACACTATGGGTGCCGCTATCTCTCTTGAGGTCTGCTACCTCCTTCTCTAGTTCAGTGTTTCTCTGCCACAGCTTGCAATCCGCCTCGCGAGCTGTGATGAAGCCTCTCTGTAAGCTCTTGATTTGCTTGTGAATCTCCATCAAACCTCTCCTCATCGCTGTCGTCCTGCCCACGATAGTAGTCATATCCACCCTCACCTCAGCAATAAACTCTCCAATAACCATCTCAAGTCGGTCAGACAACTGCGAGATCCTCTCGCCCTGTGTAGTAATCTGAGTCCACATCCTACTAGTCTCACCCAACTCTGCATGCTCAACAGAAACCTCAGATGGCGCGTCCGACTCCACGGGACTACCAGGTGGCAAATCAAACAAGAATGGATGATCAGGTGAAACAGGCTCTAATGGATGTATCGGGGAATCAGGCTCCTCAGCCTGAGCTGGCTGTGCTAGCAAACCATCATCATCAGGCATCTCCTCCTCCTGAGGATCATCCTCCTCCTCAGGGTCATCATCACCCTGCTCAGCCTCCTGAGGGTCATCAGCCTCGTCCTCACCCTCGTACTCCTCCACCTCCTCCTCGGAAGAGTACTCCATCAATCGTCGTCTCCTAACAGGTGAACCATGTAGTGATGGGGTAGGTGATCTAGGACGACGACGCAATGATGTAGGTGGTGCATCTGACAGAAGAGTGTGAGCGTCAAAGTGTAAAGGTGGTGAAGCAGGGCGTACCGTGCCGTAGCTCGATGGGTAAAACGTGGAGCCACACGAGCCAAAGCCTGATGAAGAGTAAGCTGTCTCGAAGTACCAGGGAGCCTTAAAGAAGATGAGGGTCCCTGCGTAGTAGGTACAGCAGGCGGTGCAGAAGTAGAAGCTGTCAGTGACGCAGTAGCTGAACGCATGGCAATCCTGTAAGGATCATCAGGAGCCATGGTGATCTGTGTTGGGCGAACAGGTGCAGTAAGAATATCCTCAGTAACTTCAAACGTACGGGAGGCCATAGTCTGTGACAACGGCGTAGGGTAGGTGTAAGTGTTTCAAAACAACTAAACCGCGAACTCAAAATATCGTATCAAAAATCATCATATAATTTCAATCATATAATCTTAATAAAGAATTTCAAATACCGCATTACTAAAACGTTTATAAAACAATTAAGCCATATAATTCCTCAAAACGCCATCATATCACTTAATCAATATATCCTATATCCTCCAATCATCTCAAAAATCTCATTTCAAATCATTATCTCATAATACCTAAAAAATCGAAGATGCTTCGGCTTGGCGGGCTGGCGGGCATTGGTCGAGGATCGTTTTCTATAAAAATAGGTTATAGTTTAGGTGTTTATTTACCTAGTTCTTTATAACCTTGGCTTTGATACCAATCTGTAACACCCCCCCCCCCCCCCCCCCCAAAAAAAATTTTGGTACATTGGAAGACTCAACAAGCTTTTAGGGTGCTACGGGGATTGGTATCCAACACAAGACATAAAAGAACGAGATCAAGTAAACATAAGAAAAACATAACCAAAACGGGGTTTAAAGTTTACATTTATCCCAAATTCATCCAAAGTCAGGCTCAAAAGAAATAAACATAGATCTTCAATTATATATCAAAGTTTTAGAAAATAGATCCATAACCAGGTGCCATAGCCAAGCCTTCCAATCCAAGCATCCAAATCACCACTTAATTACCTGAGAAAATGTGCTAAAAGTCAGCTTTCGCTGGTGAGATCATAGGTTTAAATTCATAATTCAATCAGGTGGACATATACGCAAAACGCTTGCTAGCTAGACTAGGGATTAACTCAAAACCTGCAGATACCCTCCGCTCCATCATAAATACACGGATACCCTCCGTAACAACATAAATGCACGGATAACCTCCGTAACATCATAAATACTCGGATAACCTCCGAAGTATCATAATCCTATAGGTGCACACTATAGTATCTAAATAGGCCAACCATAACTAGTCCACACACGTTAATACACTATGTGACTAATGTTGACAAATCATCCTAGTCCATAAGCATAGCAAGTTTTGAAAAATAAAAGCGATAATAGTCCACATAAAATAATTTGCACGTTTCACACCCCAAGTATTGAAAACAAAGTTCAAGAGTAAAAGCGGGGCTATGACTCACCTCAAGTCCAGAAATCAGCAAGAAGAAATCGGTAGAAGTAAGATGTATAGTAACTCAAATGTCGGCAACTACGGACTCGGCACTTCCTAACAATATCAACTCGTTCAGAAATCATTTCCTCAAAATCAAATATTCCCAAACCCGAACGTATTCCGTTTTACTTTCCAAAAATCCATTTCTCGTATTAATCTCGTTTTAGTTTGGAGTTTGACGTTTGGTATCCATGCGGGTGGTGGGTCGACACAACTCAAACCAAGAAGTCACAAACAAAAAGAATAATAAAACCATCTATAGGTCTAATATTAGTCCAATATATTATTTAAATAAACCATCGAAGTTTATCAAATCCGTCGATTTGGTAATCCCCCATATTTATTTACTTAATATATCACTCCAAGATTATACCCGAAACCTAAGACATATTGCACATAAAGTACTATATGGTATGTATAAAAGTTTAATAAATTCCCTAATTATGTCGTCAAGCTTACCAAATTCGTCAATTTGGCAACTTCACGAGATATTTAGTAATTCATCATTCTTGTAACATACCACAACCTATGGGCGTCGTAAGATACGATGCCCATTAATATACTCAATTTATATAACTAAATAGCTCTTATTTAACCCGTCGATTAAATAAGTTACGTAGTTATCGCAAGTGAATATATTAATCGCCTCATATCTGTGACAACACAAACGTCAAAAAATAATAATATAGTCCACTTGGACTCAAGTGACCACGACCCCGTATAACTCGATAGTTTTCCTCGTTTATTTAAAAGAAGTTATTTTATTCAATATTTATTCAACGTCAAAGATTTCATCGTTATTTATAGTCATTTAATTATAATAACGCTCCAGACATTTATTACACTACTTTCATAGTATAATATTTATCGTCACGTTATTATAATATTACTCGTGATCGTTTTATTTTTAATATACGCATTTATATATTTATATATACGTTTTTCACGTCTATATACTTATATAAACGCTTATATCACCAATAATATTATTACGAGTTTTATTATTAGTGTTTGATTATAAATACTTATCGAGTCATATGAGATGGTCACATGTCCGAGTCATCACTCTCGGCTCATTGTCCAAGTCGAAAATAAAGTAAACAAGTCAAAGTCAAGCAATCCAACTCCGTCCAATCAATACCCATAACACGTGCTACAACAATAGGGTCCGACTACGGTACCCGACTAACCTATCTCCGTCATCTAATTTGACCGTCTCACAATCGGTCCCCAATTCATATCGCCAACACAATCTCCACAATACCAAAATTTATTTAATTGCCGAGACCATGAGGTTTCGACCTCACCATTACCTTTGGTCCACAACGTAAGGACAACAACAATAACAATAGCAACAATTTAAATAACAAGAAGAATAGCAACAAGATCAACAAGTATCCATGTTAAGGAGATGACCAAACCACTTGGTCTCGGGTCACCCCTAGTCGGCTACAACAAAGCCGAGAGACAACCCCAAGACCCAGATGGTCTTGGCTTGGCTCTATCGAGCTACAACAACCAAACGGACCCCTTGGGTCTTTGGTGTCACGACAACAACAACAACAACATGAAACGAGAGACCCTTTTGGGTCTCAGCCTGATAAAACGAGCCACAAAACGCGACCCCGAGACCTCAAGGGTCTCGGTTATGCTCAATCCGAGCATCAATCCAACCGAGCAACATCAACCAATCAAATCCAACCACAAATTCGAACCCAAATCGACCCAACCCGGATACCAAACAAGTTTTCATCATCAAAATTCTTTTTCCCACTATTATCTTACAAAACCCATCTAAGAAAAACCATATACCCACGGCTTAGGTATCAAATCGAGACACACGAGTGAAAACTCGTGTCACTCACCTTCAAAATGACTCCAAGATTACATTTCTTCAAAAACCCAACAAGAAAATATAAGAAAAATGGTGTTTAGGTGGCGGTGATGGTGCGTACGGGGTGATAGGAGAGGTTATAGGGCGCGTGAGTTATACCAAAAGATAGATCGGAACGAGATGGTTAAGATGGTGGTGTTATCTTGGACGTGGGAGTGGCGGTGGTGGCTGTGGTGATGGTTTAAGGTGGCGGTGGTTATGGTTAAAATGAGGGAAAGAGAGAGAGATATTAAAGATAGTGTTTGTTTATGTTTGTGTTGGTGTGTGGTGACAGGAAAACCACAAAGATGATTTGTATATTACTCTATAATAATAATAATAATAATAATAATAATAATAATAATTTTTGGGGACCACGCTGTTTCGTGCGCAGGTATAGTTGGTATTAAACATCGGCATAATGTTGTGTGCGATATTCTTGTCGATATATGTTCTCGATCTGGGATTTCAGCTCGTAAGGAGGTTGATATTGGGCTTCATGGAGAAAGGGACACACCCTTACGTCCAGCTGATATGTTACTTTACTCTTGGGATGGTGGGCTTGATGTTTGTGTTGATCTTACAGGATCGTCACCTTTGACGCGTTCGTGTATGGTTGGTTTTATGCCCGGTCGGGCGGTTATTGAAGCCGCACAACGTAAACGTGTCAAGTATGCGGCTAAATGCGCTGATATCGGATATGGGTTCCTCCCCTTTTCATTCTCTTATTTAGGAGAACTTGAAAAGGATGCAGTGATCTTATTAAAGCGTATTCGACGATTCTCTATGACCCAAGACATTGGAGCACGTGTTGCTCCACATATTTTTAGTAGGATTGGTTTTGCTATAGCTAGAGGTGTGGGGGCTCAGTTAGTCTCTCGGCTCCCCACTAATTTCTTATAAAATCCTATTTGTTTTTCAATAAAGTGATGTTTATAATAATAATAATAATAATAATAATAATAATAATAATAATAATAATAATAATAATAATAATAATAAGGTGGGTGAGGTAACCCGGTGTAAAGTACACGGACCAAAACCCGAAACTTATTAAAAATACCAACACTCTCGAACCGAGCTCGTTCTCGAAACTCTTTAAAACTCCATGATACGTTCCGTAAATAAATAAATATATAGTTGAACCGTAATTCAAAACATTAAATGTTGTTAGGTTATCTAGTGCCGGAGTCAACGTAGTGCCAAATGGAAATCTCAAAATAATTCACCACATATATATCCATATCGAATCATTAAAGTAAATCTCAAATTCCATAAAGATTTTAAATATAATCAACCATAATATAGGTTTTACAAGTTCGTTACGAATAAAATTTCAAATATAAATTTATAAACGAACTTTTAACGTAATGCGGGTTTTTAAAATGGTTCACTAATTTGCCAATTGTCACAATTTAAATGTATTTTTATATGAAAAATCTCTTTTAGTCATGTTATCAAACACTTTGTGTGCACTAAATATGACTAAGATGCTATCTTTAACGCGCGATATCTCACTCATATCATATTGGATTTTAGTGATTCAAATTTCTGGGTAAAAAATGGCCAAGAAGCTACAACTTTCGTGTTTTAAGTTTTGCAAAATTCGGCATTTAAACTAGACAAAATTAGAGCCGAAAATGCTAAAATTTTCAAGAAAATCAACACCCACTTAAAATGTTGGAAAAAAAGTTCCGATTCATATATTATAATGCATACCAAATTAAAGAGAATTAAATTCTAAAAATTATGGTGAAATCGGTTTTTTATAAAATTTTGTCGTTTGAGCGTTATTTACATTTGAAGTTTGAGGTGAAATTAGAAAAACGTTATACCCCCCATAACTGAAAATGTTAATAAAAAAAGGAGGGAGTGAGTGGGTGTCATGTGGCACTAAGTGATTGACTGTGCAAACCTTTTAGACTTTTTAATTTTTATTTTGCCAATTTCACTAACCAAACTATCTCATCTTTTTAAGAAATTTATATAATTGGAAACTAGACTCAAAGCACTTGATTTTAGATTCAAGAATCATGTCAAAACAGCTATTTTTCATTAAAATATCCACCAAACAATCTGACCTAAGGTTTTATATACTGAGCTGTTTGAAAATAACTTAGACTATATCATGTTTAATCATCAACCATGCATGCAAAAACGACCCAACTAACTCTCCCAGCCATTTTATATGAGTCTTGACACTATTTTAATACAAAAATCTCAGTGGTACACTTGATCTAACAACCTCTTTTATGCATGAACTTGAAAATGAGATACAAGTCAAAATAACTAGACTTATGAACTAGTTTTCTTGCACCAATCTAAAACCAATGTTACAAATCTACTAACCATAGTTTTTATACATTTTTATGACACAAATAAAACTGTTTTACCATAAAAATCATTAATCTAAAAATATTATATAAATTGATGAATAAAAGTGTAAGAAAAGTTTAGAAAACTTTCTTTATAAAAAGATTTGGTACAAGAGAAACACAAGTCTTCTTGTACCAAGGAAACTAACTTTGGAATAAGCTCAAAATTTGTAAGATGATGATGTTTTTGGGTGGTATAGGACACGACACCAAGAGAGGAACAAGAGAGAGCAAAACCAGTAGTGTAGGTGAAAAATGAAGACAAAGTGTGTTTGTAAGGTTTATATATGTGTTATGATAAAAGGACAAGTGCTACTAACACTTAACAAGTGTTAATGAGGTGTTAATATGCGTAAGTAGGTTGTGTCATAAGATTAACTATGCTAAGTGTCAAATGGATAGGATTTAAAGAGTGTGTATTAGGTTAGTTTACGGGGTAGATTATACCCTAAGACGTCTTAAGTTTAAAACGTAAACGCGTAGTTGTAAACTTGTAATATCGGGTTATACTTTAAAAGGCGTATACATCAAATGGACCAAGTTTTTAAGTGTGGGTGACACAAATTATATTAAATTAGTTTGAGCATATTCTTAACCATTTAAATGGCGTTTAAATAAGATCCTAGTTTGAAGGCGCATTCTTAAACAATGTTTCCTAATAAATAAATATTTTAAGCACGAAATGACCCAACAAGCACAACATGGACCGAAAACAAGTATTTCTGGTCTGAGACGTTAAATAAACTCTATGGTTCTCAACCGGAGTTTAACGGTTGTCACAACTTGTGCCTTACAAGTAGAAATACATTTCTAGTATGGTACATGTCTTTTAAGCATCGTATTGATTTCAACCATTAGGTTACAAATACACTCAGATCTCCACTCATAAGTTACACGAGTTTTACAAAACTTAGCATTTATTTTATCACATAATCTTGAACATACCCTACCTACGAAAGAACACAGAGGGCCTGCTTACCAAATCAATAAGGAAGTAATAACACGTATACATACTTTCTTCGATGATGAACAGCCACCATCGACGCCAACTAGGATTGGTATAGAGAATTACGGCAAATCCCAATAAGTACACTACCCATGTTGCACTTAAACTACCAAAGAACCATATTATATCAACATCATACCATTTCCCGCTTTCTTTAGCTGATGGAACATCCCTTGATGGAATAGTCACTGGTGAAGTACTGGCACATTTCTTCTCAAGCGGGTCTCCACAAAGAAGTGGATTCCCTCTGTAGCTCTCTGCGTTAAAGGTACTAAACTGTCCTTTCATATCTGGGAGTCTGCCCGATAGATTGTTGTAAGAAACATTTAAAAAAGCTATATAAGGGAGGTTAGTCAATTGTGATGGAACATTGCCACTTAAACCATTTGAAGATAGGTCTAAACTCACCAGATTGGCAAGATCTGATAACTCTTCTGGGATAGAACCCGTCAACTGGTTGAGTGAAAGGTTCAACACACAAATTTGGGTTAATGACCATCCCAATCCTTGTGGTATTTCACCTGTCAGTTTGTTATTTGAAAGATCTAATCCTCTCATATAATCTAGGATGTCACCTCTGTAAAAGCGAGACATCCTTTTTATTGTAAAATGAACTTCGTAACTTGTCTCCAAGATGATAACGCCGTCATGGTCAATAGGAGACCAGCTCTTTAAAGTACTTGAATACAGATAAGAGGAACTCCAGGAATATTTGGTTTTTTGTTTGTAAGAAAGGGAACTAGGACCAGCAATAGATTGTAGGCAAGGAGGTATTGAGCCAGAAAGCGAGTTACCAGATAGATCGATCAAAGTCACATTTCTCAGTTGGCACAACTGCATCGGAATAGAGCCACTAAATTTGTTTTTCCCCATCAGAAGAATCCTTAAATTGGATAAAAGACCTAGAAACTCCGGAATCTTTCCCGACAAGTAATTGTTGCCAATATCCAAAGTCAAAATGCCAATCATTGTTTGGAAGGTTCTGGGAATCGATCCTGTGAATCTGTTAGATCCTAAGTGAAGATGTTTCATCCATTGCAAATCTAAGCATGAGGGGATGGACCCTGAGAGAAAGTTTTCTGAAACGTCGAGAAAGACGAATGAAGCTATTCCACAAGGCAACTTTCCTTCAAACCTATTATTTCTAACTGACAGTGTACTTAAGGAAATTGAGTTGCTCATCCAATCAGGCAACACTCCTGAAAACAAGTTATTGCTGATATCTAAGGACCATAACTGAAAACTTTTGCTGGCATCATTTTCAATTTTACCCGTGAAGTAGTTATTGTTTAATAGAAGAAAATTAAAAGACCAATGCAAACTTAAATTTCCTGAAAGTACATCTCCACTCAATTTGTTGTATGATAGATCAAGCACACCAAACGGACGATTATCTGTAAACAATTCTTGTGGCACTTCTCCGGATATTTCGTTATCAGATAAATCCAATATGATTAAAGCACTCATATTGGCAATTGATGATGGGAAATCACCACTTAAAGCATTCCTTGATAAATTTAGAAAAGTCAAATCAGGAAAAAACTTTCCTATATCACTCGGTATAGTACCTATTATGTGATTTCCGGATATATCCAGTTTCCCAAGATGAACATTTCTGTACGGTGGCATACGAATTCTATCACCAAATGAGTTGTTCCGCAGAGATAAGACTTCCAGCATTGTATTGTTGTTAATTAACCAAGTTGGAAATGGTTCATCCAAGAAGTTGTGAGACAGGTCCAATACGCGTAACTTGTGTTGGGAACGTAGAAATGAAGGAACAACTCTTCCTTTAGCCCTATTCACATTGCAGTTCGATAACAAAAGAACTTTCAACTGAAACATTGGAACCCAGCCTATAGGCTCTTGAGTTTCCACCTCAAATTTGTCATTGTCGCTTATGAATTCAACTACTTCAAGTTTGCTATGATTGGCGAATGAGGAAAATGAGAGGGAACCTTCAAACTTATTATGACTAAAATCAAGGTACTCGAGAGATGTGAGATTAGAAATGAGTGATGGCGGAATTATTCCCGAAAACTTGTTTGAAGAAATCTCAAACAGCTTAAGAGATGTAAATTTGTCGAAACATTGAGGGAGGTTTCCCTCAAAATTGTTTGCATGCAGATCCAACTCTTGGAGTTTCTTCAACTCGCATAAACCTGCCAGAAAAGAGAACGTATAGATATTACTTTTAGGAAGAATCAATATGTTGTATGTAACTTGAAGTAAAGGGACTCTCACTTACACACATTATTTGCTAAGTAAATTTAAAATATTTTGTTACATTTGAAGTAAACTTTCCATATAAAAATCATATTAATTGATTATCTAAACATAATCAAGCATAGAAGGTTATGAAACTATGTAAGTAATTACCATATTCAGGTAGTGCGCCATAAAAACTGTTTCCAGCAAGAGATAAAACTTGAAGTGATGACATTGCCTGTATTTCTGTTGGAATGCTTCCAGTTAGATTGTTGAAGCTCAGGTCTAGGATCTTTAGATTGGTGAAAGATGCCAAAGCTACATGAGAATAACAGTTAATATATTTTTTCCACCTTAAAATTATAGTAATATCTAAAAACTAGTATTAACAAAAAAAAAGTACTCACCTTTCATTGTTAGTTTTCCACTAAACATGTTACCCTTCAATATTAGGACCTCTAAACTAGGCATATCCTGGAGTTCTGACAACAAAGCAATTATGTAGTAAATGCAATTGAAATTAAACCACTCTTTAAAAGGATGAACTTTGATCAAGTGTATACGTACTTTCCTTAATCTCTTAAGATGAAATGAAAAAAGCAATGGGCATTACAAACCTTCAGCAAGAGCTGCAGCATACAACATACTCGAGGATATGGATAAAAACCTGAGGGATGGAAAAGCACCCAAAAACCTCATGGTGTCTGAGCGTAAGAAATTCCCATTTAAGGTCAAGTGCAATAGACCACTCATTGTTCCTGAGATCACAGGCAATGTGAATCAAATGGCCTTCTATTTCAAGCATTTTATATCTTATACATTCCTAAATGGGTAAATGCGTTAACAAATGAGGTTTTCCCAATTCAGATTACATGGGGAGGGGCAACTTATTTTGACTCATATGTAAGCAGCTTTACCGGGTTAATACCGCTACCATTCTCGCCCTTCCCTGGCGACCCCCAAATATATATCCTATACATTCCTACTAGTATCAGATTGTTTATTTATTTATTTATTTATTTGTTTGTTTTTTTTTTTGATTTTTCTTGAAATAAAACTATTATAATCATTAAGATCACATGTGATTATAATGATTATTATGCGTAGGGAGTGTACTTTTTATTAAAAAAAATATAACAACAAAAACAACAACAACAATAATAATAATAATAATAATAATAATAATAATAATAATAATAACTTCTTGTAAAATTCTATGGGTTTCTAATAAAGTGATGATTTTTATAATAATAATAATAATAATAATAAAAGAGTGGGAGCCCAGTTAGTATCTCAGCTCTCCACTAACTTCTTGTAAATTCTATGATTTTTTAATAATAAAGTGATGTTGATAATAATAATAATAATAATAATAATAATAATAATAATAATAATAAAGTGTAAATACGTAGAAATGGTAGAAACACAAGATAAACCTTTTAAACAATAATTAGATAAAAGAATAGAGAAGTCATTACGAAGCTCTCTTAAAGGAGAATGCAAATATAAAAGTGCTAGTAATATAAATAACACATACTTATATTTATTTGTGTCCAAAGTTGGTTAAAAGTCACTTTTACTAGCAAGATTTTCAACATTAGTGATAATCACAATCAATGACTCATACAATCAATGACTTAGTAATCATATGATAATCGAATTTTAGTTTGTGATTATTCGAAAAATCACAAATATTACATGTAGCTTCTAAAAGTATTTAAATGAGAAGCTAATTTTTAAAAGAATTCGTTTTTCTTATTAGAAGAATTTTGGGATGATTATTTGTAAGTTGCTAGGAAGATTGATACTGTTATTTTAACCATACCCTATAACGACATACAACCACATAAAACATTAATTACGTTAATTGGTGCAGCAAAAGCATGTGACTAATAAGAGGTTAAAGCATATATAGTAGTCTAACCATTATATACTAGTGAGTTAAGGCCACAGTTTCCCATGTCGAGTGTTCGTAGATTTTTCAGTCCGGTTAATTCTGCATAAAAAGAGCTAATATGTTAGATTGATGAATTATTTATTCTTACGGTTTTTTGTATATAAGGATCATGTAAGTACACATGCCTTGAAAGGGGAATGAGCCTGCTAATGAATGAGAACCCCGAAGATTAAGAGTGTTGAGTGATGGAAGTGCACTTAAACATGATATGATGTTCTTGCTGAAATTGGATTCCCTAAGAGATATACTCTTCAACCTTTTTAATCTGGTTAGCCTCTTACAATCTGCAAAATAGTACAAAATTCTTATAGTAACCATGATCTTCAAATTTTTAGTTATTAGTAAATTTCACAAAAGTTTCCATATCTGGAAAATAAAAATCTCGATTTACCTTGGTTACTGGTATTCAACCACAAGTTACCACTTAAATCCAACTCTTCAAGGTTTCTCAGAGAAGCTATATCTGCCATATGTTAAAAAATATAATCAGGTCTTATCAAGGGTATTTTTAAAGCAAGCTAGTTTTTTCATTTGTTAGGTAATTTGGGGTCACTATTTTGGTTAGGTGATGTGGCCCCTGTTTTATAGTTACTAATTACTTTATGATACTGATAAACTATGTTGCACGGAAACGCCGTCCTGGTGCCGTCTCCCGTACCGGAAACGTTTCGGAAACGGGAAACGCCTAGAAACGCCCGGAAACGCGCCGGAAACGCGAGGTGTTGAGCAGGAACCGTTTGGGAAACGTTTCTGGGCCTTTTAAACACGTTTCTGGGCCATCGTTGGTGTCGAGAAACGTCCTTTTATTCGATGAAAATTTTTCTGCGTCCACCATCGTTGGTGGTTGCAAACTTGCAGTGGTGAAGAAGACTTTTATTGGAGAATATATATAAAAATAGAGAGATGTAGAAGACATGAGAAAGAGTGTTCATTTCTCGGGAATAGAGAATATAGATTAAAAAAAGAATGCTATTCCCAATATGCTACTAGTAGTGTAGTACACTGTAGTTCTGGTTTTATTTATTTTATTTATCTACGAACATGTACTTAGTAAATTTTAAATGTTATTGATATAGTTTTGTTTAAAATTTAAATATTACTGATGTACTCATAGTAATTTTATTTAAGAAACGTCTAAATGGTTTTAAATTTGTATGGACTTTCAAATAAATCATTTGTATGTGGATAAATATAGTTTTGTAGTCATGTTGATATTTTTTTAAAGTAATGACATTTTGATGATTAACAATGTGATGTTTATTTATTTTATTGTTAATTATATATAAAATTATATAAAATACACAAACGTTTCTAGCCGTACCCGTTTCTTAAATTTTGGGACATTGGCGTTTCTAAATACCCGTTTCCGTCCCCGTCCCCATTTCCGTATCCGTCCCCGTGCAACATAGCTGATAAACAAACTACAATAGTTACCTGATAGCTAATTATCATGCACCACAACGATTATGTCTAATAACAATGAACATATCCAATATACGGAGTAATGAATATATTACTACAATGAAAAGCTTTGTTATGCGTCATAGACACAATGCCAAATCATTATGCAAACTAAATATACAGACAAGTGGAACAAACAACTCAAATGATGCATTTAAAACAACTAGCTAAATGGTCAAATGATCTAGCTCATATCATGTATGATCATGTGCAACCTACTACTACGTACGTTCAAGATTTTTATAAACACATGGATACCATAAAATACGAACCCCAACCTCCGGCAACATAGAGCTCAATGGGTGCAATTGAACCCAGCCACTTACTAGATTTTTTTATTTTATTTTTTTATTTTTTATTTTATTTTTTTTTAAATATGTTTTTATAGTCATATTATAGCATTATTTATTTTTGAACCCACTTATATGAATCCAAATGCTATAAACGAGTTTCATTATTAACCGCGTGTTGCTGTAAACTGGTATATTTTATCTTATTGTGATAGCCAAAAAAACCTATAATTTCTAGAGGAAAGAAACATCATCTTGATATGCATAAGACTTGCACGTATAAATAGTTAACACATTGTTTTGATGAAAATATATTAATAGAAAGATTGGTATATTAAGTTCAAATTGTTATCTAAATGCACTAAGCTAACATATTAGCATTAATTTGAATTACTATTCTATTAGGATTTTTTTTCTATTATAAATAGGGGTTAAGTTTATGAGTCTGGATTCTTATTCCTGATTTGGTATTGATAAAAACAAGTCGAGAATTGTTTTCTCAAACCCTGTGGTCCAGTAAACCATATTACTCCCAACGTAAAGTTTGACATTACTTAATTGTCTAAAACCTATAGCATCACATTACATCATATATATTATTGATGGATTAGAACGTGTCGGTAGTCTGTAAAAATTATTAGGCGTATGTATTAGCGACAAATATATCCGCACAATGACCTTTGCTTGATTTAGGAATTTGTGACATATTTGCCAAAAAAAACTAGTCCTGTGTGAGATCTGGCGCTAAATGTTGATTTGTTTTTAATGTTTTTTTGACCCACCGTTATTAATCCATTGGCAAAACCCATATTATTTATAAACTTACGGAAGATTTACCAATGATTTACCCACATATTTCTAATATCACAAATGTTTCGTGACTATTCCTTAATTTTTCATTTATTATTTACTATTTTCTTTAATAATCAAATTACTTACTGCAAAATAAATAATATGGGATGCTAGATAACCTTGATGCGTATCACGTACCATGAGGTGGAAATGACCCAGATAAAATATTGCCGCCAAGATCCAGGTGTTTAAGCGAAGGGATAATTTTCAAAGATGATATAATGCTTTCATTAAAACGATTGTTCCTAAGATTTAACCTTTCCAACTTATCTAATATGAAAGCTTTCTCAAGGCCTGCATTGAAGAAGATCTCTCTTAGTTAAATTATATATATCGCCGTGTTGCAAAATGGGCCGGTATGTGAGAGAGATGACTATACTGGCCTCTTGGGCTAATGGTTTTATCGATTACCTTGCAATTTAAAGGCATCACTGAAGTTGCAGTGGCTTAGATCCATCCTTTCCAAATTTTCCAAAGCTGCAAATTCTGGAATATATGTAAAGCTTGTATAAATATCTTTCAAATGTGCACAGGTGCATGCATGATAACTTAGAAAAATTAAAAGGAGAAATGTAAAGATAGAAAACGTGCCTTTGGCAGGGAAATAACCATTTAAGCTGGTGTAGCTCAGATCCAATATTTTAAGTGAAGCGAGTGTAGTCAAAGAAGGAAGGATATCATTATCGATGTGAAAATTTGAACTGAGGTCCAATATCTCTAGTTTCTTTAAACTCGACAACCTTTCAAGTTCTGCAAAACAAAAAAAATGGGTTTAACAAGGACATCCATGCCTTTTGATGTAAAAAAAGCTTTACGTTTGAGCAAAGAATAATACAAACTTCATAAAAATATTACTTAGCAAATTTGAAATAAAATAACTTAGCAATTTAGTATATGCTACCTTTGTTTAGAATTTCATTTTCAAGATAGTTCAAGGACAAATTGAGATTTCTCAAATCTTCAAAAGGAAGAAATACGGAAACATTCAATGGCCACAATTTTGCTGTAGGGTCTTCAATCGTAAAGGTCATGTCGTCATCCAAGTTCCTTTTAAGATTGTTCAGAAAAAGTGTAGTCACACGACCATTGGTTGTGTTACACTTGACCCTCTCCCAATCACAACACTCGCCATAATTAACCCAAGTGGGAAGAACATTGTCAGCTTCAATATCGTATGAATTCACAAGGGAGGCTTTGATTGCCAATAGGGCCTTTCTTTCTTCTTCTATACAAACAGTTTTTGCACGTTGCACCAGAAAAACAGTTATCAGCAACCAAGATAACCATAATTTATGCTCCATTTTTTAGACACTCGCGAGTCAGGTGAATAATATTCTCTCTGAATTGCCTGTTGTTAGGTTAGCTCTTATATAGAAAATAATAAACAATAAAGGTTCACATTATCAACTGCTACGTATGATATCTTTGAAGTTTGAACAATCTTTAGCAATGTTTAGCAATGACTAGTATGCATTTATTAAGAAAATATTTGTTTGACCATGCATGCATATATTTAGAAAATATTTGTTTGACCATGCATGAGCTGCCACAACATTTCTGAATGGACGTCCCTTTTAAATTTTACTGTATGAGTACTATTCTAAACATAAAAGATTCACATTATCAACTGCTACATATGATATCTTTGAACAATCTTTAGCAATGTTTTAATACTCGGTTCGACTCTACTGGTTCAACCGGTACATGATATAATGGCTGGTCCGCTGTTAGTGTATTTTTATGAATTATATCCGGAATGTCTGGTTTTAGCTGGCCGGTCGGACGAATGGACCAGAAGCAGGCCGGATTAACATTTATTTTTGGTTAAAATGATAAAAATGTTCACACCAAGGCTGTTTGATAGAATTACTCCATCACAAGTTACAGTTACTCTAAAATTTCTCGACATAGACTAACTTATGTGATCATAAACAAGGATGAAACTAGGGGGCCCTGGGTGTCACAAGGCTGAAATTTTGTTTCGTAGTGCTAATTTTTGTAACTTTTAAGTGTGGTGGTGTGTTTACTGAATCATCAACAAGCATGTGTAAAGTAGTCAGTTTTCAGTTAAGTTTTTACGTGTTGGTGCTGTTTTTGCTCTGTTTTATATCTGGTCCATCCACGGTGTATATGTAAGCATTCATATAAAAAGTTGGTTACCATTTCATATACTAGATGATTTTGATGTTATTCAATTGGTGGTGCTATATGAATTCATAAAATTTGTTTCTGCAGCTGTTGTGTATAATTACTGAAAACCAAATAGTTTCTATGCTTTGCCGTTGAGCCCAAACTAGAGGTGGCCAAGCGATCCGGTTCCGGAACCGTAACCGGATAATTATCCGGAACTGAATCCGGTCAACACCGGTTCCGGCAAGATCCGGTCCGGTTCCAAAATTATCCGGCGATTCGTGTCCGGTTCTACATTTTTGATACTAGATCCGGTTCGGAACCGGATAATCCATCACCGGTTCGCGATCCGGTTCCTGGGAACCGGTTCCGATCCGGTTCCAACAGTTCATTTGTTTTCCTGCATATTCTTTACAGTAGCAGGAGGCTAGCAGCTTTCCAACTGCAATATAGCCATTTTTCTGGGTTTTTGACCATTTTCCAACGGATTTGTCCCCCCTTTTGTCCTATTTTAACCTCCTAAACATTCCTATAAATACCCTTGATGATTTTGGTTGAATCACAACAATCGGGAAGCCCACTGTGAAGAAAAGAGCACCGGTTCTTTGGAACCGGTCCGACCGGATATTGGGACCGAACCGGATTGGAACCGATCCGGAACCAGGTAGACCGGTCCCTGTTTTTAGACCCCGGATCCGAAAGGAACCGGATCGGATTGGAACCGGATCCGGTTCTTTGACTTTGACTGCTGAACCGGATCGGATTGGAACCGGATCCGGTTTTTGGCGGAACCGGCTTTTGGCCACCTCTAGCCCAAACCATAAATTTCTAATTGGTTGGTCATTGAAGCGTGTTAAGTTGTTAATTGCTTTACACAACATTTTATTTAAGAACAAAAGCTACTTGCAGACTAGCGTGGCAGATTGGTTTAATTGACTTAATAATATATTAAACGTCAACATCTAATTGCATAGGTATATGATCTCATAGCTTGTAATGAACACGAAAGAGTCAAGTCTACTATACTATGACGAAATAGTTTAAGTAATCAACATATCAAATGTTTTGCTTATAGGGCTTCCTTCATATGTTGAAGATTGAATCTAAGCACAGGGAGGAGAGGAAACCAGGTGACAATTTGACCAGGTACATTTGCAAAAAATTATACAAAACAAGGAACATAATCTTTTTAGACCATGTGCATTTAGGAAAAATCGAAGTTTTTTACAAAATTTACCACGCCGCAAAATCCCATGGGTGTCCCAGGACCCACCCACCCTGGTTTCGTCCCTGTCTAAGGACATGCATTGTGCAGGAGTTCCATGTCATCTTTTGATAAGAAGTCAACTTATATAGTTTATGGACAGTATGTCATAGTCATAGGTTGAAATTTCTAGATGTTTGGAAGAAACCTCCCTAGTTGACAATTGGCTTTAATTTAGTAAATACTGTGACCAAAAAAAAAGTGTGTATTTGCATTACTAGAATTTCATTATTTTGGCTTATTGAGTTTTTCCTAGAGTAATAAGGTAGTATGCAATTAATTAGTTGTTCTCAGCATCTAGAAAAAGAAGCAAGAATTTGAAAATCTGGGAAAAGAACTCGAGAATTTACCTTTCTATTGTTAACAACAAAAAATTTACATTCTGGCAAGATCAAACGTAGAAATGATGTGCACCCCTCGGTAAAACCACCTTCCAGAAGAAACACCAACAAAGCTACTCCGATAAGATTTAACCCTAACCCTATACTATCCAAATTAATTTGCAATTACCAAGCTATCACAGAACACCACAAGCCAATAGGACTATTGGATAAAGGCTATAACGTAGCCCTCGCTAACACCTTAATAGTGATGAAATGATAATCCAAATGAGAAATGGTCCTAACCAAAAGAATCTGTACCCTCCTGCGTTTTGCCATTGTATTTTTTGGAGTGGAAAAAAGGCCGAGTTCCAACTATTATTCCATGCCCAGAAACTTTAGCCTGATCATTCAAAGTGATGTTGTTGGTATCTGTGACACAAAAAAAAAAAAAAAAAAAAAAAAAAAAAAAACCTGTCACCAGGTATCACCGTTTGGAGAGATGTGTCCATTCACTAGTGATTCTTCTATAGCAACGACTCTGTTACATAAATAACAATTTTCTGTCGTGCCTTTATTCTGAAAAGTCACACTTGTTTTGCTCCTTGCTCACATGTTATTGCTTCATGGTAACCATTTACTTGAGAATGGATTGTGACCCTTGACTAATAGCGACGGAGCAGAGTGTTGATCTCTTGTCGCTAACCACCATTAATTATACAACAACAACTAGAAATTCACTTTTATTTTAATCTTATCCATATGCCGGACATTATTAAAAAAAAAAAAAAAAAAAAAAAAAAAAGTCTTTGCTAGTAAAACTCGATCCAAAACACTAATTTAAACTTGCTATATTTAAAAATTTTCCAGAACGTGTATCGGATACGCTTAGTCCTATAATCTTGTGTTACATTCTTTACACAAACCTCTAATGGCCGCTATCTGAAATTCATTATATACCAATAATGCTCTGTTTTGGACGGTTTGTAGGTCTTTGTCACACCCCGTCTAAGGCGGAAACACGGGATGTAACCGAGAAAGGCACATTGTGTAACATCATAGATTCATACCTTATAATTATTACAATGATAGTTTACAACTTGTACAAAATGATTATTGTCTCATATATGATAGAAAAAACATGTCTCTTTTGAAACCTTGTTGTCTTGAAAACATAGTAGCAAAAAGACAAATAGTCTGACCCCAATAAACGTGCCTTCAAATACATTAATAATGATCCACCTGAAAATGGTACTAGAAAACGTCAACATAATGTTGGTGAGCTCGTAGGTTTGAAAGTTAAACCACGAAGCTGTGAATCATATAGCGTAGGACAATAGTGAGCAAGATGTAAGCATATATGCATATAGTTGAAACACAGCGTTAGCGACAACTGAACCTACCAATAGTGTTACACACGTGTTACTCATAGTGGGGAGCTACCCCTGATAGTACTATCAATTCGTTTCGGCTCCAAACGGAGTTAAACAGTTGCGCATACATGTTACACAAATTTAGCATCACAATGAGTCACATATAGCAATCAAACACACATATTGTCCAAAAACAGAAAACATTGTATCACAGCATGAAAACAGTTAAAACAACATTTGAGTACCATTTTCCCCCAAGGAAAAACATTATGAAAAAGGGGCTACGAGAACTCACCTCAGTAAGGCAGTCTGAATAGAGTAAAGTCAAATAGTATAAGTGTGCAGCACCAACACGCGACCTAGATTAGTATGACAATTTTAGTTTACAGTTTCAGGTTTAAAACTCGATGAAGTTTAAATAAGTTTAAAAGTGTTTATGTTATTGTTGCTTGTGTGGCAGCATTTAAGTTTGAAAACAGCTTTTAAGTGTTTGTAAGATTGGCTCGTAGAAGTGTATACAATAATAAAAGTATCAAAGACGAATAACTCTACGGTTCGACGGTAATCGAAGGATGATGTACGGAAGGTAATTCACAAGTAGATGATAGACGATGTCGGATTATAAGAATATCGTTTAAAAGCTAAATATTAGTTAATAATAAAAGTGTGTAGAAATTATATTCCGAATAATAGTTTTACCAAAAGAGTTTGTAGAAAATCGGGCATAACCCATGTACACGTTTTAGTCTTCTCAAGATAACCAAAGGTTATAATTTTTATAGTTGAGAACTAACCGTTTTATATTATTTGGTAAACTAAAAAAAAGTGTTCTTTTATAATTTGAAATATGTCACGATAATCTCAGACAAGTTAAGATAGGCGATATAAATGAAAGACCTAAAAAAAATTGAGTTGAAACTTATATTTTTAGTCTAGTTTTTAATAAGTTTTAAGTATATAGTAATAGTTTTATGAGATGAGTATATTTAGTTTTGATTGAAAAAAATTATGTTTTAGATATTGGTTTAGAAAATAAGCCGCAAAGATCATGATCGAATAAATTGAAATAAGCCAAGAATCAAATCGTGAATTGATACGTCGAAATAAGTCGGAATCAACAAAGCAAAACAAACACCCTCGTTGGGCTCTCGGTTGGGCTGGGCCCAGCGGCCTTTCGGCTTGCGCGAACACAAAACCCAAACACGACACAACTCGACCCAAATTACTTAGTTCAAAACCATGTTAACCAATATATTTAGTCCAAACCATTTAGTCCCATTAATTTTAGAAAATTGCAAAATTTGAGAGTAAAAACCAACTACTCAACTAGCACTCTTACTGTTTGATTAAGTGGGTCACGAGAAAGCACAACGTCACCTAAATCTAAATGTAATCCCATTTCATTTCTAATTAAAGTAAAACCACATCAACTATGGAAAGATCAATAAGCTATTAGCTTTCTTTTTCTTTTTGACAACTCAGTGAGCCAAATCCTACCAATGAACTTGGTGTCACTCTCGACCCATAACCACTTAAACTCAATATCATTATATTCTTTGTATTGGGGAGATTAAGACTTAAGCGTAGGAGCAAAATAACAGCCAAAAGGACTAAAACTACTTCACTGTGGTGTTCGACCCCTGTAAACCAACCACCCTTTTGTTGTTTGAGTATTTCAATAGTAGCAGCAAAGAAAGAAAAAAAAATAACATTTAACATTTGTTGTCTAAGTCATTGTATTTCCTCATATTTTTGATGATAAAACAGTGGCCAAAGAAACTGTGGTTCGACCCACAGTGGGTTTCGGACCCGAAAATAAGTTCTAATTTAATCAAATTAAGCCAAATGATAAGCTATAAACTAAGCACTTCATTGCTCGAGCCAACCTTAGTTTTAGTTTGTGCTTTATTATTTGCCACACATACTCAACAACAGCAAAAATTAATTATACTCAAGAATCATGAATAACCGATCGACATAGAAAAATCAAACATCATCACAACTTGTAAAAATGAACCAAGAAAATAGCAAGTTTATTTACCAACCAAAACTAAGTGATATTACAAAGTGTAGAAATCAAGGTAGTCTTTACCAGGGGGTCTATATGGATCGATTGAAAGAGGATCAAGAACAAGAACCCAGCACCAAAATCCACCAAGTCTAAAGCAAACACACAACGAATTACCCTTGAATCAACCCTTAGGAGATCTTGATTTGTGATAGATTGAAATTGATTTTGTGGGTGTGACTTCCCTGCGATTCGCCTGGGATATAAAGAAAACAAAGAATGATGCAGTTTAGAAGCGCACTCAAATGGCTCAAGAACAAAAGGATAATCAAAGACCATAAATATGAACCAAAAGGTTCAAGAACAAAGTTCTCATTCTTTTTATCAATAATACTTAATTAAGAACATAAACCTTATGTCCCCTTTTATAGGTGGAGAATCATTGTTCAAATAGGAAACTAAATAAAAGGTAAATAAGTTCCAATAATAGATAATAATAATAATCTCCATCATACTCCCCATCTTCGGAAAAAACTCGTCCTCGAGTTTTGTCTTAGGACCAAAGCCACCGGGATCAAAAGGAACATCAACCCAAATCTTTTGCGCTATTACCACGACCCGCCTAAATTGTTCAACTTCACGGGTCGTCTCGTCCGGCTCTGGACTTGTACCACCTGGGTCGAATGGGGCATGGTTGTTGACTATCGACTTAACCCACTTAAACATCTTGTGAACTACCAAAGTCTTTCTCTGAATGAACTCAAATGACGGTCCATAATATTTATTCATGTGTGGGCCATATCTATTTTTCGCATGCTGATCACCAGAGTCGCAAGGCCCATCAATTGGTTTGTTTTGTGTTCTTTGATTTTCATCAACGAATCCATGTGGGTCTTTATTATTTGCTTTAAGAAAGTTCATGGTCTTAGTAACCACATTTGAAATATTTTCATGAATTTTGTGAGGCCCACTATTAGTTATAACAGGTGGACTTTGTTGGACATGAACATTCCCCACGTGCATGACTATGTTTTTTTTCAAACTTTTCAATATATTTTGGTGAGCCATGTGTAGACCTATCATGAAGGGATGCTTATCAATAGAAACCACAGACTTTCCACCAATTTTAAAATCAATTCCATTTTGAATTTCCATATACTTAGGAGATAATACCGTTGGTTTCGCAATTGATAGCAGAAATAATGGAGCTTCCCATTTTGTCTCACCGCCTATAGCCACAACGCTTTGCGATTCTCCACCATCAATAGGACAACTTTCGGAACCCAATTCATCATCACCAGTCAACGTGACACCATCATCTGCCACCGTACGATTCTTAGCACCCTTAGCCACCGTATCATAACCCGTGGCGGCCACCGTATTGTATCCCGTAGCCATTGCACCAGTCTCAGGTTCACCATGAGCCACCCGAGAACCTTCCTGATCAAGATTGTGAGTAGCATGCGTTACAGTGAATACACTATCATAACCAGCGGTCACCGCATCACCACCGGTATCCACCACAACACCACTGTTTTCTACCGCTGTAACACCTTCAACATTATGACTTTTGGAACCCGATTCATCAACCGGTAAGTTTCGATCACCACCGGTAAACCAAGAATACCATTCCTCGTCCCCGTATTCATCAAAACCAGGAGGTGAGGGGTAGATAACGCTACAATTCCCCGGATACTCCTTTCCACAGTTCTCATCCCGGATGAAAGCCTCTGAGTCGGTTTCCAGAAACTTGTAACCATCGCAGTCTTCAGGATGCTCCTCTTTCCCAACGATCTCATCCCAGATGACATCCTTTGGGTCAGTTTCCTGGATCTTGCGATCTTGCGAATCGAACACGATTTCATCGCTGCCTCTGTCGGCGATTCTGCGAGTAAAAATGTAGTTCTCATCACGCAGAGCCATTTGAACACCAAATCTCTGATACCACCTGATGCAGTTTAGAAGCGCACTCAAATGGCTCAAGAACAAAAGGATAATCAAAGACCATAAATATGAACCAAAAGGTTCAAGAACAAAGTTCTCATTCTTTTTATCAATAATACTTAATTAAGAACATAAACCTTATGTCCCCTTTTATAGGTGGAGAATCATTGTTCAAATAGGAAACTAAATAAAAGGTAAATAAGTTCCAATAATAGATAATAATAATAATAATCTCCATCAAAGAAGGGTTGCCTTGACCATACTTTCTTGGGTGGGAACTTGTGTGTTGACGAATTTGTGTAATCCCCCTTTCAATCGATCCCTTCAACCTCATCACGTGACTGAGTTTTGAACGAAGACAGAAATGAAAAAGACTTGTGACTGTTTATTGGGAGGTGCAGTCAAAGTAGGTATAAAAAGAAGAGTTGTTTTTATTATTAGTGAATTTTGTGTACCCCGTTGAGCTAAAGTGTAAACGTGGTACCTCGATTTGTTGTAAATGTGAAAATAAACTTCTGGGAACGTTTTTATAAAAATAATATAAGGGCAAAGTTATTGACTCTGAACAATAGTTATAGAAATTAAGCCATTACTAATACGGTGTCGGTACGCGTGTTATGTTGTGTGCGAGATATTTCTCGTTTTCAGTTCAAATGATGTCCAAAAAAAAAACTCAAAAATATGTAATAGGTAATAATAATAAATGAAATTTATTATTAAAACAAGTTCAAAAATTATCGTTTGTCATAAATGATTTCGAGTTTTAATGAAAAATATTGCCCTAAAATGCCGGTTGCTACAGTACTTCCCCGTTAACGGAATTTTGTCCTCAAAATTCAGCTAGTACCATTGCCAAAAAGTGTGGGTACTTAAGTCTCGTCTGGTCCTTTTGTTTCCAAGTAACTAATGTCCACGGACTAAGCTCAAATAAACTTATAATTGGAATCTTGTCTAATCTAAGTTGCTCAACTTTCCTAGTGAGGGTTTCTTGGCTTTTCCACAATTACGAAATAAATCTTCAAGCTGACACCTTATTGGGTGATAACTAGTTGATCACCAACTAGGCATTACTTATGGTTCCTTAGATGTTAACCACAAATTTCTAGACGATGTTTGTAGGTCAAGGTGACAAATTTTATTGGTGGAACTGCTAGTCTATTGTAAACGACCTAGTCCACTATGTTAGAATAATTCTGTCTGCTCATATTGAAATAGACCAGCGCGTGTACGTAGAACCTAACGAAGGTTTGAGTCATGACAAGAGAACTAGATTTCAAATCAGGGCTCCAATGCCGCGGTCGAAACTTATGTGACAAGGGTAGTTACTACTAAAAGCTATAACCTATGACAGCTTAATCCAAATTGGTACCTCTGAGTGAAATTAGACAGGTAGTCGAAGGCAACTGTCAAGTGGCAAAATCCGATGGAATAAGTCTTTTCGTCTTCTAGCAAAATTATCGAAGCCTTAAACTAAGTATCAACTTAATTTTAGGATAATCTTGCAACTCATCAACCAAGAACTGTCCTGAGATTAGGCTACGTATCAAGTCATTGAGAAAGAGGGATTTAACATCTTCGATGATTTGGCTCAGTTCAGAAATTGGTCAAAACAACCGAATAGATACCTACGTCTAAAATTGGTGAGATTAGCGAAGAAGATCAGATATATTGCCGAGGTAGTTGTGTCAATTAGAGAAAATCGGTAACGGCGATGGGAAAAAGTTTTGTCTACAAGGTCACATACACAGGCTTTAAAGGAGGTTTTCTAAGCTTGACACGACGAACCGAATTAGTTCCGGTGTATGTAAAGAATTTTCACTGTTATGATGTCCCGTAGAACATCGAGTATCCGTCGAGACAAGGAAGATCAATCATTCTCTATCCGATCCAAAATGGTTTGTTAGAATTTCACTACTAAGAATTCGTACACGCTATAGAGAGAGCTAATGTCACAAGAATGAGAGCAAGTCACATAAAGTTAGACTTTCTTATATGAAAGGAAGTGTGAATAGGGTATGATGGCGTAGATTTGGCACGATCACTCGATACTAATGTAGTCGATCAGGTCGTTATTGGGAAGATCAAAATGTCAAGAAAAATGGAGAATCTAAGGAAACGATGAGCTAAAGCAAATGAGGAAATAAGGGTAGCACCGGGTGTTGTGTCTGGTATCTTCCTCGTCTATAACATACTTGCTTTCGTCCGACGGCTGGTGCCAAGAAGATGTTATACTATCGTGTGAATTGCGAATCAATGAAATCAAGTAGAGTGTTTGTTGTAAAATTTGTGGATGGAAACAAAATTTTTATTACTGAAGAAATCATTGATGATATTTTCAGTAGCATTGATGGGGAGAAAAAAAAATCTGGTGGGGTAGATTACGGTGTAGTTAGGTGGATTTGTTGTGACTATAGGGAGGGAATTGTTGACCAAAAATCGATAGGAAGAAAATCATACGTGATAGAAAAATTATCAAGATTGCATCTCCGAATGAAAGAACGATTGCCACCTATGAAGATTGAATAAGTAAAAATAACAACTTCCTAATGTGAAGAAAGTTTGTTCCAAGGCAGATGAAAGAAACGAGGAGGAATATCCAACTCATGGCACGGGGTTGGCATTCGCAGTTTTGAAGTCATATCACAAAAGGCAGTGTTTGTATGGTACCCAGTGTTCCATTTGCTCAAATCACAAGAGTCTCATGCCTATGTATCATACAGGGGGTTCTAATACCTAGGAAAAGTGTGAACGATGTTAGTAAAGAGTTTCGATGTTGGTGTTCTTACCATGTTGTTGTCGTAGTCATCCGAAAGAAAGGGAATAGAATTCGGTAGGATTCGATCAATGAGAATAGTGATCATTAAAAGCTTCATAGCAGATAAAAGGCTTGTGAAGGAAAAGCCCTTGGTGTGAAAACATCAGGGAACAATGTGTCGTTAGGTAGGCATGAATAGTTGAAGGCGATGGTCTATGAATCAAAAGGTCAATGGGCAGAACGTGGTGTCAACGATCTAGAACACTCAAAGATTATTATTAGGCAAAACTCTTAAGTCTAAGTGCTAAGTTCCTCTAGGCAGGACTATAGTATGTAATGACTCAAAATTGTTGCCAAGTGACTACTCGTCGAGAGACCTGGTTACAAGTGAAAGCTAAAGGTCTTATCGTCTGGTGCAACTTCTTGATACAAGTGTAAAAGTGTGGACATGCTCCAATGTGACTAAGTTATCTAGGACTCTGAAAGGATACGTTGTCTCTTAAGTAATACTGATTGTCTAATCCAATGCGTTTCGATCAACACGAGAGCCTTATCTTGTGGGATGAGTGGGAAGGTTGTACTTCGAAGGAATAGTGTCAAGGCACGACACATCGCTATTATCAGTCTCAGAGAGAGGTATTCGATTCACTTCTATGTTTGCATAGTATGTAGGCATTGTGATTGTTCTCGAGGTTTGTCCATGCATGGTACGCGTTCCCTCTTGGAGGCATGGTTTTTGAAATTGTTATTAGCATTTATCTGAGTAAGACATTATAAAATTTTGACCATTAGTGCATTTTGAGGCAAATTTGTTTGAAAATTTTCCAATGGTTATAGTTATGCGAAAAGATAGGTTTTCAAGATTTGTAATATGAAATAACGATTTTTCATATAGGGTTTGGATTTTTGGCTTTCAAGAAATTTGACGTTTAGACGAACATTTGAGACGATTTATTTTATTATTTTTTTTTTATTTTTTTTTTATTTTTTTTATACTAAAACAATCCAACCGTCTAACATCACAAATTAATTTCAAAACATTTTAAAACAATTTTGACTATCAACCAAATTTTGTTTTGAAGAAACATCATAACACGGTCCAAGTAACAAAGATTACCAGTTCATCATTCTTTGTAAAGTTCACAAGAAAATCTTTCATTTGTACAAAAATTTTGTCTAACAGTATTCAAATTATCTAAGTAGCACCACCTCCGGAACACGACACACTAAGGCGAACATCGCCATCATGATCAACACAAACAACTCAAATAACAAGGTCACTCCTTCTCATGAGTCCTACTATCTCACTTGTAGTCTGTAAGGTCTTAATCACACGAGTAAACCATTAATTTGATTGGTGGGTTGCTTCCTACGGCAACTAATGGTGTCGTCCGACTCATCGGCTTATAATGTGGTGTGTTCAGGCTTGCTAATAAGGGAAGTAGTGTTGGGGAACAAGGCATGTGACATAACGGCATAGGGCAATACTAAAGTAATCACGTTTCCAAAATAGCTTCCGTATAGTATTTCAAAATAGTGTTTCCAAAATAGTATATCCCAAAATAGTTCTCAAAATGACCTGTCAATATAATGCATTTTCAAAATAGCGAAGCCAATGTTGACCGTCCAGAATAGAATTCAAAATTTTATATCATATCCAAAATAGTTTACCCAAAATAACGTTTTCAAAATGACGTATCGCTATATATATTTAGCAAAATATATATTGAGTTTTGTTTGCGATTAAGGATAACTAATATTAAGCGCACGAGTATGGGGAATAGTACAGTAAATACTCTAACACAAACCATGTCATATCCACTCAAATCACATAACAACAAAGCAAATCAAATCAAATTACTTAAGTACGCAATTGCAAGCTCACATATTGTCCTAGAAGCTAAAAGCTTCAGCCCACAAAAGGCAAGGCAACATAACCACATATACACATAACACGTCAGGCAGATGCACACAAATTGGCCAATGCATTTTCAGGTGATCTAGACTCCGACTCCAACCAAACACGATCTGAGGTAACTACCCCCATTATCCCATGATTGATCCTGAATTAAGCATAGTTGATCAGGCTATGCATAATTTAGGAAAAATGATGGAATACTCGGGCTAATCGACTCGTACCATGTTTGGGGTTTTATAAAAACTTTAGTCTGGTTATAGTTGAGGTTTTTATTTTAGAAAAACCGGCATTCTCTATAACCTTAGGCTCTGATACCATTCTGTCACACCCCGTCTAAGGCGGAAACACGGGATGTAACCGAGAAAGGCACATTGCGTAACATCATAGATTCATACCTTATAATTATTACAATGATAGTTTACAACTTGTACAAAATGATTATTGTCTCATATATGATAGAAAAGCATGTCTCTTTTGAAACCTTGTTGTCTTGAAAACATAGTAGCAAAAAGACAAATAGTCTGACCCCAATAAACGTGCCTTCAAATACATTAATAATGATCCACCTGAAAATGGTACTAGAAAACGTCAACATAATGCTGGTGAGCTCGTAGGTTTGAAAGTTAAACCACGAAGCTGTGAATCATATAGTGTAGGACAATAGTGAGCAAGATGTAAGCATATATGCATATAGTTGAAACACAGCGTTAGCGACAACTGAACCTACCAATAGTGTTACACACGTGTTACTCATAGTGGGGAGCTACCCTTGATAGTACTATCAATTCGTTTCGGCTCCAAACGGAGTTAAACAGTTGCGCATACATGTTACACAAATTTAGCATCACAATGAGTCACATATAGCAATCAAACACACATATTGTCCAAAAACAGAAAACATTGTATCACAGCATGAAAACAGTTAAAACAACATTTGAGTACCATTTTCCCCCAAGGAAAAACATTATGAAAAAGGGGCTACGAGAACTCACCTCAGTAAGGCAGTCTGAATAGAGTAAAGTCAAATAGTATAAGTGTGCAGCACCAACACGCGACCTAGATTAGTATGGCAATTCTAGTTTACAGTTTCAGGTTTAAGACTCGATGAAGTTTAAATAAGTTTAAAAGTGTTTATGTTATTGTTGCTTGTGTGGCAGCATTTAAGTTTGAAAACAGCTTTTAAGTGTTTGTAAGATTGGCTCGTAGAAGTGTATACAATAATAAAAGTATCAAAGACGAATAACTCTACGGTTCGACGGTAATCGAAGGATGATGTACGGAAGGTAATTCACAAGTAGATGATAGACGATGTCGGATTATAAGAATATCGTTTAAAAGCTAAATATTAGTTAATAATAAAAGTGTGTAGAAATTATATTCCGAATAATAGTTTTACCAAAAGAGTTTGTAGAAAATCGGGCATAACCCATGTACACGTTTTAGTCTTCTCAAGATAACCAAAGGTTATAATTTTTATAGTTGAGAACTAACCGTTTTATATTATTTGGTAAACTAAAAAAAAGTGTTCTTTTATAATTTGAAATATGTCACGATAATCTCAGACAAGTTAAGATAGGCGATATAAATGAAAGACCTAAAAAAAATTGAGTTGAAACTTATATTTTTAGTCTAGTTTTTAATAAGTTTTAAGTATATAGTAATAGTTTTATGAGATGAGTATATTTAGTTTTGATTGAAAAAAATTATGTTTTAGATATTGGTTTAGAAAATAAGCCGCAAAGATCATGATCGAATAAATTGAAATAAGCCAAGAATCAAATCGTGAATTGATACGTCGAAATAAGTCGGAATCAACAAAGCAAAACAAACACCCTCGTTGGGCTCTCGGTTGGGCTGGGCCCAGCGGCCTTTCGGCTTGCGCGAACACAAAACCCAAACACGACACAACTCGACCCAAATTACTTAGTTCAAAACCATGTTAACCAATATATTTAGTCCAAACCATTTAGTCCCATTAATTTTAGAAAATTGCAAAATTTGAGAGTAAAAACCAACTACTCAACTAGCACTCTTACTGTTTGATTAAGTGGGTCACGAGAAAGCACAACGTCACCTAAATCTAAATGTAATCCCATTTCATTTCTAATTAAAGTAAAACCACATCAACTATGGAAAGATCAATAAGCTATTAGCTTTCTTTTTCTTTTTGACAACTCAGTGAGCCAAATCCTACCAATGAACTTGGTGTCACTCTCGACCCATAACCACTTAAACTCAATATCATTATATTCTTTGTATTGGGGAGATTAAGACTTAAGCGTAGGAGCAAAATAACAGCCAAAAGGACTAAAACTACTTCACTGTGGTGTTCGACCCCTGTAAACCAACCACCCTTTTGTTGTTTGAGTATTTCAATAGTAGCAGCAAAGAAAGAAAAAAAAATAACATTTAACATTTGTTGTCTAAGTCATTGTATTTCCTCATATTTTTGATGATAAAACAGTGGCCAAAGAAACTGTGGTTCGACCCACAGTGGGTTTCGGACCCGAAAATAAGTTCTAATTTAATCAAATTAAGCCAAATGATAAGCTATAAACTAAGCACTTCATTGCTCGAGCCAACCTTAGTTTTAGTTTGTGCTTTATTATTTGCCACACATACTCAACAACAGCAAAAATTAATTATACTCAAGAATCATGAATAACCGATCGACATAGAAAAATCAAACATCATCACAACTTGTAAAAATGAACCAAGAAAATAGCAAGTTTATTTACCAACCAAAACTAAGTGATATTACAAAGTGTAGAAATCAAGGTAGTCTTTACCAGGGGGTCTATATGGATCGATTGAAAGAGGATCAAGAACAAGAACCCAGCACCAAAATCCACCAAGTCTAAAGCAAACACACAACGAATTACCCTTGAATCAACCCTTAGGAGATCTTGATTTGTGATAGATTGAAATTGATTTTGTGGGTGTGACTTCCCTGCGATTCGCCTGGGATATAAAGAAAACAAAGAATGATGCAGTTTAGAAGCGCACTCAAATGGCTCAAGAACAAAAGGATAATCAAAGACCATAAATATGAACCAAAAGGTTCAAGAACAAAGTTCTCATTCTTTTTATCAATAATACTTAATTAAGAACATAAACCTTATGTCCCCTTTTATAGGTGGAGAATCATTGTTCAAATAGGAAACTAAATAAAAGGTAAATAAGTTCCAATAATAGATAATAATAATAATAATCTCCATCAAAGAAGGGTTGCCTTGACCATACTTTCTTGGGTGGGAACTTGTGTGTTGACGAATTTGTGTAATCCCCCTTTCAATCGATCCCTTCAACCTCATCACGTGACTGAGTTTTGAACGAAGACAGAAATGAAAAAGACTTGTGACTGTTTATTGGGAGGTGCAGTCAAAGTAGGTATAAAAAGAAGAGTTGTTTTTATTATTAGTGAATTTTGTGTACCCCGTTGAGCTAAAGTGTAAACGTGGTACCTCGATTTGTTGTAAATGTGAAAATAAACTTCTGGGAACGTTTTTATAAAAATAATATAAGGGCAAAGTTATTGACTCTGAACAATAGTTATAGAAATTAAGCCATTACTAATACGGTGTCGGTACGCGTGTTGTGTTGTGTGCGAGATATTTCTCGTTTTCAGTTCAAATGATGTCCAAAAAAAAACTCAAAAATATGTAATAGGTAATAATAATAAATGAAATTTATTATTAAAACAAGTTCAAAAATTATCGTTTGTCATAAATGATTTCGAGTTTTAATGAAAAATATTGCCCTAAAATGCCGGTTGCTACATTCTTTATTGAGCTTCATAATATATTTCACTAATATACTACATTAACAAAGATCATAAGAGGGCACGGAGTGGTAACGCGGCTTCAGCGTTATTCTTACATGGCATATGCATCAACGGCGTTATGCCGTTATTACCATTTCCACATGTAGTTGCGTTGCCCATTGCGCTGGTATAGCAACGCACGTTATAATCATCAGCTTTGTTTAACAAAATAGCCCATTGCCTCTAAAATATTTAAGCGAGTGTGTATATGGGTATAGTGTATGTTTTTTAGTATGTGTGTGTGCAGGTTTTGGTGGAGAAGATGACTTTTTTTTTTTTTTTTTTTTTTTTTTTTTTTTTTTTTTTTTTTTTACGCTATGGTTGCGTGTGCGTGTTTAAAGAGTTGGGCATTTTAATTTTTTGGGTTATGGAACTAGTTGGCTGGGCTTCAAGTGGGCATTTTAATTTTTTGGGTTATGGTACTTTTTTGTTTTTAAAACAATTTGTTGATGGTAGAATTTGTAAATTTGTAAAAAGTGGTGTTATTGGGTGTTATGATTTTCTGGTGTTTTTGCTGTTATGTTATTTGGTGTTAAAATGATGTCGCGCTGACGTGTCAGTGGTGTTTGTGTTATTTGGTGTTATAACTCGTGCTCTAACATTGATCTTTTATTTACTTGAGCCCCTTCGGACCGTACAGCCAATTGGAGGGCCTTTAATATATCACATAGTTTGGGAAAGTAATCTTGATATAATGCCGTATAAAATATTCTATATAACACAACTTGCGCATACAACTAAAAACACATTTTAGTATGGTACACATCTTTTAAACTTTGTATTGAGATTTCTTTTACAATACAACCGTTTGTAAATAACTTATATGATACAAATATACGGAATCGTAAAGTTCATGAATTTGTAGAAAATTGCCATAATTTTAAAACTGCATAATCTTAAACATACCCTACCTATTGAGGAACACAGAGGGCCTGCTTACCAAATCAATTAGGAAGTAATAACACGTATACATATTTTCTTCAATGACGAACAACCACCATCGACGCCAACCAGGATTTGTGTAAAGGACTGCAGCAAATCCCAATAAGTACACAACCCATGTTGCACTTAAACTTCCAAAGAACCATATTGTATCAATATCATACCATTTCTCATCTTCTTTAGCTGATGGAACGGCCCTTGGTGGAATATTCACTGGTGATGTATTGGAACATTTCTTCTCAAGTGGTGGTCCACAAAGAAGTGGATTCCCTACATAACTCGCCGCAGTAAATGTACCAAACTGTCGTTTCATTTCTGGGAGTTTGCCTGATAGATTGTTGTAAGAAACATTGAAATATGATAGATAAGCGAGGTTAGTTAGCTGTGACGGGATATTGCCACTCAAATTATTTGACGAAAGGTCCAAGCTCTCAATATTCGTAAGATTTGATAGCTTCTCTGGGATGGGTCCCATCAGCTGGTTGTGAGACAGGTTCAATGATAGAATTTGGGTCAAATACCCTAGTTCTTGTGGGATTTCACCTGTGAGGTAGTTAGAAGATAAATCCAACCCGGACAAGAAATCAAGGATGTGACCTTTGTATGATCGAGACATGCTTTTTGTTGTAAACTCAACTTGGTCTGGTGTTTCAAACAATGGATTATCATCAGTGAGAGAAGGCCATGTCTTTTCAGCACCCGAATACTCAAAAGACGAATACCAAGGGTACGAATTTATGCTGTTTGTTTGTATGTAATTACGAAGGTAATAAGGAGCAGCAATATTTTTTAGGCAAGGAGGTATTGAGCCTGAAAGGGAGTTACCAGATAGGTCAATCAAACTCGCACTTGTCAACTGGCACAACTGCTTTGGAACAGAACCACTGAAGTTATTTTTTCTCAGAATGAGAATTCTTAAAAGGTATAGTTCACCTAGAAACTTTGGAATCTTGCCTGAAAGGTTGTTGTCACCAAGGTCCAAAGTTAACAAATTATTCGCACTCAGAAAGGTTTTGGGAATCGATCCTGTAAACATGTTGGATCCCAAATGAAGTTTTTCCATGTACTCCAGGTTTAAGCAGGATGGAATGGCCCCTGAGAATAAATTATGTGAGATGTCAAGATTGGTAAAAGTAGCTATTCCGCAAGGAAATTCTCCTTCAAACATATTATTTCTCACTGAAAGTGAGACAGCGTCGTATGAGTTGACCATACCCTTAGGCAACACACCTGAAAAAGAGTTGTTGCTGATATCTAAAACCGAAATATCAAAACTCTTATTGTTTGAAATTTCCCCCGTGAAGTTGTTACTATCTAATAGAAGCATATTAAACCAATACAAGCTATAGTTTCCTGAAAACACCTTGCCTTGCAAACTGTTGTGAGACAGTTTGAGTATCGAAATTGCACTCTCTTTAAACAATTCCTGTGGTACTTCTCCTGATAGGTTGTTATATGCTAAGTCCAATATGTTTATTGCACCCAAATTGGCAAATGATGATGGAATAGAACCACTTAAAGCATTATGTGACAAATTTAAATAAGAGATACCAGCAAGTAACTTTCCTATATCTTGTGGAATTGCACCCATTATGTGATTCGAAGAGATTTCGAGTTCTCCCAATTGAAAATTTCTATATAGTGGCATACGAATACTACCACCAAATGAGTTGTTCCTTAGATACAAAACTTCCAACATTGTATTATTTTCAACCAGCCAACTAACTGGAAGATCTCCACCCAAAGAGTTGTGAGATAGGTCCATTGCCTGTAAATTTTTCTGGTGAAGCAGAAAACCAGGAAAAACACTTCCTTTAGGCCTATTCACGTTGCAGTTAGATAGCACTAGGACTTGCAACTGAAACATTGGAATCCAACCTAAAGGTTCTTCTGTTTCCACTTCAAATTTGTCATTGTCACTTTTGAATTCAACTACCACAAGATTTCTAAGGTTGGCGAATGAGGAGAATGAGAGTAAACCCTCAAACTTATTATGACCGAAATTTATGTACTCAAGAGACGTCAGATTAGCAATAAGTGATGGTGGAATTATTCCAGAGAAGTTGTTAAAAGAAATCTCAAACACCTTAAGAGATAATAAGGTATTGAAACATTCTGGTAGGTCGCCCATAAAATTGTTCCAAGAAAGATCTAACTCTTGGAGGTTCTTTAACTCACATAAACCTGCAAAAAGAAGAGCACAAATAAATACGTGGTTTGTACTAAAAAGGTAACAATGACTTTCATACTTATAAGTCAAATAAGACTATAAGAGTAGACAGAATATACTAATTTATGCTGGAAAACTTCATTACTGACACACTAACACCTACAATCTTAAATTGATTATAGTCATCCGCTTTCTCTATCATTTGACAAGACACATTAACAACATACGAAGTCTATATACTTCATTTATATTGGTTTGGAATTAGTTTTTGGACATTCAGTTTTCCGTTCCCAACAGACTTCAGTTTTACTCTTTTATTTATTTAGCTCTGTTTTGGTATTTGGGTTAAACTGTCTGTTTCAAACTCGTAAGGTTCTGGCAATGTTTCAAAGAACCCACTTACGATATAGGAAGTTCAACATCAAAAAAATTTCGTTGTTAAATGATGGTTCTTAAAGCTTACAATCCGTTTAAATCTTCCAATCTTTGTTTCAAAAAAAATAAAAATAAAAAAAAAGGCTCTGTAAACAGGTAAATAGATGAGATTTTCCCTGTTCATGTTACCCGGGGACGGCGGGTATTTTTAACTCAGATGTATGCGGGATCACCGGGTTAATCCCAACCCAGGACCGTTTCTGACACTTCCCTGGCCACCCCCAAATGTCGACACCTAGCTATGTTTGAACTCTTGACCTCTTGTGATGGAACCAAGGACCTTGCCACTTGGCTCTAAGATAGACCACACTCCTCTTGAAGACAAATTCTCTGGTTTTTTCGATGCGGTAGTCCAGACTACCATTTGGTCCATATGGCGATATAGAAACAACATCATTTTCTCCACTAAGAGACCCTCCAAAGAACTCATCTTCAATGACATTAAGGTATATTCATTCAATTGGATTACTAGTAGATGTAGAAAATACTCTTTAAATTGGATAGAGTGGTTTGATTACCCTTGTAATGCTCTATCCCCCTCTTGTACTCTTATCTAGTATCTTGCTAGTTTTTTATTGATAAAATGCCGTTCAAAAAAAAAAAAAAAAAAAAAAAAAAAAACTTGGCTCTAAGATAGTATATATTACTAAAATTATGTAACCTTATACTTTGATTATAGGTATGAGTTGTTGTGCCCACCCATTGCCATGTCCTTGGTGACATCTATTTGTTTATACTCAGACCACTAACACACACCTGACCTTTGGTACCAAACTTGAGGGGAATTTTTAGTAGAGCAGTAAAATAGTACGGAGTATTAAAGAGAAGATGTTAGTGAGGGCTAAAGGCAAACCCAAAAATATGTATCTTATCAAATGATTTTGAGAAGTAAAATGTAGCATAATGCATGCTTTATGTAACTTACCATATTCAGGCAGTGAGCCGTAAAGATTGTTTTCAGCAAGATATAGAACTCGAAGAGAAGATAATGAACTTATTTCCGATGGAATGCTCCCAATTAGATTGTTGGTACTCAAGTCTAAGATCTTTAGATTTGGAAAAGACGCCAAAGCTAGATGAAAACAATAGTAGAACATGGTTATATACTTGGTCATTTCCTGAGAAACAATATATAATGACCCTGTAATTAGTAGTTTAATTAATGTTGTACCTTTCATTGCTAGTTTTCCCCTTAGATTATTATTTCCCAAGAGGAGAACCTCCAAATTCTGCATATTAGGTACTTCTGAATGTCAACAATTAATTGGTTAGTAAAACTGAAAACAATTGATCGGCCATAACTTTTGCAAATAGAGGAAAATAAATTCCAGCTGTTTGGGAATGAAAAGAGCATCACTGCATGACAAACCTTGAACAAGAGCTGATCGATTTAAATAACTGTGGCCTAAAGACAAAAATTCAAGCGATGGAAAAGCAACCAAGAACTTCAAGGTGTCATTACGAAAGATGTTCCAATCAAGATTCAAGTGCAACAAACCGTTCATGGTACCTGAAATTTGGTGTGAGAAAAATCCAATGCCAAATATGTGCAACATCTTTGTTCATTCCAACAAAATATGTGAATTTGACAAGCGTTCCAGCTATGCGAATTTTATAACTGATATGTATATCCTTAGGTCCCTTGTCAATTGGATGTTTACAAGATAGAAAACATACAATATTTACTGACATATATTTGGATACATTTTCAACCAAATAGCCATACATACATATATACATATATATGGAACATAGTATATACATACATAAAGAAGTATAGAGATTAGATGAGCATTTAAACTTAATTTTGCTTGCATAAATAACTTAACTAATAATGAATATAACATCTAAAAAGATATATTAGTAATCTTACCATTGAAAATGAGTGAGTTAAGGCGGCAATCTCCCATGTCTAGTGTCTTCAAAGCTTTCATACGAGATAATTCTGCACAAGTATAACTGAATTATAGATTAATAGATAATGGTGAAGGCTTGTTTGCATTTTGGTAATGATGATAATTGTAAGGTAAACATGCCTTGATAAGAAAATGAGCCTGCCAACGTATGCGAATGACGAAGATTAAGTGACTTGAGTGAAGGGAGGGCGCTCAAGCATGATAGAATGCTCTTGTTGAAATTGCTTCTTATAAAAGTTATACTCTCCAACCTTCTCAATCTGGATAACCTCTTGCAATCTAAAAAGGGAAATTTTTAAAGTAATCTTGTTGACATATTTTCATGAACTGAATAAACATTACCTGGCTGGAACAAGCTAAACATCTCTCTTACCTTGGATATTTGATGTTCCACTCAGCCTTGAATTACCGCTTAAATCCAACATCTCGAGATTAGTGAGAAAAGCTAAATCTGTCGAATAATCACGCAACATAAAGAAAACAAGTTCATTGTTTTGATTAAACAAAAAAAGACTACCTTTGTAACTCATAGTATACGTACCATGGGGTGGAAATGGTCCAGATAGTCGGTTTTTGGAAAGATCCAGGTTTTTTAACGACGGAAGAATTTTTAAAGATGATACAATGCTTTCATTAAAATCATTGTGCTTAAGATTTAAGGTTTCCAACTTATTCAATATGAAAGCCTTCTTTGAACCTGCACGAAAGACGATGTCAAATTTAGGTTTTCTTTTCATGAAGGTGTGTACGGTTTTCTCTGTTTCAATTACCTTGCATCTCAAAGATACCACTGAAGTGACAGTCAGTTAGATCCAACATTTCCAAGTTTTCCAAAGCCGCAAATTCTGCAATATACGTATAAAGGGTATAAGTGTCACTAAAAGATGCATTACATGTAAAATTAAAGGGATTACTGGGTAACCATGGTTTCCGACCTTTTGGCCAATTACCCCACCGCCACACAGACTAAAATCGGGTAAAGCCCTCCCATTTTTTATAGGTTGGTGTGACCACTTTAAAATTAGCACCAAGCAGGAATTTAGGAATTGAACTTGGGGCCTCTCACATTTTAGTGATGATAGTCACAATATTTTTACCACTTGGCCTAGATACATCTTTCTACTATGGATTATAGCTACTTTGTCTCTCAGAAGACCTACTTGATTTTCTTTTTGGCGAAACTAAATCACTTCCACATTATTCGCCAACAGACTTACTTACTTTGAGTAGCAACTTGTTTTCCTACTTTTATTGAAGATCATAGCGACTACACTTTCATATTATACCAATAATACCAGCAACCTAAACTTCGGCCGCTAAAAAAATTACGAACAACATCTTTCCATTTATTACTAATGAGTAACATAAGTGACCTCTTTTATTGCTATGAAATGATGTGATTGCCAAACAAAATGAAAGTATGTTAGTGTATATTGATAATCTTCATAGCATGTTACTATAATCGGTATCATAGCTATTAATGTCTTGCTATTTTAATCAACTAAGTCTAAGTTTATAAGAAAAATTGTAAAGATAGAAAACATACCATTAGTAGGGAAGCGACCTTCCAAGCTAGTGAACGCAAGATTCAAAACTCTAAGTGAAGTGAGTGTGATTAGAGAAGGAAGGATATCATTGTCAATTGCAAAATTTGAACTCAGATCCAATATCTCTAGCTTTTTCAAACTCGACAACCTTACAAGTCCTGCAAAAGGGAAAAGGATTTAACACAAGAATGCTAGTCTATTGATTTGAAAAAAGTAGCTTTTGAGTAAGCTAGCCTTCCTTGACGTCAATACATGTTCTAGACATGTAAATGGTTTATGCAAAGATGGTATACATTGTCGTTTGATGTAACCTGTCTAATAGTGAACTTGTGTAAACAGTTCATGAATCGGAAAATATCAAATTCACAGATATATCGTACCTGTATTTAGAAGTTCGTGGTCCAGATAATTCCATGACAAATTTAGGCTTCTCAATTCTTTAAAATGTGAAAATAGAGAAACATTCAATGGCCAATACACTTCCGGATCAACTATATATCTTGTGTTGTCATTTAGATTGCCCAAAAGAATCATTGTCACACGTCCAGTAGTTGTGTTACACTGGACTCTCTCCCAATTACAACATTCACCATGATCAACCCAAGTGGGAAGAACATTGTCTAGTGCAGAATCGTATGAATTCATAAGGGAGGCTTTGATTTCCAGTAGTGTCTTTCTTTCATCATCTACACAAACCCCTTGTGCTCGTCGGACCACAAAAATAGTCGTCATTGTCATTATCAACAACCAGGATAACCATGATTTATGTTTCATTTTAGCACCTATACGAACTATTTTGCAGAGATATTCTCTACTAATGGTATCCACGTACTTGTTTGCTTTTCCTTAGGTTGGCGCTTAAGTCTTAAATAGAACAAATTAATTTTTAAAACAGCAATGAATATTCATTTAACAAATAATATAAATATAGTAGTTGACTATTAATGGAATGTCTAAATTGCTCATATTAATAGCAAATTGCATGTGCTTGCAAACCACAACTAAATCTAGAATTCTAGTAATGTTTTGTTTCTCTAATTGTATTCTAATTTGATGCTCGATTTATTTGTAATGATTGTCCCCATGTGCCCAAAATTATAGTGTTACTTGATTTATTTTCGTCATTGCTGTTGTGCCACCGGTCATTGGGGCCCACCATAGGGTCGGGTTCCTTTCTGTTTGTGGTATTTATCAGAAAAGAATTGTTGTTAAAAAAAAAATAATAAAAAAAAAAATAAAAAAAAAAATCTTATTTTAATATCGTCTCAAGAAAGTCTAATGGATGAATTTTGTTGATTGAGAATAATGATCCATGATAGACGCATAATGGTTATTTAAAAGAATATACGTAATTAAATTAATTACTTTATTAGAGTTATTCTAATAGAAATATTTTTATGCTTCTTATAGTGACACTTTGATGCGTTCAACAAAAATCTAAACATAATTTGTTAAATTATTCGGCCGAGGTCAACTATGTTAACAAGCAGCCAACTTGACATGAAGCATTATTTCATGTGTCATGGATGCTAATCTTAGGTATCACATAGAATAACTTAAGAGTTATATATTTTTTAAGATTAGTATACAGCAGGAAGCAAGTTGAATTGTATATAAATTTAAATGTTAAATGTCACTAATAATGACATTATACTATATCGTATACTAAGAAGTATTATGAAAATAATTTCTAAAAGCCTTCGTCAAAGTCAAATAATTGAAATTTTTGTTGTTTAGTGGCCACGACTGTTGTCACCTTCGCCAAAAGTCTGTGTCACCCGTTCTGTTTATTCTTGTGGTATCTAGCTTATAGGAATATTACTTTCCATATATGAACTTCTTTATAAGCTTCATAAATTTTTAACCAAACAAGTTTCCCTATCATGTAAATCTTTGCCATTCATCTTTGGTATTAGTTGATTTAAGGTACTTAATTAGACTTTCAAGTCAAACTCGGATTTTTAAATGCGCCTTCTTAATTTTCTCGCTTTATTGTTAAAGTATATATACATTATCCAAAAAAAACTTATACGATTGAATTTTATGTTGAGACAGCTACCAAAAGAATCAAACATCAATACAAAAAAAAGGTTGGTTCGCACTTAGCGCCGTCGAACTTAAGTTATCCAAATTTTCAAAAATTAAAGCGACTTAGAAGAACCAAACCTGAAAGGGTCGATCATGTGGAAAACCGAAGGTCAAGTTAGTTGTCTCAGGAGATCCCAGCAACCAAAATCGAAAGCAAATAAACATAACTAGCCTAAAAATGAATCTTCAAATAGTATTCAACACAAAGCATGGACAATCACCTTAATTGGAAGTTATCAAATCAAGTTAGAGCAGCATGGTTCAGCCTCAGTGGTACAACCATCCCTCTACAATACTAATAAAGATCATAACACTCATTTATCATTTGCTTGAGCCCCTTCGGACCGTATATATCAAGAAGGTTGGGGAATAAAACTAAAAAAAACTAAAAAAAAATTATAATAATAAAAATTAAAATTAAAATTAAAAAAAAAATAATAAAAAATAAAAAATAAAAAAAGAAAAAGAAACGCACTGGTAAACCTCTCTGGCGATCTTGGCTACTACTATCGATACCCTAACAATTTTCAATCTTAAACAGTTATTCTTATAATCGTTTCTCCACATTGATCCTTAAATTACTTTATTAATTTTTGGGTCTAGTGTGCATCGATTAGTAGGGGCAATTGTTTATTCCTTTGAAGGGTTATTAATATTATAATCGATTGTAATAAGTACATTCATTATAATTATATATTGTAAGTCGATCGTAATTTTGTCGATTCAATTATATTTATTACTTATTATCTACTGATTATGGCTGGTGGTTAGCTTTTTGGTGCGTTTCGTTTAAAACCCTAACTTTTTAGTTATGGTTTACTTTATTCTCTTGGTTGTGCATACGTTGCTGGAACGATTGATTTTGGTTTGTGTTTAATTACTGGTTGTAGGTTAGGAGAGAGATGCATGAATTGTTAAAAGTTACGTATAAATATTAATTAGTAAATGTCTAGTATCGAACCCGAGACCTCGGGATTGCACACTTTACAAACAAGAATAATGTAAATAAATATATATATGTTAAATGTATCGTGTATATATATTTATAAACACTTAAGGGACTAAATAATCATTAATATTAAACGTAAGTATTAATTATTATTAAGGGATAAGAGAACGAGGACTAGAGTGTAACTTGGGAGTCAAGAAGGATCTAGAAACACCCCAAGGGTGCCTAGGCCGGTCGAAGCCCACACCATGGGTCGATCCACCCTTGCTTGTGCTCCAAGGAATCACCTAGTATATATACAAGGCCAAGGATTAGGGTTTCACATCTCTTGTGCACACACACAAAACCCTAAAGTTTTCTTCTCCTTGTTTCTTCTCTTGGTCGATCGATCCTCACTCCCATAAGGGTTTTAGGATCGAAATTTTCATAAGCAAATTAAGTGTTTTGTTTACTTGCATCAAACCTTTATTCGTTGGTAGTTTGTGTGTACAAGAACGAGGTAATTACTTACTTTAGTAATTATCAAGAGATCGATAAACAAAACGGTAAGGGGTTTATCATTGATCTAATTGTACAAGAATCAAGGTTTATTTGAAGTGCATCGGGTATGTTTTCTATTTATGTTTTAGTTAATCTTTATACGTGTTATTACTTGATCCTAGCTTCCGCAATATGTGTACTTTGATTGTCAAACTCTAACAGTGGCATCACGAGCCATGGATAACATGTAATTGATTACTAAAACGTAATAAAAATCGGATCTTTAATTGTTTTAGATACATGTTTTTCTAGGGTTTTCTTTAAATTTTTTTTTAAAAATTTTTGTAACCCTAACCCTAATTTTAAGGGGGGGGGTCGATTTCCACTATAAAACCCTAATTAGGGTTTGTGGTTTTCTTGATTATATAATAATCATATAGAAACCCTAGGTCTAAACCGGTTTTTGTGGACATACTTGTGACCTATGTGCTAATTGTTAGGTTAATCCGTGACGAAACATGCATGTTAGTCATGGATCTTGTTTGTTTATTTATGTCACATGTTTTAAATAGATCTAAAATTGGGGAAGACTCCATATATATTAAAATCAATTTATATGCTATGTGGTGTGTATATTATCTTTGGCCTACGCAATTGATTCGTCAATGTATGTGGCTCCACTTCCATTAAGAAGGGAAGGCCTTAGGTGATTACATGCATAATTATACCTAGAATTGATTTTATTAGGATCTTTTAATATGGTTTGCATGTGGCTAATTGTTTCAGGTTTTATTATTAGTTGTTTATTTTCTTTAAATTACTTGTTTTATTGTTTTCTTAATTGTTTGACTTGATGTAAGCAATAAAAAGGGTGATTTTCATAAAAGAAAATAATATGGACTAATAATTTTGAAACCCTAAAGTGATAAAGTAAGAATCTTGCAAGGTCTTATTGACAATCGTGGTCCGATTCGCACGGTAATCAGCTCCCAGTCGAGACTAGCAAAATTCAAACTTTATTACTATTTTGAGATTGAATCCATAAACTTTTGCTTGAATGATGTTTTGTGCAAATATGTTTTTAAAATTAAGTCTTTTAAGATGATATTCATAACCGTGATTTGAAGGCTTAGAAAAGAGCCTTAGAGTCTGCCTTGGTTATCACAATCTTGAATATGTCTTAAACGAATTACTTTTAAAATCATATGTTGTAGAAAGTCATCTTAGGGTTTTGGCATAAACCTCAAGTAAAACTTTGTGTATTAATTTCACGAATTGGATATAAAAAGTTTTTATGAAAACTTATGTTATAAAGATGAGTGCATGCATCTTTGTACATATTTTGATTGACATATCAAAAATAAATACCCTTTATAATTTAAGTTACATGCCATCTACCTATAAGAAACACTTGGAATTTTAATTTAGTAAACGTGAGACCTAGGCTAAATTACTATAACAAGGTAAAATTCTTTTAACGCGTGAGACCATAATTGTAATTTTACAGTTTCTAAGGTAGACGACTTAATTAAGTTGTGCGTGAGACCTAGAACTTAAGGCATGAGATGGGATGAAACATGCTTACAAGGCAAATTGATGAATCAATTTGATGTAATTCCCATAATGATCTAGGAATTGGAAATCTTGTTTGCCAATTATTGTTCGACAGATTACTATCTTTTGTACTTTCACCACTAGCAGATCAACTGATGTGGTGGAACTATGTAAAGTTAGATCCTAGGTTTTCAAGAAAATTTTGGTGGTTATATGAATATAACTAATGGGTATTTTATTTTCTTGAAGATATTTATTATCGAAAATACTAATGTTTGAACTTTTATCTGTAGATATGGCTCAACCCGATACCCCATCTGTGATTTCTGCTTTCAAGAGTCATCTTGAGAGAGAGAAACTGACTGGAAAGAATTTCAATGATTGGTACCGCTCACTTAGAATTGTCTTGAGGTCGACCGGTAAAATGGACTATTTGACCGAAGAATGCCCAGCTGAGCCTGCTGCTTCTGAACCAGAAGCAGTCAAGGCGGCATGGAGGGTGGAACATGCTAAGTTTAATGAGGTTGCTTGTTTAATGCTCACTAGCATGAGTGCTCAATTGCAAAAGAAGTTTGAGTACTTTTTCCCAAAAGATATGCTTGATGTTCTTAGGCAATCTTATGAGAAACCACCAGCAGTTGAATTGTATGATGAATTGGACAAGCTACATAACTGCAAGCATGGTGATGGTAAACCAGTTGAAGATTATGTGACTGAGATGAAGGAATCTTTTGATCAGCTTCACAGAATTGGATTTGGTTACCCTGACAATGTGCAAGTGCACTTGATCAACAGGTCCCTTAACAAGGACTTTGCTGGTTTTGTGCAGAACTTCAATATGCACTGCTCGGGGAAGACAGTATCTGAATTACTCGCATTGCTTATTGAGTATGAGAAAAGTCTACCAGCCAAGGTCAAGAATCCTACCCCGCAAGTGTTGGCAATTCATGGTGGGAGAATCCAGAAGAAATCGCATGTGAACAAAGGCAAAGGGAAGGTTAACAAAGGCAAGCAGGTCATGGCCTATCAACCTGAACCCAAGATGAAGCAACATCAGCCTAAGCAGAAAAAGGTGAATCCACCAAACAAGAAGGATCAGGCATGTCACCATTGTCATGAAAAGGGCCATTGGAAGCGCAATTGTCCTCTCTATATTCATGACTTGCGACTCAAGAAGCAGGGGAATGAAGCTGGTAACCCCAGTTCATCAGGTGCGTTCTTTATGATTGAATTATTCACTCTTACTCCTAAATTGAATTCATGGGTATATGATACGGGATGTGGCATTCATATTTGCAATACCTTGCAGGGGTTTAGAGTTGAGAGAAAGCTGGCCTATGGACAACAATTCTTGCACGTTGGTAACGGAGCGCATGCAGGAGTTGAAGCTATAGGAGTTTATGATTTAGTGTTGCCTTCGGGCTTAGTACTATCTTTAAATTATTGTCATTATGCACCGTCAATTGTTAGAGGTGTAATTTCATTTTCATGTTTGTTGAACCTTGGTTTTGAGCATACTATTTCTAGCAATGGAATTTCGGTTTCTTTAAATGGTGTTTTTTATTTTAATGCTATTGCTGTGAATGGTGTCTTTGAAATTGATATGAATGATAATGATAAAGCTTTTGTTAAAAATAATTCAATGTATAGCATCAACAATAAGAGAATCAAGAAAGGTCTGGATTCATCTTATCTTTGGCATTGTCGACTTGCTCACATTGGCAAAGATCGCATGAAAAAGCTGCAACATGATGGGCTTTTAGAAAAGATCAATGATGAATCATTTGATAAATGCGAATCTTGCATTGCTGGGAAAATGACTAAGAAACCCTTTAAAAATAGGATTGAAAGGGCGAATGATCTACTTGGTCTTATTCACACAGATGTGTGTGGACCACTTAGACATGTGTCAAGGAGAGGTGCTAGCTACTTCTTAACATTTACGGATGACTACAGCCGTTATGGTTATGTTTATTTACTTAAACATAAACATGAGGTGTTTGAGACATTCAAAGTGTTTAAAGCAGAAGTAGAGTTGCAACTAGGAAAGAAGATTAAAGCTCTTCGATCCGATAGAGGTGGTGAATACCTGAGTCAAGAGTTTATAGATTACTTAGCAAAGGAGGGAATTGTCCAGCACCTTACTTCTCCATATACTCCACAACAAAATGGTGTATCTGAAAGAAGGAATCGTACATTGCAAGATATGATACGATCTATGTTTAATCTAACAACTCTTCCTTACTCGTTTTGGGATTATGCCTTGGAATCTGCAGTTCGCATTTTAAATATGGTTCCAACAAAGAAGGTTGATAAGACTCCATATGAAGTATGGACTGGGAAAGTTCCTAACTTGTCTTATCTAAAGGTCTGGGGTTGTGAGGCGTATGTTAAACGTGACTCAGCAGACAAACTCCAACAAAGATCTGTAAAGTGCATCTTCGTAGGTTACCCTAAGAAAACTATGGGTTACTACTTTTATTACCCAGCTGAAAACAAGGTTTTTGTTGCAAGGTATGAAGACTTCTTAGAAAAGGAGCTCATATCTCAAGAATTCAGTGGGAGAGTATATGATCTGGAAGACGATCATGAAGATGTGACACCTTCTGAAAACACTAGCCAACTTCCTGAAGAACCTGAAAGTTTAGGTCCTCCACCAGAAGTTGAAGTGATTCCCGTTCGCAGATCTTCAAGATCTGTGAAGGCTCCTACACGTCTATGTTTAAACATGGAGTGTGATGACAACTTGATAGGGGATCTTGATGAACCTACAAGTTATAAAGCTGCTATGAATAGTCCAGAAAAGGAAAAATGGCAGGGAGCTATGAATGGGGAAATGCAATCCATGAAAGATAATGAAGTCTGGGAAGAAGTAGACCTACCTCCGGGTGCCAAGCTAGTTGGGAGTAAATGGCTCTACAAGAAGAAGACTGATATGGATGGCATTGTACACACCTATAAGGCCCGTTTGGTAGCTAAAGGCTATACTCAAACTTTAGGTGTTGACTATGAGGAGACCTTTTCTCCTGTAGCTGACATAAGGGCAATTAGGATGCTTATAGCCATAGCCGCTTACTATGACTATGAGATTTGGCAAATGGATGTCAAAACCGCCTTCTTAAATGGTCGCCTAGATGAAGACATCTATATGGCGCAGCCTGAGGGGTTTGTAAATCCAGAATTCCCAGATCGTGTATGCAAGCTTAAGAGATCCATTTATGGATTAAAGCAAGCATCACGACAATGGAATAAAAGATTTGATAGTGAAATTAAGAAGTATGGATTCACTCAAAATCTTGATGAGCCATGTGTATATCACAAAGCTAGTGGGAGTAATGTAATTTTCCTTATATTATATGTCGATGACATATTGATCATGGGGAATGACATTCCAAGTTTACAAAAGGTTAAGGAATATCTTGGAAGTTGTTTTTCTATGAAAGATCTAGGGGAAGCTGCATTTATTCTGGGAATCAAGATATATAGAGATAGATCTCAGCGATTAATTGGATTAAGCCAAAGTGCTTACATTGATAAAATATTGAAGAGATTCAGTATGCAAAATTCCAAGAAAGGATATTTGCCGATGCAAGAGCAACATGGCTTGAGCAACAAAGTTTGTGCTTCAACACCCGAAGAGGTGCAACGCATGAAGAGAGTCCCTTATGCTTCGGCTGTGGGATCTATAATGTATGCGGTAAAAAGCACAAGGCCTGATGTTGCGTTTGCTCAGAATTTAACCAGTCGATATCAGCAGAACCCAGGTGAAAAACACTGGACTGCTGTTAAGAATATTCTTAAGTACCTTAGGGCTACTAAAGAGATGTTCTTAGTATATGGGGGTACTCCATCTGCAGAGCTTGATGTAACAGGTTACTGCGATGCTTCTTGGAAAGGTGATAAAGATGATACGAAGTCTCAGACGGGTTATGTCTTTGTCATTAATGGAGGAGCTGTTGATTGGAGGAGCAAAAAGCAGAGTGTACTGGCGATGTCTGCTACAGAAAGTGAGTATATAGCTGCTTCAGAAGCTGCAATGGAAGCTGTTTGGATTAGGAAGTTTGTTTCAGGGCTTGGGGTTATGCCTTCGATTCAGCGACCTATAAAAATGTATTGTGACAACTCAGCCGCAATTACATTTGCCAATGAACCTGGAATCATGAGAGGCACCAGACATTTCCCGATTAAGCACCACTATGTCAGAGAACAAGTTGAGATAGGTGAAATCGAAATGCTCAAAGTTCACACAGATGAAAACTTAGCTGATCAATTTACAAAGCCTTTACCTGGCACCAAGCTTTACAAGCATGCTGAAGGAATAGGACTTAAATTAGCTGATAGTTTCATGCCCATTTGTGATTAGTATTTGGATAAAGGATGTAATGTACAATTATTAATATTTACTGAAATAAATATTGGTTATGTTTATTTATTCATTGTCTTATTAATAATATATCCTATATTTGCATGTTTAAGATCCGTGAATAATTTATTATTCTAAATAGTCCGTTGTCGATTAATGATATGGGAATATCATTAAACTAAGACAATTTTGAGTATTGGTTTAGGATATACTTGAAAGTATATTGATGCGTAGTCATACCAATTTCACATGATATTCAATGAATTGAGTATTGGACTTATCCCAACAATATGATTTAAATTTATTGTGAGAATCATATTTAATAGTTATCCTCAGACTTGAGATACCAGATAAGTGTCATGGATGTAGTGCATTTTGTGGAGCAATCTACCGCTTACCGTAATTGGAAGTCATAAGGGTTGTTTTCAGAATGTTGCAAAGTTCATGGGTTATTCTTGTAGTCAAGAGAGAATTCGCTCCTTCTGATTTGTTCAGAAGTTTAATACTGCTGGGCCCCTCGTAGGGTTGACAAAATGTTTGCGTGGCCACGCCCAAAGTCTATCTGGAATACGTTCAGATGTTTTGGTAATTTTGTTCAATCATAAAGAGACGAGAAACAGAATTTAATAAAGAACCTCACATCTTTATTAATGTAGTATTAGAGGCGAAAGGATAATAATAATGATGAATCATTAAAGGTTTTCCAGGAAACCTAGCTCAGGTCGAACTAGGGGCATTGGAGTGTTGCAAGACGCTAACCATTGTCATTTTACTATTAATAGATATACGAGTGGGAGCTGTTAAAAGTTACGTATAAATATTAATTAGTAAATGTCTAGTATCGAACCCGAGACCTCGGGATTGCACACTTTACAAACAAGAATAATGTAAATAAATATATATATGTTAAATGTATCGTGTATATATATTTATAAACACTTAAGGGACTAAATAATCATTAATATTAAACGTAAGTATTAATTATTATTAAGGGATAAGAGAACGAGGACTAGAGTGTAACTTGGGAGTCAAGAAGGATCTAGAAACACCCCAAGGGTGCCTAGGCCGGTCGAAGCCCACACCATGGGTCGATCCACCCTTGCTTGTGCTCCAAGGAATCACCTAGTATATATACAAGGCCAAGGATTAGGGTTTCACATCTCTTGTGCACACACACAAAACCCTAAAGTTTTCTTCTCCTTGTTTCTTCTCTTGGTCGATCGATCCTCACTCCCATAAGGGTTTTAGGATCGAAATTTTCATAAGCAAATTAAGTGTTTTGTTTACTTGCATCAAACCTTTATTCGTTGGTAGTTTGTGTGTACAAGAACGAGGTAATTACTTACTTTAGTAATTATCAAGAGATCGATAAACAAAACGGTAAGGGGTTTATCATTGATCTAATTGTACAAGAATCAAGGTTTATTTGAAGTGCATCGGGTATGTTTTCTATTTATGTTTTAGTTAATCTTTATACGTGTTATTACTTGATCCTAGCTTCCGCAATATGTGTACTTTGATTGTCAAACTCTAACATGAATAAGGTTTTTTGACTAACAAAAGTGCGAACAAGGATAAGAATGATGTGGGTAATTATGTTGTTCCTTATACGAGTGGTATGAATCATGGGAATAAGGGATCTTCAGTTAGTTTGGCCGATCAAACTAGCTCTATTAATGAAGATCTTGCGCAAAGTGTGGCTGCTCTTGTAGAACCTTCTAAAACCGTGTATTATATGGCGGACCCTTCTAATCCAATCTCTGATTTAGCCTACACTGAAGAGCCTTCTATGCAGGTTGATACTAATTCACATGGGGTGTTAACCAACCTAATGGTGTTGAAAAGGTTGCTTTGGATGCTTGTAAGGATTTTGATAATGCAATGCATGCTGTCCAATTGAAGAATGCCGAGAATGTTTTGAAGCAAATGTCTACATCATATGCAAATGCTACTTCCAATGAACCTAAGAAACACTCGTCTAACTTTCGTAGGTTGGAGTGTAGCAAGATAACAAATGGTGTGGATCTTACTGTCCCTATGAAAGTGGTTGAAGAGGTGAATACTAGGTATGAGAATACTCTATATGGTTATTTCCTTGGTAAACATATTGCTTTTCCTGTTGTTGATTATTATGTACGCAATGTGTGGGCTAAGTATGGTATAGAGAAGGTTATGATAAATGCCAAGGGGTTCAGTATAATTTGATGAAAGGTGTTGATGATGTCCTTGAAAATGGTCCGTGGTTGATTAGAAATATACCTATTATTCTTAAACCATGGACCTTGAACACCAACTTACTTAAAGAGGATTTGACCACATTCCGGTGTGGGTTAAATTGCATGATGTTCCTCTTGCTATGTTTTCTGATGACGGTCTTAATCTTCTTGCTACATTGATTGGTACGCCGAAAATATTAGATGCTTATACTAGCCAAATGTGCAAGGAATCACGAGCCCGCAGTAGCCTTGCTAGGTTCTTGATTGGAGTTAAGGCGGATGAGGTACTTCGGGATAGCCTTACTGTTGAAATACCCCTACTTGATAGGTCGGGTTCGACTATTGAGAAGATACGGGTTGGATACGAGTGGAAACCCCTCGGTATGATACGTGTAAGCTTTTTGGTCATACGCTGCTTGATTGTCCTAAATCTGTTCCACCTCCTACTCAGCCTAAACAAAGTGTTAATGATGGTTTTCAAACGGTCAATAACAAGAATAAGGGTAAGAATGGTGGTCACCATGCTCCGGGTAAAAGAGGTTTTACTAAACCTGTTATGGGTCCTAAGTTTAGGTATCAACCTAAAGCGCCTCCTCCTGAACCCAAGAAGGTGGATACTGCAAAGAAGAAAGCTGCTGATGTGGCTAGTACGAGTGGTACGAAGATTGCTACATCAAACAGGTTTGAAGCCTTTCATATCGATGATAATGATGACTTTGGTATTCCTACCAATGAAGTAATTACGGATGTGAATTCTGGTATTCCAAAGGAAGCTAAGGAAGACCGGTCTTTAGAGACTTGTAATGCATCACAAGAACCGCTTGTGAGCTATTCAATGGGAACAAAGGAGGTTGGTTCTACTCTTATAGTTGAGAAAATTGGGGAGCTTGAAAAGCTACTTATTGATGGGAAAGCTACTCTTGTAGATGATAACGGTCATTGTTAAGAATACAAATATTCCTGTAAAAGTCTCGGTCACTTGATTATTGTAATAGCATTAAGATAGCTCGTAGTTAGTTTATGTATTAGTAAGTTAGAATTAGTTTAAGTAACACCGTGGAAGAAGGACGGGTCTTTACCCACTGTATGCCTGATCCACAGCCCGGGTGTGGGCGTTTGTAGGAAACTATATATACCCCTCTCCACATGTGGAGAGGGTTGGTGCTTTCCATATTCTCAATCTAACCTTCTCATTTTTCTCTCATCTCTTTCTCTCTCTAGAAACACCCAACTTCTCTTTATCTCTCTAAACTTTCTTCCATTAATTCTATCATAAACACAAGAACCATACTAGTTAATATTATGTTTATCCTACAATTGGTATCAAGAGCCATGGTTTCATCTTAGGGACTTTGTATATCACGGATTTGTGTTTGGTTTTTGTGTTTATTCTTTTGGTTTGAAGGGCTTTATTTGAAAACATCTTGACTTGATTTTTCTTGTGGTTAGATATGTTTTATAGTGGTACTTTTAGGTTTAGGTGTGACTGATATATTTATTTTGGTATTTGGATTGGCTGATTCACTTAGTATGTGGTTGATTAGGTGAATTTCGTGGGTCTTTCATCATTGCGATTAGTTTTTCTGCTCATTATTCTTCATTGCGTCTAGCTCAGTTATCTTGGTGGCATGTTGTGATGTATCTACTAGTGATTTGTCGGTGTTAACCAAATTGGGAAAAGACAAAATATACAAGATAGTGACTTTCTTGTCCTATTCCTTGTAGCAACTATTTTTTTTATTGCGATTAACTCACTTGATCTATCTTGCGTTTACATCACAACTGCGGTTATCTCTTGGTCCTGCATTTTTCTCAAGTCTTGCGGTTACCTATGTCTAGCGGTTACCTATGTTTAGTGGCTACCTATTCTTCCTAGCGTCTACCTTTCACGTTCTCTAGTTGCGGTTAATATTTTTTGTTGCGGTTACCTCATTTAGACTTAGACAGCAGTTTAATACAGCATATCAATTTATACTTCATCAGTCACTTAACCCATCTCACCTCTAATCAAAGTAACCAAAGGAAAAGGAAAACTAATCACGATCTCAGATTATCTCATTTTGGCACTCAACAATCGTTAAAGACAAAAAACCAAAGAGATTACTTCATCATTGATCCGAATTTGTGCAAGTAAATTAAAAGAATGAAAAAGTAAAGTGCAAAATCTCTGCTTTGTGGTGTTTTTTTTTATCCTAATCTATTTATAACACACGAAACAAACTCATCACAGATCCATATTGAAGCCGTCATTCTTTTTAATATACGAAAAATAAAGCACAAAACAATAACAAGAGTGTTATCATTTCATCCTTTCATTCTATATTACTGATCAGAAAACAAATAATCGATCCTACCTTAGATCTCTTCAAACATTTGAGGTGCTTTTCGTGGAGTATAAGAACAAAAAGTATTTGGTGATTCAGCTTTTGCAAGTTAACAAGGAATTAAAATAAGTGAGAGGTGTTGTTCTTGGTGAGAGGATTAATTTGTGAATCACAGTGGATTAATTTTTTTTTTCAGATTTCTTGGTGAGAGGTATATTGTTCCTGGTGGCTACGTAATTTTTAGAATAGGGTTTGGGATAAGTGTGACTTAGTTTGTGTTATATTGCGTGTAATTGTAGCCTCTCGTAATTTTCCCAACGGTTAGTAAATACTTACAAGTTATTACGTTATTTAAATACCCACTTTTACGTATGACAAAAAAAAAATTTTATATTAGACTTGATATATAAATCACAACGGTAAAATGTGAATTATCTTTTGCTTAGAAACGTTGCTTGCACACAAACCTAGATAGTATAATTATCGCGAATATATATTTTTAAACGTTTATATTTTTATAATATACGTTTCGATTAAATACCATACAATATTTATATATTCCCGAAGCTTACGAAAATTCTCGAGACTACTCATTAATATTATTTGATCGTAACCCGACTCTCAAAACATACCAGGTGGGCCCCGTTGACCCATTGGACCACTTAAACCCACTTAACAAACCAAACGGACCCTTTTATATATTTTTTTCTTCTTTTCTGCTGGGTCAGACGAAACCCCAAGCCCAACAGGCTTATAAGCCCAAACGAACCCCTTTATTATTATTTTTTTCTTTTCTTCTTTTCTTTCTTCTTTGGCAGCCTCGACACACCCACAAAATGTTCTCATTTCATTCGAATTCGACACACAACCCTATCAAATCTTTACATGTCTCAATTAACAACCTAGCAAGGATCTAGGAATGATAAAGTTTATTAAATAACTCGCTCGTTTGATACACTAAATTCAGCCAAAACAAACCAACGAAACCATGTGAACAAAATACCAAAAACGTGGCCAAACATTTCTTAGCACCTCTCCATCACACCAATTGCATCAATTCGAACACTATACTCATTATTTGATGTCAGGAATGAATAGGATTCAGTCTTACATATCCTTCTTGTTGCTAGAACTCGATTGGTCAAGCTTGTGGTGCCACCCCATGCAAACGAGCCAACACATGCATTGTAAATCTCTTGTGCTTATCTTCACTCTCAAAACTCACTATATAAGCATCCCATGCAACCCTAACTAATCTCACACCCTCAAATACACCATAATATACTTTACGTGGAGTTTACAAGTCAAGATTGGGACAAGAAGTAGAAGAGGTGTACGAAGTGTAGAAGCGATCCAAGAGAACCAAATTTGCTCGTTGTGAACCCTTGCTGAGTCGTGTACCATTCTACATTGATCCTTCGTGCCAAAGTGAACCATACGAACTATATTACTCCACCCCTAGAGGTGAGGTGAGAATGAGGAGTCCCCTTTTGTTATATTTTCATTTCGTTATTTTGGTTTTTACACATTTACTTTGCCTAATTACCTCGTAAAATATAAACATAACATACGCATTTTATTCGACATTTTATATGTTTAGTATACTAGTAAACAAAATATAAGAAGTTTCGAATCTAAAAACATTGTGTTCTTATTGAATTCGACATGTTTTGTGACCTCTTGGACAACTCGAATAAAATCTCAACACTTAGAATTTTTCTAAGTGTTGAGCAGTTTCAACATATGAAGTTGCTCGATCACTTTGGTCTCGTAAATGAATAATTTGACACATGACATGCTCTTTTTAAAACTCGACCTCATTAACAGCTTATTAGACAATCACAAGACACATTTTATTCGACCTAATAAGTTTGCTTAGACCTTGTACTTGACCTATTTTGTAGCGACAAAAACTCAGTTTTTATAAAACAATATAAGTCAAAACGTGGGCTTATCTTAAGCCCATTAAGCTTATGTGATACACTGGGCCTGGGAGCCCAACTCCAGTGTTTTTAGCATCCTAAAATGAGTCCAAACTCAGGCCCAAACCTTTCGTAAGCCCATTGGATCACAAAACGTTAACGGGCCTTTAAATGAACTCGTTAAGCCCATATAGTGAAAAATAAGCTTTTTAAGGGAATAAGCTGTTCTAATAAGCTCTTTTGAACATTCTGAACTTATTGAAATAATAAAAATGATAAACTTTGACTTTGGCGAAATTTGGACTAGATTTGCAAAATTTCTTAAACCGGGGACTAAAAATGCAAAAGTTGTAAACTTTGGGTCAAAACTATAAATCTGAGTTTTCTGGGTTAGAAACTGTAAATAATAAAACTTGGAGTTGAGAAATGTAAATATTGATACTTTTTGACCTAAAATGTAAATTATATATATTTTTGGACTAACGGTGTAAAATATATATCGTTAGGGTTAAAAATGTAAATTTTGGAAACTTAAAGGAATTTTCTGTAAATATTACTTTACAAAATAATATTAACCTTTTACATATATAAACATATAATTAATATAAGACTTATATAAACATAAACTTATATATATATATATATATATATATATATATATATATATATATATATATATATATATATATATATACGATATATATTCGTAATTATAATTAAACGATATAACGATACATTATTTATTTCTTGTAAAACGATACGTTTATTTTATTTCCGTTATAAAAACTAACTTTATATCAATCATCGATCATTTTTACTTACAAGTTATATGTATATATAACTTTGTTTTTGAACTTTAAGCACTTAAACAAACACGAGATTCGTTCGTAACTAATATTCGCGATAAAACCAGATTTAGACTATCAACTGAAACTTGCATTATCTTTTAGGTTGTGTTGTGTGAAGCCGTTTCCTTGCTTTATTGAGACTACGATACCACTGTACTACTAAGGTGAGTTCATAGCCCACTCTTTAACTATTTTCCCGTGGGGGGATACATGCTTAAAACTCGAACACAAGTCTTTCATACCGGGTATTGAAATACCGTCAGGCCAATGTTATTTTCTTAAGTTACTATTGTCAGAAGTCCCTCGATCATGAACCTTAATCACTTGAAGGGTGAACGTAAATAATTGTGGATAGTACTATTAGTGATTGACAATCCTCGTTTGGTTGTTGGAGAAAACACCAGGCGCACTTTATTGTTCTTATAAATAGGTTATTGACAAATACCTATCTTTGGGGGCCTATTACTTACCATCATAATCCACATTTATGATTGGTTGTTAATCGTTGAGTATCATGAGCTTAAGGCAATAACAGGAACATTGATTTTTTTAACATATTGATTGTATGTGATTACAATACATTCTTAACTTGTGATTCAAACTTTTAAACTCAAACCTATGAATATCACTCAACTTTATGTTGACTTTAGCATGTTTATCTCAGGTAACTAAACAAGACGGATCTGGATGGCACGGAGTGGGCAAAAGCATGACAAGAACCATAATAAACTACTTATTTTCCTTCAGAATAAAACACGTTCTTAACTTAATAATGTCTTGTATCCCAGATATTTGGTATTTTGAAATAAATTAAACTTTAATACTTCACTTTGTGTTGTCTACTATAATTGTGACAAAGATCTTTGAAGTAATACCCCGAAAGTCTTCCGCTGACATGTTAAGTCTTCCGCTGTTATTAACGACTTTTGGGGGTGTTACAGATTGGTATCAGAGAGCCACGGTTATAGAGAACCAGATGTTTTTAAACATTGGACTATAACTACATTTTAACTGAACCATTTTTACAAAATACCACTTCATGCCCTCCGTGCCTACATTCCAACATCCGGTAGAAAAGTTACTTCTCATTATTTCTTACGTATATAACTTGATATATGCTTACATGTTATGATTATGCTAATAACTATGTTTACTAATCGGGATTATTACAGTACCATGTCTTCCAAACCCAACTTCATTGTTTTGTTATCGGATTCGGAAACTGAGAGCTCTACACCTATTGTATCAACTCTTGCTCCAACTCCTAAGACTGTATCACCTACAACAGACAAGAATAAGGAAAGTCAGCAATCCTTTACTTCACCTCAAGCATCATCTGGTCCAATCAGACGCAGTAAGCAAACTTCTCCATTCCAGCCTTATGAACCAGCCACTGCTGGAAAAGCTCTTTCATATGCTGAAGAAAAAGACATCTGGGATGGTACTGAATGGAAAAAGGAAATTGCTCCAGCTGCAGAACCAGTGATACTACCTAGTATATTTTATCAGCAGACTACTACTGTACCAGTGACAATCAACAGTCAACAACCTGTAAAAACTCACAGTACTCCTCTGCCTTATCAACCAAGGAATTACCAGATTCGTCCTACCTCCTCAGATCCTTACTATTATGCAAGAACCAACCATAAGGCTCGTAAGCGGGTCAATGCTCGCAAATGGTCATTCCTACTACCAATCCTTAAGTATTGGAGATCTCAAGAAGGTACTCCCACCAACAGAGAACTTGGTGAAAGATCATCATTTGCTGCATCCAAGATCCTTCCAGTCACTGGAGAACCCATTCACCATACCATACCACTCTTGGCAGCTAGGTTAGTAAGACATGAAGACAGGTTAGACGCCATAGCTACCTTGGTGAACAACATCCCTAATGAACTGATAGAAGTCATGTCAGCTGAGATAGAACAACTTGTGATGGGACACCTAGAGATGGGAACCATGATGGAACAACTAAATACCCAATTCGGTGAAGCTATGGAATTCATCAGATTACTTTGTTCTGCTAACACCGTAAACAAGGACATCATGTGTGACATCGATCAAGCCCTCGACACCACAAGAGCCCAAGTCATGTCTCTGCGACGTGCACAACAAGAAACACAAGCTAGGGAGAGAGACCGAGACCAAATCATAGAAACCATGGCCGCCAAAATTCAGGAACTAGAACGTCGTCTTGATGATAACCAAGGGAAACCCTAGAATGCCATAGATTGTCGACGTAGCCTCACCCACATCACAGTAATAACTTGTATTTGAATGTCCTAGAGATATGTCAACAAGAATAAATAAGTGATGTAAACTCAAAACGACAATCTAATCAATGATGTTATGTTTGCTTTATTTTCATAAGTGTTATGATATCGTATATTGCATCGTGATATATGTGACACTATTATAACTTTGAACCTATTGATGTTACTAAATAGTCTAACACAAGATGGTTATTATGAAAATTCTGAACATATACTCTCATTTTTAGGAATATGGCACCTAAGAGAACCGCGACCGCTACCTCAGCAGCAACCATGACCCCGGAAGAAATCCAACAAGCAATCACCAATGGAATCAATGCAGCCTTAGCCGAACAAACAAATGCTAACGCACAACCGGCAAGAAATGTTGCTCCCGCACCTCGCCAATGTACCTATAAAGATTTTATGACTTGTCAGCCAACTTACTTCATGGGTACTGAAGGGATAACTAAACTCGCCCATTGGTTCGAGAGATGCGAAACGGTATTCCAAAGGAGTGGATGCTCAGAAAACAACAGGGTCACATTTGCCACAGGAACCTTAATGGATGACGCTTTGTCATGGTGGACCGCTACAACTCAAACTTTAGGTACAGAAGCAGCGTACCGACTCTCTTGGACGGAATTCAAAGCCAAGATCCTAAAGAAGTACTGTCCTCGATCCGAAATAAGGAAACTGGAAGACGAATTCCATATCCTTACAGTCAAAGGAATCGATCTTAGGGCTTACAACAGGAGATTCCACGAGCTGATGGCATTATGTCCTTCTATCGTACCAGATTTAGAGAAAACTCTGGAGAAGTATATTGAAGGTCTTCCCCGGAGTATTGAAGGAGACGTCACAGCATCCAACCCACCGTCACTAGAAGTCGCAATGGAGTTAGCACAAAAACTCCTAGACCGCGAAATCAAGTGCAACGAACTCAAAAGAAAGCTCGATGACAGGAGAACCACCCACCATCAAAACCACAATCACTACCACAACGGTCATCGCAACAACAACCATCACCACAACAACAACAACAACAGGATCAATCAACAACAACACCAGAACAAGAACCCGCATCATCAACAGCAGAACCAACGACAAGAACCTCCTAAGGTATTTACGGCAACCAATGGCAATGGATACCAAGGTATTAAGCCGCAGTGCAACCGATGCAAGCTTCATCACAATGGTGCTTGTACAGTAAAATGCCATAAATGCCAAAGGATAGGTCATGCCACAAAAGATTGTAGGACCCCTGCTACCGGCAGCAACCTACAACCAATAGCACCAACATGTTACACATGCGGAGAAACAGGACACTTCAAGAACCGCTGTCCAAAAGGAAATGGTCAGAACACTGCACGAGCGAGAGCATACGTGATGGGAAATGAAAACGAACCACAAAACCCCGACGTCGTCACGGGTACGTTCTTATTAAATCATCATAATGCTAGAGTATTATTTGATTCTGGAGCAGATAAGAGCTTCGTGTCAGATACGTTTGCCCCTTTCATTAACTCTAACCCTTCTAAGCTAAACACCACATACGAGATAGAAATGGCCAATGGAAACTTAATTAGCACCAACTCTGTTTTAAAATATTGTACCTTAACTCTCGTAGGAGAATCTTTTCCTATTGACCTGATGCCTGTCCAACTCGGTAGTTTTGATGCTATCATCGGAATGGATTGGTTATCCAAACATCATGCTAAGATTCATTGTGATGAGAAAGCCATACACATTCCTTTTAAGAATGAAACCCTCGTTATCCATGGCGACAAGAATAAAAACCGATACGGAATCATCTCATACCTTAGAATGATAAAATACATGAACGAAGGATGTCATGTATTCATGGTTCAGGTGACGGAAAGTAAGTTAACCGAGAAACAACTTAAAGACGTACCTATCGTTAAGGAATTCCACAAAGTATTTCCTGAAGATCTACCCGGTCTTCCACCGACTCGTCAAGTAGAGTTCCAAATTGAACTAGTGCCTGGAGCGGCACCAGTAGCAAAAGCACCTTACAGGTTGGCACCTTCCGAAATTGAGGAACTATCGGAACAACTAAAGGAATTATCCGATAAAGGTTTCATTAGACCAAGTTCATCACCTTGGGGAGCCCCAGTCCTATTTGTTTAAAAGAAAGACGGATCATTCCGAATGTGCATAGATTACCGAGAGTTAAACAAACTCACTATAAAGAACCGATATCCTTTACCTAGAATCGATGATTTGTTTGATCAATTACAAGGATCGAGTGTATACTCGAAAATTGATCTAAGGTCGGGATACCATCAATTGAGAGTTCGGGAAGAAGATATTCCCAAGACAGCCTTCAGAACCCGTTATGGACACTATGAATTTCAGGTAATGCCATTTGGTCTAACGAACGCACCCGCCATGTTTATGGACCTAATGAACCGAGTATGCAAGCCATATTTGGACAAATTTGTGATAGTATTCATTGACGACATTCTGATCTACTCTCGTAACAAAGAGGAACATGCCAATCATTTGAGAACAATCCTAGAGTTACTTAGGAAGGAAAAGTTGTACGCAAAATTCTCAAAATGTGACTTTTGGATTCCCACGGTGCAATTTTTGGGACACGTAATCAATAGTCAAGGTATCCACGTGGATCCTGCAAAAATAGAGGCAGTTAAAGAGTGGTCATCACCTACAACTCCCACAGAAGTACGTCAATTTTTAGGTTTTGCAGGTTACTACCGGAGATTTATTGAAGGTTTCTCTAAAATCTCAAAACCATTGACCAAGTTGACCCAAAAGAACGAAAAGTACGTCTGGGGACAAGAAGCAGAATCAGCCTTCCAACTGTTAAAACAAAAGCTTTGTGAAGCTCCAATACTAGCGTTACCCGAAGGAAGCAAAGATTTCGTGCTATATTGTGACGCTTCATACCATGGTTTAGGTGCAGTTTTGATACAACGGGATAAGGTAATAGCTTATGCCTCACGTCAACTGAAGAAACATGAGGAAAATTACACAACCCATGATCTAGAACTAGGAGCAATAGTATTCGCTCTTAAGTTATGGAGACACTATCTATACGGCACCAAGTGTATCGTGTTTACAGATCACAAAAGTCTCCAACACATCCTAGATCAAAAGGATTTAAACATGAGACAACGCCGTTGGTTAGACTTGCTTAGCGATTATGATTGTGAAATCCATTATCACCCAGGAAAGGCTAATGTAGTAGCAGATGCATTAAGCCGGAAAGAAAGACTAAAACCTCTCAGGGTTAGATCGTTAGGCATGACTATTTGTTCACCCCTCCCAACACAAATCATTATCGCCCAGAGCGAAGCTCTCAAGAAAGAAAATCGACCAATTGAAAAGATTTTTGGTATGCCGGAAAACGAAAACGGATTTGTGAAAAGATCAAATGGAATGCTTTGTTTCAAGGAAAGAAGCTGGATTCCTCTCTTCGGAGGTATTCGTGACCTCATTATGCATGAGTCTCACAAATCAAAATACTCCATTCACCCAGGTTCCGACAAGATGTACCAGGATCTTAAGAAACTATATTGGTGGCCGAACATGAAAGCCGACATCGCTGAGTACGTCAGTAAATGTCTAACATGTTCAAGAGTAAAAGCAGAATACCAGAAACCCTCCGGATTACTCACCCAACCCGAACTCCCCATGTGGAAATGGGAACGTATTACAATGGACTTCATCACCAAACTTCCCAAAACCTCTACTGGCTACGATACGATATGGGTTATCGTTGATCGTCTCACCAAGTCAGCTCATTTCCTACCAATCAAAGAAACTGATGAAATGAACACACTTGCTCAGATATATCTGAAAGAAATTGTGTCACGACATGGAGTGCCAATTTCTATTATATCAGATCGTGACAGTCGTTTCACGTCTCATTTTTGGAAATCATTACAAAAAGCTTTAGGAACAAAGCTGGATATGAGCACAGCTTATCACCCACAAACCGATGGTCAAAGTGAGAGAACTATACAAACCTTAGAAGATATGCTACGCTCTTGTGTTATAGACTTCGGAAAAGGTTGGGACAAACACTTACCATTGGCAGAATTCTCATACAACAACAGTTATCATACCAGTATCAAGGCAGCACCATTCGAAGCACTTTACGGTAGAAAGTGTAGATCACCCGTTTGCTGGGCAGAAGTCGGAGAAGTACAACTCACGGGACCGGATCTAGTTCATGAGACAAGAAAATCATAAAAATCAAACAACGTTTACAAACCGCTAGAGACCGACAGAAAAGTTACGCCGACCTAAAAAGAAAACCCATGGATTTTCAGATCGGAGATAAGGTTATGTTAAAAGTATCACCATGGAAAGGAATGATACAATTTGGAAAGAGGGGAAAGTTAAACCCAAGATACATCGGTCCATTCAAAATCCTAGAAAGAATTGGACCCATGGCATATAAACTTGAACTACCCGAGGAACTTAGCCGAATTCACAACACTTTTCATGTGTCAAACCTCAAGAAGTGTTTATCCGATGAATCTCCGGTCATTCCATTGAAGGAGTTACAACTTGATGACAAACTCGTTTTTACCGAGGAACCGGTAGAAATCATGGATAGAGAAGTCAAACAACTGAAACAAAACTGTATCCCTATCATAAAAGTTCGTTGGAACTCTAAACGAGGACCAGAGTATACTTGGGAACGCGAGGACCAGATTCGCACCAAGTACCCACACCTCTTCTCTTAGACACCCTTGGCAACCCTCTTAAACTCGAATTCCGGGACGGAATTCACTGTAAGGTGTATGTACTGTAGCCTCTCGTAATTTTCCCAACGGTTAGTAAATACTTACAAGTTATTACGTTATTTAAATACCCACTTTTACGTATGACAAAAAAAAAATTTATATTAGACTTGATATATAAATCACAACGGTAAAATGTGAATTATCTTTTGCTTAGAAACGTTGCTTGCACACAAACCTAGATAGTCTAATTATCGCGAATATATATTTTTAAACGTTTATATTTTTATAATATACGTTTCGATTAAATACCATACAATATTTATATATTCCCGAAGCTTACGAAAATTCTCGAGACTACTCATTAATATTATTTGATCGTAACCCGACTCTCAAAACATACCAGGTGGGCCCCGTTGACCCATTGGACCACTTAAACCCACTTAACAAACCAAACGGACCCTTTTATATATTTTTTTCTTCTTTTCTGCAGGGTCAGACGAAACCCCAAGCCCAACAGGCTTATAAGCCCAAACGAACCCCTTTATTATTTTTTTTTCTTTTCTTCTTTTCTTTCTTCTTTGGCAGCCTCGACACACCCACAAAATGTTCTCATTTCATTCGGATTCGACACACAACCCTATCAAATCTTTACATGTCTCAATTAACAACCTAGTAAGGATCTAGGAATGATAAAGTTTATTAAATAACTCGCTCGTTTGATACACTAAATTCAGCCAAAACAAACCAACGAAACCATGTGAACAAAATACCAAAAACGTGGCCAAACATTTCTTAGCACCTCTCCATCACACCAATTGCATCAATTCGAACACTATACTCATTATTTGATGTCAGGAATGAATAGGATTCAGTCTTACATATCCTTCTTGTTGCTAGAACTCGATTGGTCAAGCTTGTGGTGCCACCCCATGCAAACGAGCCAACACATGCATTGTAAATCTCTTGTGCTTATCTTCACTCTCAAAACTCACTATATAAGCATCCCATGCAACCCTAACTAATCTCACACCCTCAAATACACCATAATATACTTTACGTGGAGTTTACAAGTCAAGATTGGGACAAGAAGTAGAAGAGGTGTACGAAGTGTAGAAGCGATCCAAGAGAACCAAATTTGCTCGTTGTGAACCCTTGCTGAGTCGTGTACCATTCTACATTGATCCTTCGTGCCAAAGTGAACCATACGAACTATATTACTCCACCCCTAGAGGTGAGGTGAGAACGAGGAGTCCCCTTTTGTTATATTTTCATTTCGTTATTTTGGTTTTTACACATTTACTTTGCCTAATTACCTCGTAAAATATAAACATAACATACGCATTTTATTCGACATTTTATATGTTTAGTACACTAGTAAACAAAATATAAGAAGTTTCGAATCTAAAAACATTGTGTTCTTATTGAATTCGACATGTTTTGTGACCTCTTGGACAACTCGAATAAAATCTCAACACTTAGAATTTTTCTAAGTGTTGAGCAGTTTCAACATATGAAGTTGCTCGATCACTTTGGTCTCGTAAATGAATAATTTGACACATGACATGTTCTTTTTAAAACTCGACCTCATTAACAGCTTATTAGACAATCACAAGACACATTTTATTCGACCTAATAAGTTTGCTTAGACCTTGTACTCGACCTATTTTGTAGCGACAAAAACTCAGTTTTTATAAAACAATATAAGTCAAAACGTGGGCTTATCTTAAGCCCATTAAGCTTATGTGATACACTGGGCCTGGGAGCCCAACTCCAGTGTTTTTAGCATCCTAAAATGAGTCCAAACTCAGGCCCAAACCTTTCGTAAGCCCATTGGATCACAAAACGTTAACGGGCCTTTAAATGAACTCGTTAAGCCCATATAGTGAAAAATAAGCTTTTTAAGGGAATAAGCTGTTCTAATAAGCTCTTTTGAACATTCTGAACTTATTGAAATAATAAAAATGATAAACTTTGACTTTGGCGAAATTTGGACTAGATTTGCAAAATTTCTTAAACCGGGGACTAAAAATGCAAAAGTTGTAAACTTTGGGTCAAAACTATAAATCTGAGTTTTCTGGGTTAGAAACTGTAAATAATAAAACTTGGAGTTGAGAAATGTAAATATTGATACTTTTTGACCTAAAATGTAAATTATATATATTTTTGGACTAACGGTGTAAAATATATATCGTTAGGGTTAAAAATGTAAATTTTGGAAACTTAAAGGAATTTTCTGTAAATATTACTTTACAAAATAATATTAACCTTTTACATATATAAACATATAATTAATATAAGACTTATATAAACATAAACTTATATATATATATATATATATATATATATATATATATATATATATATATATATATATATATATATATATATATATATATATATATATATACGATATATATTCGTAATTATAATTAAACGATATAACGATACATTATTTATTTCTTGTAAAACGATACGTTTATTTTATTTCCGTTATAAAAACTAACTTTATATCAATCATCGATCATTTTTACTTACAAGTTATATGTATATATAACTTTGTTTTTGAACTTTAAGCACTTAAACAAACACGAGATTCGTTCGTAACTAATATTCGCGATAAAACCAGATTTAGACTATCAACTGAAACTTGCATTATCTTTTAGGTTGTGTTGTGTGAAGCCGTTTCCTTGCTTTATTGAGACTACGATACCACTGTACTACTAAGGTGAGTTCATAGCCCACTCTTTAACTATTTTCCTGTGGGGGGATACATGCTTAAAACTCGAACACAAGTCTTTCATACCGGGTATTGAAATACCGTCAGGCCAATGTTATTTGCTTAAGTTACTATTGTCAGAAGTCCCTCGATCATGAACCTTAATCACTTGAAGGGTGAACGTAAATAATTGTGGATAGTACTATTAGTGATTGACAATCCTCGTTTGGTTGTTGGAGAAAACACCAGGCGCACTTTATTGTTCTTATAAATAGGTTATTGACAAATACCTATCTTTAGGGGCCTATTACTTACCATCATAATCCACATTTATGATTGGCTGTTAATCGTTGAGTATCATGAGCTTAAGGCAATAACAGGAACATTGATTTTTTTAACATATTGATTGTATGTGATTACAATACATTCTTAACTTGTGATTCAAACTCTTAAACTCAAACCTATGAATATCACTCAACTTTATGTTGACTTTAGCATGTTTATCTCAGGTAACTAAACAAGACGGATCTGGATGGCACGGAGTGGGCAAAAGCATGACAAGAACCATAATAAACTACTTATTTTCCTTCAGAATAAAACACGTTCTTAACTTAATAATGTCTTGTATCCCAGATATTTGGTATTTTGAAATAAATTAAACTTTAATACTTCACTTTGTGTTGTCTACTATAATTGTGACAAAGATCCTTGAAGTAATACCCCGAAAGTCTTCCGCCGACATGTTAAGTCTTCCGCTGTTATTAACGACTTTTGGGGGTGTTACAGTAATTAGGATGGAGATTTATTAGTGTTCTGGGCCTCATCCTCAGGATTTTTTTTGGGCTTTTGATAACTAAAATTGGACGTGGGCTTGCACTATCTTCCTTTTCCTTTTTTGGCTGGGTGAGTTACTCATGTAACAAGGGACGATAATTGTTTTGAGCTAACATTTGTGTTATAACTTTGGGACGAAGTGATACTCTACCGAGATTTTGATTAAGCTTCCAAAATCAGTGATTGAGAATTATCTTGAGTTGAGGTTATTCAGGCTCGTGTTGAGTTTACCTTTGTGCTAAGTTATTGTGAAAGCGTAAAAGACTTATAAAGACTCAATCTCACTCCTTTTTCATCTACAAGACCTCATTCCTCTTCGCGTCATCAACAACTTCCTTTCACACATTCAATTAGTCATCGCACGGTTTCTTCTTGATTTTGTAAAATCCCGCGAAAGAATTATTTTTCGTTTTAAATCATAGAAGTGAAAATCCCGTGCACGTCCGCATCAAGTCAAATTCTTCAAATTCAGTGATACCCGAAACTCTCTCTCTACAAATGAACGGACTTGTACCTGATAATGCTTCAATGGTACATTCGTGCTCAGATTCTCAAGAGAATGTGATTCATCAGCCAAGTAAATTACTTGACTATGCAAGGGAATGCATTGAATGCTCACATCTCTCTGTACTGTTAGAGGGTAATGGATTCAAAATGGGGTTTGAACGTGCATTTACAACTCTCTTCGGTCAAGATGTTCAAACTTTCACAGACATAATGATTCTCAATTTGGATCAATTACGACAACAACTGGACCAAGAAGAATCTTCCAACGCTGGATCCATGGCTGCCCTTTGTGTGATCAACAAACAACTCCAAGTGTTCTTTGATTTGAAACTCACTCTGGAGTATGACCATTATAGTGAAATGACGAAAAAGTGCTTTGATGATCACACGGGAATTGAGGTTGACACGTTCAGAGACACACTTGTCCAGCTTATGGATAAAGTGAAAAGATTCATTAACGAAAAGGCACAGCATATACCTGCATATGATGACAACGTAAAGGCATGTAGGGTACAACCATGTGATGGTGTTGGTGACTCGGGTAAAGCATCGGATGTTGGGTCAGTTGTCAATAAATGCAAAGGATCAGAGACTGATAAGCTTGACACAACCAGCAGTTCAGTGACTCTTGTCACACATGATATGGATGCAAATTTCAGACCGGTAAAAGAACATGTGTCATGTGCTGAGGTACCCATAACTGATCTACATTATGTGCTTTCTAATGAACGCCAGCACCCTGATCAAATTAAACCCACTTATGACACACATTTGTTGGAGAGTACTGATAGCAATACCATTTCTAATTCAACAAATGTGAGTCATAAAGGGGGAGAAAGTGATCAGGATGTTGAACGTGATGATGAGTCAAGTTCTGTGCTTTCGGTTAAGTCCTTTAAATCAAATGATATGGTTGATAAAGCAGTTTTTAATGAACTTTCAAACAGATTCTTACAACTTGAAAAACATTGTATTTCACTTGAAATCGCAATGCAAGAAAAGGAAGAAAGTTTTCAAACTAACCAACCATGTAAAAATCCGGAACTTCCTGATTTCAATGAATTCTTCATGATAAATGATTTAAAAGCATAGTTTAAAGCCAAAAACTTGACGATCAACAACTTGAAGAAACATATCTCTGCTATGAATGTGAAGAGTAGTTTAGTCGAAACGTGCAAGGACATTGAAGCAACTAAGTCCAGGATTAGTGAACTGTCAATCTATGTGGCATAATTACTTAAGGAAAATGAGTCTTTGAAAAGGCATCAAAAGGATCTAAATGACTCAATCAAAGTAATCAGGACTAAAAATGTAGAACAAACAATATCTTTGATGGCCAAAAATGATGAACTCAAAGCTCAACTTCAGGAAAAGGGTTTTGCAATTGTGGCATTAAGAAATGATTTAAGAAAACTAACAAGAAACAGTGTGAACACTAAGTTTGCAAAACCATCAATCTTGGGAAAACCACTTTCACAACCTCTTAGGAAACAAAGTGTTGTTAGGCAACCGACTGCGTTTAGATCTGAACGACCAAAATTTTCAAAATTGTGGTTTGCCTCCCAAGTTGATGCGAAACAAGTTTTGACAAAACCAGTCACTTCACATAATCTGCCTAAGAAAAATGTCTCTGGGTCTGTTAAAGGTCAACAAGTAGCTTCACCTACGCCTGACTCTTCTGGGATAAGTTCGAAAACTGTGTCAATATCGAGCGTTAAAACTCAAAGCTCTTATGATATAAATGACTTGTACAAGAACTATAATCTTGAAAAGGCTAGGAAAGGGGCTCTACTTCAAAAGGATGGAATCTTAGGTTCACGACCTCATAGGATGCCTTCTAGCTTATTGCAGAACTCGGCCAGTTGCAGCAAACCAAAATCTGTGAGCACTCAACAAACACATATGAATTGTCTAGTGTCCAAGAGTAGTTGCACATCGATTAAAGCAATTCCCGTTGCAAATCACTCTAAGAAACCTAGACCTTGTTCGGAATCCAAAAACCTTGTTTGTTCAACTTGTCTAAAATGGGTTGTTAAGGCAAATCATGATAAGTGTGCTACAAAATTCCTGAAGGATGTGAATACATGTAATAAGGTCCTACCATCTAAGACTAGAAACTACAACAAGCCCATAGAATCAAAGAGTTATACTCAGAAACCTGGCAGGCAGATTGATTTAAGACAAAGGTTTTCTCTAAACAAGACTCCCACTTTACATGAGAAACCAAACACTCCCAGAACTTGCCTTAGGTGGATACCGACGGGTAGAATTTTTAAGATTGTTGGTCTTAGATGGATACCTATGAGAAAGATGTTCACTGATTGCAAAGCCAAGGTTGACAGTAGAACCCCAAATGGTATATATGCTGATATCACTAACCCATATAAATGCAAACAAACTCCCAATGTCAGTGCAGGTAGTCTCTACTTAAGTGCAGGTACATCGCTCAATACGATTAAGGAAAGATTCAGAGTTTGGTTGCCGAAAAGAGTGATATCTCATCAATCAGGGGTTAAAGAAGCTCAACTTTGATGCATATGATATATGACGTCTGAATACTTCAGTTCAGGCCTCGTTCTTCAACGGCTATGATGCTTGAACACATCAGTTCAAGCCTCGGTCTTCAACTTCATCATTATGGTGTCTGTAGATAACACTTCAGGCCCCGTTCATCAAAGAAAAGAAAGGTGTACGATTCAGTGCGCCTTATCTTTGAAAGAAGAGAAATCTTCTTAGTTTTGACCATTCTCAACAATACGGTTCATGCTTCTTCCATGTTCATACAGTCATCAAGTGGATCTACTCATCTTTGCTTGAATTCATATTCACTTGCTCATTCAAAAATGGCAAACATCGTATGCAATTTTTGAGGGGGAGAAGAGTGAATAAACTACATGATTGAGTGTATTCTTATTCACATGCTCAATCAAAAATGGCAACCTCGTATGCAATTTTTGAGGGGGAGAAGTGTGAATAAAATACATGATTGATTGTATTCTTATTCACTTGCTCAATCAAAAATGGCAAACCTCGCTTGCAATTTTTGAGAGAGAGAAGTGTGAATATACCACATGTTGATTGATGCTTGAAGAATGGTCTTACGACTCTCCTCCAACACCTAATGTTCTACTTACTAAGGATGACTGGGATTTATATTTGAGGAATACTTCCAACCTTCAACGTATGTTGTTCATCTAGTTCCTGAAGCTCTTGCTCTGGTTCCTGCTGATTCAACTGGTTCACCTTCCTCAATCTCCATTGATCAAGATGCACCATTTAGAAGTATTACTCAGACTAATCATGTAACCCAGTCTCCAGTTACTCCTCAAGGTGTTGATGATGACTATCATGATTGTGAAGATGCACATGAATAATGATCCGTCATTTTGTTCTATAATCAAGGATTGTTGTTCCTACCAATGTGCACTCTGTAAATCAACCCGAAGGACATTATAGAAAATGTCAGCTAAAATGTGAAACGGCTAAGAATTTGGACATGGAATGTCAAGTAATCACGGAGTTCATTTGGTATCCCTTATTTGAGATTGAAGTTGACTTTCACAAAGGAGTGATATTATTTTATCTTGAAGTCGGGGTTGGTTGGATGAAGACTCTTCGAGATCCTTGCTTGAGCTTTTACCTTTACAATGACGAAGACTTGGATATCTAGTTATTTTGGTAATTATTCATTTCTATTACCACAAAATAACTATCACTTCCAGGAGTGTCACAACTTACACGAAGTTGTCAGTAGTCAAGAGGTGATGTACGTCTTATACTTGATGGTTGGTTGGTTGAAGAGTATAGAGTACTTAGGGATTCGATGTTGTACGAACTCTCTACACCGCTCTTTGTCACACATTAGTGCAAGCTTAAGTCACAAGAACGGGGAATTCTTTTTCAGTTTCAAGTTTGGTTTATTGGATTTGCTTCATCAGTGGTTACTTCAAACAGTCTACACAAGGGTTAATAATGATAGTCAGAGAGTTTTTGTAGCAGTTGATTCTCACCAGATCCATTCTTGCAAATTTTTGTTCTTCTCACAAGATTTCTAGAAAATGTGCCTTTAATGTTTTGCTGATTCTGAGGTATCAAAACCAGCAAGGGGGAAGGAGACATACATCTAAATGCATAATGAGTACATGCGAAGAACTTAATACTTTTTCTTTATTGAAGTTATCCCGAGAAGACATATGTCATAACCACAGAGAATATCAGTGTATTAACTTATGGCGTTTGGTGTATCATTCCAACTACATGGGGGAAGTGGTCTTCTGATACTTGTGGTATGTATTACTTCAGCTTTCAGTGGGAAGAAATATGAGAAGAACAATTGGAGCGTGAGATGATATTGCTTATCGACATCTTCAGATGAGTTGATATGATTTATGGTAAAGTGCTTCTGGTTAATGCTTCATGTACACAATGGTATGATGATTCCGATGAGATCACAACCATCAGGGGCGAGATTTGTGTACATCAAGGACGCGCAACAGGTTCACGTGATCGGGCTTAATCATATATTCTGGAGGAGATATCCGCAGAGATGATCAGTGCTTCAACCTGTTACTTTGGTGTCATCATCTCTTCTTGTGTTGGATACATGCGTACAATATGGATTGAGTTGGTATGTGTAAGTTAACTGGAAAGCACTTGGTGAAATGAAGATGTTGATATCTTATTCCCCCAAATAGACAACTGCTCAAAACCATAAAGTAATGTGTACATTGGGGATGCACAACAGGGTCATGTGATCGGGCTTCATCATACATTCCGGGATTGATAACCGCAGAGATGATCCATGGTTCACCTTGTTACTTCGGTGCTATCATTTTCTTTGGGTCTTTGAGTGTCGTACAATGAGACTTTTTGCATCACTTCAACAACTTGGGAAGTGGTCTCATGAAGATGATTGTCGGTTTGGGGGGAAGCTACCAAAGCTTCACATTGAGGAGGCTAAAATTCGACGATTTGGTGGTGTCTAGCGATTAACTCATTTGTGAGATTCTAGTGATTTGTTAACTACTTGTGTTTGGTGAATTGTTGTGACTTAAGTCGTTTCGATTAGTCTGATTGTAATTTGACGTTGTGAGTTAATCTTTACGACTTGACTTATTACGATCGGATCTATTGTAACTTGACTTGTCGCGACCTGACACTTAATGCAAATTGTCACTTATCCAAGATCTCTCTCTAAGTTTAATTCGCATATTACATCTTTCGGTTTCTTTTATTGACTTTAGTAAAATCCCGGGAGAGAATCGATCTCTCGGTTTAAGTCACAAGAGTTGTAAAATCCCGTTTAAGATTACATCATGGCACCACAAGTTCAGACGATAATTTGTGAGCCTCGAAAGCTTTGGTGGTGAAAGTTTAAGAGATGTTGACTACATACTTCTACAATGAGCTGAACATTACTCTCATTTCGGTACTCATGTCAACATCCTCTTAAACTAATTTATATCCTTGTATATATATTATAAAATCAAAAATATACTAAATTGTAAATAGAAAAATATAAAACCTATAAAAACCAAAACAATTCTGAAAAATCATTAAAATCCAAAAATATTCTTCTCACGACATGTCTCTTGTGTAATCAATATTATGTACGTTTCTAGAAATGTCATTCAGCAATGACACGGAATCATACATATGCTTGAGCAAGAGTTTTTCGGTTTCAAATAAAGTTTTTTTCTAAAACATGTCGTATCTCAAAATATTCTTCAAAAATATGGCTTGCAGTCATTTCAGGCTGCAACCCAGACTTAAAATCATGGCTTGTAGTCATTTCAGACTGCAACCCGGACTGCAAAATCATGGCTTGCTATTACTTCAGATAGCAACCCGGTTTTCAAAATGAGGAAAACACGTCGCCAAAAAGACGGTTGTTCCTAGCAAAGGGTGTCGTTCATCCGAGTGTGAATTACTTTATATTCATGCACCCTCGATCTAATGTACGTTTCAGTGCATTATTTCTGGATAAAGAAGAGAAGTCTTCTTTTTATCGCCAAATACTTTCCCTTCTATGATTTTTTCGGGAAGTATTTGTGCAAAACTTGGTGGTACCATGAGATTTTGATTAAAAAAATCAAATTGAACTTAAATGTTTGATAAAATTTTCTCTCAATCAATGACATTCATATTTTATGAAAATATTTCAGTTTTAACGTCCGTCATTGAGTGAGGGGGAGAATGAACGATTTCTCAAAATTTTATGTATCATCAAAACTCTCCACTTTGTACAAAAGCAACTAAACGATTTGTGATTGTTATGTGTCAGAATGAGTACATTTTCAAAGAGTTTTCATTAAAACTTCGAATCTTTTGCAAACACTTCAAATCTGACACATAACAACCTCCCTCGCAGATTGAGGGGGAGCAAGAAAAAGTTCCTTTTGTCAGAAAATATTAAAATTGACCACATTTATCTCCCAAAAGCTTTCTAACTTATTTAAATCAATTGAGATCCAAAATCTCAAAAGATTTGAAATTTTTGATCGGGGGAGAGAATGTGGTTTAAATATGAAATCTGATAATCAAATGTGATCTTTTGGACTCAATAAAAGGCTCCCACATATGTGCTAAACACTTTCGAATATCGATGCACATATTGAGGGGGAGCAAAAGACGTTTGTGGAAGTAATACCAAAGACCGACCATTTATCTTTATGCATGGAGTGATAAGGATGGTTAAGGTTAGGTATGAATTCCCATGATTCACCATAACCGGAAGGATCTTCCCAGGGGCAATCCATAGATAGATTAGAAGTCCTTAGGAATGACTGAAAAAAAAAAAATGAGTTAAATGAGATAGGGAAGAGTGCGGACTGAGATAGAGCTAAGACTGGAACAAACCCAACAAGGTTCTAGTGGTGAAGTCTCGGTAAGCACTGAAGGGGTTGAAGAATGAAAAAGAAATGAAATGAGAAAGGGTGAAAAGAAATAGCCCTCCATATATTCAACCTTAGGGCAGAAATCGGGTTCAATTCATAATCTACTGGCGATTACTAAGGTAACACCGGTATTGAAGACAAGACATCATGGACCCAGTGACGCACTGCACTAAACTTCCCAACCACTCAAGTTCTCTTAAAAGAACTTGTTTCATTCTCTCGGGGAACCCTGTGCAATGTATCGACCGCTCATTGCGAGCTATGTTGATACCTAAAACAGGAGACACCTCCCCAGTCTCCAGGAGCGGATCAAAACGCACTATTGAGTCTAGAGCCAAAGAGATCATCCATAAATCTCGATAGGACACATTCCAAATATGCTTATTGTTTCACATAATGTGGAAAATAAGATAAAATATTTAGAGTCCTACGCTTTATCCTTGTGGTATTGCCAGAACATCCGAGTGATATGAAAATATTCACAATGAAGATGGAAATCCTTCTAGAGCGAACATCACTCAAGCTCTTGGTAGGTGACATATGAGATCCATCTTGGATCAATGATCAAGTGACAACTGGAAAGCAACAATGGTGCGATTCAATATTGAATCAAACTTGTTCCAGGATATGGATTGACGGATACTTTTACAAAAACCTTTCAGTGTGCTCAAATACTAATTTTCAAGCACATTGATTGTGTACAATATTTCAAACAAAAGTATTTTTTGATGGAAATGTGATTCTAAGCTAAAACCTCTCGTCGTGTCTCAAAAATGTTTATCATATGACACGCGAGTGATTTCTATAAATCAATTTCTCATCAATCCGTGAATGTCAATTCACCGATTCACTCTATCGTGCTGTCTGCTTTGAGACATTCCGGTATGAGAACATGCTAAGTATGAAGATTCCAAAGTGGATTCTTTGGAAAATTCATTACTACAAGCTGGAAATTCCTGTCAAGGAGAGTCCTCTTTAAAAGAGACTCTACCTGATCACTGGTCGGTTTTCACATAACCGGAGGGTAGTCTGTCCTCGCAGAACGAATGACAAAGCCATGTTCGTTCTCTATCTTTATTGATAACTGTTTTATTTCAGGGACACATATAAAGATGACGTTGATGGCTCCAGTTTCCAGCAGAATCGGGTCAATCCATACCTCATGCTCACACATCCTCCACACTATCAATGAAGATGAGAGACTTGCCACTACAAATGTTGAGAGACTACCAACAACGTTTCCGCAACTCTGATGAAAAAGTCTCCTGATCCACAACTCTAATGCAAAGTCTCCAGATACAGAAAGGTGTGAGCATGATGGTCCTTAAGTCACTACATCACATGAAGGCAATACAACTATGGATGAGCTTGGAGATTTACTTTGGCTGATGATCTCAAAGAAGCTCAAAGATCGCACATGACAAAGGAACTCAAATCACAAGTTCGTTTGCTTGAAGTACAAAGTGTGCAGAAAAGTGAAGAATCAGAACCTACGAGCTACAAAGACGAATGAATGCTTAAAGACCAAAGAGCTTAATTTCAAAGGTGACCTCACTTAGGGGGAGATTGTTAGGAATACAAATATTCCTGTAAAAGTCTCGGTCACCTGATTATTGTAATATCATTAATATAGCTCGTAGTTAGTTTATGTATTAGTAAGTTAGAATTAGTTTAAGTAACACCGTGGAAGAAGGACGGGTCTTTACCCATTGTATGCCTGATCCACAGCCCGGGTGTGGGCATTTGTAGGAAACTATATATACCCCTCTCCGCATGTGGAGAGGGTTGGTGCTTTCCATATTCTCAATCTAACCTTCTCATTTTTCTCTCATCTCTTTCTCTCTCTAGAAACACCCAACTTCTCTTTATCTCTCTAAACTTTCTTCCATTAATTCTATCATAAACACAAGAACCATACTAGTTAATATTATGTTTATCCTACAGTCATCCTATTTAAAAGGTTGATTATTCGGGTAACAAAAAGGATTCTCCGTCTACTTCTTCTACTAAGAGGGTTAACCCATTCTCTAAGGTGGGAGAGATTGTTGATTTCGACAGTGATGAAGAAGAGGTTGTGAACACTTTTGATGAGTCCATGAACCTATTTAGTGGTGGTCATGATCGTGAAGATGATTATGATTACTATGCGGATAAGGTCTAAGATCTTCTAGGAAATTTGGATGCTTTTTATGACACGTATGGTATCAAGCTCCAAGGCTTTGGTAGAAAGTAATTTTGTTTTTATAGGAGTCTAATGGTATCTTTTGAGTAGTGTTTTATTTTCTTATTTAGAGAATTGGATCTATCTTGTTATGTAAGCTGATTGGTCCTAAACGGTCAACTAAGTTTACCGGGTGAATGGTCAACTAGGTCAAACAGTCTAAGAGTCAATCTCCGTGGAAGTATAGGGTTTCCCCGGGTCGTTATGTCCCGACGAGGTGTGAATTGTATTAAAAACGAGTTTGTGATCGGGTGAATTTAGACAGGAAAGGGTATATAAGGGTTTGAATGATTACACTAAGGAAATGCGAATGAGAACGATCTAAACAAACTATATTAACAATAACGCGAAACCCAATTAACCTAAAACGTAATCTAAAAATGTAAAATTAGAGTTTGCTTATAAATAAGCAGAAAAATAAGCCAAGAGGGCTTAAATAGAAGCTATCACTTTTTTATATTTTTGGTTTTTTCTTTATTTTTCAAACTACTTTTATTAACGTAACCTAAATTTAAAAACGTAAAAGTTATTTAAATAAAACGCGAGTGCGCAAAATAAAACATGAATTTTATGCTACGCTAACCGTACGGGGGTAAAAATTACTTTTCTACGATTCTAACGATAAAAGAAAATTTTAGAAAAAAGAAAATTATTTTTTTGACTTTTTAATTATTTATTATTAATTAATTACTAAATAAACTAAATTAAATTATTAAAAATACTAAAACAATTAAGAAAAATCTGAAATTTTTACAGAAAATACTTAATGCTAACAGAAATCTTAAAAAAATATAAAAAGTTTCAAAAGCTTATTAATAAGCAGTACAATAAGCAAAGTATCAAAATAAGCTTAATAAACTAAAACCACTATAAAAATAGAATTTGCAAGGTATAAATTGAAAAAGACCCTAGGGCAAATGGTATCCGTGTGTGGTGTTGTGTTTGTGAATGAAGTGCCCCAAGTTCGAACCTGAGCAGCCCCAACTTTTTGCAATTATTTTATTTTTTCACTTTTTCATTTTGCAAAATACTAACAACAGATTTTTGGTAACATTTAGAAAAGTGAGTTTTGCAGAAAAGCTTTGATAAGCTTGGAATAAGCTTATATGATCCAACAGTTATGGGATATGAGCCTAAGAGAGTTTTTTGGAGAATGGAGACTAACCAAACAAGTTTATAAGCAAAAGCTAAGTTAAGCATACACAAGCACAACAAGCTCAGGCAACATTAACAAGACAGCAACAACAATCACTAGCTTAAGCAAGGATCAAACAACCTTAGTGAACACTGAGATTCAAGAACAGAAGCTAAACTATGGGTGTTAAGTGAGAGGTTTCAATAAGCTATAGCTAATAAGCAACTAAGGTCAAATTAAGCACATACTGACTCAAACACAATCTCAGGTACTCACTACAAGCTCATAACTACAACTAATAAGCTAGAATCAAGCAGCCACAAAGATCCAACAAGCTCAGTGGGTGTTCACTGATGCACCAGCAGAGACAGTTGCCAAGAGGCAAGTTTTGGGCCAAAAATAAGCAGGGTAATAAGCACTAATTGGAAAACAAAAAGCTACATTCTAAAAACTACCTAAGAGGCTTTCTAAATTAGCAAGTAACAAGTAATTTGCTCAAGAGTTGAGCAAGATATGCTCACGGGAAAAACGGGTCAAACTGGTGCAATCTGGGTGCAGGGGAAATAAATGTCAAACAGTCAACTTTGAGCAAGATTTTTAGCAAGCAAATGCACTTCAAAATCAACTTTTCTTCTTGATTCACATACACAAGCAACTAAAGAACATAAATCAACAAGAACACTCTGTCTCCAAGCTATATTAAAGCCTACATGTGATCTAGAAATCTATCCCATTTTATCAGTGGTGACTTTGTTGACTTTTGAGTTTATGCAAAAGTTTGATTTTGATGAAATTTAATCCAACCTAGACTACTAAAAAAAGATGTTATAAGAGGGAATGAAGCTAAATTAAGTGAACTTAACAACTTATGTGATTTAAGTGAGGTTTATGAAACTAGCAGCCAAAGCATGATTAACCATAAGCTAACACTAAGCTAAAATCCTAGAACCAACTAAACAACTGTCACAAATAAGCCAGGATCAGCTTAATAGGAATAACCCAAAAGCAATTAATGAGCAATAACATCTAAATAAGCTTTTTGTAGACAAACAAGTAATCAAGCATAAAGGGGCCTCATAAGCTGTCAATAAGCCACCAATAAGCTGTCCTAAAGGGAGAATTAAACTAAGGCTGCTAAGGAGATCCTATTAAGCTAAAGAGACAGTTGAGCAAGTTAATATAAGCTAAAAGGCACAAAACATTCACATACTATCCTAATCTGCTGATGCAAAGAATGGGCTGAGGGGGTAACTTTGGTGGTTAGTATAGAGCTTAAAAAAATCCAAAATTAATCTAAAAATATAAACATGTTCACCAACTGGTAAATAAGCCACAAACCAAATTCCAAGTCATAACTCATAAAAAAGAACAAATTAAAAATGATGGTTAAAACGGTTTGGGGCATGTGGCTACTGAGTAAACTGATGCAGCAGTAGGGGTCAAATGGTGTTAATTGACTCAAAAATTCAATACCCAAGCTTCCTACACTTGTAATAACCTAAATGAAACACATTTGAAGCAAAGTGAGCATCTTTAGTGGTCTTAAACATAATCTTACCTAAGTCATTCTATTCAACAGTCAATGACTACAATGTTTGAAACAAAGATCAAAATCCTACAACACTACTTAAGAGTGAAAATTGTAACTGTGAAACTGTTGGAAACAACAAAATAAAGCTAGTTGAAATTTAGAAAAATGGCATAAACTAGTTTTAGGCAAAAAAAAAATGAAGTTGTGCCAAACACTAGCTTAACTAACTACTTTGCATTCTTTAAATGTGAAAACCTGTTTTAAGTAAACCTATTGAACAAATAACTTATACTATACTAATTAAAAACCTAACTAAGAGATATTATTTGACCAATAAGTAGTTAAAATTGAGCAATAAGCTAAGCTAACTTAAGGCAAATACTAACAGTAAATATGCAACATGGTACAAGACACTTACACAGCTCACAAATTCTAAACTAAGACATTTAATAATCAACAAGAAACTTGAATAAACCAAGAAAAACACATAATAAGCAGTAATAAGCATAACATAAGCTAATGCTACAGTGATTTATTTTTAAAAAGATGAACTTTAATTGAATTGCATAAAAGAGTTTACAATCTGATATTAAAAGTTAACAACACTTGAAAAATTAAACTAAACCTAATTTTCCCCTACTATACATACTGCCTTATTATGGCATACATCTTATCTATTTATACTAGAAAAACTAGGGTTTACATCTCTCTTGTGCTTCTATGACTTTCCCACTTTTCCTCTGAACCCTTGGATGAGCTTCCATTGATCTTGACCGTTTATATCAATTTTGGCGGGAAAAGGCTTTGTGCAACTTGGGGGTATTTTACTTGTGCAGGGAGGCAAGATTTGGAGGGTAGTGGTGGAAAGTTAGTATAGGGGTGGAGTGGTGGCAGAGGAGGGGGAGTAGGGTGAATGATGGTGTTGGGTGTTTAGCAGGTTGTGGCAGGTAGCAGGGTCACGGGTTGGAGGGATAAGGGAGAGGTCAACAGGGTTTGACCTGGAAGAGGGATTAATAAACGGGGTAGGGTTTTATTATTTAAGGGTTTGGGCTTGAGGGTGGATTGGGCCAGGAAGTGGAGTTGGGTTAGGGGTGTTGTGGTGGGTTGGTTGGGGTGTTGTTTATTTTGGGTTTAAGTAAAATACAAAGGGTCCATTTGGCTTGTAGTAGTTTAGTAAATCACAAGGACCATTGTTGTAATTTGCTGAAAATAGGAGGACTGAAAATGGAATTTTTCCAAAGATAATATTAGGACCCAACTTGCCATGTGTGAATAGTACAAGGGTTGTGAAAATTATTTTTCCCATTTTTAAAACCCAGGGACTACTTTTGCCATTTTTGAAAGTTCGGGGACCAAATGTATAATTTTCTCAAACTTTTCACCCAAGGACTTATTTTGACAACTTTTGAATTCCAAAGGACTTGGGTTGACTTTTCTTTCATTTTAAACCTTCAGGGACTAGTTTTGTCAATTTATGAAACTTAAGGGACTGAAACTGCCAATTATGCAAACTTTGTTCGTTTTTAATTTGTTTTTAAACATTTTGCATCTGAAACATATAAAACACAATCCTGGGATATTTTCACTATTTTGATGCATTATTTGGTATTTTTGGATGTTTTGGCAGTTCATATAAGACAAAAATTATGAGTATTTACACACTCATCATAAGCTTTTCCACCTATTTAACGAGCTGAGATATGGAATTTTCCCATATCCTTTGTACTTAAACGTTTTTTGGAGTTATATATTTATCGTGTCTTTTGACCTTTTACCAAAAAAAGAAAGTTGGGGAAGTACTTTTGATATAATTCCATATAAAACATTCTTATTACACAACTTGCGCTTACAAAACTAAAATCACATTATCGAATGGTACATGTCTTCATAACAACGTATTGAAATTTCATTTATAATACAACCTTTAGAAGATATTTGAGAACATTTTTATTACATAATCTTAAACATACCCAGCATACCTATGGAAGAACACAGAGGGCCTGCTTACCAAATCAATTACAACGTAATAACAGGTATACATACTTTCTTCAATGATGAACAACCACCATCGACGCCAACCAGGATTTGTGTAAAGGACTGCAGCGAATCCCAATAAGTACACAATCCATGTTGCACTTAAACTACCAAAGAACCATATTGTGTCAATATCATACCATTTCTCGTCTTCTTTACTTGAAGGAACGGCCCCGGGTGGAATATTCACTGGTGACGTACTGGGACATTTCTTCTCAAGTGGTGGTCCACAAAGAAGTGGATTCCCTTTATAACTCGCCTCAGTAAATGTACCAAACTGTCTTTTCATTTCTGGGAGTTTGCCTGATAGATTGTTGTAAGAAACATTGAAATATGATAGATAAGCGAGGTTAGTTAGCTGTGATGGGATATTGCCACTCAGATGATTTGAAGAAAGGTCCAAGCTCTCAATATTTGTAAGATTTGAGAGTTTTTCTGGAATGGATCCCGTCAGCAGGTTATGAGACAGGTTCAACGCAAGAATTTTGGTTAAAACCCCTAGGTCTTCTGGTATTTTACCTTTGAGCTTGTTACAAGAAAGATCCACGCCTGACATATAATCGAGGATGCGGCCTTCATATGATCGAGGCATGCTCTTTGTTGTAAATTCGACTTTAGCTTGTGTCTGAAACAATGGATTTTCATCAACAAGAGAACTCCATCTCTTTTGAACACCAAAATACTCATAAGAGGAACTCCAGTAGAATGTACTTTCACCCTCTGTTTCTAAGTAACTACCCAAGTAATAAGGAGAAGCAATATTTTGTAGGCAGCGGGGTATTGATCCAGAAAGGGAGTTACTGGATATATCAATCAAACTCACAAGAGTCAGCTGGCATAACTCCTTCGGAATAGAACCACTGAAGTTATTTTTCCCTAAAAGGAGAATCCTTAAACTGAATAGTTGACCTAGAAACTTAGGAATTTTTCCTGACAAGTAGTTATTGCTAATGTCCAAAGTCACGATACCTTCCATATCTAGAAAGGTTTTAGGAATTGATCCTGTGAATTTATTGGATTGCATCTGAAGGTGACTTATGTACCTGAAATTTGTGCAGGGGGGGATGGACCCTGAGAAAGAATTATGTGAGATGTCAAGAAAGGTAAATGTTGCTTTACCACAAGGAAACTTCCCTTCAAAACTATTATTTCTAACCGAAAGTACAAATGCATTAGATAAGTTGCTCATCCCATCAGGGAACGCTCCGGAAAACAAGTTGTTGCTAATATCTAGAAATGCAACATCAAAACTTTTGTTGTTTGAAATTTTCCCCGTGAAGTTGTTATTATCTAATAGAAGTATATTAAACCAATACAAGCTGACGTTTCCTGAAAAGACCTGGCCACCTAATCGGTTGTGTGATAGTTTAAGTACAGAAAGATTATCCAATTTAAACAATCCGTGTGGTACTTCTCCTGAAAATTCGTTATAGGATAGATCCAATAAGTTAAACATACTGACATTGGCAATTGATGATGGGAGAGCTCCACTTAGAACATTCCCGGACAGATTTAGAAAAAATTATAAAAGGAAGAAATTTTCCTATATCACCCGGAACACTGCCCATTATGTGATTCTCAGACATATCCAGATAGCTTAACTGAAAATCTCTGTATGGTGGCATACAAATACTACCACCAAATGAATTGTTCCTTAGATACAAAACTTGCAGCATCGCATTATTTTCAACTAGCCAATTCGGAATATGTCCTTGCAAGGAGTTGTGAGATAGGTCTAGTACCTGTAATTCATGTTGGTGAAGTAGAAAACTAGGAATAACATTTCCTTTATGCATGTTCACGTTGCAATTTGATAGCACTAGGACTTGCAACTGAAACATTGGAATCCAACCTAACGGTTCCTCTGTTTCCACCTCAAATATGTCATTGTCACTTTTGAATTCAACTAACACAAGTTTTTTTAGATTGGAGAATGAGGAGAATGAGAGTAAACCTTCAAACTTATTATGACCAAAGTTAATGTACTCGAGAGATGTCAGGTTAGCAATGACCGATGGCGGAATTATTCCCGTGAAGTGGTTTGAAGAAATCTCGAACACCTTAAGAGACGATAAATTGTTGAAACATTGAGGGAGGTTTCCTTCAAAATTGTTCCAAGAAATATCTAGTTCCTCGAGGTTCTTCAATTGACATAAACCTGCTGAAAAAATTCATGAAAATGAGACATCACCATATCGAACCAATCCTCAATGAAATTTAATTTGAACTTCCCACGAATGCATCATTTCAATAGATAAAAAAGCTATATCGAGAATAGTGCTTTATGTAATATAGTTACCATGTTCGAGTAGTGACCCATGGAAACTGTTTTCAGCTAGATATAAAACTCGAAGAGAAGATAATGCACTTATTTCTGATGGAATGCTCCCATTTAGATTGTTGCTACTCAAGTCTAAGATCTCCAATTTGGGGAAAGATGACAAAGCTACATGAGAATAAGAGTGTTAGCTAAGTTTCCCCTTAATCTGTTACAATATTTTAATAGATTTGTAAATTAGAAAAGTGTATACCTTTCACTGCTAGTTGTCCCCTTAATTTGTTTCTTCCAAAGAGGAGAACCTCCAAATTAGGCATATAAGGCAGTTCTGAACACCAAGAAAATATCGGTTGACAAAAATGAAAACCACTCTTTAACTGATTGAACTTTCACTAGCTTTAGTTCTGCAATATCCTAACCATTTAAAGAAAATTAAAATACTGCTGTTTGTGCATGAAAACTACTCAAGGGCGTTACAAACCTTCAAGAAGAGCTGCTCTGTTAAAGCGGCTAGACTCTAAAGACAGAAATTTAAGTGATGGAAAAGCACCCAAGAACTTCATGCTGTCGTTGCGGAAGACGTTCCAGTCTAGATTTAAATACAACAAACCACTCATGGTACCTAAAATTTGTTTTAAATAAACTGTTTATCCTGAACACATAAACTTTACGAGCTACTAATGATGAATACAACTTAAAAAGATAATTAACTTGAGTAGTCCTCACCATTGAAAACTAGTGAGTTAAGCCCGCAAGCTCCCATGTCTAGAGTCTTCAAATCTTTCAAATGAGATAATTCTGCATAATAGATCAACGTGAATAATAGTAAAAACAATATATCATAACAATGATTAGTTTAAGGTAAACATGCATGCCTTGAAAGGGAAACGAGCCTCCCAACGAACGAGAATGGCGAAGATTAAGTGTTTTGAGTGAAGGGAGGGCTCTAAAGCAGGATATGATGCTCTTGTCAAAATTGCTTCCTATAAGAGTTATGCTCTCCAACCTTTTTAATCTGGATAACCTCTTGCAATCTGAATAAAATTAATATTATAAAGTAACATTGGTTGTCAAAACTTGTACTTATGTAATATTTATAAGTTGAGAACTTCAATTTTTGAATTACCAACATATGTTTTACCTTGAATACTTGAAGTGCTAGTGAACCTCTTGTTCTTATATCCAGCTTCTCAAGATTAGTTAGATAAGCTAAATCTATCATATAAAATACAAGACTAATTATGTCTCATGATAACTAATATGTACTCAAAACGTGTACCTTGAGGTGGAAATGAACTTACTTAGGTTTTGAGGATTTATAAACTAGGATACACTTTTTCTTTTCGAAAAGCCAAGAAACAAGGAAACATGCTTTAACAAACCGAAAGTTCCAGGTTTCTAAGAAAATAAATTGAAAACATTTATGAAAAATGACGACTAATCTGTAATAAAAGCACGTACCATGAGGTGGAAATGATCCAGATAGTTGATTGCCTGAAAGATCTAGGTTTCTGAGAGATGGAAGAATTTTTAAAGATGAGATAACACTTTCATTGAAACCATTGTCCTTAAGATTTAGAGTTTCCAAATTTTTCAATATGAAATCCCTTTCAGAACCTGCACTCAACAAAAGGGTCAATTCTACATTTTAAACCCTGGAGGTGATTTGCAATGTTTCAAAAGGGAGACATGTTTACCTTGTATTTCAAAGGTACCACTAAAGCCACAATCAGTTAGTTCCAAAACTTCCAAGTTTTCCAAAGCCGTGAATTCTGAAATATATGTAAGAATGGGGATTTAATATCTTGAATATGTATGCATTTGTGCATGGGTAACTGAAGAGAAGAAACATAAACACAGAAAACATGCCAGTGGTAGGGAACTGTCCTTTCAAGCTAGTGTGGCTAAGATCCAATACTCTAAGTGAAGCGAGTGTAGTCAGAGAAGGAAGGATATCGTTGTCAATATCATAATTCGAACTTAGATCCAGTATCTCTAGCTTCTTCAAACTCGACAACTTTTCAAGTTCTGCGCAAGAATAAACTGTTCAGTACGTAGCCAAATTAAGTTCACTGAATGTTGTCATCGTCCTAATAGAAAATATTACATAGCAATTAAGCATACCTGTGTTTAGAATCTCATTGTCAAGATAATTCATTGACAAATTGAGACTTATCAGCTCTTCAAAATGAAGAAAAAGAGAAACATTCAATGGCCACAACTTTACTGGTTCAGATATAAACCTCAAGTTATTGTTGATTTCGTTAAAGAAGAGTGTTGTCACATGCCCAGTCGTCATGTTACATTTGACTCTCTCCCAATTACAACACTCATCGTAATCAACCCAAGTAGGTAGAACGTTGTCTGCTTCAGAATCATATGAGTTCATAAGGGAGGTTTTGATGTCCAATAGCGCGTTTCTTTCCTCTTCTTTACAAACTGCGTGTGCTTGTAGGACTAGAGAGACACTTGTCATTGTCATTATCAACAACCAAGGTAACCATGATTTATGCGCCATTTTAGTAGCTAGAGACACTCACTGATAATGCTCTCTTTAATTGTCTCTCACCAATTAATATATGAATGTATGTATGTTAATGCCACTGTATGTGTGTAAGTATGTATGTATGTAGCGATAACTAGTTGTCGTGTTAATCCATAAAACTATGCAAAGTCTACGAATGACGACGCTAAATTAAAAATAACGTTTGTTCAGAAAAGCTGGCGCTAATATATTGGTGATTATGACGTTAATCTTAATCTAAGTTTTTAAGATATCCATAAGTCTATAACTTGGAACATATCAACATAATAAAAATAGTCCATAATGATATTTAATAACATATCCATCATCACGTCATGATTTTAACCGATAGAATAACGTTGTGTTGCTTATTAAGAATAGTTTTGATTACTTTATTAATAACCTGAAATATACATTAGTTATTTATAACACTCAATGTCAACTATGTTTAAGAATTAGCTAACATGATCCATGATGCATTATTTCATGTGTAATTGATGCTTATTTGAAACTTCGGATACAAATATTATTCAAATGGGATGATAAGGTGTAGACATAAGAAAATTAGTAGCAATAGATTTTTAGATTAAATCTTAGATCAAGGAAGTTGAAGTATAAAAAGATTGTATCCGTCATCTCTTTATTCAGTGACATCAAGCTGACAAATATATAATTGATTAGATGTTATAACATTACTTCGTCGCATAAGTATATTATCTCATATTTTGCAGTGACACAAGAAATAGAAGTCTGTTCTGAAAAATTAAGTTGTGATTAAAGCAGAACAATCTACTATTAGAAACATAATTTATTTATTTTATTCCTTTATTTTTAAACAACTGACGATTGTATAAAAAATCTATTAAGAAGCTAGGAGAAACAAATTACAAGTTGAGGGAACATAATTTATAAGCTGAATGTTTTGTTTAAGGTTTTGTATGTTGAAAGTTTTACGAGGACATAATATGGTATTATATCCAATCCACCCTTACTATTAATTTTCAAATAAAAAGTACATTAATTTTCAAAGAAAAAGTACAATGAATAGTAAAATGTTTAAATTATGATAAAAACTTTAAATAAGAAAAAGAGAGAATTACATCAATCGTCCCTGTAATTTTCCGGGTTTCACATGTTCCGTCCCTGTGCTTTTTTTAAGCGGGTCATATCCTTGTAGTTTGCCATTTTTACGGATCCTGACCATTTTGCATACCGACTTCTAAACGTCCGTTAAACACCATCACGTGACAAAACCGTGAAGGGTACGATGGTCTTTTAGTTTTTCCCTCTCATTTCCTATGTGTATACAATCCTTTTCCCTTTCTACTTATCTTGACTTTTCAACAATAAAAAAAACACACACACTATCAAGAAAAAAAAACACACACTAGCAAGAAACACACACATAGACAAAAAAAAGAAACACATCATGGTTCGCTTGAACTCATGTCACATTCCTTCAATTGTTCATCATCATGGACTGTGTGAATCCAGTTAGATTCTATTGTTGTTTTAAAAGGGTAAATTATGGAATTATTTGATCTTCAAGCAACGGTGATTGGACAAGCATGTCAAGCTCAAAGATTCATGAAGTTAATTCTAGGGTGTTTTTTATTTTTTTATTATTATTTTTTTTAATGTAAATGTTATTAGAGCATATGCAATGGTTGGTTTTTGAAAGACTTTTTACATTTAATGCAATTAATGACTTGAGGCATAAAGGTAGAAAGCTTTTATCAAAGACTTGAGGTTTAGCAAGTCTTTGTAAAAAGCTATTCAAAAAGCTTTAGATGCAATGCATAAAAACCTCTTTCAAAAGCTTTATAGAATAGTAAAAAGCTTTTGTTGGTTTTACCATTGTAGATGCTCTTATGTCTTGAAATGAAGTGGAATCTCGTAGTCATGGTATGGTTTGTTACCAGTTGAATGTTACAAGAATGGTTGGTGTCAGTGTCGTCTCTGAGTTTATGGAGGCCCTGCACAAAATTCAGTTTAATAACAAAAAAAGGGCCTAAAATAAAAAGTAAATAATCTTCTGGAGAGATAACATGAGAAATAATCATTTACAAAGTGTGTTGGCTTGCATTTTTAATTTAACTTCTTAAAACAAATACTTGTAGCCACTTTTTTTTTGTAAAATGTCAACGACCCGGTAAATATATAACTCCAAAAAGCATTTAAGTACAACGGATATGGGTGAATCCCATATCTTAGCCCATTACATAGGCGAAAAGCTTACATAACAAGATACTTCCTATCTTCTAAACAAGAAAACAAACCACTAACCACATGATAACAAAAGACACTGACAAAAATGTAAACTACTTCCTACGACCTTGGAGATTAAAGTCATACTTGGCATTAAGAGCATCCAAATTCCCTGGAAGACCATAAATTTGCTTCGAATAATCATCATAGTCATCAAACTCATCTTCACGCTCATGACCACCACCAAACAGATTTGCTGATTCATCAAACGTGTTAAGAACCTCATCATCATCACTATCAGAAACGACAACCTCACCTACCTTAGAAAATGGGTTAGCCTTCTGAGTAGAAGTGGTAGACGGAGCAGGAGAAATACTAATCTTAGGAGACCCATACTGCTCCTTCTCTTTCATATCACTCACAAGAGGATCTTGTGATGCATTACAAGTCTTTAATGACTCATCCTTATTAACTTTCATTGTACGACCAGAAACCACATCCTTGTTTGTGTCAGTAGTAGGAATACCAAAAACATCTGTATCATCCATATTAAGAGCATCAAACTGGTTAGATTTAGAAATCTTCGTTTCACTCGAACTAGCCACATCAGGAGTCTTCTTCTTAGTTCCATCCACTCTCTTGGGTTCAGTAGGAGGCACTTTGGGTCTATATTGCATCTTTTAACCCACATTAGGCTTTATAAAACTTCCTTTATTACGACTAGATTGGCTACCACTATTACTCTTCTTCTTAGTATTGACCATTTGGAAACCATCATAAACACTTGGTGTAGGCTGAGTAGCAGTTGGAACAAATTTAGGAAAATCAATCAGAGTATGACCAAAAATCTTACACTTATTACAACGAGGTGGTTTCCACTCGTATTCAACCCGTATCTTCTCAATAGTCGAACCCGACTCATTAAGTAAAGGTATTTCAATTGTAAGTCTGTCCCTAAGCACCTCATCCGACTTCACTTCAATCATGCATCTACCAAAACTACTACGACCCCACGATTCCTTGCACATTTGGCTAGTATAAGCATCTAACCTTTTGGGCGTACCAATCAATGTGGCAAGAAGACTAAGGCGATCATCAGAAAACATAGCAAGAGGAACATCATGGAATTTAACCCACACCGGGATATTGGTCAAATCCTCTTTAAGCAAGTTGGTGTTCAATGTCCATGGTTTAAGAATAGGTACATTTCTAATCAACCAATGACCGTTTTCAAGAACATCATCTACATCTTTCTTCGAATTGAACTTAAAGAAAAAGAACCCCTTTGCATTCATCATAACCTTTTGTATACCAAAATTAGCCCACGCATTGCGTACATAGTAATCAACAACAGGAAAAGCAAGGCGTAGACTAAGGAAATACCTATAAAAAGTATTCTCAAACCTAATGTTCACCTCTTCAACCACTTTCATAGGGACAGAAAGATCCACACCATCTGATTTCATGCTACATTCCATCCTACGAAAGTTAGATGTGTATTTCTTAGGTTCATTAGAAGTAGCACAAGCATATGATGTAGGAGGTTGTTTCAAAGCATCCACGCCAACCTTATCTATACCAACAGCCCCATGTGAATTCATATCAACCTTTTCAGAACCTTGAGCTTGGTTAGTAGCCCCATTTGAACCATTCAGATCATAAACAAAAGAATCAAGTGAAACCGGCTTCACTTGTTTATTCTTGTCCACTAGCGTAGATAATTCAATATCACCATCCTCAGCACTCCACTTAGTAATAATAGGACCAGACGGTACATTCAAAGTGAATCTATTAGGGTTCATCATTGAGGATGAACACAACTCACCAAAGCTAGTAGTGACTGTATCCGCGTTAGAAGAATTAGGTTGCGAAGTACCAAGTGAAACCGGCTTCACAAGGTCATCATTAGGGTTCCTAACACTCCTAGCAGCTTCACGAGTTTTAGAACGTTTGAATCGAACACTCAATTCCTCTAAGTTCACATTAATTGGAGCATTAAGCTCATCAACATCAACACATAAAGGACCAGCAGAACCAACATTAATAGGATTCGGATCCTTTTTCAACCCATCTTGATCGGCCAAGTTGGTTGAAGTAGCAACAGTTCTCGAAACTTTATGACCACTACTTTTAGTAGTTTCAATTAAGGTTGTTTCCTTCGAAATTGGAATAGGAATATTACCATTAGGAGGCGAATTCACACCAGACTCGTTAGTTGACACAACATCAGACCCATCCGATCCTGCAACCTTAGAAGCCAATTCACTTAAAGTAGGAAAATTAGACTCCATTGTCACAGGAACCAAGCTTTCACCCATCAACTTATTACTGTTTTTCTTTTTCTTCATTCCACCTCCTCCCCCCGAATCCAAGAAACCCGCTTTCATCATCAAACATTCACTAACGAAACAAAAACAAGAAGAACTATTCGCGCCTTATCTTCGGTATACGCAGAAAACCCTAATAAGAATTAGGGTTTATAACAGTGCATGAATTATAAGCTCACATGATAGTACCGTATAAAAGATCAATGGTTATAGTAAGACAGCAACAAACCCCACTATAGATCTTTAAAATAACAAATAACGTAGTGCCCTCTTGATCTTAAATTAATAATATACGCGTGCAAGAAAGACAACAAAGTGAAACAACACAGGATCCCTAATAGCGCTTTAAACAAGTTATGTAATTCCACCGACCCACTTTGATCTATAAAATAAAAATACTTTATGGAATAATAGTGAAGAACGATCAGAATAACAAAATAATTTAAGAATTGTTAAGGAATCGTTGTTCTCTTCTTTTCGCCAGAGAGGAGGTGCTAGGGTTTTTTTTACTTGTAGCCACTTTATAGAATATATATACATATAACATAAAAAAAATTGAGGCCCCTATAATTTGGAGGCCTATGCGATAGCACAACTCGCACACCCCCATATACGGCTCTGGTTGGTGTCGAATTGAATGTTACCATCTACAAACAACTAAAACCCAAAGTAATAAAACTGTTAAAATGACTTCATACCAACAACTTTAAGAATGCCAAATTGCATAATTCATAACTATAGGTTGCTGCATAATCCATAACCATATAGTTTTAGTGATAACCAAAAGGATACACCAACTAAACAGTTTGGTGACAAATAATAGTATGATGACATAACCTAACATAAAACATAGCATACACCAACTAAACAGTTTGGATGACAAAATAAGAAAACAACACCTTCATTACACAAACTTTTCCTTACCCTTCTCTCTAATAGTTGCCTTGGTCTTTCCATCCTTACTTGCAACAACAACATGTTGAGAACTTGCTTGAACTCTTGATTATCTTGTATTGGCACATGGTGAATCCCTTATGATAATACCTTGTGATGCTCTTGCATGTGGTGAACTTAGAGGAGGTTGAGAACTTGATTCCATTTTGCTGATGCTTTCCTTTTCTTGTTTCCTACACTAGGTTTTGCTCCCATCTTTTGACCTTTACATGACCTTCTATTGTATCACAGTTCCCTGGCGTAGAAAACATCTAACAACCCTACTTAACTTTCTGGCCTTACTCACAATTTCCTCCAATTCAACTGCACTCTTCTTCCTCTTTTTTGATGGTCTATCTAATTATGGACGATGCACACGTGGAATCAATCGGAAGTTATACATCTTTTTCCATGACTTAGGCCAATACTATATATTGTCCATTGACTGGATCAATCGGAAGTTATAAATCTTTTTCCATGTTCTTAGCCAATAGCAAGAGGGAACCCATGCTTTTAGTAAACCAACTTCCATGTCATTATTATTATTATTATTATTATTATTATTATTATTATTATTATTATTGTTGTTGTTGTTGTTGTTGTTGTTGTTGTTGTTGTTGTTGTTGTTGTTGTTGTTGTTGTTGTTGTTGTTGTTGTTGTTGTCGTCGTCGTCGTCGTCGTCATCGTCATCGTCGTTGCTGTTTATTATTTTTTATTTTTTTATTGTTATTATAAATATTACTTTATTAAAAATTTATAGAATTTACAAAAAATTATAGTTATTGTTAATATTATTATTATTGTTGTTGCTATTGTTGTTGTTGTTGTTGTTGTTGTTAAATTACAAATTACCTTTTATATTTTTTATAATTATTGGTTTAACAATTACTCAGTGGGCAATGTTTAACAAAACCTTTTATATATATATATATATATATATATATATATATATATATATATATATATATATATATATATATATAGGGGGCTTTATTTTCAGAACCCTGTTAAGTGCGGGAACTGCGAGAACTCCAATTTAGCATTAGAAAACATGCATGTTCACATAAAACATGTATGTTTTCTTACATACACCTTAATACACATGCCTGCGTATTAAGGTGTATGTAAGAAAACATACATGTTTTATATGAACATGCATGTTTTCTAATGCATAATTGGAGTTCTCGCAGTTCCCGCACTTAATAGGGTTCTAAAAATAAAACCATTTTGCATTGATTTATTGCACTTAACAGGTTTTTATGTTATGCATGTATGTGTATTAAGGTGTATGTAAGAAAACATACTTGTTTTATATGAACATGCATGTTTTCTAATGCAAAATTAGAGTTCTCGCAGTTCCCGCACTTAACAGGGTTCCGAAAATAAAGATACACTATATATATATATATACACACACACACACACAAATATAGGATTTGATAAAACACTTCAATGAGTAATTTGTATTTTTTTGAGTTACAATAATAAGGAACAACATTAATTTGGTATAAGTTGATTTAAGGGCATCCACTATGTTAGACCTTTATAAAGGTTTATAATTGATCAATATCATTAATTTTTAAACCTTTTGGTTGTATAAACTTATTTCCATTACACATAAACTTCTTAAAGCTTTATAAACATTATATATATCTCAAATGCATTAAATTGTGAAGAGGTTCAAAATCCTAGACTTTTTCATGCAAGTAAGCATGAAATATATTTTCACTATGGTTAACAAAAGTATGAACCTCTTCATCATATTATAAACCTATTTGTAAACCACCATAGTGGATGTTCTAAAGTACTTTATTAGACTCCAAGTCAAGCTCGGGTGTTTAAATGCCTATTCTTAATTTTTTTGCTTTATTGTTAAATTACATAAATCATGAAGAAAAAAATAACTTATACGATTGAATTTTATGCTCAGTCTGCTACCAAAAGAATCAAACATCAATACAAAGAAGAAGGTTGGTCCGGATTCAGGGCCGTCAAACTTAAGTTATCCAAATTTTTAAAAATTAAAGCGACTTAGTAGAAGTGAGACCTAAAAAGGTCATGCGGAAAACCAATTAACCAAAGGTCATGTTAGTTATCTCTTCCACCCAAAAACCGATCTACATATTAGTAACACATTCGTCATGTAGACTAAATTTGATTAATACAATTGCCTGTACTAATCGGAGTCGATAACTACATGACGACTTTTGTTTGAGTTGGGCCTCAGGAGATCCCAACAACCAAAATCAAAAGCAAATAAACATAACTAGCCTTGAAAATGAATCTTCAAATAGTATTCAACACAAAGCATGGACAATCACCATAATTGGAAGTTATCAAAGCAACTTAGAGCATCATGGTTAAGCCTCATTGGTACAACCATCCCTCTACAATACTAATAATGATCATAACACTGATTTATCATTTGCTTGAGCCCCTTCGGACCGTACAGCCAAATGAAGGGCTTTTGATATATCAAGAAGGTTGGGAAAGTACTTTTGATATAACACAACTTGCGCATAAAACTAAAATCACATTTTCGAATGGCACGCGTCTTCATAACATCGTATTGAAATTTCAGCTACAATACAACCTTTTGAAGAAATTTGTCATCATTTTAATTACATAATCTTAAACATACCCAGCCTACCTATGGAAGAACACAGAGGGCCTGCTTACCAAATCAATTAGGAAGTGATAACAGGTATACATACTTTCTTCAATGAAGAACAACCACCATCGACGCCAACCAGGATTTGTGTAAAGGACTGCAGCAAATCCCAATAAGTACACAACCCATGTTGCACTTAAACTTCCAAAGAACCATATTGTATCAATATCATACCATTTCTCATCTTCTTTAGCTGATGGAACGGCCCCTGGTGGAATATTCACTGGCGATGTATTGGAACATTTCTTCTCAAGTGGTGGTCCACAAAGAAGTGGGTTCCCTTCATAACTCGCCTCAGTAAATGTACCAAACTGTTGTTTCATTTCTGGGAGTTTTCCTGATAGATTGTTGTAAGAAACATTGAAATATGATAGAAAAGCAAGGTTAGTTAGCTGTGATGGGATATTGCCAGTCAAATTATTTGACGAAAGGTCCAAGCTCTCAATATTCGTAAGATTTGAAAGCTTCTCTGGGATGGATCCCATCAGCTGGTTGTGAGACAGGTTCAATGCTAGAATTTGGGTCAAATACCCTAGTTCTGGTGGAATTTCACCTATGAACTTGTTACAAGATAGATCCAATCCACTCATGAAATCAAGAATGTGACCTTTGTAGGAGCGAGATATGCTTTTAGTTGTAAACGAAACTTCATCTGGTTTATCGAACAATGGATTTGCGTCAGCTAAAGATGTCCAACTCTTTTGAGCACCCAAATACTCATAAGAGGAACTCCAATAGTATGTCTCCATTCCTTCTAATTGTAGGTAAAATAAAAAGTAATAAGGAGCAGCAATATTTTGCAGGCAGGGAGGTATCGGGCCAGAAAGGGAGTTATTGGATAGATCAATCAAACTCACACTAGTCAATCGGCACAGCTCATTCGGAATAGAACCATTGAAGTTATTTTTTCCCAAAAGAAGAATCCTTAAACTGATTAATTGACCTAGAAACTTAGGAATCTTTCCAAATAAGTTGTTGTTGCCAATATCCAAAGTCAAAATATCATACATATTCCCAAAGGTTTTGGGAATCGATCCTATGAATTCGTTATGGCCTAAATGAAGATGCTTCATGTATGCCAGATCTAAGCAGGAGGGGATGGACCCTGAAAAAGAATTATTATAGATGTCGAGAATGGTATAGGAAGATATTCCACAAGGAAACTGACCTTCAAACCTATTATTTCTTAAAGAAAGTGCATAAGCGGAATATGAGCTACTTATCCCCTTAGGCAAGACACCTGTAAATAGGTTACTGCTGATATCAAGAATTGTAACATCAAAACTTTTGTTGTTAGCAATTTTCCCCGAGAAGTAGTTATTGTCTAATAGGAGCATATTAAACAAATACATGGTGTAGTTCCCTGAAAACACCTCGCCATACAGTCTGTTATGTGATAGTTTAAGCACAGAAATGGCACTCTCTTTTAACAATCCTTGTGGTACTTCTCCTGAGATTTCATTATTGGATAAGTCCAACATGTTCAACGCACTCATATTGGCAACTGATGATGGGAGCGCACCGCTTAATGCATTCGCCGATAAATTCAAAAAAACTGTAAAAGGAAGAAATCTTCCTATATTACCCGGAACACTACCCACTATGTCATTACCAGACATATCCAGAAAGGCTAGCTGAAAATCTCTGTATGGTGGCATACGAATACTACCACCAAATGAATTGTTTCTTAGATACAAAATTTGCAGCATCATATTATTTTCAACTAGCCAATTCGGAATATGTCCTTGCAAGGAGTTGTGAGATAGGTCTAGCACCTGTAATTCATGTTGGTGAAGTAGAAAACTAGGAATAACATTTCCTTTATGCATGTTCACGTTGCAATTTGATAGCACTAGGACATGCAACTGAAACATTGGCATCCAACCTAAAGGTTCCTCTGTGTCCACCTCGAATATGTCATTGTCACTTTTGAATTCAACTACCACAAGATTTCTAAGATTGGCGAGTGAGGAAAATGAGAGTAAACCCTCAAACTTATTATGACACAAGTTTATGTATTCAAGAGATGTCATATTAGCAATGACAAATGGCGGAATGATTCCCGTGAAGTGGTTTGAAGAAATCTCGAACACTTTAAGAGATGATAAGTTGCTAAAACATTGAGGGAGGTTTCCTTCAAAACTGTTGCTAGAAAGATCTAATTCCTGGAGGTTCTTCAATTGACATAGACCTGCAAAAAATTTAATAAAAAAATAAATAAAATTAGCAAATTGAAAAGAAAATATTGATTGACCTAAAACAAATTAAATCAATAATGATGCTTTATGTAATTGAGTTACCATATTCGGGTAGTGAGCCATTAAGATTGTTTTCAGCTAGATATAAAACTCGAAGATAAGATAATGCACTTATCTCTGACGGAATACTCCCATTTAGATTGTTGCTGCTCAAGTCTAAGATCTCCAAATGGGGGAAAGATGCCAAAGCTATATGAGAATAAGAGTGGTAGTTAGTTACCATACATCTATGGTTGCTTCCTTAAAATACGATAAATGGATGAGGTTTTCCTTGTTCAGGTTATCTACAATCTGGGGAGAGCCTTTTTGACTCAGATGTACGCGGCCTCATCAGGTTAATACCGGGACTGTTTTCAATCCTTCCCTTGCCACCCCCAAATGTACACACGGAAACACCTAGCGAGGTTTAAATCCCTAGACATCTTGTGAGGAAACCAAGGACCTTACCACTAGGCCATTTGGTGGTGGTTAACAATACAATAATAGTAGATGTAAATTAGTAAAGATAAGTGTATACCTTTCATTGCTAGTTGTCCCCTTAATTTGTTTCTTCCTAAGAGGAGCACATCCAAATTAGGCATATAAGGCAGTTCTGAATACCAAGAAATATCAGTTGGTAAAAATGAAAACAACTCTTTAACTGATTGAACTTTCAATAGCTTTAGTTCTGCGCTATATCCTAACCATTAATTTAAAGAAAATTAAAATACTGCTGTTTGTGCATGAAAACCACTCAAGGGCATTACAAACCTTCAAGAAGAGCTGCTCTGTTAAAGCGGCTAGACTCTAAAGACAGAAATTTGAGTGATGGAAAAGCACCCAAGAACCTCATGCTGTCATTACGGAAGACGTTCCAGTCTAGATTTAAATACAACAAACCACTCATGATACCTGAAATTTGTTACCAATAAACCGTTTAACCTAAACATTTCAAGTTTACGAGCCTTAACTATAGTAATGATCAATGTAAAGTAATAATTAACTTTAGTGGTAACCTAACCATTGAATACTAGTGAGTTAAGCCCGCAAGCTCCCATGTCTAGTGTCTTCAACTCTTTTAAACGGGATAATTCTGCATAAATAGTTTAATGTGAATAATTGTAAAAAAAATATAGATTATAACAATGATTAGTTTAAGGTAAGCATGCATGCCTTGAAAGGGAAACGAGCCTCCCAAATAGCGAGAATGGCGAAGATTAAGTGTTTTGAGTGAAGGGAGGGCTCTAAAGCAGGATATGATGTTCTTGTTGAAATTACTTCTTATAAGAGTTATACTCTCCAACCTTTTTAATCTCCATAACCTCTTGCAATCTGAGTTATAAACTTGTACTTATGGAACATATATTAATTGAGAACTTCAATTTCTGAATTTACCAAAAATTACTTTACCATGGATAGTTGAAGTGTTAGTAAACCTCTTGTTACCACTAAAATCCAGCTTCTCAAGATTAGTTAGATAAGCTAAATCTGTCATATAAAGAACAACAATAATAATGTCTCATAATAGATGATAACTTATTTGTACTCAAAGCATGTACCTTTAGGTGGAAATGAACTTACTGAGTTTTTAAGGATTTCAAGAAACTAAAAATCATGTTTTACAAGTCGGGAAAATCCAAGTTCTTAAGAACACATGTATTGAAAACAAATAATGATCGATGATAACTAATCTGTACTCAAAACACGTACCATAAGCTGGAAATGATCCAGATAGTCGATTGCCTGAAAGATCTAGGTTTTTGAGAGATGGGAGGATTTTTAAAGACGAGATAACACTTTCATTGAAACCATTGTTCTTAAGATTCAGAGTTTCCAAATTTTCCAATATGGCATCCCTTTTAGAACCTGCATTTAACAAAAGGTCAATTTTCAAGTTTTAATACCTGCAGGTGATATGCAATGCATATGTTTCAAAAGGGGGATGTGGTTACCTTGTATTTGAAAAGTACCATAAAAGCCACACTCAGTTAGATCCAAAATTTCCAAGTTTTTCAAAGTAGCGAATTCTGCAACATATGTAAAAAGGACATTAAGTATCTTTGAACTATGCATTTGTGCATGATAACTGAGGAGAAGAAACATAAGACAGAAAACATGCCAGTGGTAGGGAACTGTCCTTTCAAGCTAGTGTAGCTAAGATCCAATACTCTAAGTGAAGTGAGTGTAGTCATAGAAGGAATGATATCATTGTCAATATCATAATTGGAACTGAGATCGAGTATCTCTAGGTTCTTCAAACTTGACAGCGTCTCAAGTTCTGCACAAGAAAAAAATAAGTTTATTGAATGTTTTTGTCATCCTAATAAAAACAAAATATTACATAGCAATCAAGTATACCTGTATTCAAAATCTCATTATCAAGAAAATTCATCGACAGATTGAGACTTCTCAGCTCTTCAAATTGAAGAAAAAGAGAAACATTCAACGGCCACAACTTTACCGGTTCAGATATAAACCTCAAGTTATTGTTGATCTGGTTAAAAGAGAGTGTTGTCACATGCCCAGTAGTTGTATTGCACTTGACCCTCTCCCAATCACAACACTCGCCAAAATCAACCCAAGAGGGTAGAACGTTGTCCGCTTCAGAATCGTATGAATTCATAAGGGACGCTTTAATTTCCAATAGTGCCTTTCTTTCTTCTTCTTTACAAACCGCTTGTGCTTCTTGGACCATAGAAATACTTATCATTGTCATTATCAACAACCAAGATAACCATGATATATTCTCCATTGGAGCAGCTATAGAAATGACTTTCTAGAGACACTAGTATGATATTGTTCTCGCTAATTGTCGCTCACCAATATAAGCACATACGTATGTATGTTTGTGTCTATGTGTTGCATACATATAGTGATATGTATGCGATAACATGTTGACATGTCAATGCATAAAACTATGCAAAGTCAGCCAACGATGACGCAAAACCAGATTGTTTGATCAAAAAGGGATAAACATGGCATTTTGATGTTTATGCTGAGAAAATATGGAATTGATCATTTTCAAAAAATGCTTCATTAAAAATACGTAACAGATTATTAAACAAGATAGAACTTCTCTCAATAAAGCAAATTCTTTCAAACTACAGCCAAAGATATTTTTATTCATACATAATTATTGTCTAATGGTGATTATGTTGTTAATCTTATTCTAAAATTTTAAGATATCAATACATTTATAACTTGGAACAAATCAACATAACAAAGGCCCTCTAATGATCATTAGTAACTTATTCATCATCACATCATTTATTTACTTTTATATATTTCGATAGAACAAACGTTGTATCGCTTACAAAGAACAATTTCGATGACTTTATTTAGACTGTAGACTTACGTTATTCTGTTTATATTAAATCAATGTCAACTATGTTTAAAAATTAGCCAACTTGATCCGATGAATTATTTCATGTGTCATTGATGCTCATTTTAGGCAACATAGTATATAATACTAAACACTTTCGTTACTAATATACTTAAACTTATATATTCATTTGTATTCGCCGTCTCTTCTATTCAATGACAACAAGTTGACAATATAGTTGATTGAATGTTAACATCTAGCTGCATAGGTATATTAATTATCTCACAAATAATGCACACGAAAACTTAGTATACTAAGAAATATTAGTTTGTGACAGCTAAAGATGACGAAACATGTATTGTATACCAAAGAAGATGATTAAAGCAATCTAACATGATCCACTATTAATAAAATGTTTTGTTTATGTATGTTGAAAGTCTACGAGTTAACTAAGGTCATGATACGGGAATTATATTCCCATGGCGGCTTTTGGGTTTCGGGACACCGATAAAATATTACTTCCCCGTCTCAAAATTATTGTTAAGAGATAAGAATCACAAAATTTAATAAAAGTGGGACAACTATAATTCTCAATCACTCAAATAGTATATTACCTACTACATTTTCTTTTTCTTATTAAAAATGTGTACAATTAATTTGAGATATTAGTAAAAAGAAATATGGATTTTGAGTGCTAATTTTTTAATTGTTTTGTTAGTCTAGAAAAGTGAGCTCAGTCTTTTATCAAAGCCCAATGTCACTACAAGCCCAACAAAACAGTAGGTAAATTTTCAATTAATAAGTGAAGCCTAGCTTTAACTCCAAGACCAATTCAGTCCGGCCCAAGAAGGCCCTGCAAGAATCAACCTTTTTCATACAGTATTTTGAAAAATTTAAGGTGAGGGCTGTAAACGAACTGGACAGGTCCTTGTTCATGTTTGTTCGTTTAAGCTTAACTGAACAAATGAACGAACACGAACATTTAAACGGACGTTTTTTCTTGTTCATGTCCGTTAGTTAAGGAAACGAGGTTGTTTATATGTTCGTTCATTAAGACGCCAACGGATGTAAACAAAACATAAATAAAATGTACAAAAACAAGCATAAATTGTTCAAAATATACATAACATTTTGTTTTTTGTGTGTTCATTCGTTTAAGTGTGCACATTTTACTAAAAGTATATAATAATAATAAAATACAATATTAGAATATAAGCAAAAAAAAAATTACATTGATGAACACATTAATCAGACTTTCGTACGTAATTAAACAAAAGAGGCTTTCGTTCATTTAAATAAACGAACTTTTTACCGAACGTTTCATGAAATATTCATGTTCAATTGGTTTATGCCCTAGGTGTAATCAAGTTAAAACAACTGGTTATTCTTAAGTGACAACCAAAAAGATTAAAATTAAACTGGTATAAGCTGATTTAAGCTACTTGAGTAGACTTTTAAGTCAAGCTCCAAGTGTCTAAATACTTGTTCCTAAAGGCTAAATGTTTTAGTTGATTTAACTATATATAATCAAATTTTAGGGTCAACCTGTTACCAGAAGAATCAAACATCATTACAAAAAAAAAAAAAAAAAAAAAAAAAAAAAAAAAAAAAAAAAAAAAAGGTCTGTCAGGACTCGGGACCGTCAAGTCTTAACTTGTAATTTCAGATGTCCAGGCGACTTAGCAGGACCGAGCCTAAAAGGGTCCTGTCCAAAATTGACGGCGTGCTGAAGTATATTCTAATAATCAGTTAGTTGTCCACCCAAAATCTGATCTACATAATAGAACCACATTCTGGCATGTACATCAAATTTAATCAATACATTTTGCTTGTTTTAATAGGAGCCGGGAACCACATGACTTTTGTTTGAGTTGGAATTCAGGACATCCCAGAAACCAAAAACCAAAAGCAAATAAACATAACTAGTCTTAAAAATGATCTTCAGATAGTATTCAGCACAAAGCATGGCCAATCGTCATAATTGGAAGTATTTAATCCAACTTAGGCATCATGGCTAAACCTCAATTGTACAACGATCCCTCGACAATACTAACATCAAAGTAGTATAATTTCTCAAACATGTTAAAAATCGCATAAGATACTTAAAAACTATAACCATACAAAAAAGTACAATTAAATATATACATTCATATACATAGGAATTGGAATCATACAGTTCTAACCTTGTTAGTTTTGAGTATGCTTATCTGCTACTAAACGGACCTTATTCAACGACTCTTTAAATGATTGCCAAGCAACCATATAATGTTCTTGAGATGTCATACCTTCTTCAACAACTTGTAAAGCTCGTTTATGCAAATGAACAAACCACTGAACCGGGTTGGTGATATCCACATGATCAGACCCAAGATCAGGTACATATACTCGTTTAAAATCTTTCCTCCATCTAGACAGAATATATTGACTCGGGATTTCATCTATGCCGTTATGGTTAAGAACCGATAACGCATGTCTACATAAATAACCTTTGAAGTTAAAACAACTACATATGCATCTAATCTCAACTCCTATTTTATCATACATTACTTCTAAATTTCTTATGGTGTTTCCCTCGGTTTCTTGCTCAGTGACCATGTATGTGACGATTGATCCACTGGTGTTTACTTGTGATACATTGAAACAATTTGACATCATCTCGACTTCATATTGGAAAAGTGAGAATAGTTCTTTTGTGTACAGGTTGGAAAGCTGTGATTCATATCTACACATTGTTTTTAACTTAAGGGTCGACTCTCTTGACTCACAATCATCAAAAGCTTCCTTTTGAACCTTGTTTTGTAAAACTAAATCATGCATATCGAAAAATTCTTTCAGAGAAGCTTGCTGGTTAACATACCCGTGAAAGAACGGAACCATGGACTCACCTGGTTGAAAAGCGAACATACCCGCGAAGAACGTGTCTTTTAAATAAACAGGGGCCCACCGTTCTCGATCCTCAAACAATTTTTGCACCCAATCGTTGTCCTGGAGTTTAAAACATTGGATCATTTCTTCCCAACCTAATTCAAACTCATCCACTTTTATCGAGTTGTAAATTATACTATTCAAAACCGTTTGAAATACTTCCGATTCTGAATTTCCTGAATTCTCGATAATGCTTTCGACAACGAGAGGTGTAAAAAGGCGATGGTGTGCCCGAGGAAATATCTCAGCGATTGTACTCTGCAAGGTCATTCCAAAATCTGTGATTATGGTTTGTGGAGGACGTCCCGACATACAAGTCAACCATGTTCTTAATAACCAAGTATACGTTTCTTGGCTTTCATCAGCAAGCAAACCATAACCGAGTGCAATAGTCTGCCCGTGATGATTCACCCCAACAAAAACCACCACTGGAACTTTATATTTATTTGTTAAACACGTTGTATCAAAAGCAACCACGTCTCCAAAATACCCATATGACGCCCTGGCCCGTGAATCAACCCAGAAGACATTTCTTAAAAACCCGTCATCGGTAAAATCCATGATGTAAAAAAAGTTTGGATTTATTAACTGAACCCGACAAAAGTAATCATTGATTACTTGTGCATCCCCTTCGTTTAAGTTTAAGCGTTTGCTCTTTCTGACACCGTTATCAATGTCTTGGTCATTTGAGCTTCCATAGCAGATTGTATCTACAGCAGGGGTTCGATAGAGTTTAATTGTTCGCACTTCCACATCTAAACTCGGGTCGAATTTTCTTTTCGATGGTAAGTCTGGTTTTTTGTGTGATTTGGAGGTTTGGGCACGTTCAGGGTCAAACGAGTGGTTATGTTCAACGTTAACTTCATCTACTCTCCATTTATCTGATTCCACTAATCTTAACCTTACCATCGCTAAACAACCCGTTCTTGTTTCTTTTCTTCTACTACTTGCTTCTTTTATAGTCTTGAACCCCTCACAGTTGCAACAAAGAACCGCACCTCTTTTTTCTTTGCTGTTACGTTTTGTCCATGAAGATTTGACCCGGATGGCAAACCCAAGTTCTTTAGCATAACAATTATAGTATTTATAAGCATCTTCATACGATTCAAACTCCATTCCCACAACTGGTGGAGGATTGTGGTTATTATTTTCAATCTCAAGCATTTGCTCCTTATCTTCAAGATCATTACTTTCAAACTCGAGCATTTGTTCGCCGTCATTTTCATGTTCATTGCTTTCAAGGTCGAGGACTAACTCACTATCGTTCTCCAAGTCATCACCGTCGATACCAAACAATGATTCAGTTTCCATGTTATTGTTTCCAATCCCAAAGACTTGATCAGGGTCGATTCCTTGATCATCGCCATCATCTTCTAGCAGGTCTTCAGCTTTATCAGAATTGTTTTCCATCTTGAATGAGAAGTAATCTACACAAGTAAAAGTGGATTATTATTTTGTTATAAGGAAAAAAAATAAAATAAAAATAAATAAATAAATAAATTTACGGCACACAAAATGGAAAACAATTCTGATAAAGCCTATAATATCAAAACTCTGGTTTGCTGAATTCTAATTTCATCGTAACATCTATATAATAACTCGAAAAAGTATTGGAAAGTTCCCAACGATATGGAAAAAGTTGATATATTCCCGCACAATACTACAATTAGTTCCCAATGATATTACCGAAAGATGCATCACAATGAAGACTAACTGGAAAAAAATAAAAATAAAAATAAAAAAAATAAAAAAAAAAAAAAAAAAAAAAAAAAAATCGGTTTTAGAAGTTTGTGGTTAAATTATCATAAGTTACTGTCTCGTCCCATTTAGCATGTTTACAGATACATTAATGACCTTAGATGATACAAGTAATTAGTACTAACGAACATCACAAGCATATACAATGTAACCATTAGTCACAAGCAATTTGGTTGTGTCACGAACTAATTCTAAGTATAAACAACAGTCGATTAACAATAATTTAAGAAGTTAGTTACTTGCTAATTTATAATCATCACCATCAATCAAACAGACCACCAAACTCACTTCATTATCCTAAACAACAGGTAGTGGTAAGACATACAAGGTAACTATTTAATACTGACAAACAGGAGTAGCAGGAAGCAATAGCGGTTTGTTTTGTAACAGCGTATGTAATTGATGTAAATCTAAAGTGTAAACGCTAGTTGCCTCTAAACGCTACTTCTACTAGGATGTGATTAGCGTTTTGCATAAATTACAGTTGTTAAGCAATTGATCAGGTTTATCTAGAATGTGAAATTAAAAGAAGGAATCGTCAATTGAGAGATGAATATATACTTGAAAATGGAGATCTACGGTAGTCGGAGGAGTACGCCGCCGGCTGTTGACGGAGGAATGGAGCACTGGTGGGAGTTTGGGGGAGAGTGGTCTCAAATTATTTAATCCATTGTAGTACTCCCTCCGTCCCAAAATTATTGTCCCATATTGACTTTTTTGGTCTTTACTTTTTAACTTTGACCTTACGTATTTTTGTTTATATTACATAAAATTTGACACAAAATATATGAACGGATTGAGTTTTAAATGTATTTTTATTTGGTATAATTTTTATCAAAAATTGTAGAACACAAACAAAAATATTTATAGTCAAAGTTGAGAAAGAAAGACCGAAAAAGTCAGTAGGGGACAATAAATTTGAGACGGAGGTAGTAGTAATTATTTCTTCTTTTCTATTTAACTTTATAAGTTTTTGAGTTAATCGGTAACGTAATTACTCCGTACCAAATTATAATTCCACTTTCAATTTGCACAAAATTTAAGAATTTCCTACTAGCTAATCTATTAACCTATTAAATCTCTTTCCACTAAAGTTTGTTTTGATTAGTTAAAACATAAAAGTTGACAAATATTTTGAGACAACAAGAAAAAAAAATGGACTTATAACTTGAGACGGAAGGAATAGTACTAACACCCTACTAAAATAATTGTCCACCACCTGACCCGAACCCGAATATAGCTTTTCGGGTCAGGTCAATCGGGTCAAAAATTATTTAGTTATAATTTTAGGTTCATGTTTTAGGCATATAATCATTTTTATAAGTTAAAAAAAATAAAAAATAAAAAAAATAAGGTTTTCTTTTTATGTATAGTAGAGATATTGTCGTTTTTGATAACTCAAAATAATTGTTCATTTTACAATTGAACAAAAACTATAACAAAATTTATACCCTTCATTTTATATCCTTTGATGTTAGTTAATAGAGTGGTTAAAAACATAAATGTAAATAAAATAAAACATACAAAAGTCAACATTTATAAAGTTTGCGTTTTAAGACTAAAAAAAAGCACACAGAAAAATAAAATAAATTTAAAAATAAAAAACATTCATGGAAATACATACGTGGAGCGCGTGATGAGTTAGCTTCACACAACCAAACCAACCTCAAACTGATAAAATATCATTGTCCCTGTCTTTGTGTCTCTGTTTTTGTTCTTGATGGCTTTCACTCTGCATTCTCCACCATTCAAACTCCCAACCTCATCATATTCATCATCTTCCATCAACCACCACAACTACACTGCCATAGCAACCACTAAAAGAAGGCTACGAACATTTGTCACAAAAGCAGAAAAAGAGGATGATCAAGAAGAACCTTCTTTTAACCCATTTGGTTTCGTAACTGATAACCCGTCTAGTCGAAGTGCTATTCAGCTTCCTGAGTCTCCTGCTGAGGATGGAAATGTTGGCCAGATGCTTTATGTAAGAATTATATCAATATTTGGTGGCGTGGGGCTTATAAGAGCTTATAGGGGCTTCAGCTTTCAAAATAAGCTTTGTTTGTCACACGCTTTTATAAGCCACAAGCCACCATAAGCCCAAGTTAAAACGGGCTTATGGGTCTTATAGTTAGTCAAAATACTTAAATACCCTTTAAAATATAGTGGATTATCACGCAAAAGCCCGAAATATATGTGAATTTAATCTGATGATTTTTATGCGATTTTGCATTAATTAGCTTCAGCTCCAACTAATTCACTAAACAGCTTTATACCGGCTTATAATATAAGCTCCACCTCCAGCCCATTTCGCCAAACATACCCGTTATGGTTTCAGTTTTTAAGCCAGCAAAGTATTCAAAAGATTCCACTTAGGCCGCTTATATGTTTGGTTCGGGTAGGCTAGTGTGAGATATCACAAAAACTTGGGGAACAGATGTAAAAATGTCCCTGAAGTTGAATCTTTTTTGGCATCCAGAGTGATCATGTCACATATATATAATCTGTTGAGCTACATAAATATTTGTTAATAAACCATTGAAAGTTAAGTTTGTTTTTAGTAGATATATAGGCGATATTCTTTGTAAAACTCTAGTTTTGACAAAATCTAATAACCGGAACTAAATTGATAGATAATTGGGTGGCTTATGCCTACATTATCTGTCACAACTGTGTGCTTCGATCAAATAGTGCAGCTCATGCCAACAATCTGTTGTCAGCTTATAGTGACATTGCACACATAATAAGTTAGGTGAATTTGCGTAGTCCTTAGAAATATTATCAACACAAGGATAAGAATGTACACAAAGTCAACTGAATGAAAAAGTGAAGCTCTTTCTGCGGCTTTTGTTAAAAATCTGTAATTTCAATTGTATAGAGAATAGAAGATAAAGGAAAGGAGTATGGTAAATACAAAAGATCCGGAGACTTTGTATGGTTTGTCAGAGAAACAGGTACAAAAAAGTTGAGTAAGAATACACACAGACAGAATTTTCTATGCATCCACTGGCTAACAATAAATTTTGAACCTTGCAGGTTCATCAGATGCTCGGCTTGGTCCACGTGGAACTGTTGTTTTTCTCCATGGCGCTCCAACACAATCTTACAGTTATCGAGTTGTGATGTCTCAGGTTGTTATTCTGCTTCTTGTCTTGTTTATTTCAACAGCTTTTATTCAAATAATACGGACACCATTAGGTTGGCAAATAAAGGAGTTCCATATTAGAATAGTCCACAAACATAGTAAGCATTTTATAATATGTGTGCATTTGATGCAGTTTTTATTTAGCAGAATGCCAGCTTAACCCTTAATGCATTTTAAATACCAATAGACTCTATAAACTTGCAGGATTTAGTATAAGGTTAAAATCAGAAGTTGTGTATTGTAACCATGAAACTATGGAAGTGGACGATTATTTTGAGAGGAATTAAAACAGAAAAGATGGACAATAGTTTCAGGACAAACGGAATAGTTATATGAAAGAAAAAAGCCTGTTTAGTTTCTTGTAATCTTGACTTTTCTTCATATAAATGTTTAGTTGGCGGATGCTGGTTTTCATTGCTATGCGCCTGATTGGTTAGGATTTGGTTTTAGTGACAAGCCACAGGCAGGATTTGATGGCTTTGACTACACAGGTATGTATAATACAAACTTAGTTTCTTATTGACTTATTGTATGCTTTGTCAAGCCATGTCAAGTTCAGATCCTTAGCTCAATCTAACTAGGAAATTGTTGACAGAGAAAGAGTACCATGAACAACTGGATAAATTGCTTGATGTTCTGAAGATCGAAACACCTTTCGCGCTAGTCGTTCAGGTTTGAAATAACTTACATTATGTTGTTGATATTTTTCCTATTTAATCGGTTGAAGTGTGAATGTTCTTTTGTTCTGATATAATTAGACTCCTTACTTTTCTGTTAGTAGCTATGTAAACCATATTTGTAAAATCTCTTCACTTTTATTGTAGGGATTTCTTGTCGGCTCTTATGGATTAACTTGGGCCTTAAAAAATCCCGACAGGATATCTAAACTTGTTATAATGAACACTCCTTTGACAGCTTCATCTCCTATCCCAGGACTCTTTCAACAGCTCAGGTTCAAATTTTGCACTTCAAATTTATCTTACATTTTATCGTGTTACCTCAGCTATGCACATTTGCTTATGATTTTTCATTCTTTTTTACAGAATTCCACTGCTTGGTGAATTCACTTGCCAGAATGCTATAATGGCTGAGCGCTTTATTGAAGCAGGTAGCGCGTACGTATCCAATAGTTCATTCTTTTACTATGGACTTAAGAAAGAAAAGTGTCATTAAAAAGTATAGTATGTCCGTGACATCGTACACTTATCTTAGTTCATTCTTTTCCAAACTGTTCTTTTCTCACATGTGATATTTTTTGTATGGCAGCTATGTCTTGAAGGTAGAAAAAGCTGATGTTTATCGTCTACCATATTTGAAGAGCAGTGGACCCGGATTTGGTTTGTAAATTTTCCTTCTCTCTATTCTTCCATAAAGGATGACAAAAGGGGGGTGGGTAGGCCGGCTGATTAAGGGGCCAATAATAATATATCGACTATTTTGCTGAATTTTTCAGCATTTTGTTATCTGTCTGATTCTTTGTACTTCGATGTTTCAGCTTTGCTTGAAGCTACCAAAAGAGCCAACTTTAGAGGGACTTCAGGGCAGATAGCCGATGGATTTGCATCTGGGAGGTATAACTTTATTGCAAAATCCAAAGTCCTACAGAATCATTTTATTATGCGAACCAACCTACCATTGCTCATGTACGTTTGAATCTAAAGAATTTAAGCTTCTTGGGTCAGGTGGGATAAACCAATACTAGTGGCATGGGGTATATCGGACAAGTACCTTCCTCAATCCATTGCAGAGGAGTTCCAAAAAGGAAACCCATCTGCAGTAACTCTGAAGTTAATTGAAGGAGCGGGCCATATGCCTCAAGAAGACTGGTAATTTTTTTTAACAGTCTTATTATAATCCACTCTACAGTAGCAATTTTGGCTATTTACTTATGAATGGGTCAGTTCAGGTATCTTTTATCTCCTAACGGGTCAAAATCTATAATAAATTCAAAATAAAAATGGTAAAGTGTGTTCAAGAAAACACGACTTACCCTTTTTACCTGTGTCCAATTTGCTGCACAAAAATTACACAAACACCAGCATCGTTTTTATTGATTATATATGTTTTATGATCATATATGACATACAAGTTATTTATTGGGTGGGGGGGGGGGGAGAAAAAAAAAATCTTGGTAAAGAGTTTTCCAAGGAACATGAGTACATGACCCGCCCCGTACAGAAAATAACGCACACACACACACCTGTATTAACCACACGCACACACCTGAATCAGGCACTGAATATAACTCTGACAGTCAATTAACTTTGTTTCAGGCCTGAGAAAGTTTTTGATGCTCTAAGATACTTCCTCTGATTCTGATACCGTTGTGAGTATAAATTTCGCTTGTGCAGTCGGTATCCTTCGTTTGATAGTTACTCCAGATGGAGAATATCTTCATTACCTCTGAATATGTGATTATAAACATTTTTCATTTGACGTGTGATCATGAATTAGTTTGTTGTATAGTTATTACATTCAGTATATGTGATGCCTCCTAGTTCGCTTGGTCCATATGACAGTTGTTCACTCTGCAATTAAAGTAGATATTTACAGAAATTCAATCCAATTACCCAGACATTGGCCAACAAAACTTCAGATTTCAGAAAGAGAGTTGTTTTACATAAATAAACAAAAAAATAACAAAGGGTGTGCGCGTGGCTGCGTCCATAGCGTTATTTAATGTGGATCCAACCATGATAGGCAAACATGCCCATGAGGGCTTGATCCTTGGTGCAACTAGACTTTGTTTGCGCATGTAATGGCTACTTTGGCTCGACATGAAACTAATTGATCAGTTAGACACGAATCATACATTATATCTGACTCGAGTTCACAAACTGAGGTAACATGTTTTCCTTTATCTAAGCTTTACTAATTAAGTATTACAATGAAGTTGCATGTTTTTGTATTTTGAAATGATTTGAGCTAATTAAAGCTAATATCAAATCTCGTGATTGTAAAGCAATGTCTCCAAGCCGTTCACGTATGCCTAAAACTTCAGAATTTAAAAAAGGCGAAAGACAACCAATTCATTTGGTGAATTTACAAACAGATTTGTAACGCATTAGAACATCTGGCAAGTTTCAAAAGATGAACCTCCACTAGATAACAGTCAGATACACAAAATCGAGGTTATAAATCATTAGTTGGTCCTGCAAATAATGGTTCAGAAAGCAGGGTTTTTTTTTTTTTTTTTTTTTTTTTTTTTTTTTTTTTTTTTTTTTTTTTTTAACTAAACTAAAAGCTAGAGCAATCAAAAGACTATTTTGCCCTCTTCTTTGACTGCCTGGCGGTCTGAACTTTCTTAGCAACCTCTTGTTTTTCCTTCACCTCGACCTCTTCATCATCGTCACTATCGTTTTCACTTTCCTGTGACTTCTTTCTTGCAGGGGGGGGGGGGGGAGAAAAAAAAAATCTTGGTAAAGAGTTTTCCAAGGAACATGAGTACATGACCCGCCCCGTACAGAAAATAACGCGCACACACACACCTGTATTAACCACACGCACACACCTGAATCAGGCACTGAATATAACTCTGACAGTCAATTAACTTTGTTTCAGGCCTGAGAAAGTTTTTGATGCTCTAAGATACTTCCTCTGATTCTGATACCGTTGTGAGTATAAATTTCGCTTGTGCAGTCGGTATCCTTCGTTTGATAGTTACTCCAGATGGAGAATATCTTCATTACCTCTGAATATGTGATTATAAACATTTTTCATTTGACGTGTGATCATGAATTAGTTTGTTGTATAGTTATTACATTCAGTATATGTGATGCCTCCTAGTTCGCTTGGTCCATATGACAGTTGTTCACTCTGCAATTAAAGTAGATATTTACAGAAATTCAATCCAATTACCCAGACATTGGCCAACAAAACTTCAGATTTCAGAAAGAGAGTTGTTTTACATAAATAAACAAAAAAATAACAAAGGGTGTGCGTGTGGCTGCGTCCATAGCGTTATTTAATGTGGATCCAACCATGATAGGCAAACATGCCCATGAGGGCTTGATCCTTGGTGCAACTAGACTTTGTTTGCGCATGTAATGGCTACTTTGGCTCGACATGAAACTAATTGATCAGTTAGACACGAATCATACATTATATCTGACTCGAGTTCACAAACTGAGGTAACATGTTTTCCTTTATCTAAGCTTTACTAATTAAGTATTACAATGAAGTTGCATGTTTTTGTATTTTGAAATGATTTGAGCTAATTAAAGCTAATATCAAATCTCGTGATTGTAAAGCAATGTCTCCAAGCCGTTCACGTATGCCTAAAACTTCAGAATTTAAAAAAGGCGAAAGACAACCAATTCATTTGGTGAATTTACAAACAGATTTGTAACGCATTAGAACATCTGGCAAGTTTCAAAAGATGAACCTCCACTAGATAACAGTCAGATACACAAAATCGAGGTTATAAATCATTAGTTGGTCCTGCAAATAATGGTTCAGAAAGCAGGGTTTTTTTTTTTTTTTTTTTTTTTTTAACTAAACTAAAAGCTAGAGCAATCAAAAGACTATTTTGCCCTCTTCTTTGACTGCCTGGCGGTCTGAACTTTCTTAGCAACCTCTTGTTTTTCCTTTACCTCGACCTCTTCATCATCGTCACTATCGTTTTCACTTTCCTGTGACTTCTTTCTTGCAGGGGTCCTCTTTCTTATAGCAGGTTTTTTATCTTCTTGCACCGCTTCATCTCCAGTGACATCATCCTCATCATCATCGTCTTTAAACTTCCGTTTTGCAGGCGCCTTTTTAGCTTTGTTTTGAGTTATTTTCTTCCCTCTTTTTGGTTTTTCATCCTCACTTTCGGATTCATCAGCTTCATCTTTGCTCTTCTTACTAGACTTCTTTTGTGGTTTGACCACTTCTTTACCCGCTTGGTCACCAGTTAACTTTTGCAACTCGGGTACATATGCAGTTGTCTAAAAGAAAGGGAAAAAAAATGTACTCAAATATTTAACCAAAAAGGACCATTAACAAAAACTGTAAACATACCCTGCCTCCGGCGGTGATAAAGTCAATCTTCTTTCCTGCCATAAAAAAATGTGATAAATCATACACTATTCATTCGGAGGCATATAAATTTTCAAACTACACTGTACTCATAAATTTCCTCAGGTTTGGCACAAAAGAAGGGTGAATTGCATAAAAGGTAACAAAAAACTAGACGGATTGCCATTGCAGGGAAACAATCATTTTATTCACCTATAAAACACCATCGAAAATTCAACATTTTTAGTTTAGAAAAAACTTGTAAGTAAACCAGTTTCCAAACACAACATCAGCAAAACGTCAACATGGTCAAAGTTACCGAGAGGTGCTATGTCATCATTTTGACTAGTTAATAGGGTTAGATTACCTTGAATCAAAACATTTGAAAATCCAACGGTTCTTAAGGTAAGAATAAAAAAAACTAACGAGTAAAGAGCATCAAGTCATGCAAAGACCAATCCACCAACGAACAGAAAGATCTCTCACAATGCGATAATAAAAAAGTACGGGTTAAGAAGCCAAACCATCAACGAAAGCCTTTCCAGGCTTCTTTTCACGAGAATGGTAAATCCAATTACTAGGAAACTGACTACTATCAGCTCCGACTTCAACAGCTTTCTCAATGACCTGTAAAAGTATGAAGACGGTTTGTGGTTAAAATATTATCTTACCATTTATTTTTCCAGGTTTTTTGCCCCATCTAGAATGAAACAACCAATCACTAGGAAAGCGGTTGAGATCAGCATCAACTTCAACTGAATGCCGAATAACCTACAGATATTATCCTCCATACTGACCGTAAACGTATAAACGAGATGGCCTAACACGATATATATAAAGCTGAAAAATGTTGTTCACGCACCTCTTTGAGAGAGTTATGCAGTGCTGCACACCCTTCTTTGGAAATGCTGGCAGCACTCTGTTGAGGATGGATTCTTGCCTGAAAAAAAAAATTAAATTACCACCTATGAAAATCAGATTCAAAATTTTTTGTTTTATTTTTTTATTTTTTATTTTTTTTTTTAGCTCAAAAAAAAACCCAAATCGGCCCATAGATAAGTTATTAGCTCGAAAATTGCCTTCTGCGATTTTGAAGGACTTGCATATAACTAACCTGATATAGCACCTCATCTGCAATCCAATTGCCAACACCTGAGATAAAACTCTGCCAAGATGCAAAACACCAGTGAGTATGGAAAGTAAATTAAACATATAAAGAATCGAAGAGGAGACAACTAGCGACGGCTCAAATGTACACTAACCTGATCAAGTAAGAGAGCCTTAATGCCAATCTTCTTCTTGCTCAGTGCTTTAAAGAGCTCATCTTCTGTCATCAGCTCCAATAACGCATCTGGACCAAGCTCAGATATTGGGGGAGCAGAAGCCGGCTGTCATAAAAATTTAATCACAAGTATGACAACTTTTCCTCTATACCGAAAGTAAAAAAGAAGTGAAATATGCGTAGCTAGTATCATCATACATTCTTTAGTAAGCGGACTTTTGCAAATCGCCTCTTATCAGTAAAGGATATCTCCAAACCATCATCTAGCTGGTATTCAAGAATGAAACATTATAAATAATGCAAGCAAATAAGATACTCATACCAAATGAGGTACCCGATCTTACTTCGATAAATAGCTTGGAATATTTGGAAGGCCACTCATCTGTGTCACTTACTGCAGACCTGTAGACAACAGGCCAGACTAGATATCAACAACAGTTTGAAACTCTTTGAAGTTACGAAAATGAAGCATCATATTTGGAACATAATCTAGGCCATCAAACAAATTCTTAAGTAGTCATTGCTCATAAGCAAAACCCTTTGATTTTCTTGTTCGAGAATGTGTTTTTTAACTTTTTTTGTTCAATTTAAAGTATAAAGTGGACATGTTTTCGTGCGATCTGTTAGTTGATGCAAACTGGTTTCTCAAAGGGAAATATAAGTAACTCACTTACCTTTTATACTTTGTAACAGCAACACCTTTGATATATATGGCACCAGCCATACCTGAAACAAAAATACCGATAAGTATAAAGTGCTACCAAATATGTATACTTTCAACACTCGAGGATGTTTGGCATTACGTTTAGAAAACGTTTGTTTTCTATCCCAAAGAACCGTTGAATTTTCAAAATGTTTTGATTCAAGGTAATCTAACCCGATTAACTAGTCAAAAGGATGACATAGTACCTCTCGGTAACTTTGACCATGTTGACGTTTTACTGATGTGTTTGGAAACTGGTTTACTTACAAGTTTGTTCTAAACTAAAAATGTTGAAATTTCGATGGTGTTTTATAGGTGAATAAAATGATTGTTTCCCTGCAATGGTAATCCGTCTAGAGTTTGTTACCTTTTATGCAATGCGCCCTTTTTTGTGCCAAACTTGAGGAAATTTATGAGTACAGTGTTGGTTTTTTTGAAAATTTATATGCCTCCGAATGAGTAGTGTATGATTTTTCACATTTTTTATGGCAGGAAAGAAGATTGACTTTATCACCGCTGGAGGCAGGGTATGTTTCTCTCAAACAGTTTTTGTGAATGGTCCTTTTTAGTTAAATCTTTATATGTTGTTTTCTGTCTTTTAGACAATTGCATACGTACCCGAGTTGCAAAAGCTAACCGGTGAGCAAGCAGGTAAAGAAGTGGTCAAACCACAAAAGAGGTCTAGTAAGAAGAGCAAAGATGAAGCTGATGAATCCGAAAGTGAGGATGAAAAACCAAAAGGAGGGAAGAAAACAACTCAAAACAAAGCTAAAAAGGCGCCTGCAAAACGGAAGTCTAAAGACAACGATGATGAGGATGATGTCACAGGAGATGAAGCGGTGCAAGAAGATAAAAAAAAAAAAAAAAAAAAAAAAAAAAAAAAAAAAAAAAAAAAAAAAAAAACCCTACAAGAAAGAGGACCCTTGCAAGAAAGAAGTCACAGGAAAGTGAAAACAATAGTGACGATGATGAAGAGGTTGAGGTGAAGGAAAAACAAGAGGTTTAGACATACACAAAATTAGTCTAAAGTTTAGGCCTCCCAATGAATTCTCATCCGATTGTCGAATAAGATAATACCAACACCCCCTATGATTATCGGCCTTTCCAAATTTCAACAAGCTCATAAGCCCGTCAAATAAGCCAAAACCAAACACCTCCTAAAAGTATCACAACTTCAAACTTCCACCCACATAATAAATCTAAAACACCATCCATAGGTAACCCTAGTTTCCGACCTTTTAGCTGACTAATCCACGGGGCTTAAACTCACCGCCACACAAACTCAAACCGGGTAAACACCAATCTAAGGAGGGCATTTGTTTAAGCTTATTTGATTTAGGCTGATATTTCATAAGCCCAAAATTTCTGTCTTATTTTGAGACTTATGGGCTTATATAAGTTTATTACTAGTATGTCATACACTAATAAGTTTACCTAAAAGTCCCAAAATAAGAGAGAAATTTTGGGCTTATGAAATATAAGACGAAATCAGATAAGCTCATAAACCCACAAATAAGCTTATTTGATTTCGGCTGATATTTCATAAGCCCAAAATTTCTGCCTTATTTTGAGACTTATGGGCTTATATAAGTTTACCTAAAAGTCCCAAAATAAGACAGAAGTTTTGGGCTTATGAAATATAAGTCGAAATCAGATAAGCTCATAAACCCACAAATAAGCTTATTTGATTTCGGCTTATATTTCATAAGCCCAAAATTTCTGCCTTATTTTGAGACTTATGGGCTTATATAAGTTTACCTAAAAGTCCCAAAATAAGACAGAAGTTTTGGGCTTATGAAATATAAGTCGAAATCAGATAAGCTCATAAACCCACAAATAAGCTTATTTGATTTCACAAATAAGCTTATTTGATTTCGGCTTATATTTCATAAGCCCAAAATTTCTGGCTTATTTTGAGACTTGTGGGCTTATATAAGTTTACCTAAAAGTCCAAAAATAAGAGAGAAATTTTGGGCTTAAGAAATATAAGCCGAAATCAGATAAGCTCATAAATAAATCCAGAAATAAGCTGAAATCACACAATGCAATTATAAAAAATCCAATCTCACCAAACTGAAAAGAAGGAAAAGGAGGAGAATCAAGCTGAATCCACATATTCTTCCCTTTTCTAAAAACACCCACAATTTTCTTCCCAGTTAAAGACTTTTCAAATTCATCACGTGAAACTCCATCTATCACTTTGGTATCATCTGCAATGACTGCTTTGATTATCTTTTTCCCGATGCATGATTCTGAAATGGCCCTTCTTGCTGCTTCCACTTCTGGTAGCTCTGGCATTTTTTGCTTTTTGGGTTGTTTTGTTTTTTGGTTGTGTTTTTGAGACAGGAACAAGGAGATGTGTTACTAGATGGACATGTGGGTGCAAATGGCCAGACCCGACCCGACCCGACCCGAACCCGAGGCTTTATAGGGTCGGTTTAATTCTGGTCCAGGTTGACCCGATAAACCCGATAGCCTAATAAGGTCGGGTTAAGGTCTTAGTTAGTTTGTTATCGGGTATCCGGTTGAACCGATAAACCAATCTATACTACATTATAAAGCATTTGGGACATTCTTAAAATTGAAGTCTTAAAAAATTAAGATTCAGCACTTGCTAATAATAGCAAATTTTAATAAGTACATCTATAATAGCTTTGGTTGCAACCCTTTAAAGCGCTTTTTGTAGACATGTTTTTTTTTAAAAGTAATTTAATGTAAGGAAAAAAAACAACAATAATTACTTAATAAATGTTATTTTTTAAATACCCCTAATATGAAGAATACTTGTTATTATATATATTGTACAACATAATAAAACACACAAAGCTTCATACAATTTATATGTAAAAACAAGTTAATAGTACATATGGTTTTAAAATACGGACCAGACCAGCGGGTTCAACCGGGAACCGGAGTCGCCACCGGTTCGGCTAGCTCATAAAAGTCGTCCGAAAACGATATTATTAAATCATTAGTGTTTCAAAATGCATACTAATTTACAATGTTCAAAAAAATATTATTAAATCGCAAGAGTGCCTCGAGAATCAACATATATACCTTTTAGAATTGTTTTGATAAAACTTACTGTAAAAATTAAAAACTTTGTTTTATAAAAATCAAACGATTTTTTCAAAGCAAAGTATGCAAAGTGCTAAGTGCTAAGTATATATTTTATATTTATTATATAAATTTGTATAATAATAATTATATTCATTAAAGTAACCCACAAGACTTCTTGAATATTTAGTTTTTTTTTTCTTTCTCTTTATAAGTAGTATTTTACATGTATCATTCTTCTATGTAGGACAAATATAACAAACATTGTTTTTAGATAACTAAATCTTCTTAGTATAATGTAAGTGATTTTTAAAATCGCTATGATGTTATTATTTAATAATAACTTGTGTCTACGGGTTATTGTCAACTACTTTAACATCATACTATTACTATATACCAGCTACCAACTCAGTATTGTCACAATATCACGTGGATAATCTATAGTTTTTAAATGAAAAATAATGCTATTGCATTAAATGATTCAAAACTAAAATTGTTGTCATCCGTATATTTATGTATCGTAAAATATAGAAATAAAAGAAATTTTCGCTAAATATTACAATTGCATGATACCCGCCGCTTCAACGCCCAGATACCCTGCTAGTAAGCTATAATGTCATCTTATAAAATCTATAAGTTTTGAACAAATTCTTTTTTGTCAGTCTATTAGTCACAATTTCTTAATCACTATCATGCTATACAAAATATGATAAAGTACATCTCTAAATTTGGTACTCGTGCATTGCAATTCGCAAGTTTACATCTGTAGCTTGTTCTTCTCATTTTATTAGTTTTGCTAATACCTGTTTGGTTACCCGTACTCGTATCTATACCCGTTTACTCGAATTCGTACCCGCTTTATTGCTATTATAATTAGAGTATCTATATATTGTATATATTTTCTACCATTATACTTTTTTATAAAAGTATCTCTATTATCTTAACACATTTAGATTTTGTACGTGAATTATTCCAAAATATTAAATCGTTTGATATCATATTCGTTTTTCTATAACTTTTAAAAAATTTAAATATATTAGAGTGTTTTGCTTTGTTTTGTCAGTGGGTTTCAATTTGACTTAATCTTGATACTCGTCATTTTGTCAATACAGTATTCAATTGCGGATAACCAATATCCGTGAGGAAACCCAAATAACCGATTCATGATATTAACCAGGTATCAAGCGGATACGGATGTGGAACCCCGAACACAACCGATAACCTGTCGCCGCTATGCGCAAGAAATTGTTTAGTTTTTATTAAATTGTTGGTGAAAATATTTTAAAATTTCTTTTTTTGTTGTTGTTGTTGTTGATTTAAGCCAATAACTTATGTTTTAATTGCTGAAAAAACCTTTTTGACAAGTTTTATTTGTTTCTTAAGCTAAAAGCCTAAACAGACTGGTTATATTTGTTATAAGTAACGGATAAAAATTAATGAATATGTCCGGATTCGGACACGAGACTTCGGAATTGCACACATTACGTATGAGTTTCAATTTAATAATAATTATTATATTTAGTTATGAATAATTATTATTTTCACAAATAAACACTTAACGGTATCTAACGGTCGTTAGACGAAATGAGAAGGGCTCGAATGCAAATAGTGGACAAGAAGGATCCGGATGGACCCTCCTTGGGCTATGATCGGCCGAAACCCAACCCACAAAGGGTTAGGGTTGTTGTCTTATGCTCCAAGTTGTGATTAGTATAAATACATGACCCTTTGTGTTCATTCTTTTCATTCCTTGATTCACTTGCAATCACATTCTTCTTCTTCCCTTCTCTTGAGCCTAGAAATTGAACTACACCCTTCTAGGGTTCCTACTAGATTTCTAAGCTCAAACCATTCTTGTTTAGTTGATCAACTACACCCTTCTAGGGTTCCTACACGATCTTCTAAATATTGTGTTTGGATTATTTGTGATCAAAAAACTAGCTTTTCTAATTGAAACGCTACTAATACGTGTGTACAAGAGCGAAGATCTTACATACTTTTGTTAGCTTATTTTCCCTATTCTACTTGTCATAAAGTCGATTACCATAAACCCTTGTTAGGGTTTTACTCGTTCTTGTTATTTGATTTCTTGTTTGGCTAGAAATCACCAAGGTACGCATATCATTTAAATTCGGTTAATTAATACAAATATTATGATCTATTTCCGCTGCATGCTTTGATGATGTTTACTTGTTTATATAATTGTTATGATTTACATATTTCAATAGTGGCATCATGAGCCGTTAATACGTTGTAATTAATTACCGAAACACATAAAATTGAATCATTTATGATTATTACATGTTTATGGTGTTCTTAAGTTTTTAAAATTTTGTAAACCCTATTTTTTTGGGTCGATTCCCATTTTTTAATTATTAGGGTTTTAGGATTTGTAAAAACTTGTAAAAACCCTAGGTTGCATGTAATCTTTTATGTGTATTTTAATGGATATGTGTTATATGCTATTAATTGATATGCGATCCTGAGGCTTTATTATTGTTATAATAAGTGCAATGTGGGAATCCATTACAAATCTATGCATGCTTTGTCATGGATTATGTTGATTTTGATTGTTACGAATTAACATGCTTAATTATGCGATTTGATTTAATTAATTAGGGTTTTAGTAATAAAATTGTTAAGACTTGTTTAATTACTAAAATTTAATTAATTATGATATTGGATAAGACCCCATAAATCGCTATTTATAGATCAATTACGTGTATTAATTGATTTATTTTGCATGTTCATTATTTAAGTTGTTTATTTATTTTATTTAATTGCTATTTGTTTATATATGTTTGTAACATGATAGTAAGCAAAAGGGTAATTTCATAATAAAGTTATAAACCGGACTTAATAATGGTGAAATCATGTTTTGAGCTTTAAAATTCATGAACTTTTGATTGATTGATGTGACTATACATAATGGTCGGACGGTAAAGCTAATTTTGAAAAAACTATAAAGTGGGTATAAGGTGGCTTCGCATTAAATTGTGGCCTTAGAGAGACTCCATTCTGTCTCTACGCTCGCCTGTGCGTCAAATTTAGTTTCACCCAACAACCATTATATACGAAGCATCTTAAGGCAATGTTGTAAATTGCTCAACGCCTCAATTAAAACTTTGATGATTTTGCTTGTAAAGAAACTAATGAGTAAAAGTTTTTTACATGAAACATATGATACAAGATGAATGCATGACATCTTTCTACATATTTTGATTACACACATCAAAACTACTACCCTTTAATTTAAGTTATATGCCATCCAATGAAATAGAAACACCTGAAGTTGTTATTTACGTCAGGGTGTAACATGGCTATATTACAATGGAAGGGTAAACTACATGGTTTCATTACTAGCAGATCAACTGATGTGATGAAATTATGTGAGTTTGCAGTTTCTTAAGTTGGTTAACTTAATTGAGTTGATAGTGAGAGCTGCGGTTGGCAAATATGTAAATCCCATCCTTTCTAGGAATTGCAATTGAATATTGGCAATTGAGGCTCGACTCGTACCTTATTGAATACCGTCATCACTAGCAGATCAACTGATGTGATGAACCTATGTCAATTTGGATCCTAGTTTTTCAGTGAAAATTAAATGGTTATATGATTATGAACCATGGGTATTTAATTTTCTTGAAAATTTAATTATCGAAAATACTAAAATTGAATTTTGTAATTCTTTTCAATGTATTAATGCAACATTAAAACCGTAAACTGGTTTGGTCTTAAATTGGTAAATTGATCTAATTCTGCTTTCAAATATAATGTTTGATTGAGAAAAAAATTACTGAAAAGACACAGAGTCTATTTTCCATGAGAGAAGAATGAGACTCAATCGTATTCCATTTCATGATTGAGAAAGGTATGACAGGAACATTAGAATTGTCTACATTCTAATATATAACTCATAGCAATCTTTAATACTTAAGATATTGCACATCTTATTTTCCATAGAAATTTCATTACCAAAATTTGGTTAATGAATTCTTCTATAACAAACATGACATTTGGTTAAATGGAAATATGAGTTATTAGAAGCTAGACAGATTACCGCAAATTGATAAAAGGCAAGATAGCATTTTTTATCTAGTTGTTGTGCTTTAAAGGTGCTACATACCATTATGGGGATAGTAGGCCTATTAAGGAAGAAGCTGCATGTCAAAATTCTTCAAGTTAATATCATTGATTGATAATCCATCATATACATAGTAGAATACACATTTTAGAACCCGAGTAATTATTACGTATGTGTTTTTCAAAAAGTGTAGGAAAGTAAAAGCAAGCAAATTGTTTTCATTGGTTATGAAACACTTACAATGTTGTCAAATCCAGTGGGAGCGTTGTGTTGTGTTACTGAATATGGAGTTATTGTTATGTTCTCTAAATTTAGTGGGAGCTACAAGCTTTAATTGCTGTGTAGTAGCCCATATTATCTTCAAGATACAGTAATTACTTTCCAATTGTAGACACTCATATTTTTAGGATAGCCATATGCGTTTCCTGACAAGACAAAGTAGTCCTACATCTACTTGTTATTTTCTGACACAAATCATATTGAATCACATGAACAAATGTATGTTGTTTTGTTTATATACTACATGATATTGTTCCATGCACAAGTGGGAGAATCGTTTATTGAGTGCAAAGGAACAATACATTGAAATATGATTATAGGATTCTCTTAATTGCAAGGTAAGAGATCTATGTTCTAATAGGACTTATACATTTAATGTGTAAGATTATCTTATGTAGAACATGTGTCAAGATTATATTAAAGACTACTTTTATGTCTTGTGATATTCAAATTAAAAGAAACACTTGAATTTACAATTTACGTCAGGGTGTAACATGGCTAGATTGCAATGGAAGGGTAAACTACATGATTTCATTACTAGCAGATCAATTGATGTGATGGAATTATGTGAGCTTGCAGTTTCTTAAGTTGGATAATTCATAAAATGACATAAACAAATGAAGTAGTAAATTAACTTGGAATTATCATGAAACCAAATGGTGGTGTTCACAAATACTTTAGTTATGTATGTTTATATCTTCTTATAAACATGAAGTCTTTTAAATATTACAAGACTTATAATAAAGTAAGACGTTAACTTGTTATGTTTTAAACAGGAAATCATTGAGCTGATCAATGATTAATAACGTATAGTGGGAATATAATAGTTTATGTCTTCTTAAGACATGGACATGAAGTGACTTGTTCAAAAAGTACATATGTTATATAGCATGCAATTGGCTTGGAAATTCTATTATACCATTAAGTTGACTTAGTTGGTAAATAGGTAAGCCAAGAGGAGTATAAGTTTATCTTACATATTGTTAGTTTGTCTCACAATATTAGTTCTAATGAAACATCACAAGTTGGTGGTGTGTTTAGTTAGGAAAAATCAAACTCTTGTTATATTGTTTGATTAAAAGATAAATATGAATTCTTTTCTTCCAAAAGTTATCAAGGTTTGAAAATTGAGTATGGATTGAATATACTCAATAAGACTTCAACCTAGAAGATTAAATAAGACACCATACATTATGGAATGTGATGAATCATATTAAGGTCTTAAAATGAAGTCCTGATTTTGTTAATAAGTAGTTTTAACAAACAAGAGTCAGGAACTGTAAAATCTTTTTGTAATATCCCAAAAGAGAACGATTAAGTGTTGTTCAACTTGATAAAGTATTTATAGATAAATTACAAAAAGCAAGTGGGGGTTTTGTTTAGATCTTGAAAGATCAAATTACAAAATACATAATATTCTAAAACCACACTAGTGAAAATCATGATGAGCTTGAAATGTAAAGGTTAAACCTCAACATGATGAAATTCTCATTCATAGATCTGTAGGGATGTCTCAGATATTTAATTGATATCTTGAGAAATATGAATTACAGGATCAAAGTAAGCCTGTTAATCATAATGATGCATTTACTAAATATTGAATTATGGTAAATTGCTCATACTATGAATGTTAAGGTGCTGTACATAAAAATAAGTCAACTTTGAAAACTTGGTTTATCTTAATGAAGATGAGTTTCTTCAAGAGAAGAAAAACCCTAGAGGTTTAAATCTTTGTGTAATAAATCATATGGACGAAATTGTATACATATTCTAATGCATGTCTTATGACAAGATTATTAATCATAATTAAGTAATTAACTATGATTGAATACTCTTTCCTAAGCATATTAAAGATACGAAAATGGTAATTGTCATATTCATTTTTATGAATATGAAATTTGACAATGGATTATAAAACTCTTTCTGTATAATTACTTAAGCGAGGACGATAAGTAATTAAGAGTTTTATGAATTCATGTAATATTTGAAAGTATACAAAATGCAAGAATCCAAGTATGGATAAATGCATGCATCAAGGAGATAAGTCTTATGTTTAAAATATTAAATCCATGTTTGATTTATAATGTAAAATAAGATAACTCCTAAGTAATTCTGAAAGCTAGTGATAGTATTATGTTTACTTATTTAAATCATATATGTTGTATAACATATATGAAGTAACATTCTATACAAGTTAAATGTTAAGTCATAACTTGGAATGAAACTTTACTTGAAAGATTTAATAAGTAAAACATAAAACCTTGAATATATGTTTATTGATGTAAACATGTTCGGTAAATGAATCTAATAGAACATGATATATCATTTAGAAAGTTTAAATGGATATGTAGTACATGAATGAAATTTAAGTTGGACACAAGGATTTTTCATGTATATCATGTTGTTGTTATATCATGCTTTAAAAAACTGATTTGACAACATTGATATCTAATTGAAAGATATTAGATAAGTTGTATAATAAATATTCTAAAGAATATATTTGGATATAGAATCACATCCGCCTGGAACAACTTCTAGATTCTATAGATAAACAATTTGTCAATTGTCATAGCCTACAAACTTAGAAGTTTGAAAAGTATAAAGCATTAAACATTAAAGTTTACGGAAAAGAGCATATTGTTGTTTGCATATAATGATGCTAATAAAATTGAGATAACACTCAATACTAGTCATGGATGGATTTCATCCTTATAGCCATGTGTACTAGTTATGTTAAAAGCATAGTTGCATTATACATTAAAGAATAAGAATACTTTAAACTTTAAAATGTTTGAAAGTTTAATTATCATAAATTGAATATTGAGGATGCCACACACTTTATGATGTATTATGTGGTTATATCAAATTATTTGAATGCACATATACAAGAACTTCGCTAATTGAATTCTTGACATAAGTATTCTCAAAATTCCGATAGATCAAAGTTAGTTGAATAATGCCTTGTCAACAAGTATGATTGTCATTACTTGAGGCATAATTGTCAACAAGTATGATTGTTATTACTTGAGACAAAATTCATTAACTAGAATTTTCATGCATTGATCTATTTAGTATTTGGATAAGGGATGTTAAGCAATTATTATTTAATAATGAATTAAAGTACTGAGTACGTTTATTTTCATTAACAATAGATTGTATCTCATATTTGCATGTTTAATTCATTAATAACTTATGTTATGTTATTCTAAATAGTTCGTTGTCAATCAATGATATGGGAATATCATTGAATTAAGACAAATCTGAGTTTTGATATAATATACTTAACATATATTGATGCGTAGAACATGCCAAATTCACATGATATTCAATAGAATGAATAAATTGGATATATGACAGATCCCAATTACATGATCATACTTATGGATGTTGTCATTAAAGTAAATCATGAATATTTATCCTCAGACTTGAGATACCAGATAACTACTATGGATGTAGCTCATTTTCTGTAAGGTAGTCTAACGCTATCCGTAACTGGTAGTTATAAGGATTATTTTTAGAAGTGATACAAAGTTCATAGGTTATGCTTGTAGTCAATACAAAATTTGTTTCCTTTAAATTTGTTTTGAAGTAATACTGTTAGACCACTCATAGGATTGACAAGATGTTTGCATGGCCATGCCCAAGGTCTATCTGGAATACGTTCAGATGAATTGGTAATCTTGCTTGATTATAAATAACGAGAAACAGAAAGTTAATTATGGAATGACTTTGATCCATATCCATATTAACAGGTATTAGAAGCAAAAGGATAAGTATGATGATGAATCATCAATGGTGGTTTTTTCCAGGAAACCATATTCGTGATCGTTCCGGGGACATTGGCTTGTTATGCTAGACTAACCAATGTCATTATTACATTAATGTATATCCGAGTGGGAGCTGTTAGAAGTAACGGATAAAAATTAATGAATATGTCTGGATTCGAACACAAGACTTCGGGATTGCACACATTACGTATGAGTTTCAATTTAATAATAATTATTACATTTAGTTATGAATAATTATTATTTTCACAAATAAATACTTAACGGAATCTAACGGTCGTTAGACAAAATAAGAAGGGCTCGAATGCAAATAGTGGCAAGAAGGATCCAGATGGACCCTCCTTGGGCTATGATCGGCCGAAACCCAACCCACAAGGGGTTACGGTTGTTGTCTTGTGCTCCAAGTTGTGATTAGTATAAATACATGACCCCTTGTGTTAATTCTTTTCATTCCTTGATTCACTTGCAATCACATTCTTCTTCTTCCCTTCTCTTGAGCCTAGAAATTGAACTACACCCTTCTAGGGTTCCTACTAGATTTCTAAGCTCAAACCATTCTTGTTTAGTTGATCAACTACACCTTTCTAGGGTTCCTACGTGATCTTCTAAACATTGTGTTTGGATTGTTTGTGATCAAGGACCTAGCTTTTCTAATTGAAACGCTACTAGTACGTGTGTACAAGAGCGAAGATCTAACATACTTTTGTTAGCTTATTGATGAGGCGAAAATGAACCACTTTTAGGGGGTCATTTAAGCCCGGATTGAATTTATTTGATCAAATATTACCCTAAATCGTTCCTTTTGTGATTTTAGGTACTTTGGGAGTGAAATCTGGAAAAGGAAGCAATTCGGACATTTTTGGAGCATAAAAGTGAAGAAAACGCCAAAGACTTAATTTTCCATGCTGAGAACAGTACCTGACGGCGTCAAGAGGAAGATCCTGACGGCGTCAGGAGTAAAAGTGGTGACGACCCAGTGCAAACCTGACGGCGTCACAACAAGGGCGTCAAGAGTAAAATCTGTGACGGCCTGCAAAAGGTGTACACATGACGGCGTCAGACCCAGATCTAGGCAGTCCGAGAAACTATTTGGCGGTGAGATGACGGCGTCAGCCCTTTGTTCTTGACGCCGTCACCTTCTAAACTCTATATATAGTTTTCTATTTTTCATTCATTGAGAGGAACTTGTGTGGAGAAACCCTAGGGCCGAACTTTGTAAACCCTAGCTCGTATTTTACAGTATTTTCAAGGGTTTTCACCCCTTGAATCCTTTCATGTGCTATTGAGATAAGTCTTCTCTTTAATTCAATCAATATGTCTATGTGTTGGTTGATTATATCTTTTACTTGTCTTAATTTCAACATGCTAGGCTAGATCTATCTTGTGTTTGCTTAGATCTAATGAAACCTAGATGTTAATTATGTGTTGATTAGTTGTTTATAGTTGTATTGGATGAATGATTTCAATGTTAGGCTTAAGAAAACTAGCAGATCTCCATTGTGTAACATGCTTGAACGTCTTGGGAAACATGAACCGATGTGTACTAGGTTTTATTGGTTGTATTTAATGCATGAGTAAATTCTAATGATCCCATGTTAGGAGCTTCTTAGCCGGCTCGACATAGGAGTGAAGTAGGCACTCATAGGATTGGGGAAGTAAGTACGCCACCCCATGAATGGTATTAAGGAATACAATCCATCATCCGCGCAACTATAACAAGTAATTAACGTGTAAAAGATATCTAGGGAGTAGTGAAATCTAAGTAAACACATTTCTCCCACATATTGCTCACAACTTTAGTTTAATTTAGTTTATTTTCATTTCTAGTATTTTACTTTGATTGTATCTTTAGTATTGGGTTAGTTGACTAGCAACTAATTCCGCCCATATCCTTCAAAACCCGAAATTTTAATTTGCTTTCTAAAAAATATAAAAATACAAAAAGAATCATCCCTCATCTCTAGACCTAGTCTTTAGGTTTTTTAATCCTAGCGTCACTATTCCTAGCTGAACGATCAATCCCCCGGTACTTGTCACTATACTATACTACATCGATCAGGTACACTACCTGGTGGGGGTTGTAAGCTTCTCAAGATCCCTTGAGAGGTAAAGCCTGGTGCAATCCCTACGCATCAAGTTTTTGGCGCCGCTGCTGGGAAAATAGTTATTGTCTAGGTTAGAATCTCTTTTTATTAGGTCTACTTGCTAGATTCTTTTCTAGTAAGATTTTATTTTTATTTTTTTTAGGTTCTCTTTAGTCTATCTTATTTATTCGTATTTTTGTTCGTAACTCTTCACCACCCGACATCATGGACGATGGGAACATCTTTGAACCCGTCATCCCACCACAACAAAACCCACCACTAGAACCTCTTAGGCCCCGAACCTTAGGAGAGTATTCCTGACCTAGCCACCAAGGCTACCGAAACACCATTGAGCTCACCGGAGCCAATGTGACCCCCTTGCGATCCGACACCATCCGGTTGGTGCAAAGCGGATGTGCATTCCATGGACTTCGTTTCGAAGATCCAAATCAACATCTCAAGGACTTCCTTAAAATCGCAGATTCCATAGACCTAGATGTTGCAACTAGAGAGACAACCCGATTACGTCTATTCCAATTCTCTCTACGTGATCAAGCTAGTCAATGGCTTGAGCGTTTACCCGCGGGATCCATCACCACATGGGATGATCTCACCACTCGTTTCCTTGCTCAATTTTCCCACCGGGAAGAACTACCAAGCTTAGAAATGACATCTTGATGTTCCAACAACATCAAGGTGAAACCTTTTACGAAGCATGGACTCGATACAAAGACCTACTCCGAAAAGTCCCTCATCATGGCATCGAACCATGGCTCCAGATTCAAATCTTTTACGATAAAGTTAACTATCAAACAAAGAGAGCTATAGATTATGCAGCCAAGGGCAGGCTAAACAGACTTAGCATTGACGATTGCTGGAAAGTTCTTGAGGGGTTGGCACAGTACGAAGAAGAAGGATGGGAGGACCCGATGTTTTCAAACAAGGGGAAACTTGATTACGCACACGCCACCCAAGAGCAATTATTAGGAAGTATTAGAGGCAGGTAAAAGAATTAATGAGATTTGAAAAACCTGCTACTGAAACCGCGTGGAATCCTAATTTACGTAGGAATGCGGTTATCAACCATAATTTTCCTGAACATTCACGACAAGAGGAGTTCGAAGGGATAATGGTAACCTTCATGAATAATCAGGAAAAACAAATCCGGGACTTAGAAGCACGCATAGAAAGCACTCGCAATGCTTTTATGGATTTAGCAGACAAATTCATATCAAGGATCAAAGATAAGATTAAGGAAAAATCTGCACCAAGAAAAATCGAAAAAGTCTTCGAGGTTTCAACTCCTTTGGTGTTTGACCAAGAGGATAACGAGAAATCCTTTCCAAGTACTTCACCGTCAATCACTTCCTACTCTTGCGAGCATCCTCAGGAAGAGAAGAATTCGCAATTCCATAACATTTTCGTTGGATGCTTGCAAACCACGCTCCCAAATTTGTGCAAGAGACGTTCTTTTGGTTTTAAACCCGGTGTGAAGAGGTTGCACCTCAAAAACACCACAGCTTTAAGACCCTCTATGGAACGACACCTCTTTGTACCCATCGTTGAACAATGCGAAGGTTACAACTTAACTAAAACCTCGCCCACCCCTTTTTACAACCACACCTCTTTCAGTGACAGTAATGAAACATTCGACCCTGGTGGACTTCACTAATGGGTTAGCTACTCATAGTTTTACTTGTGTTTAGCTATTCACACTAAGTACAGGGACTAAATGTGGAATTACCTCTTTTTATACCTAATACGGGCATCTGACGGCGTCAGATGGTACTCTTGACGCCGTCACCTCGCTATCTCAGCAATAATAACCCAAACACTATCACTTTCAACTCATACCCCACAAATCTCACCCAAATTGCTGCTCCACCTCCGAGTCTCCATCACCCAATCCGACATCTTCCGTGACTAATCTCCACTTGGTAAGTAGTTTTTCCTCACTCTTTTTTATTCAATTGTCCTTAGGTTCAACCAATTTTGAAAACCCCTTTCACCCGAAACCCCATTTTTGATCCATCATTGATAAATCGTAATGCCGTCCCCTTGGTGATTTGTAATCATGGGGGTTATCCTTTGATGATGTTGTCCTACTTGAATCATGCGTTAATTTAGGAAAAGTCCTTAATGCCACGGATTTTTTTGACCCCCCACCCATGTTTTCTGCTTAGAGGAGTGTTTGGGTAATGGGTTAAGAGTTTGAAATTTGATTTTTCCCTCGTAATTGCATGGTTCGATTTCTGCTAGGTCTGACGGCTTCAGGACCTCTTTCCTGACGGCGTCAGATGTGTCTGACAGCATAAGTCAATAAAATTCTCGTTCCAATCATTTCCGTCCACTCTATCTTTTTCCAGGAAAATGAGCAAGCGATCACGACAACACCGTGGCAGCTCCTCTAGATCCCAACAAGTTAACTATGGGGAATTGGTCCATAGTTGGGGTGAATTCGACAATGTTGCCACCACAACTAAGTATGCGGAGCTTTGTAATCACCACATTGATGCTGGTGCTGTGATTGATTGGGCGTTTCTGAGGTCCCAGGGGTTAGAGGCTGCGTTTTTGGGGAGGATCCAAACCAATGGGTTCACGGGTCCTCAATGGGAGAGGTTGTTTAGGATGAGGGAGACTGTGTATAGTGAGTTGGTGAGGGAGTTCTTTGCGACCTTTCACTTTGATCAGGCAAAGGCTAGGACGGACATGGGGCACTATTTACTTTAGGTTAGGAGGGGAGGTTCGATCCTGTTCTGTTACTGAGTTTGGATGGAGGATAGGTTTGTATACTAGGGAGGAGGCTGTTGAGGGAGATTTTATGCAGAGGTTGTTGCATGGGGAGACTGTGAGGAGCGATATGAGGTGCGCCACTTTTTGGCCGACCATAGGGAACGGGGTGTACACCTCGACTACTGGGGCAACATCAATTAGGGACCCCGTGGTCAGGTTGGTCCACAGATGCATCACATACAGCTTGTCGGGGCATCATGAGACCACTCACCGTGTCACTGCTTCAGATCTTTTCTACCTATATACCATCTTTTCAGCGGATGTTTACTGCAACATCCCATTTTGGGTAGCTAGCTATTTGAAGACCAGTGTGGGGGAGAGGGATATTGACAAGGTGTATGGGGAGATGTTCGTGACCCGGTTGGCTCGATCTTATGATCTGCTTGTTCCCCCGATCATGGGATACTTGAGCGACTGCGGGGCTTGTAGGGTAGTAAGGGCTAAATCCCTCAAGCAGATGAGCATCTTGATGCAATTGGCGGATGGGTCCTAAGGCTGGTACGTGGCAGGGGGGCCTGATGATGATGAGGATGATGATGAGAGAGCACCCCAGCAGCATCAGTTCGGGGGTTATGAGGTTGGGTCAGCTGATTACTACCGACACATGAGTCGGGGAGACTGGCAGGCACACCATGGGGCCTGGATAGGTCAGGTGGACGCATGGCGGACCACCACTGACCAGCGCTTTGATTGGATGTATGATCATACCATCCGCCAGATGCAGCACCTCTCTACCCATGATCAGATCGAGCCTCACCTACAGATTGACCCATTCCCCGGTCGTGAGACGGACTACCCTCCCTACGGGTATACAGGGCACCTCCCTCCTGGTTATGACTACCGTTATGGTCCTCCTCCCCAGTGATCTTTCTTGATGTCTGTTATGTTTGAACAATTTATTGATGATGATGTAATTTGAAACAATTGGGATTATAATAGTTTAGGTTGTGGCCTCTGTTGGCCTTGGATATTTTTATTTTTATCTTTATGCTTACGTTATTTAGTAATAATAGAATGTGCTTATGGTGTCATTCTTCATTTTGTGTGATTTTTTATTTTGTTTGTTTGTTATTTGCTTTCGTATGCATGCTTTATTTTTATTGTTGGTAGATCATGTTTCTAAACTAAATAGTGGAATACTTTACTTTGTTGTTTGGCCTAGTCTTAACTTCACCCAAAGGTATTTTTGCAAAAGATAAGTGTAAGGGGAAACCCCAAATATGTTTTTAAGAAACAAAACCGATCATGATTCTCCACAATATTAAGTGAACATGTATATTCGTATTTGTTATAGTCAAATGCTTGTATCGAGTCATAATGATGTTTTGCAGGATTTTCCAGGAAGTAGGACCAAGTTTTTCCAGAAATTTTCCAGAAACTTAACATAAGAATTTCTGCAGGTCACTTCTGACGGCGTCACGAGTTTACTCTTGACGGCGTCACGTGTAAAAATCTGGAAATTTTACAAGTTTTGTTTTTCTAACGGAGTCTTAAAGTTTTTGTTTAATTATTAGTTTTATAATCTCCAGGAAATCTGCAAACATCATTCCACAAGCATTATATCTTATTTTGTTTTCTAGGATTTATTAGCATATGTAGATTGCCGCCGATTTTATGCGAGGTTGCCTTGTCTGTTTTCTCAGGATTTACAGGTTATGTATGACAAAAAGATGATTTATTTTTCTGGAAGGGAAGCTTTGATTGTTCATTTTCTTGGAGGAAGATTTAACCTGGCCACCTTATTATCCATACCAAGCGAATCAGGGGAGTATTTGATTTCATTCGTTTTACTTATTTCACTTTTATATTCTTTACTCGAACATTGGGGACAATGTTCATCCTAAGTGTAAGGGAAGGGTAAAATGATGATACCTTACACATACACTTTCGCTTGAGTTTGTTTGTTTAATAGTAGATGTGTAATAAAACTATGAGAAATACTTGTTAGTGCAATTTTAGCGCCAAATTTAAATTTTTTTACAATATTTAGGAGTGAAACTTTAGCCATAGCAAGCGTCTCATGGATAGGAGATTGTATGACTAGCACATAACCGTACTATTCAGAAAAATTTTCCACCCAAATATGTGAGGTTAGCCTTTAGATTTGATAGGAAAAGCATTTACTATTAGTGCTTATGAGTGTACCGGTAGCATTTAGATTCTAGAACTTGCGTTAGTGATGCATCCCGAGACCGCTAGTGAGACTACATTCGTGTAGTGGGATTTACTACATGATAAGAGGCATTAGGATCACCCTTGTGTTAAACCCGTATCATAATTACTTGACCATTTAAGTCATATTATTTGGCTAGTTAAGTCAATTAATTTTTCCCACACCCTTAGCGTTGTACTCATTTTTTAGTACACGAAACCCCTAGTACACCCCTCTGAGCCTATCTTTTCGTTTCTAACTTTAATCATTTTACTTAAAGGAAGAATTTGTTACACCCCACTTAAATGTACAACCAAATTGCCTTAGCCTTCCGTGTATGTACTCATCTTTAGTGCATTATTGTTATTTGTTAAACCCTTAGTTAATTATCTAATTGATTACATGGTTGCTACGAGTCATATCCTTGTACATATTGTTTTGGGACGATTGGGACTCATGGGTAAAGTACTAATGTTATGGAGTGATGGGGAAGAACACCATTTTCTTACCCTCATATGTGCGTTAATCTTAAAAGTACTCCAAGTGTTTTGATTTTCTTAATTCGAGTCATTAGATTAGTTTATTGTAAAGTATGTAAAAATTCAAGTGTAAGGGGAATGTTCATTCCCTATGATGTATTATTTTGGATGGTAGGGTAAGAGTGTATGCAAAAAATAAATAAATAAAAATTAAAAAAAAAAAATCGAAAAAATTAAGAAAAAGAAAGAAAAAATTATAGAAAAAGAAAAGAGAAAAAACATACGGACTACCATCCCGTTTCATTCTATGTTCATTTTATGTTTTTGTTATTTTTCATTTATTAGCTTAAGTCGAGTCTAGTCTTGGCTTAGCAACGCCATATTGTACATGTAATTAACCAAGATTATTAACTCGCCACCAGTAAAGATTGCCTATATCCAACAAAACCGTGTATTCCATATCCCTAAACCTAACGTTACAACCCTTTAAAAGACCTCTTTGATAGTTTATCCTAGGTGCTTACGCCATGTGGTGGAGGTTTGATCCTTTTCCAAGCCTATGGTAATCTATTTTGCTATGACAGGTAGTGAGAGATGTTTTCTATTTCCATAATATGATATTACTTTATTACACCCGAGAGATGTGAGTATCTAAACACTATTTGCGAGGTGCTAGTGTATGACCTCCATGCCTGTCTTTGGTCTTTAGTGGAACGATTATTTGTTGTAATTACTTTTATATTAGTGTTAAATGACCCCTAACTTGTATTTTGATTAGAATAAAAGCGCATTTGCTTGAAGACAAGCAAATCTCAAGTATAAGGGTATATGATGAGGCGAAAAATGAACCACTTTTAGGGGGTCATTTAAGCCCGGAATTAAATTTATTTGATCAAATATTACCCTAAATCGTTCCTTTTGTGATTTTAGGTACTTTGGGAGTGAAATCTGGAAAAGGAAGCAATTCGGACATTTTTGGAGCATAAAAGTGAAGAAAACGCCAATGACTTAATTTTCCATGCAGAGAACAGTACCTGACGGCGTCAAGAGGAAGATCCTGACGGCGTCAGGAGTAAAAGTGGTGACGACCCAGTGCAAACCTGACGGCGTCACAACAAGGGTGTCAAGAGTAAAATCTGTGACGGCCTGCACAAGGTGTACACATGACGGTGTCAGACCCAGATCTAGGCAGTCCGAGGAACTATTTGGCGGCGAGATGATGGCGTCAACCCTTTGTTCTTGACGCCGTCACCTTCTAAACTCTATATATAGTTTTCTATTTTTCATTCATTGAGAGGAACTTGTGTGGAGAAACCCTAGGGCCGAACTTTGTAAACCATAGCTCGTATTTTACAGTATTTTCAAGGGTTTTCACCCCTTGAATCCTTTCATGTGCTATTGAGATAAGTCTTCTCTTTAATTCAATCAATATGTCTATGTGTTGGTTGATTATATCTTTTACTTGTCTTAATTTCAACATGCTAGGCTAGATCTATCTTGTGTTTGCTTAGATCTAATGAAACCTAGATGTTAATTATGTGTTGATCACTTGTTTATGGTTGTATTGGATGAATGATTTCAATGTTAGGCTTAAGAAAACTGGCAGATCTCCATTGTGTAACATGCTTGAACGTCTTAGGAAACATGAACCGATGTGTACTAGGTTTTATTGGTTGTATTTAATGCATGAGTAAATTCTAATGATCCCATGTTAGGAGCTTCTTAGCCAGCTCGACATAGGAGTGAAGTAGGCACTCATTGGATTGGGGAAGTAAGTACGGCGCCCATGAATGGTATTAAGGAATACAATCCGTCATCCACGCAACTATAACAAGTAATTAACGTGTAAAAGATATCTAGGCAGTAGTGAAATCTAACTAAACACATTTCTCCCACATATTGCTCACAACTTTAGTTTAATTTAGTTTATTTTCATTTTTAGTATTTTATTTTGATTGTATCTTTAGTATTGGGTTAGTTGACTAGCAACTAATTCCGCCCATATCCTTCAAAACCCGAGATTTTAATTTGCTTTCTAAAAAATATAAAAATACAAAAAGAATCATCCCTCATCTCTAGACATAGTCTTTAGGTTTTCTAATCCTAGCGACACTATTTCTAGCTGAACGATCAATCCCCCGGTACTTGTCACTATACTATACTACATTGATCAGGTACACTGCCTGGTGGGGGTTGTAAGCTTCTCAAGATCCCTTGAGAGGTAAAGCCTGGTGCAATCCCTACGCATCACTTATTTTCCCTATTCGACTTGCCATAAATTCGATTACCATAAACCCTTGTTAGGGTTTTACTCGTTCTTGTTATTTGATTTCTTGTTTGGCTAGAAATCACCAAGGTACGCATATCATTTAAATTCGGTTAATTAATACAAGTATTATGATCTACTTCCGCTGAATGCTTTGATGATGTTTACTTGTTTATATAATTGTTATAATTTACATATTCCAACAATATTGACGTCGCTTACTTATTTGACATTATCTTTTTATTTGTCCTTAACTCGTTAAGAACATCTCCAATACAATATATGCTCAAAATTTTCAATTCATTTATTAACATTTTGCTCCGATGCTAAAAACTTTTTCATCAACCTCAACCTATTCTCTCAGTCACACGTTACACATTAAGTTGAGTAATACTAATCTATTGCTCAAATAAGTCATCGTCAACGTTTCCCATCAACGTAAAACCCCTTTTTCAACCTATTTTCGACTCCTCGAAGATTGAAGATGCTCTAAGCTTCATTATCATCAAAAATGTCAAATAAGTTTGCAACATGAATGTAATCAATCCATTTCAGCAAATAAAAAATCAATCAAACCTTAGGGTTTTTTCAATAAGTAAAACATGATTGAATGCTTAATCAAGAAACAATATTTTGTAATGGTTTTTTCAATAATTTATTCACAATATGATAGGCTCTTGTGACATTTGCATAATTATTAAATATTGAGGAATGCTACACTTACAAAAACTTTATAGATGAGATCTCACAGATATATCTGTTAGTTGAGATGCATTGGCCGTATTGCGTTATATTTTTCCGTTCTTCTTTTTTGCTTTTCACATTTAACTTGACACTAGGGGTGATCACGGTCCAAAAACTGAACCGGACCGGCCATGACCGGACCAGACCGGACCGAAGACCGAGTTAAGGAAAAACCATAGACCGAGACCAGACCGAATGTGGTTGGTCCAGTCTCGGTCCGGTCCGGTCCGGTCGGTCTTTCGGTCCAAATAGGCAAGATTTGGTAAGTTTTTTTGGTTTTTTGGTCGGTCTGGACCGGACTGAACCGGACCGACCGAACCTAAGATCGAATTAACCAAAAAGCCTAGACCGAGGACCGGACCGAATGTGGTCGGTCCAGTCCGGTCCATCCAGTCCGTTTGCTCACCCCTACTTGACACATATGTTGTATGAAATACTTTTTGTATAGCATTCTACCCATGTTATGTAGCGAGAACAACAACAACAACAGAAGTTGGATTTGTTTTACATCAAAAGTTATGATCAAATAAGAAGAAAAATTAAAATAAGAATGGTAAGAATAAACCGCATACACATTTCAGATGTACTTACAAAAGTATATGCATTTTCCCTTAAAATTCTTTCTCTTATTTAAAATGTGTGGATAAAAAACTCATTCTTTTTATTTTAGTTTTTCTAATCATCGGATTACTTCCCAAACTCCTTGTTTTACGCTTATTAGGCATTTGCATTTGCACCGATAATCATTACGGTATTTGGTAACTAATAAATATAAATTTCATTTTTTATGATAACATTAAAAGTTCTTGTTAAAGAATAAAAAATCACAAAGTAAATCGATATTGAATTATTGCCTTTTATCACCTTCTATAGGATAATGGACAAGGAGGAGATAACCAAAAAGATGTTGACGAAGTTGCATTTGATGATTGTGTTTTTGGACAATAACGCATGTAGACATTTGTTTCGTAGTTTTGATTGATGGTATTAGATCAATTGCAAAGTGTGACTAATTTAAAAAATGTAGAAAGTCACTAATTATCTGACATGTGTTCCCCATCTATTTTATTTATAAAATCCGTCCAGAGGCAAAATCGTAAAATACCTATTTTTTCATTTTTCACCTCAAATTTCAAACGCACATATCTCTTAGACGACAAACTTTTATTAAAAAACCGTTTTCACAATAATTTTTAAAATTTGATTCTCTTTAATTTTGTATAAATCATTTTAATTATTTCGAAACTTTTTTTTTGACATATTCATTGGTTCATGATTTTCCTAATGTTTTTGCTATTTTTTACCTTAAAAATTGCCGAATCATAAAATATTTAAGACACAAAAGTTTTAGATTTTGATTCACTCTTTACCCAGAATTTTGAATCACTCAAATCCGATATGATATGAGTGAGATATTGCTCGTTAAAGATGACGTAAAATGTCTAGCTTAGATTTTTAGTATTAAAATTGCGTTAAATGTTCTAATTTTTGTACCACAACACATTATTAATCATTTTATTAATGTAACATTTCAAAAAGTTATGTTTTTTAATCATTATTATTTTAAATATATATTTAGTTCATCAATCAGTCTTTGTTCATCAATTAATTATGTTCATCAGTTAGGTTATAGGTTCATCAGTTAGATTATGTTTTGTTCATCAGTTAAATTATGTATTGTTAATCAGTTAGGTTACAGGTTCATCAGTTATAGGTTCATCAGTTAGGCTATAGGTTCATAAGTTAGATTATGTTTTGTTCATCAGTTAAATTATGTATTGTTCATCAGTTAGGTTATAGGTTCATCAGTTAGGTTATAGGCTCACCAGTTAGATTATGTTTTGTTCATCAGTTAAATTATGTATTATTAATCAGTGAGTGCATTTATCTCAATTTTAACACTAATTTAAGCTATACATTTCATCAAACACATTGTGTGCAATAAATATGAGTAAAACACCATATTTAACGTGTAATATCTTACTCATATGACATCGGATTTGAGTGATTCAAAAACATGTATAAAGATTGAACAAAAATCTATAACTTTCATGTTTTAAGTTTTTCACGATTCAACACTTATGAGGATAAAAAAATAGGGCCGAAAATGCCAAAAAAAAAAAAAAAAAAAAAATTAAGAACCATTTGACATGTTAAGAAAAAAGTTTGAAATAATTAACAAGATGTACACTAAATTAAAAAGGATTAAATTTTAAAAATTATTGTGAAATCGGTTTTTGGTAAAAGTTTGTCGTTTGAAAGTTATTTGCATTTGAAATTTAAAGTGAAATAAAAAAAACGGGTTAAATGACCAAAATGCACTTTAACCGAAAATATTAAAGAAAAAAGGGAGGGAGTGGGTGGGGGACACATGACACTAACTTAGTAGCTTTTTAGACTTTTTAAAGTTTTTTTCTTTTCACTGGAACGCAACTCAGTGATTGATTGTGTCACTATGGTTTTGAACTTATTGTTATTACTTCTAGTAGTTTATGTTGGTTAATCACGTAAGTATAAGTTAGTCACTTCTTTTGTAGCCTTTTATTGGTTTTTGCCTGTGTTTTGGTTGATTCCGTAAAGGTACGATGCAATTGTGTGGAAATAATCATACGACTTAATGCTTTTTTATTGTATTTAGTGAATGATTCAGTGAGAATAATAATTAAATGGGAATGGTGAAAAGTAATAAATAGTCATACATTTCAAATTGAGAGAGAAAATTTGACGAAAAATGCATTCACTTTTGTAGATACATCTATAACATGTCACTATTTAAAGTTCCTAAAACTGTTTTGAATCTGATGGAGTCAATACGCAGAGATTTTTTCTATGGCTTCCACGGCGAGGCTAAAAAAATTTTCTGGGTTAAGTGGTCCAAAGTTCTTGCCGCAAAGAAATTCGGTGGGTTAGGGGTGTCAAGTTTTTACGCTCTTAATAGAGCTCTTCTCTTCAAGTGGGTGTGGAGATTCATTTCGTGTGATAACTCTTTATGGTTTCGGTTCGTTAACGCCATGCATGGTCCACTTATTCAGCATTCTGCTCGTTTTTCTTCTATATGGAGCACAATTATTCGGGAGGTTTATGCATTAAAGAACCAAGGAATTGACTTGATTTCTCATTGTAAAATTCGTATTGGTGATGGTTTGCTTACTCGGTTCTGGAGTGACATTTGGGTAGGTGATAATCAACTCCGGGTTATGTTTCCTCGTATCTATGCTCTCGAATTACATAAAGATTGCTCTGTGGCCGATAAAATGATCCATTCTGTCGTGCATACTTTCCGTCGAAATGTTAGAGGGGGGGGGGGGGGGCAAAAGCTCAACAACTTGATCATCTTTTGGAAATTCTCGGATCGGTGGTCCTTTCAAATTCTACAGACTGCTGGCGTTGGGACATGAACGGGAGTGGGGAGTTCCGTGTTAAGGATGTGCGCAACTTATTAGATGATTTCTTCCTTCCTAAAGATGCCTCAGCTACACGTTGGATCAAATCAGTCCCCATCAAAATTAGTATCTTTACTTGGAGGGCATCGCAGGATCGCCTTCCTTCTAAGTTGAATTTTTGCGCCGTGGTGTTCAAGTTGATAACCTTATGTGTCCGATTTGCAATTCTGTCCAGGAAGACATTTCGCATGTCCTTTTTACCTGTGAGGTGGCTGCTGCTATTTCTCGTCTTGTTTGTCGATGGTGGGATGTGGATCGGGAGTCCTTCTCTTCATATATGGATTGGCTGTCGTGGTTCAAGAACATTCGGCTAGGATCCAAAATCAAGAGCTTGTTGGAAGGTGTTTTCTACACTGCTTGGTGGGCTCTTTGGAATTTTAGAAATCAAGAGATTTTTGCATCTAAAGAACCTCGGAAGGAAGTCATTTTCGATGATATCGTTGCTTGTTCTTTTTCTTGGATTTCTTCTCGATGTAAGAGTTCTATTAGTTGGACTAGTTGGTGTCAGCACCCTTCTTTGATTTCGTTGTAATTTTCTAGCTTCTTGCTAGTTTTTTTTATAAAAGTTGCCGTTCAAAAAAAAAAAAAAAAAAAAAACTTTTGTAGATGCATCTGAAATTCGTAGTTGTAGTTACTTCTGATTTTAAGTATTCTTCTCATTTTATCTAAACTCTCTAATGATATACTATACGACTGTATGGAAATAAAAGTGCAATTTTCCATATGAGACACATAGATATTTGTTTCACCAAAATGAACCATTGAAAACCGAGTTACCAAAATCGACCGCCCATAAAATATGCACAGTCATTGTTCGAAGATTTCACGTATACTTTTAGCAAAATAAAAACAAATCTTAAGCTGACACATGTACACAGAGCATAAATTTGTTTGCACGCCGGGACTTTTGCTCGCCACATTTTATTGAAAGAATAGCTAGTAACATGACATGTGTCTACGGTGCACAAATTTGTTTGCTCTCCTTAATATATTGCGCTCCACTATTTTTATTTGCATGTCACATTTATTTAAAAGAAATGCCAAAAATGCTACACGTCAAACGAAGCGCAAATGTTGTTGCTCTCCCTCCTATTTTGCACGCCAGCTCCACTTTAATAATGGGCGTACCGGTATGCCAATTAATTTTCAGTAATATCTATACTTTTTTTTTTTTTTTTTTTGGGAGCGCAAAGAGAGCAAGGATTTTGTACACTAGGGATTGTTTATTAAAAAGAGCTAGGTCCCACATGGAGTGCAAAGTTGGGGAGAGAGCATACACAATTTGCACCCTTGTAGATTTTTGTAAATGAAAAATGAAGTGTCATTTTTGTTAATTAGGTGTTAGAAGAGGAGATTTTTTTTTTATTTATTATTTTTTTAATAAAAAACTATGTCTATATTATGTGTACATTGTTGTTGTTGTATGATGTTTTGGAGCCTAAAAGAACACATACACTTTTGGTCCAACCCGGCCTGTGTTAGACTAAGACCGGTTCGAGCCATAAAACAATCCGAACTAACCGGGTCAACAAACTCGGTTTTTGTTCCGGTTTCAGGCTTAACCAGTTTGGTTCTGTCATGTGATATTGCTAAGCCCTAGGACTTTTATTTTGTTAACCCCAAGAAGTTGCATTTTACAGGTTTCAAAACTTGAGATCCCTTACAAAGACTTTCGAACTCTAGACTATCTCATTAGGTTAAATAATCGTTAATATTAGAAGGATGAGAATAAACTATAATCACACATTTCAGATGCATCTTCCTTAAAAATTCTTCATTTTATTTGAAATGTGCGGCTAGAATTTCTTCTCATTATTCTCATTTTAAGGTGTGTTTGGTATAAAGGTTTCGGAATCAAAGAATGAGTTTGTAATCCATTGTTATTGTTTGGTTAGTGGATATAGAATCAAAAAGTGAGTTTGAAACGCATAACCTCATATATCGATGGAGGGGTGGTTTAAGTGGTATTCTTATATGATTACCATATTTCATGTATTAAATCTCTTATTTTCACAATTTTTCTACAATAATTTTTTTACTAATGTAGGCCAACACCAATGTGATACTGTAACACCCCCTAATTTGAAATGCGGCAGCGGAATAGAAATTAGGGTGTTACGGTGAGGATCGAAGTCATAATGATAGAAAACGACTCGAAGAGACGTTTTAAAACAAAATTTCATTTATAAATATTTGAAATACAATAAGTCCTTATCAGAGTATTATAAAAACTTGATGTTTTGAACTAAATCAAACATCATTTATTTTACATCATTATTGAAATAAAGTAAACATAATTTGAAGATTTTTGCCGCCCGTTCCATGCTTGCTTCCCCTGTTAAATACCTGAGATACATGCTTAAAAGTCAACAAAATTGTTGAGTGAAATCATAGAGTTTGAATTTAATAATCATTTTGATACACAAGCAAGATTGTATTAGAAAATACAATCAGTTTGAAAACATTGATATTGCAGATTTGCAGTTCATATATTGCACTAAGTCTCATGACACGCAAACGTTAACAAATACCGTAAACGGCGGGTGTTTATCAAATCAATGATAAATTTGCCCTCGTGTAATAGGTGATTTGCCAATTCCTATTTTTACTCAAATATAATTATCACGACTAATACGACTAACCACATGCATAATGGCATTCCGTCAAGTATTAATGGGACAGGCTGTCAAACCTTAAATAGATCTATTCATTATATTCGCGTTCATCGCAGTGATTAATGGTTCATGAATAAGGGTCTTTTGGCAATAGCTAACTTAGGCATATATCAGTCAGGAAAGCATACAGAAAAATACTTGTGATCTATTTATAACATGTATCCCCTTCACGGAGTTTTTGAAAATAATTAAATGTGAGGCTATGACTCACCTTGATTGATACTGAAAACGAAGAAAATAAAGTCGGATGAATTTTATGAAAACGGCTTCGAAACACAACCTGATAAATAATTTTATCTAAGAACTTGACCAAAAACTATTCGATAATTATAAAGAAAATGACGAATATTAGATATTCGTTATGACGATTAAGTGATGTGCAGTGAAAATATTGTGATATGTATGATATGACAAAATATGATTTTTAAAATTATCCATCGAAGTTTTTCCTTTTTAATCGTAAGTAAAATCTTAACTTTTTAAAATATCGTTATATATTATTAACGTTAAGTTAATAATATATATATAAATATAAATAAAATTTAAATATGATATGAAATAAATTGACGAAAAATATAAATAAATAAGAATGATAAATAAATTATGTTTAGTCTTTGTCTCCTTTTCCAATTTTTACCATTTTTACACTAACGATACTTGCGTTACACCGTTAGTCCTTTTTATATATTTTTCAACTATAGTCCTCTACTTTGTCCAATAATCAATACAAACCTTCTAATATCACATTTTAACCTTAGTTTTCTGTATTTACAGGTTTAGTCCTTGATTTTCAATATTTACACATTTAGTCCTTCTAGGTGTCGTCGCGTTACATTTTTAGTCCAATTTTTACAAAAATGATTATGGAACTTTCTAAAAATTTTCCGAAGCTTATTAATTAAGTAACAAGCTTATTTAACTGCTTATTTATTTCAAAAGCTCATTTTTATAGCTTATGGGCCTGGATCGAATTAACTTAAGGCCCGTTAAGATTTTTAGAGGCGAGGGCATAGAAAAAGTTTTGGGCTTGGCTTTGGACCATTTTTATAATTCTAAAAATATTTCTTATAGGCCCAGTGGGCTTACGGATTTCAAAAGCTTAGTGGGCTTTAGTTAAGCCCACTCGACAAGCTTAAGAATTTTATTTGAAATTTTGGTTTTGAAATTCGGTTTGTGTCATTTCAAAATGGTTCGAGTATGGTGTCAAGATGTGATTATTTTTACAAGTTGTTTACATGAAAACATTATTTTGCTAGGTGGTCTATGACGTCGTGAAAAGATATGGTACCATTGTTAAACTAAATTTTAAGTTATACGTTGATTTTGTGACATGGTTGGGTCGATATATAAGTGTTGAAAACTTGTGAATTTTACTAAGTGTTTTACAAATTTTAAATCGATGGATGCTAATTTAAAATGGATGCATGAAATGAGTATAACATTACAACTAAAGTGAATGGTGTGTGCTACGTGATTCCTAAGCCTTCCAAGATAGAGGCTAATCACATTTCGTGTACTAAGAACAAATATATACGTAAATTTAATGTGCAAAGTGTAGACGTACGAAACAAAAACCACAAAGTGCATGACTATATAAATACGTATGAAATGGTTTGGAAATGAATGTAGGGAACTTACAAACACTATAAAAGTGATCTAGAGTCGAGATAGGTAGAAAAGAACACAAGATATCACGTCAAAGTTATATAACCCAAACGTTATATATTTATTTCAAACCCGATTTCTTTCTTTGCTTCCAATACTATACTACACGACTTGTAAGCTTTGTAGGAATGAAATGGAGGTCTAATTATTGCAGTAAATAAGTGTGTGAAAGATTATGAGAAGTATGCATGTAATGAACGTACATATATTACAAATATATATAACGTTTAGTGGAAAATTTCAATGTGAATTCCTCATACACTATTGCATGTCAGGATAGCTGAGATACTAGGTAGTTTTATAATGTTTTAGGGTGGTTTGTGAGTGCATAATATGAGGAAGGTGTTGGGTGATTCATGCTATATGTCGACCATGCTATTTCCATACATACGATTTACTAAATCGTATATTACTTGAGCATACATGATCATCTTTAATATTTGAGCATAAAATCATCTTAGGAATAATATTAGAAACGTTTAGAAACAAACTAGATTCAAAACGGTTAAGTTTTGAATATAGTTCAAATCGATTTGGGTTTACTAAGGTCGATTACTATGCCTCTTAAAAACGTATCAAAACTCAACGTAGGAACGCGAGACTTGACACACTAATTGTTGGATAGTAGGTTAACGAGATGAGAAAATAAAATATATAGGTCGTGTGTAAAATTTAAGAATAAACGATGCGATTTGGAGGTGGTTTGAACTTGTCGATCGGATGAAATTTAATTAAATAGGATTTTGGGCTTAGTTGAGTGGGCTTATGAATAGTGGACTGAGGTGTGTGGGCCGAAATAATTAAGGGTCCGGTTGGCTAATTAGGATAATTAGTGGATTTTAATTATATTTAATAAATATAATTAGGATTAGGATTTAGGTTTAGAATTAGATGTAAAGTTTAAGTTTCGTGTAACGTGTCGAGGATTAATTCCGTCTTTTCGTGAATTATATTATTTTGTGAAAATCGCCAAAATAATATAATAAGAAAAATTTTAAATTTTTCCGAGAAAATGGGAATTAGAAACGATAACTAAAGATTATATATTTATTAATGATTTAATTACAAGAAATTTTTACAGGGTTCTACAGATACCCATAGCTTAAACTTCATTCTAAACACAAACATACAATATGTAATTCCGAATTGATATACTTAATTCCATTCCACCCGTTTATCATAACATACCTTATGTAATTCCGAATTGCAAACCAAACACGCCCTTCGTTTTTTTTTTTTTTTTTTTTTTTTTTTTTTTTTTTTTTTTTTTTCTCTTTACCGGGTCCATAGCCCTCTTTTGCAACAAAACTTGTTTTTCTTCAATTGGGCAAATATCGTCACATTTTTTCACAATCATTGGCGGAGCTTTGTCGGGACCAAAGGGGTTGTGCCCCCACCCCACAACTTTGTCATTTAGTATATTTCTTATTGATTTTAAAGTAGTAAAAAAGTCTTTTTAATTGCACTTTTGCCCTTCAACATAGTAAGAATTAACTTTTCGGCCCTCCAAAAACAAAACCGCAAGCTCCGCCATTGTTCACACTTCACAGTACCACTAATAAATTAGGTTGATAAGTTCATTCAAGTGTATACGACACATGCAATTTATTACTCCGTATGATATTGTATATATTCTTTTCCAATCTGTGCTATGATAAAGATGACATTATTTTTTTTAAAACACAATTGAATGAACTCACTCGTGAAAGTTTGGTAGTTGCATGTCTTCAAAAGCATTTAAGTTATCAGTCATTTAGTGGAAAATCCTTTTGAATCTCAATATATAGCTTCATTCAAATAAGAATTTTGAAGAAAATGGGTTTCATCTTCAAATAGCCCAAGATGACCATCGATGCTGCATAGTAAACACAAGTTTTCTCACTCTGCATAGAATATCATATTGAATGATATATATGTTAGACGGCTCGGTCCATTTGTATTGATGAGGTGGGATACATTAGTTGTTGATGTGTTACGTATCTATAAATAGTGTATGAAATTGTTAGATAAAAACCTTCAACAAACCTGAGATGTTAGCGCGAAATTGATCAAAGACTTCACAAGAAAAGTCGATATTTCAAGGTCACAAGATTATCAACAAAAGAAAAGAACAAAATACACACAATTTATACCCATGAACTCCTTTTATTAATAACAAATAAAGGCTTACATCAAGCCAAGAAAACTAGTATCCCTCTCACCTCTATTTATAAAAATGAGAGGTACAATCTATATAGAACTAAAATTTCATGGTGTATTTGTTTGCCTTGGACACCATGGGGATTTTTATTTTTTTTGTTAGTTAAGAGATTGGTGGGGTTCATATGGGACCCATGGCTCTTAGTGTGTCTTAATGAAGAGAGGAAGACATTTTATGCCTTGTAGATATAGATGTATTAGTTGAAATAAATGGGTTCTACAAAAAAAAGAAGAAATATTATTAAATACTTGTGCGGATCCATGTTGACCCATTCCTTTAGCTAAGGGGAAAAAGAAACATCCCTAAGCAATTCTAGTTTAAGTATAACAACCCTAACTCTATTTTTAACTAATTACACTTTAGTCCACTAAAAATTGCTAATATATCATAAAGTGAATTATACGAGGCTCAATGTATTATGTAAGATCATTCTACTATGTATATATCCGTATCTCCCTATCATACCTCGACATCGACCACTCATCATAGCAAGAAGAAAACAAGTACTCGCTGCTAGTAATAGATGTGATGACCAACCTTGCTGGCACTTTAGCCGTTTTGTCGCAAATTATGCCAAACACTATATTTAACACTTTGTAGTTATCTGATACGACTCGGTTAGGGGTTGTATCGGGATAGAGCATCACTTTTAGCGTGTGCGAGCTCCTTAAGAATATAGAAAGAAGAAAACTAGAGAATTACTTGACAAACTTGATTGATTCATTCATAATAATGATTCAGTATATATAACCGAATAACCCTAGCTTGTAAAAAAAGCCAAACATAAAGACATCTGAACAATAACACTTTCCTAATACGACACAAAGAACATATCCTAAATAAATATAATATATTAATATGACATAATCCCGGGACGTATCATTCCCCACTCTTTCGAAATCACCTTGTCCTCAAGGTGTGGTCTTGAGAAATTTCTCTTGATTCCGGGAACCCATATCCGAATCTTAATCCTAGTCCTATCTTCCACTCTCGTAGTTCTTCTGCCTTCCGCTACCGCAACCAACACCTTTTTCCTCTTCCGCCTTCTACTACCTTGGACATAACACAACACCATTCTTCCGCCTTCTGCTACCCATGTCGTAACACTCCCCACTCTTTCAAAAATCACCTTGCCCTGAAGCTGATACGAAGAATATGTTGATTGAGAATCCGCTAATTCCACACTTAAATTCAAATTTATTTCGCCTAAACGACCATCAAATTCACGATCACCCACAACAATCTCTTCAATACTTTTCTTATTTTCTGAATATTCTTCAAACTTGCTATGAACTTCATTACTCTCACCAATATTGAAAACATCATCTATCGCGTTATTAACCACATTAACACCAATATATTCGTCAACATCTAACGACCTTTTAATCTCAGGTGAAACGAATTCACTTTGTAATGATGGAATGTTATCTTAATTTTTTTCAATTATATGCTCTTTCTCCTTCTCTTCAATTTCCTCAAAAACGAGCCTCGACTATATGAGACAAGGAAAAGGCTTCTCCTAAAGTTGTAAGCCTTGCCCTCAACAGTTCTATTTGTAACTTCAGTTTTAGTCCAGAGATATAAAACGATGTAAGTAAAGATTCAGAGATCCTTGTTACTTGATTTGCAAGTACCACAAACTCACTCTCATATTCGGTCACCGTACCCATTTGCAAGAGCTTAGAGAGTGCGTATTCCGCGTCCCAATCACATTCGCTCGATGCCATGAACATTAACTCGAAAAACAATTTTTTTCCTGATGAACAGTACCGATTAACAGTGCAATGAATAGTACCGATGAACAGTGTGATGAATAGTGTTGATGAACAGTACTTTTTTGATGAATAGTATCGATCGATGAACAGTAGCGATTGATGAACAGTGGTGTTCGATGAAACAGTAGCGTCAAATGAACAGTACCGAACGATGAACTGTAACTTTTTTTTCTTTTTATTTATTTTTTTTTTAAAATAATTTGGAACCCTAATAAAAAACGCTCTCAACGAGAGCTCTCAATGAAAACACCAATTGATACGACCCGGTTAGGGGTTGTATCGGGATAGGACACCACTTTTAGCGTGTGCGAGCTCCTTAAGAATATAGAAAGAAGAAAACTAGAGAATTACTTGACAAACTTGATTGATTGATTCATTCATAATAATGATTCGGTATATATAACCAAATAACCCTAGCTTGTAAAAAAAGTCAAACATAAAGACATCTGAACAATAACACTTTCCTAGTACGACACAAAGAACATATCCTAAATAAATATAATATATTAATATGACATAATCCCGGAACGTATCATTATAATCCCGGGACGTATCATTATCCCAATGCATAAAAGATATACAATGTTGCCCATTGATCATCGAAGTTAATCGATCATCTTGGCCTGCCGTAAAACATACTTGTGTTTTTGTGTTTGGTATCATCGTGAATTTATTTTTGTCGTCTAACAATGTGTTTTACAATATTAGCAACTATAGTAAAAGCAGGAATGTCCTTTTTTATGAACAAAAGGCTATGAGATTAAACGAGTACTATTATTGTAAAAGAGACAAATGTACATGCATGTACGTTTGATGCGTCTAATCAACCCATATGGGGCTTGTGGAAGTCACAATAATAGAACAACATAGCAAATATGTATGCCGGGTATGGAATCACACCAACAGAAATATATAGTGGTTAAAACGATAAATTAACAGTTAAGTTGACTTGGGCACAGTGACGGAACCAGTGCGAGTCTCGGGGCATATCCGGACATCTATGGATTTTTATGGTGTAGATTCTTAATAGTAACTAGTATGGTACACTGGTGGAGACAAGAGTGGGCAGGGTGGGCATGTGTTTTCTAGTGAAAAAATTGTAGTGTAAAAATTTTAAAATATTTGACTATTTTCATAATTTATCCCCTTAACGAATCGATTTGTAGTGTAGTTTCTAAAAATTATCAAAGCTAGTCATCTCGATCGTAGCTTTCTGGCTCCGCTCCTAGTATGATACCATGGAAATATGCGTCGATATATAGTTTCATACATTAGTTTGTGAAAATATGTATCGGTAAATTTTTTGTTCACGTTGGTCCGGTTCTTTTACAGTCCTGCGTGTGTAGATAGATTAGACTAATAATGAAAGAACCTTGATAGATGGACCTAATAAGAGACCTAATGCTTAAATAACTTGTACAGTGCATGCACTGTATAAGTTATTTGTACAAGTTATAAGTTATTTGTACAAGTTATTTAAGCATTAGGTCTTTTATTAGGTCCGTATATTAAGTCTATTAATCATTTCCCATGATGAAAATGTATATTGTGATCTGATTGCATCCAAATGCCAACCAATTCAAAACCTTTTTATCTTTTTGCTACAAATATTGTGGTTGGTTAAGGTCTGTAATAAAAGCCTAGTTGAATGAAGAGGCTTTGGAGCATCCGATGACATGGATAAAACAGGAGAATCTGACGTATTTAAGGTAGTAAATACCATTATTGTTACGGTAGACTTGACAGTAGGTCAGTAAATGCTATTCATGTGAGAATAAATCCAGGCCCTTGATTATCAAAGTGACACTGTTTAGTCAATTGATCCAACGGTTGAAATCTTTCAATCCATTTATAACGGAACAGGCAATAAATAATCATTCACCCTATTTACTCCGTCGCGCCAAGATTCAGCACACCATTTTCAAAAAAAGTAAAGCAAAGCAAAGAAAAAAAAAAAAAAAAAAAAATCATTGAAATATTTGTTTCTATAAACCTAAAAAATTAGAGCATATATTATCATGGTGAACAATTATTTTAAGCTGAACTTGTAAGAGAGATGATAATTTTAAAAACAATAAAGTGGTTTTTAATAAAAAGTGTAAACGCGTAACTAAAGAGACCGTTCGGGCATTGTCCCAATATTCCTTCACCATAAACATTCAGTTGATCGGTTAAAAATGCTTTGAGAAACAGGTTGCGTGTTCAACGCCAACTCTTGACTAAGAAATTGGTCTTATAAAAAATATCAGTCGGCATGAAAAAGGTCCACGAGGTTAGAGTGCCGATCTTAGCCTTTCTAAGAAGGATATAAAGCTTATAAACTAGCAAATACTTACTCGGGTCCTAATGAGATTTCAAGCAGTGGAAGGTAAAAATTTGAGTTGGATTCATGATGACGCATTATTTACACAACCCTTCTTACAAAAGTGATTTTTGTCATAAATTGTCAAAATGTTACATTATTGATTTCTTATCCGTTTAATGATTGTTGTCCTTCAAATTTTCAATGCTTTCTTCATGACTCTATTGACTATTTATTTCCATTTAATCATGACTTTTTGTGTTACTTTTGTATATTTGAGTCAGGTTAACTTTCTTTTGTTTGTTATGGAACAAAAAGGTTTTCTATTTTGTTTTGTGAAACAATGATGTTTTTATATCTCTCTGGAAGCAGTCTCTCTACTTCTGGGTTTTACCTGGGGTAGGGGTAGGATCTGTCTACATTTCTACCTCCCTCATACCTCGCTTCTGCGGGATTGGGTATGTTGTTGTTGTTGTGGAAAACTGAGTGCGCTCATGGAATAAAGCTCACAGATTTAAACCACTTATAGTTGAACTTTTTCTTTTTTTTTTCCCTAATGTAATGTTGAAAAAAGTTTAAAATTTTGAACCTAGAGAGATGCAATTCTGTTGATAAGAATTGTGAGTTTTGAGTTTCATGTCACATATAAACAAATCGAATTAAGCTTCATTAAATATTAACCAGTTCACATGATACACAAGAAATATATACAGTACATGACATTAATGGAAATGAATATGAAAAGTAAAAATTAGTCGGTGAATTTTTTTCAAAATCAATACTCCCTCCGTCACAGGATAACTGTTACCCGATGAAAAACACACAGTTTAAATATAATTTTTAATAGTGCTTTCTTTCTCTTATTTTTAGCAGAATAATAATTTTACCCTTAACTAATTAATTTTTTTTTTAAGTTTGTAATATTAATTTCAACCGAGGATAATATGATAAACTCGATCAAACTTCTTAATCTATTTTTAGTGTAGACAATCAAATTGAAATATTCAAAAAAGAAACGTGAACTATTAATTTGAAAGGGTGGGATATCATGCAATAATGAAAACATTAGACCGAGTTTTCTTGGATTAATGTCAAAATTCTTGATTTGTACTTGTTTGTACTTTTGATTTATAGAAATCAAAATATACAATGATATATTTGTGATTTTATTTATTTATTTGAAATCTAGTGAGATTAGGTTATTCTGCAAATACAATGATGAACATGTAAACTTTTTGAAAAAAAATTCAAAAGCAAATATAAGTCAACGAAACATTATAGATAATCAATATCTGTAACATCTATCAATCAACCACAATAAACTTGCTCCTTGCTATTAAATATTTTAACAGTGACAAACAAATACAGTAATTAGCCATTTTTAGAAACTTACCTAGTTACTCCGTACATGGAAAGTTAGAAGCAACGTTAACCCTAATTTCTAAGATAAAAGAACAACAAATTACACACTTATAGAATAAATTATAATCTCATTAACTATGACAAAAGCTCATTAAACCACTACTACAAAACACACTAATAAACCAATCAAACCATATTTAAACTAGTACACAACAAACTCACAAACCCTAATAAAACTAGGTCAAAAAGACATAGACGACGAATCTGTTTTAGGAGAAGACAGCGGAAACAAAACCAACAATTCAGGTTCATTTCCTCTTGGAGTACTAAGTGAACTTGGATGCAAGTAAAACCCTTTTTCCGCAATAGCTTTATCTTCTTCTTCCACCGGTGTTCTTGGACTCCTGCCACCATACACATCCAGTGTAGACACCGGAGATGACATCATCTCACTGCCCACAAACCCTCTTTGTCTAGAAACTGGAGACATGGTCCTAAAGGGTCTGAAGTCACGTGAGCCATTGTTGAGTGTGATTTCTAGCTTGTTAGTGTGGTGTCTGCGTTCATGCAGCTTGAACGGTGGAGCACGGTGAGGTGGGGCTGTGGTGGTGGTTGGAGTAGCGCCAGTGAGACGTTGGACGACGGCTCGAAAGGTGGATGGGTCAGCTTGGACGAAGGTTGTGGTGATAGGAGAGTTGGGGTCGGAAGCCATGAGTGAGTGAGTGTTTAGGGTGGTGAAGTGAGAATGATATGGGTGAGTTTATATATTATGAGAAGTGGGCCAAATTGTGTCATTACACACATTTGAGGTGTGATGTGTGGTGTATTTAAGGTGACAAAAAGTGAGAGGGAAAATTCAAAATGTTAACAATTTGGCTATAGCATCATTGGTGACATAAATTGTTTTGGAAACTGAATCCGATCGGCCGGTTTAATCAGTTGAACTATATAAAAAAGCCAGCGTGGTTTATGTATTTCTATCTGATTCAAACATCATTTTTTTCATGTGGTGGTGTGATGCGTTAGATGTATGTGTAGTAGAGTTTATATATCGTTTTAATTGTATGTACAACCGACGTAGATATTGTTATAAGATGGCAAAAGTCATTATAATCTGGATTGAGAGCCGTGGCCAATGTAAGTTTTAATGAACTCTCTTTTGGGAAGAATAAATTTTAAAACAAAACTGGCAGGTCGCTAGCAAAACAAATTACATGGAAGCGGAAAGAGTATTACAAGGGTCATTAAACCACTCAATATAATTTAGCAGGATAATTTGACCCTAATAGAAATCCAAGTAAATGAGAATATCTTGATTTAAAAATAAGCACCTTCTTTGTTCGTTGGAATGAAAAAATGACTTCATTGCAATACTTTCAAATAAGCCAAAATATGGTTTGGATTACAACATCGTAGAACTTTACATGAGAGGTAGACAAATTAACATTATCGGCTATGTTAATCACTTCCTCTAGGTTTGAGAAGTTGTGATTACGAATTTTTCCCCAATTAAGAACTTTCCAAGTATTCTTAGCAACGCAACAATAAACGGAAATATGTTCCTCATATTCAACCTCATTGGCACAAACCGAGAAAAGCATTGAGTCCAAATCAATGCTTCGCTTATCGAGGTTAATTCTAATGGGCAAAGTATATATCGAGTCCAAATCAATGCCTCGCTTATCGACGGAAATATGCCTCCGCTGTTAATGAACTCAATAAAGTTAGTTGCGCATTACAATTTTTTCAAATGACGTATGACTATAACAGACTTTTATTATTTACCACACTACTACATTATATTAGAATATTTTGCCAATATGCATGTGCAAACTATGATGACACAACCAGCTAAATGTGTCATGTACTCATGTGAGTCATGTCACGACTGTAACCCAATGAAAATGCATTTAGAGTGGAGGGAGTGGCAATCGGGCAAGGCTCGGTGAAGATCGGCGATGGTCGGCAACACCGCCGCCACCACTCGGCAAAAATCGGCAAGGGAGAAATTCGGTATGTTTTGCCGAAGGAAAAGTTGGGCCCACAAATCAGCTATTAGAGTGGAGGGAGTGGATTATATGTATTAAAAAAATATGATAGTGGAAAATGTGGATTTGGTAAACTTTGGTGACCGCCGCCACCATTTTGGTAAAGTTTGGTAAACTTTGGTAAACTTTGGTAAACTTTGAGTTGGAAGGTTGTGATTGGTAGATGATGATGTGGAAATTTGGCAAACTTTGGTGAAGTGGTGACCACTCCCTCCGCCCTTACTCTTTAAATTCGAATTTCATGAAAGCATACTCTTGTCACTATGCCTTGAGTTAACAAAACAAGCATCCAAGTGACACATGATGCTAAAAATCTTACTCCATACTCTAAACAATCTAGATTAGATTGTTAGAATCATTAGGGTCGTTGTGGGTCAGAAGGAGTGGTTTAATGTCGATGTAATTTCCTAGCAACTTGCTAGAGATTTATTTATCAGGAATATATTAGCTACAATTTTTGTGCAGCCAATTTTAACTCATTGATTTCTTTTTATGGGTTATTTTCTTGTGTATTTTTTGTGGATAATTGCAGCCAATTGGCTATAAAAATTGTAGCCGAGTTATCCCATAATACTCAAGATAAAACATAGCATACTCTCTATGATCTCATCTTCAAAACCAACTAAGCTACACGTTTGGACAGTTTATCCGAAGTTGGAATAATCTTTGTGTAATTTTTTTTTTTACATACGCGTCTTACCGTATAGACTTTGTAGGTGAGAGTAAATGTTAAAAGTGGCGTGAAGTGAATCGTAGAGTGAAAGGGTCAAGTCAGATCAAATGAGAAGAAGTCTGGGTTAAGTCATGTCAGTCAGTTGTGGCTGGACCCTGCTGGTTGCATATGTCCTTACTTTGCCAACATGTCTTCCAATTTCCAAATGTATGTACCATTGATTCCCCTGCATTGGGTAAGGAGTATCCATTTAATTATCCATCTACATATCCTAACTTTGAGCTTCATAGACTTGTTTGTCCTTGACTAAAAAGCCTGAGGTGAATGTACTAAAATAATACTGTATGACATGAGTTGAATAACGAGAAAGAAATTGTTTTAGGTTGCTCTTAAATATGTGATTTTTGAAATGTGGGATACATTAGTCGTTAATGTTAGAAAGCCTCCTATCATGCTTACAATCAGAGGCGAGAATTTTATGTTAAAGGGATGAACTTTTTTTAAAAAGTAGTTACTATGTTAGAAAAGTAGCGTCGCATTATACAGCGGAAGAAAAACAAACTATAACAACACATTTTAGAAAAATAAATAAACACTGATAAGGAGTCTAAAAATAATTAATAATTTAGTTTCATTATCATAAACAAAGATTATCATCAAGTAAAATTACGAATTAGCATAGTCAGTATAAAAAATTCAAGTACAGTAAAACATCTATAAATTAATAGTGCTGAGACCGGGATATTTTATTAATTTAGCGAGATATTATTATATTGATAAATTAATAATTTATTGATTTAAAGATGTTTTACGTATAGCTATTAAATTTTCAAGTCTAATAAATTTGAAAAACAAGTTTCAATTAACATTTTATGAATTCACATTCACACTGTGAAAATAAAATTAACACTTTTTGTTACAATACAAGAAGATAACGCACCAACTCTTTAATGCAATAAGGAGATTTTAAGATAAAGTTAATATAGATTTTAAGTTCAACAAAAAAACAAGTGATTATAGATTCATGTTTTACTAAATAATTTTAGGATTTTGAAGGGTATTACACACACACACACATATACATATATACGGAATTTTTAGTAATTATTAATTTATAGTTTCGTTGGGACTCATATATATACACTGGAGTTTCAAAAAAATTATAATCTTATTATTTTATCGATTGGGGTCCAAATTTGCACTAGTCCCGAGTTGGGACTGAACAAATTATTAATTTTATCGAGGTTATAATTAATTTATCGAGTATTAATTTACAGAGGTTTTACTGTAAACCATGAACAAAATTATATTTGCTATAATTGCATGTTCTGATTGGGATATACATGCAACTAATGGTTTGAAAACCGGACCGGACATCAAACCGGTTTTTTTGGGTCCTTGATTTTTTCCTGTGTTATGTGGTTTTTTTCCGGTTGAATCGAAAGAACCATCAAGCCGGTTACGGTCTGGTTTAGCAGTTGAACCGGCTGGTTCAGTCTGATTTTCAGAACATTTGCTTGCAACTTAATATGTCTTATTTACTTATTTAATAGTAAAGCAATGTAATGAAAATAATTTGCCTTTGTAAAACTAATGAGGTTGATGCATAATAATACGTGATACAACATGGGTTTTGATCGTAACTTGTATACTTTTTCATCTCCGTTTACTTTCTACGCTAATACACATGAGACTAATTTGAAAATTTACATTGAATACAAGATTAGGGCTAAACATGCAATTATTAAGGAAGTTGGACCATTAGGGGAGGCCAAGCACCGGCTAGCCCCTTTTGGCCTCGCCCCTGTTTTCAACCATTGTACATCACCGATGCACCCCAACTATTTTTTTCGAGATCACGATACAACTAGTGTTACTCTTGGCTATGATTTTATCATCACACTATGACATAAATTGAATAACAAGTAAGAAAATAGACTCAAGTTTAAATATATGGATTGTGGGTTACAACGATTGTAAGAGCAGCTACCATCGTGCTTGCCAACCATTGTTCACAATTACTAATAAATCAACTTTTCTTCTCAATTATGACTCGACGATTTTTACCTTATTATGATTTCGCCATTATCACTAACCACTTTTCTCAACAAGATACATATTTCTCTTACCTACAAATATCCTCACATGTCATAAAATTTCCACATGCTTTACAAGGTTTTCTTCGTTTTTTACAGTACAAGGGTAAATCGGCAATAATAAAATATCATTTTTGTGTACACATTGATGTTGACTTTGTGTAAATTAAATTCCTTAAAACAAAGACAACAATAATTTGACCTTTTCAAAACAATATTTCTTTAAGGCCGGGTGTAATGGTCGGTCTGTCTACCGACGCATCACACCCTTTTACACCACTCTATAGGGGACGCGTCCCATATGAAGAAATTGGAGAGACGGTCATTTTTGCGACCAATTCAAATGCAAACCAAAAACCCAATTTGACATTTACATGCTTTTTTTTTTAAAAATTTGAGGATGTCGATCTTTTTTTCACACTAAGTTGTTCACGAAGTAGTCATGAAAAAAGAAAGCTGATGTAGCAGTGGAATGTTAAGTTGGTCTGTAGGTGGTCATCATTACACCGAGTCTAAAATGTTAACGATGAACAAAAATGTGAATATTAAATGGCATTGTTTAGGTGGAATGATTAGGCTTGAAAACAGGCTAGTTACTTCGTTATGAAAACTAGATGAATACCCGTGCATAAAAACGAGATTTTATAGCGGCAAGCTTTTATAGTTGCGTGGTTATTCATTTTTATCAATTATGAACTAACATAATAATACAAAAACGTTGTAATATGTTGTTTTATATACTAGAGTTTGTGGGTGGATTTTTAGAGAAGAAGAAGAAGGAAAAAAAAAAAAAAGGCAAAATTGCATATATATCTTTCCCAAAGTGAATAATTGCATATATATCATTTGTACAAGTTTTTTATGCACATAATACTATGGTTTTTACGCATGCTTTGGATATACATGCAATTATGCATTTTCGGAAGGATATATATGCAAAAACCAAAAAAAAAAAAAAAAAAAAAAAAAAAACTATTTTTTTACTTTAGAAACTATATAAAAAAGAGTTGTCAAAAGTTGTCATGGATTTTTTTCAAAGTTTGGATGTGAATTGTAATGCAACTATTTTAGTAAGGAAATATTGTTTAAATTTGTATGTGTGAATTTTAAGTATGAAAAGTTATTTTGAGGATTACTCATTTTTAAGTAAAAAAAAAAAAAAAAAAAAAAAAAAAAAAAAAAAAAAAAAAAAAGCTTCATATGCACTGTATAGACTATAGATAGGTACAAAATAACATCTGAGCTAAACTGAAAAAAATTGCTAAAGTGTTTTAACACCAGTACTTTCTTACAACCGATATACGAAGCATATTCATTTAAATCTTACACTTTTTTACACATTTAGTCACTCAACTGTATCAAAGTAAATATTTTATCTCGTCATTGTAAAAAAGTCACGTGGTATACGACTAATCCAAGTCTTCTGACGTCGATTTTGCTACTAATATGTAAAAAGTGTACGAGTAACTTGTTTTCTTGGACAACTGTTTTACCCCATAATTTTGAATCATCTAAAATCTTGTTACCATTTTGAATTCGAATTAAATGACGTACTGAAACATGTCTCGATAACCAAACTTAACAAAACGAGCCGTTAAAAAAAATGACCTAACATCATATCGACTGAACTCTAACTTAACATGTCATTATACTACTAGGACGATGGGGAAGCTAAAACCCAACGATATAGATTGTTTCACTACCATCATTATTGTGTCATATACAGCAGAGGCGCAGCTTCTAAGGGGCCGGGGGGGCGGCCGACCCCCCGAAATTTTTTTTGCGATGTAGGGGTATATAGTTTTCGTGTAGAAAAATTTCGGTATTTTCGGTTTCGCCCCCCCAATTTAATTCGGTTTCGACCCCCCATAGTGTTAGGAAAAAAAAATTTTAGATCCCGACCCCCCACTCGAAATTTTCAAGCTTCGCCACTGATATACAGTAACAACATTTGCACTCAAACGGGAAGGGAGGACTTCACTCAATTTGGCTATATGTGACCGTGGGCTCAAGTCCAGTGAATTAGTCGGCCAAAAAGTTGGAAACTACGATGCCCAGAAAAGATGAATAGGATATCTGGCCCTTGGTATGAAAATTAGATTCAAGAAGGAAACTCAAACATGTTGTGTCCTTATGCTTCATAACTGATAAGCATATCAATTATATTGTTCTCATTACGGCTATGCTTACATGCATATTGCATCAATAATTTTATGTTGTATTATTGAATCAGTTAAAATGTATTCTATATAGCTATGGATAGTGACAGTGTTACTTGACATTCAGCAATTATTATGTTTTCTTTAGAGTATCACTTAAACAACATATATTTTTTAAAACTAATATGATCAACATATATCAAATTTCGTCTTGATATAAAAAATGTTTGCGTAAGTGTCACCTTCTAAAAAAAATATAAATGTTTGAACTATGTTGATTATGTTGGTATCTGAAAATTAGATTGTTCACATCAAATATTTGAAGAAAGTATTTGCGTTCATAAATTGCCATATCAAAGTCTCAAAAGAATGGGTAAAGAATAAAAAGTAGAAGTTATAAATGGATCAAGTACTAGATTTTAATGGCCCAAAGAAAAGCTTATTCCTGGCCTATCTTTCCCCTTCAAATCATACCGGTTGTTGGGCTTCATCCAGAGTAAACCCCCTACAAGCAACACTCAAGAGTCAAGAAAATCGTAAATCAAATGAAGATACACTCTACGGCTCTACCTTCATGATCCAGCTTGTGCAAGTAAAGTACCTTAACTAAGAAGATGAAGTTCAAGTAAGTGAGATTCGACAAAGTCTCACTGACTATCTATGTTCTCTCTTAAGATTTAAGAACAAGCGTGATACTCAGATATCCGACAAAGTCTCACTGACTGTCTATGTTCATTTCCTGTTCTCTACCAAGTTTTTATTTTTGTATTGAGTGATTATTATCTATAGCATCATTACTTGGGTTTCTCGTACCAAAATTCTTCCGTGCACGTCAATTTATTACCACTTATCATAATTTGATTATGTTTAACTCGTCACGATTTTAGGGATTATTTAACTTGAACTTATCCTTAAACCAGATTCTTTATTACTTTTTAGTTTTCAGTCTCTATATACATGGACTGATCAAATACTGAGTACAAGTAGACAAGTTTCCGTGACATAAAAAATAAACAAACTTGGCTCTCGTACGTACGTCGTATATGATATCAACTTATTATATATATGCATCTCTGTATCTACTAACGAAACACCTCTAACGTTACTCCAATAATTAACTAGTCAAACGGTAAGGGAAATATAGAATATCTAATGCACTAATTATAATGTATGGAGTTCACCACCCCTATATAACAACCGCATGCAAAACTGTGCCAAATATTATCTCGTACTTGTATATGAATGAAACGACAAGCGATATATGGTGCATGGTGACAAAAATGAACAAGGGGAATGGATAAAAAGTAAATAAGTTTATATAAAAGATTTTACTATTATCTAGCATATAGACATACGTCATGGTCAAATTCCAACAAAAAACGTATATTCAGTTAAACATAGTAATTCGTAAATGGTTTACCGTTTAAGTTCTTAATTAGTCTTTAGGAGACCCAAATTAATCCAAGAAAATGAAAACACAACACACAAATATTTGGTAAAGGATACCTTAAAATTTAATGTAGTAATGAAACCAACATAATATAAGTATAAAAGTAGAAGGTGTAAAAATGGTAAAGAACACACAACCAACTGCTTATACACCCAGCCAACCACCCTTTAGTGTATTTTTGATTAACAACAATTCAAGAAGATAGGTCTCCAACTGGGTGCTTACCAAACAGAATACAAAAGACAAGAATCGATCTCTTTTAGGAAGACACCGATTAAACCTCACTGCAGAATCACTCAAACACTCAGACTACAAAAGATCAAATAAAGAGATTGATCTTTTATCACAAACAACAATTGATATCAAAGTGATATCAAACAACAAGACAATAACAAAGTGTGTGTAAACTTGAGAGAATACAAGAGAGGCATAAAACAGATAATGAAACCCTAGACTGAGATATGAGCTTATATAGCCATATGTTTCATTATAGACCTTTAAGTAAGCTTGAGTTGTCTTTCAGCAACAAACTCACATAAGCCTTTAGAAGACTTCCCAATTTGGCATATTTAGCCCCTCTACTATAAATGAGGCATACTCTTCAACATCCCCCTTCAAGTTAAGAAGTCTTCAACCTGACTTCCAGCTTCATCTTTACCTTGCCTACTGCTACTAGCACCATTATTGGAACCTGCAAACATATCAAACATACCAAGTTTTTTTGCAAAACACACTATGTTGCCTTTGTCCAAGACACTTAGTAAAGATATCAACAACCTGCAAATTAGTATGAACTTTTACAATTCTGATAACTCATGCATATACTTTTTCTCTAACCAAGTGTATATCCAACTCAAAGTGTTTAGTTTTTTTTCATGAAACACTGGATTGGCAGCAATCTGAATTGCATCACTACTATCACAATAAACATCCACAGGCAACAAATTTTTAAGACCAAGACTATTTAACAAATTTCCCAACCAAATAACTTCACAAGTAGCAGAAGCAAGGCTTCTATATTCAGTCTCAGCTGAGCTTCTGGATAAAGTAGCTTGTTTTTTACTTTTCCAAGAAATAAGAGAATTACCCAGAAACACACAAAATCCACTAACAGGCTTTCTGGTAACTGGACATTTAGCCCAATCAACATTAGAATAAGCCCTAAGCTTAAGATCAAATTCTCTATTAAATTGTAAACCAGAACCAAGAGAACCTTTTAAATATTTCAACACTCTTAAGGCAGCCTTAAGATGAAATTGTAAAGGCTTATGCATATGTTGACTTAAACAATGAACAACATAACTAATATCTGGTCTAGTATTAGTCAAACAAATCAACTTTACTACAAGCTTTTGATAGTTAGTTATATTGTTCAAGACCTTGTCTTTACTAGTCTCAATGTAGCTTAAAACAGTATTTTCAGGCAATGGTGTATCAACAGGTTTAGCTGTTAACAAACCATATTCATGCAACAACTCTAAACAGTACTTTCTTTGTGACATACACACACTTTTATCATTTTTTAACACTTCAATACGAAGAAAGTACTTCAACTCACCCAAGTCTTTGATCATAAACTTGGTACTCAAAAAATGCTTAAAAGCTTTAATCTCAGTTTCATTATTCCTAGTTATCACAATATCATCAACATACACAAGCAAAGTAACAAATATATCACCTTTCTACTTAATGTATAAAGAATAATCAAACTTACTTTGGACAAAGCCATGCTCAAATAAGGCAGTGGTAAGTTTAGCATTCCACTATCTTGGAGCTTGCTTAAGTCCATAAAGAGACTTATTAAGTTTGCAAACTTTGGTATCATCACCACCATTAAAACCTTTAGGCAATACCATATACACATCCTCATCTAAATCACCATACAGAAAAGCATTATTGATATCTAACTGATATAAAGGCCAATTCATATTAACAGCAATGCTCAACAAGCACCTGACAGTAACCATTTTAACCACTGGGCTAAAAGTTTCATCATAATCAAAGCCTTCTCTTTGATTGAAACTCTTAACAACCAGCCTAGCCTTATATCTATCAATTTCACCAGTAGATTTATACTTAATTTTCCAGTTCCATTTATAACAAATAGCATGTCTCCCAACAGGAAAAACACACTCAGTCCACGTATTATTTCTGTTTAAAGCTTCAATTTCATTGTTCATAGCATTAGACCAGTTAGGATCCTTAACAGCTTCCTCATAACTAGTAGGTTCAACAGATTTATTCAAAGTAGAAGCAAAACATCTATTAGAAGAACTCAACTTGCCATAACTCACATACTTTTCTATACCATACCTAACTCTAGCACTTAACACATAATCATTGAACCTAGCTGGAGTTTTAGACTCTTTATTAGACCTTCTTAATAAAGGTGTCTGCACATCATCTATTAAATTTATAGACTGAGTAGGATCATTTTCACTTTGAAACAAATTTCCCTCAGACCAGTTTTGGTCACCATGATGGGTTGCAAAATGCCTCCCCTCTGAGTGCAAATGTGTAGTATCTGTAATAGTACCCATTGCATCTCTAGAAGGTGACTCACTACCATCCTCAATAGGTGAATCTCTCCCTTCATCATTGGGACTTTGAGACCACAGACTATCAAAAAATGTCAAGTGATCTGCTTCCTTTGCCTTTTGAGCATCAACAGAATCACAAGTTTTCATTTTTAAGGGAAACACATTTTCATAAAATTTTACATCTCTGACAAAAAACACATTTCTTGTATCCAAGCTCAAATGTTTGTAAGCTTTTTTCACAGTTGAATAACCAATTAAGATACATTTTTCAGACCTAAAGACATTTACCATGATTGTTTAAAATAGTTGCAAAACAAAGACAACCAAATGACCTCAAATGGGAAAGATTAGGTTTTCTATTATGAACTAACTCAAAAGGAAACTTTCCTTTCAACACAGATGATGGCAACTTGTTTATAAGATAAACAACAGTTATGACACAATCAAACCAGAACTTTAAAGGAATTCCCCCTGAAACATAAGACTCCTAGCTACATTAAGCAGGTGTCTATGTTTCCTTTCAGCAATCCCATTCTGTTGAGGAGTATGAGCACAAGATGTTTGATGTATTATACCAAGATCAGAAAAAAAAATTACTCATTTTATTATTCATTAACTCTTTTCCATTATCAGACCTAATTGTTTTAATTTTCACATCAAATTGATTAAGACCATATTTATAAAAAAAGCAAATACACCAAACACTTCATCCTTGGTCTTAACCATGTAAACCCACACAACCCTAGAATAATCATCAACAATAGTTAAGAAGTATCTATATCTTTCTCTGCTAGTTACTCTATATGGGCCCCATAAATCAAGGTGAATAAGTTCATCTAAACTCACAAACTTATGTTCAGACAAGGGAAAAGGTTCCTTTGTCTGTTTTGCCTTATGACAGATCTCACAAACAGGCATAGAAGTATTCTTGGTAAAACCAAGATCAGTTTGAAGCACAGATAAGACTGGATCAGCAGGATGACCCAGTCTGTTATGCCACACTGTCTTAGATACATTATAAGACAAAATAGAATTATTATTACTCACATTTTTGACAGGTTGCATGTAAAACAGATAAAGGCCATCACACTGACTACCAGTCCCTAAGATTTTCTCCCTTTTCAAGTCCTGAATATAAAACAATTGTCCTCATCAAATCCAACAAACATTTTACTATCTCTTATCAACTTATTAACAGACAAAAGACTCACACAATAACCAGGCACAACCAAAACATCATATAAAACAACATTATTGGTAAGCTTTAAGTTTCCTATGTAACTTATAGTAGCTAATGTCATATTAGGATGTCCAACAGTAATTTTAAGACTAGATATATCAGCAACATTAAACATACCAGCAGTAGACACAGTAAGATGCTATTTAACACCATAATCAATAATCCAACACAAAGAAATAGTATCAACAACAATACTAGAATTAGCAAAGAAATACCTAGAAAAATTCATATTAAATAAGACATTATGATTATAGAATGAAGTCCTACCTGTCATATTGGCATGAATGTTTCCAGAAGAGTTATCACTAATTAAAGACAAGAGTTTCTTCATCTGCTCAGAAGAAAAAGCAGAAGAAGTACTAGCAGATGATTATTTAGCATCCTTAATATCAACCATAACATTAAAATTTTGCCTAGAACCACTATTTTGTTTACCAGGATTATTACTTTTTAACAAAACCAGGTGGAAAACCAATAATCTCATAACACCTTTCAATAGTATGTCAAATCTTACCACAGTTTTTATAATCTGGATTAGGATTAGGACCTCTATTGTTATTATTATTACCAGAACCAGAACTTCTAGTGTTATTATTATTATTATTGAATACCCTTCTATTATTGTTAAAAGATTTAGCAGCAAAAGAAGTGTCATTAACTTTAGACTCAGAAACACTAGAAGTCTTAGGAATCCCTCTGTGGGATTCCTCTCTAGAAACAGTGGCATATGCATCTTTGACCTCAGAGAGAGGATCCCTGGTCAACAAAGTAGTTCTCACAGGCTGATAACAATCATCAAGGCCCATGAGAAACTGCATCAGCTTCATCAATTGTTGATGTAAACCTAACTCTTTACTAGCATCACAAGAACATTTAACCTCACAAGTACACTTAGGCAATTTAGTCAAAGCATCAAATTCTCTCCACAAGGAGTTAAGTCTATGATAATAATAAGCAACAGAATTACCACCTTGTTTCATAGAATTAATCTTTTGTAACAAATTGCATATCGCAGAACCATCAACTTTGTCATAAGTTTCTTTTAATTCTTTCCATACAGAAGCAACATTTTCAGAGTAAACTAAACCCATATGAACATCTTGAGACACAGAATTCATAATCAAAGTTAAAACAATGGCATTACACCTATCACATTAGGCAGATAAAACATCACTAGTAACAAATGATTCTTTCATACAAGTACCAGCAACAAAACTATATTTGTTCCTAGCTTGTAATGCCAATTTCATAGCACCATACCAAATTCTATAATTTTCAGTCCCAAGAAGTTTAAAAAGTATTAAAGCTGTTCCACTATTATCATTAGTCTGAATATGCAAAGGATTACTAGCATCAAGATTAGTAGATTACTAATCAAGACAGGTGGATCAACACCACCACCAAAAGCATACATACTAACAGAAAATTAATAACAAACAAATAACAACCAACAGATAACAACTAACAAATATAACAGACAAACAAACAATCAGAACAAATAACCACCAATAACCACAATTAACTTCCAAGACTTCCCAAATCCTATCCTCCTTCGACCTAGACTCAACAATACTAAAAAATAAAGACAAAAGAGTAAAGTAAACACTACTCACACCCAAGAACAACAAGATACCAGCCAGAAGACTGGGGTAGCCAGAGCAGGTATTCGTACCAATCACGTTGGGAGATAAAGATGTTAACTACCCCGTTTGCACCTTCTTAATTAATTAAATGTTAAATAAAAGAAGAAAAGTCAACTTACAGTGCTATAACCAGTGGAAGAACAATCACAACAACACTAGATTCACTTAGTCCAGTGTTATTGTAACCAAGAAAGGGCCCAACAACTCCGAACAACCACCAGGGATAAAAACCCCAAATCCAAAATTAGGGTTTCAAGAAACCCTAACCAAGAATCCTACAAGAATCACCAGATCTAGCCTGAACAAACTAAATCAACCACATCCGTTAAGAAAGCAGCCTCAATTAACCAATTAAACCTTCAATTGGAAAAACCCCCAAATATACTTCGAAATCCTAGAAACCCTAGAATCTTAAAACCACCAGATCAGAACCGTGAGCTCTGATACTATGTAAAAATGGTAAAGAACACACAACCAACTGCTTATACACCCAGGCAACCACCCCTGGTGTATCTTTTATTAACAACAATTCAAGAAGATAAGTCCCCAACTGGGTGCTTAACAAACAGAATACAAAAGACAAGAATCGATCTCTTCTAGGAAGACACCGATTAAATCTCACTACATAATCACTTAAACACTCAGACTACAAACGATCAAATAAAGAGATTGACCTTTTATCACAAACGATCAAATAAAGAGATTGATCTTTTATCACAAACAACAGCTGATATCAAAGTGATATCAAACAACAAGACAATAACAAAGTGTGTGTAAACTTGAGAGAATACAAGAGAGGCGTAAAACATATAATGAAACCCTAGACTGAGATATGAGCTTATATAGCCATATGTTTCATTATAGACCTCCAAGTAAGCTTGAGTTGTCTTTCAGCAACAAACTTCACATAAGCCTTTAGAAGACTTTCCAACTTGGCATATTTAGCTCCTCTACTATAAATGGGGCATACTCTTCAACAGAAGGTGATTTGTACAAATTAGTGGTATATAATTCAATTGAAGAACCAATAATATCCAGAGGTACGAAACAATATCAAAAAAATTCTCGAAACGAGTCTACATTCTCCACTAATAATCTAAAGAAAATCGCCTTAAATCATCGCACAAAAATGATAGATAACATTCTCGATGATGTAAGGCGATTTTTTAGATGGATTTTTTATAGGCTTCGGAATGTATCTGTCATAGTTGGGTCAAGTAATTTTTTTTAGGTAAAATGGAGCTTCTACCCTCGTAAAATATATTAACCAATAAAATGTTGAAAGTATAATGGAATATGGCTGAAGTACCACATTAACCTCAAGCAACCGCTTGAACTACCCTATATCATTTATGACAGACCATAAATGAACCACTAGCTACCAACTACTAGAACAATCAAAAAACAACATAAGATGACATGCCAATCTTATGATAAAACAAAACAAAATAAAATACTACTTTCCAGCACGTCCTTGAAGCTTGAACTCCTTAAATTGTTCCGGTAAGTCGTTTACTTGAGCCGCATACTCATCTGAAAAATAATCATCTCCCAAATAATCATTAGACTCATACACCCCATCTTCATCACTGTTAGAAAGAACTACTTCACCCACCTTAGAAAATGGGTTACCTCTCTTCGATGCAGAAGTACTTGGAGATGGGATAGTAGACATTACCCATGTAACTCTCTTTCTGCTTCTATGTAAATTCTCTCCCTACTTTTTCGCAAGTGTTTTAATCTTATTGCCGTTTGATAATTAGGTATAGTATGAAGTGATGAGGCGATGATTCAAGTATCCAACAAGAATTTCCTAGCCGTTTTGAAGATTTCCTAAATTATTAAGTTTCACTTTTAGTTATATATCTAACCAAATATTTTATAGTATACTTGATATTTTGATTTATTATTGGGTTAATTGTCTGAAAATATATTTCACTTATCATTTCTATTGTTATGTGCAGTGGATTTTTTTTCTTAATAAACTACAAAACTTTTGAATGTGTGCTTTTTTGTCTATCCGATGACTATTTTACCTCTCCATATTGATATCAAGAGGTGAAATAATTATTTTTCATGAGCTGAATATAAAAAAAAACACGAATTCAAAAGTTTAGTGATTTAATATTAAAAAAAAGAAAAGAAAAGAAAATTGTTACACGGAACTATAAAAATAGTAAGTTAGATAAATATTCAAACAATTAACCATTTCTTTTTCTACTTTCGTTTGACTAAATAATGACACTATCTTGAAGGCGTTCATAAGTAAACAAAATATTATTTGGAAGATGTCATATCTCATGACTCATATGTACTAAATTCAACATCTGTGTACATTTCACGTCCTAAAATCAACTCGTCGAACGGTGAGTTACGTTGCATGGTGACGAAAATTAGCTATATATAGATAAAAGAATACAATTAATTGACCATTAGACATCTTTAGGCTCATGAAAATTAGTATACCGCCTGTCAGTCTGTCACGTTCAAATTTCGTCCAATAGTTTATATAATTTTGGACATATATAGTAAACTGGTGAATTCTACTGTATTATTTTTTGAAAGGTACGTAATATCATTAGAAAATACAAAATCTAGTACAAGGATAAGAGCACTCGGTATCATTCAAGTTTACACGCCATTCGCTCTTTTCCAAATCAATAACGCACCAACGAAGGTACCGAGGAACACACCATTCACACGCCATTCGTCTTTGAGTTGATGGACTGGCTCACGCTATTCGTGCTAGTTCATTTTTTATTTTATTTTTTTTATTTTTTTTTCCCTTGTGTTGTATTGAATGCATGCAACGGCCAAATGAATCAAAATAAGAAAAGTTGTCATACAAATTAATGAATGCAAGGCTGCATGCAAACGGGCAAGAGTTTCAAATTGAGAAAAGTTGTCATAGACTTGAATGCAAGTCATTTATAGGTAAGAACGTATAATACTGCGTATGATCATTTTTAGCCTGATCTTATATTTTCAATTTTTTTCCTCCTTAGACTAAAAGTCTACTCCTACAACAAACTATATGTGTATTCAATTTTGTCACCTACTCTGCACCAAATTTACTACATAAATATATGAAAGCAACCCATCTATTAACTAACAATTTGACCCATTTCCGGTTACTAGATGCTGATGACTCTTCAATCAACCTTCCGAAACACATGGTTTTCATTGTCATTTTAGTCGTAAGATTTGGTTAATCTTAAACACACTAGACTCTATATCAATAACATTGTTATTGACAACTTATCAAAGTTTTCAGCTAAACAAACCTGCTTCAACAAGATGGCGAAATCCACAGAATCACTTCTGAGTTTCATCATGTTGAGCATAATTTCATTACTAGTATCTAGATCAGATGGAGATGCAAGATCACAAGTCATTAAAATGTATTGTGATGGAGGGTTAGAAAACAACCAAACAATCTTCATCCCAAACTTTGTTCGCACAATGGAAATAGTAGGCACGGAAATACAAACTTCACATAACGCCACAGTAGTTGTTGGAACAGGACCCAACAGTAACTATGGACTTGCACAATGCTATGGTGATCTTTCTGTACAAGATTGTATTTTGTGCTACGCTTCAATACGTACTTATCTCCCAGGCTGCTTCCCTCTAACAGGAGGCCGCATATATCTCGACGGGTGCTATATGAGAGTTCAAAACTATAGTTTCTTTGAGCAGTATACAGGACCTAATGATACTATTGTGTGTGGGAATACAACAAGGGAGAGTAGATTTTTTCAAAATTCAACGAGCCAGGCAGTAGTGAATGTTGCAACAAGCGTGTTAAGAAATAGTGGATACTTCGCTAGGGAAGAAATGATTGTGTCGGGTACTAATAAGTCGGTGTATGTGATGGCAGAATGTTGGAGGACTTTGAGTCCGGATTCTTGTAGGGCATGTTTGGTGAATGCATCTACTTCGATAACGAAATGTTTACCATGGTCTGAAGGGCGTGTTTTGAAGACAGGATGTTTCATGAGGTATTCGAATACTAATTTTCTCAATCCTGTACCAGTCATAAGCAGCTCTAGCAATAAAGGTAACAGTTCTATACGATTTTAAAAATCATACATTCAGCAAAGTATAAGCTGTTTACATTCTATTTGACTAAAATTGTTCCTATTGTTTAGTTAAAATAGTGGAAATGGTCCCTTAATGCACCATTTTGGGACCATAGATGGTGTCAAGAAGGGACGAATTCCATTATTTTCATTAATCCATAGGGATGGTATATGCATGTAATCTTCTCACTCTTATGATATATATATATATTTTTTTTTCATTTACGGGCTTTGCAGGGAGGATAATAGCTATTGTGATTTCCGTTACGGGCAAATGAATCACAACGGCAACATTTGTGAAGACGATCAAATTTTCACATATAAATACCAACATATCAATATGTTTGCATACACATTATCATTCAAAAAGTGGCACATCAAAACACAAATGATTGGTTACTTAACAACATTTTTCAAACCAAATCCACGAACTCAAGCTCACCTTCACCCGCAACACCGTCATCCGGTCGCTCTTTTCCTGTCCAACGTAATCAAAATCCGATGTCTATGCCGAACACTCAAAAAGCGATGCCATATCCTCCATATCCGAACCAACACATGTCGGGTTGTGCATCATATCCGAACCAACACAACACACAAAACTTGATGCCATATTTTCCACAACCCAATTTCGGTCCACAAGTGAATCAAGATCAGTATAACCAAATGGCCTTCTTTTCATAACAACAACGATACTTCAACAACAAGAGTCTCGGGAATTCCAACCTCCATCACCAACACAAGAATCACAAACCGAGTCTTTGGCGATCGGAAAAGGAAAAGGAAAAGAGAAAAAGCCAAGACCAAAGAAGACCGATTCCATCCATAAACATTGGGAACCGGATGAGGAAAAGCTTTTGGCCGAAATATACGTACAAATATCCGAGGATCCAAGACTCGGTATTGACTGAAACTCAAAGTCGTTTTGGAAAAAAGTTACAAATGAATACAACCGGTTTGCAGAATACCAACGTATCAAGGATATGATGACCGACAAGTGGAACACGTTGCAGGGTGCTAGTACCTAAATCGTTGTTACACCATATTCAAAGAATTGTGGGGTTATGTGTTTACCCACCATGAAGCATGGGAGATCTTAAAAGACCATAGCAAATGGCGTGGTGTGAAAACTGTTAAACCCGGAAGACGCGCTCGGGGACTCGACGACATAGAAGAACAGAACGAGCTATTTCAAGACGATGCAATCCACGTCCTCCCGGCAAGCCAAGGCCTTCCAAGAGTGCAAAATCGGACTCTACGCGTTTGACAGATTCTTCATCTAGTAGAGAAGCTTTCAAGGAGATGATCTAAGAGGAATTGCAAGTCGAACAAGAGAAAAAAATTGATTATATCGCAACTTAATTTTTTTTTGGAAGAATTGAAGTTTATTAGTTTTAGCATCGAGGGGATGACTATGGAAGATGTGGCAGGTGTGGAAGCAATAAAAGCCGATATCCGACGTCGTTACTTTGGTACGACGGCTTCTTCGGCTGGCCCGTCAACGACGACCACAAATGATTAGTGTATTCGTATCATGTTTTATTTTTATTTCATCGTATCATTTTTGTTTTGTTTTGTTTTTTTGTTTTGTTTTTTTTGTTTTTGTTTTTTGTTTTTTTGTTTTTGGTTTTTTTGTTTTTTTTGTTTTTTTTGTTTTGTAATATATTGTATTTTCATTTTTATATAAAATATGTTTGTATGAAATAGAAATAATGAAAAAAAAGTATATATATGTGGGACCCAAAACGTGTTAGTAGTGTGTTATGAGGGAGGGGGTATTTGAGTGATTGGTGTATCATTGGGGAGGGGAAGACGTGGCGCTGAGTTGGCATATTGTTAACACATTAAATGTTCACACCTTACCTAGTGCTCTAAGAATGAGAACATAAAAGCAATATTGTTATGAGATACAAACTAGTGAACCGTAAATAATGTGGTCACTCCCTGTCACATCAACTTTCTCTCTTCAAGACTACATCCGACCATAATTTGCTAATAAGGAGATTACAACAATAACAAAAAAACATTTAAAAAAATAAAATAAAAATAAAAAAACCTACACACGCAAAACAATTGAAACTTGCGGTTGACAGGCCAACCATAACTTTGAAAAGGTTGGAGGGTGACCGGTCATTGTTCAGTTGGGCTAATGGGGATAACGCGATTATCTACTCGGTTGGGTGGGGGGAAATCTTACCATTAGCATTGGACTTATATGTTAGAACTTGACCAATCATTATCAGGACTAATCAAATGAAGAGAATGAAAAAAAATATTAGATTTAGCTTAATTTCTCATCCTCATTCAATATTTTTAGATCAATATAAATAGTGTAAATGACTTGAAACATAAGTTAAATAATATGGGCTAAGCCCGAAATCACATAATAACCAAATATTAATATATTAATGAGCCTATAATAACTAAGACTAATACTCCTTCATAGTCGAAATGGGAGGCTTTGGACATTCAGACTGTCACGAAACTCGAGAAAGAATGCACTTGGAAGCCCTTTGGTGAAAATATTCGCATACTGAAAACGCGATAGGACATGCAAAACACGAACCTATCCCGAGTCCACATAAGCATGCTCAAAGTGAATATCAATCTCAATATATTTAGTACACTTATGTTGAACCAGATTACTAGACAAATAAACCGCATTAATGTTGTCACAGTAAACTAGAGTCGCAGTAAACAAAGGGGCATGTAACTCACGCAAAAGGTTTCATATCCACGCTATTTCAGCCACCACATTAGATACCTCACGATATTCTGCCTCAGCACTGGAGCGACAAGCTGGCTTGTCACTTGGTAGGCCAAGACAATAGATTATTCTCAAGAAAAACACAGTAACTTGAGGTAGAACGATGAGTCATCGGACACTCTGCCCAATCAGCATCAGTGTAAGCTGTAAATTGAGTGGTACTAGAAACATTCAGCTGAAGACCATGATCAAGAGTACCACAAACATACTGCAGAATCTGCTTCAAATCAGCAAGATTAGGCTCAAAGGATTAGTCAGTTCGCGTAAAAGTAAGAAATTGAAGAGCACCTGCCAAGCTACGATACAAGGTAGAATCAGAAGTTGGGTCACCATCAGGATTCAACTTGGATTAAGTATCAACCGAAGTCCTGCAAGGATTACAATGTTGCATGTAGGCTTTCTCAAGTATATCCTCAACATATTTTTATTGCGATATAGACATGCCTGCCGAAGTCCGCGGAGCCGAGATGCGAAGGAAATAGTTAAGAGAGCCAAGATCAGTCATAGAAAATTCGGCATGTAAGGAGCTGATGACCCGCTGTAGAAATGTTGTAGAATATGCTCTAAAAATGATATCATCGAAATATAATAATAACTAAGCAATGTCAGTCCCATGATGAAAAATAAACAACGAGGCGTCGGTTTTCTGTGTTGAAAATCGACTCTTGTAGCATAAGAGAAAAAGCGCTGAAACCAAGCGCGTGAAGTTTTCTTAAGCCCATATAGTGATCGTTGCAGGTGACAAACATAATCTAGGCAAGCGGGATCAACAAACCCCGGAGGCTGATGCATATAATCTGTCTCAGAAAGATGACCATAAAGAAAAGCATTATTCACATCCAACCGATGAATAGGCCAAGACTGTGAAACAGCAAGACTCAGAACAGTATGGATAGTCGCTCGTTTAACAACCAGACTAAAAGTCTCATTAGAGTCGACCCCCTGTTGCTTACTACGACCATTGGATACCAAATGAACATTGTACCTGCTAAGTGATCCATCTGCATTAAACTTATGCCTGAAAAGCCACATAGATCGCACAATATTCACATTAGTAGGACGGGGCCAAGGTTGCTAAAATCGTGAATTTGTAGTTGGGTGGTTGACCCACTTGTAGCTTGTAATCGGTCTAGGCAGGATTAAATGATAATTAATTAGATTGACATTTTTGGCAGGTTTTGAGTATTTCCGGCATATTTTGGTTATTCCCGACAAGATTATTCTTAAAAATATCTTGTAATAGATATAAACAGCGACTATAAGTGATTAAAACTAGTTTATGGCGAGTTTTGGGTATTCCCAACAAGATTTGCAAGTTTCTAGAAAGTTTGACCATCGTTAACAGTCGTTGAGCGCCATTCACCACCGTTGACCAATTTACACAAATCGGAAAGGTTGGTGGCCTAGTAGCGCATATGGGGTGATTAATCGGCCTTGTATGCATTTTTTTTGTAACACTGGACGGGGTACAATCACCCACGTACAATTAGTAATTTAAGCATTATATTTCTTTAAGATAGCGTTTTTCAACTAGTATCACGAAGAGCAAGAGTATGCGACTTGGGAATTAGGGACATAGTGGCGACATTAAGAGACATACGCTCAAGAGGTTTTGAAATACTGACTTTGAATGTGTAACCATGGGTTGAACATTATTGACAAGTTCGGGTGATATTTGGGCTGCCAGATGGAAAACAACGGGGTTAGAGGTTGAGGTACTTTTTTTTTGGGCAACCGGTGAAACAAGTGGGGGTGGGTTAGGATTTTTTTGGTTGGTCGGGGTTAGTGGGGTAGTATGTTGTTGGGCCATGGGGGGAAGCAGTGGGTGGTGGTCTAGCATTTGTATGGTAGGTTGGGGTTATTGGAGCAGTCTGTTGGTGGGCCGGTGGTGTATGAGTTGGTGATTGGGTTGGAGCAGTTTGTTCGAGCAGCAGAAGCATGCAAAGGGATAAAAAAAATAAAGGGATCGACAATTTGGAGGGTTAGGGTTTTATGCTCTGATTACCATATTAGATTTAGATTAATTTCTCATCCTCATTGAATATTCTTAGGTCACCGTAAATAATATATATGGATTGAAACATAATTTATCTAGCGTGAGCTAAGCCTGAAATCACATAATAAGCAAATGCGAATGGGCCTATAATAACTAAGGGGGTGTTTGATAGCCTCTTAATGGGCCTTATCATGAGTCAGTAAGTAGGATTGATGTTTGATAAACTTTTTTTTCTTCTCTTAATCGTTCCACTAAGGGATGAATTGGTCAGCATTAAAGACATGCAAAATAATTAAGCACCAAAAAATTACATAAATGTCATCTACGAGTTTGTCAAACAGTCAACTTTTATCTATGCATTTGATCATTTATTTAAGAGTAAACTAGTTCTCGTGATTTCATACTTATTGATGAGTTATTTTTTAAATGATAATTGTGTTCTTTTTAAAATTAGTTCGTAATTAATATTGTTTTATGATATTTTGATAAGACTATTTACATTTTATTGCTTACTCTAAGATTGTTTTCTTTATATTATATTTCTATTCGAGTCAATCATTTTTTTTATCAAACTATATATTTTGCTCAGTACAAATCTAGACAGAAGGTTAAATTGGTAATTTAAGGCAACTCAGATTGCTCATTCAGAATAATTATCAAACAATAATTTTCACACAAAATCAGTTTCACTTCGTATTTTGGAATCATTCAGCAGTTTTGATTTATTCACCGCTAAATCATACTTTTTATCAAAGAGCCCCTAAGTCTAATAAATATTACATCAATATATAGTGACTGATCCGAGGATAAGAAAAAGAATATAAGTAAGTTGTTGTGAATAAGAATTGAGGGAATAAAAATTATTCTTCAATATATCGACAATGTCAAAGATACATGTGGTATATATAAGATAAACAGTAGGGTAAAAACCCTAATAGCTAACTGGGCCGTGGGCCTCTTATGGACTATATGGACATCCACTAATAATTATCCATAACACTCCCTTTTGGATTTCCATATTGTTAATACGCTTAAGAAATGCTGCCTCATTAAAAACCTTGTCAGGAAAACCCAATGGGACAAAACCATGACTAAGGACAAAAAGAGTGTAGCGTGTCTCCCTCTGATGACCATATCACTTGATATCTTGTAAATAGGTACACAAAATAATCACTTGAACGAGAAGTGCCTTGTCGCCTTTGATGTAACATTTCTTGAATATCAATACTTGGTATCTCCCTTCCAGAATTTATGTATTGTTTAATGCAGTCGCCGTGATTGTTTGCTCTATCGAATACCAGGAAAATAGCCACCACTTGTAAAATATATCCATTTTGAGATCGATCATGGTAAGTTAAACATATATACTGCATCTGCAAAACTAACTAAACTTGTATTTGATGGGTTAGTGAAATATAAACCCATATCCTTTGTACCTTGAAGATACCTAAATATTTGTTTTACTCCATTTGAGGATTATGCCTCGTTAAAACCTTACTAGATAAAACCCAGTGGGACAAAATTTTAGTGAAGGAAAAAGAGTACATAACTCCTCTATACGCTCAGGGATGTTGCCTCATTAAAAACCTTGCCAGAAAACCCTGTGGGGACAAAACGATGGTCAAGGGAAAAAGAGTGTAACGCATATTTTCTCTCCCCTTGATGATCACATCACTTAATCTCATTGTGTCAGTGAAATGCACATACAAGTGTCTTGATAGAATCACGTGAATAAATATCTCTACATGTTATTTTCATATCCATTTTAAGGATTAAGATAATACATCTCATATAGGTACATCCGTGTAATTCACATATACACATTTTAGTATGACACATTTAAATCGATATTGTGATCATCATCTTTATAAATCAATGGATCTTTCTTGATCATGTGACCTCATAAACATGAGCGTCATTTATACATATAAAGATATGTAGCATCTTTCTTTAGCTTTCATGATGCACAATGATTTCACCTTTAAGATGTTCAAATAATAAGCTAAGACAACTATTTCTTTTGTTTCAAATTCAACTTCTATGCATTCAGTTGCCTTTATAATCATAAATCAAACTGCATAAAACTTAAACAATATTCAAATCTAGATCTCTTTATAAAGTTTCATAGGCAAACATAATTCTTTATTAGGCACAATATTATACACTAAGGCAATTATTAAATGTATGCCAAAAACATGATTAATTCAATACAATCAAGTAGTATTCTCGAGAACTTCTCTTATATGCTTTAAGCATTAAAAATCACTAGAATGCTTCATTCATTTTATATCCTATAATAAAATCTCGTACGAGCTCTATTCATTTATCATTTAGACGCATATCAATTACTTATTATATTGCCAGACTTACTAAATACATTATTGGATCCACCACATGTGAACATACAATGTATGTGCATTATCATTTACAAGTCTTTGAGAAAATATACGTGTGCCATCACTTGTACCTTATGCATAATTTAATTTAATTTTCTCATGAAGACTGATGCATATCCAATACGTTTACATATTCATATGTACGGACTTCAAGTCCCAGTAACCATGTCTCATCACAAGAGACTTCAATCTTTCATTAGTTCTTTGCGTCTTTATATCTTTTGGCCATTTATTTATACATATGCATTTCTTGCATGTATGTTTTCATGTTCCTCACCATGATTCTAGCACTATCAGATTTATTTTTATAATCATTACCATGCCCATTATCATATACAATAGTACTATCGACGTCGATTCATTACTTTTCGATTCCACACTTTACTAGACATTATTTATCATTTATTGAGATCTCATAGTTTTTCATGTACTCGGGGTTTTTCAATAACCTTCACGTCTAGTGTCTCTTGACTATTATGGGGTCTTATTACCTCGATTTGACCATCTTCATTTTCTTGCTCCATTTTATCTAATCATTCGAGGACTTTTATTTGGAATCGATTTGTCTATCACGCTGAAGCCGTGCCATAGACTTACTATTATTCATTGGTTGTACTTTTGGGACATACATTTTAATTGGAGCATTAGCAGCATTTATATGATCTAGTCACTTCTTTAGGTCACAAACATGCTGTGGTGGATTTACAAGAAACATATACCGTACATTTACAAAATCTCACATGGGAAATATGGTTTATGACCAAAAACCGTTATATTGGGGAGGATTTATTATAGATTAATGGCAAGATGCGAATTTCATATGTTATAACATGCTCCATAAACTAAAAATTTTGTTCTCGCAATATTATTGGCTTTGCAATCAACTGAAGAAATTTTATAAACGTTTCAACAAAAGCAATTCGCGTATGAACATGGGTTACTTTTATGTTCAACACTTATTCCAATAATCGCTCAATACTTGGAAGTATTCACCACCATTCTCAATAATATAATTTGGAAAACCGTGCTCGCATTTTATATGTCAAGCCAATAATCACGCTAACTTTAAGTTGCGTATTTGATGATCATTTTGACGATGTATCGATTTTATAATTCAAAATGATCCAAATGGCGGATGTATAGGCCTACATACATCCCCTTTAATTCTTTCCAAAACTTCATATGACAAAGTCATTCGTTTAATTTGGTGATGATAGATGATCAATTAACTTCAAGTGAGAACAACCAAATCTATCTTCGAAGAAACTTATAGTTCTTCTATACATTTCACATCATTATTGACTTGGGATGGTCCAACCGGTCATGCCACTCAATACAACAATCTTGGCTCATAAACTTATAGTTTATGACCACACATGCTTCTATTGCTCTTGACTTTATGCAAAAGTCAAATTATATAAAGAACTTAGCACATAATCATATTTAAACTTATATTTCCCTAATCACATTTATATAAGCTCGTGTGGCTTCTCACAATTATAATAATATGCAAATTATCCTATTGCAGTATCAAATGATAAAACATGTTTTGTATTATTTATGAAATACATACATGGATATTAATCAATTAACTAAGTGTCTCATGCAGGCAAATAAAACATGATACATAAATCACACATATATGACAATATCGTAATTAAATCCGACATTTACACAAATAATTTTCATATTTATGATGACACATTTATTTTCTTTCACATATTATTGTCATTTACTGTTGGTTTATCTTGCTAGGAAAAGAATGAAGCTCATCAATTTATTCAATATTTAGCAATAACAGTCCAAAACTTTTCGAGTACAAATAATACTAGCAACTATTGAATATTAAAGGAGGCAAAAACCTAGTTGCCTGAGGAAGATACTAGTAAACAAACAACTCCTTATGCCGAGGATGATCAATTGCGATTGATAATACTATCAATAAATATTCTCATATTATCAAACTGTGCCGAGCACCATAGACTATTTATACATATTGGGAATCTAAACATGTACGAATCTTAATACTACAAAACTAATAATCACAAATAAGTTTTATCCATAAAACAACGATCTAATGATCAAGAATATTTTGAAGTTTTAACCCCTTAAAACAACGATCCAATGATCAAGAGATCGGTTAAAAATCATTATTTATGCAAAGCATGACTAAGATAAATTCATATAGCTAGTAACTTCTATCATGTCCATGGGTAAACTCATATAATGCAAATTTAAGCATATAGACAATCCTAGGGGTCTCAATAGTTTGTAAAGCTATAAAATTCCATCAACACAGATAGTTTATATCAACATGTTTTAACAATTAACAAAGAGGCAAGATATATAATAAGATTGTACGAATAATAACAATTCTATCAACATCATTAGCATACAAATAATATAATAATATCTTCACAAGTTAGTCAGTGATTTTGGATCACAACCTACATAACTTGGGAACTAAATATAAGTCATATTACAATATTAGTTAGAGATTAGATCAACCTTTTTCTTACAAAAGCTTTTAGCTTGAAAAATCACCTAAATATTCGAAGTCATAACAATATATTTTTCTTAAAGAGGTTATTTGTACCCAACAAGGCAAACAAATGGTTACACAATATTAAAACTTTGCTAATCACTATAAGACAGCTCAACACCAATATTCAAATAATAATATCTCATAGTACTTTTTCATACACGCAAACTTTTCTCAATTTTCATCAATAACCAACTATATGATGCTACACACATATATTATTATTTCAGAACAAAATTCATTGTTTCGTTATAATGAACTAATATAACGGATTGAAATTAATTTCTAGCAAAAGTTCAATTATCATAGATCTTGTAAACATGGAAATATATATTCTTTCTTGACAAGGTAATATTAAATCGCCCTTTCACGAGTATCAAATCAAACCATGATAGTATTGCTAAATTTATAAAACTATCTTATTATATAATTATCACTTCTAATTTGACAAAAAGACGGACTATGCACCATGATAAATCAATTATGCAAACATAACTAATAAAATAGGTGGTGACTAAAAAAATGAAATACGGTGACTTTAATAACAATTAGATGAATACATACTTTAATGATCATGTTAGCTAGAAGAAGAATTGGCAAACTTTTGGCCTAGTAATTTTATATTTTATTGACAGTAAAAGAGAATTATGTACCCATTCGAATGAATCAAACAAGTTAATAATTATTAACAAATTCAAAAACATTAAAGATCCCTTTTAACAATTGAAATAAACCTTATGTTTTAGCAATTGGACTACAGGAACATACCATCTTACGATTCCTTAATTTTGAATCGAAGAAAACGATAAACATATACGAACTATAATTACCATCAATTTTAACATACATTAGTAACAAACTAGCAATATTGTTCATCGCCATAAACAGTGGCGTAAACGCTTTTGGAGTAATCAAAATCATTGACACAACTAACTATCATGCAAGCAATGAGTATTATCATAAAAACAATGCTAATATTATTTTATTGTATAAATAAATATATATTCATTTACTTATAAACTAAAATCCAGTTATGGTGAAGCGTATCATTATAAGTTTATTTTAAATCCCGTTCACACGACACCGTTTTGCTATGGGCTTTTCCCGCCATTTTCCTTGGCTATAACTGATCCAACACTTCCCCTTGTGATCCATGTCCATTGATCCAGTGATTCCCCTTATGATAAACCCAGAACCTAAACCATTCCACAAACCTAGAATCCTCACCAAACTATTTTCTTCTTCTGCTGCTGATGATGATGATGAATGGATGCTGATGACGATGATAGCCTGCTTTTGCTGATGATGATGGTGAATGGATGCTGATGACGATGATAGCTTGCTTTTCCGGTCCATTTGCCATGCGATCTATAGAAACCCACCGCGAATTCATAATCGGCGGAAGTAGAGGGGAACTAGTACAAAATCGAGAAACAAATAACTAAGGTATGAAATTCTTTGTGCGAAATTAATTCTTACTTCTTTCAAGTATAAAAATTTTACGGCTTATAATATATATAAATTTAATTTTGAAATTAGGGTTTTATGATACTTTGGGGGTTTTGTTAATTGCAGTTTTTTCTAATAGTTTGGGGGTTTTGTTAATTGCAGTTTTTTTTAGTAAGGTTAGTAATAAGTATAGTTTCATGTAGTATTTTGATTAAGTATGATCAGTATAGTTTAAGGGCATCTGGCTTAGTTTGTATACAAAAAAATCGCATTTTTAATCGCCTTTGGGGAAGAAAGTGGTCTTCGTATATGTATCTGTCCTGTTTGATTTTTATGTTTAAGATAGTGGTCAACGGTTACAGGGGGACAACACTGTTACGCCTGATCATGCTGTAGGTTTAGTTGCTGTTGATCCTCATCTTATCGGTGACCTAAGCAGTAGTACGTTGGTTGATACTTCCGTAGGCGAAAATGGTTTGTTAGATCCTAATAATGGGGACGGCTGCGTGTCATGGATGTTGATGGTGTACTCTTATGTGTTAATGCCTTTTCTGAGGAACCTGTTACTATTGGGGGTGTTGTAGCCGCCCCCATTAGGTCGTCGAATGGTATAACTAGTAACGAAACTGATCTGGGTCGCGCGATGGTCGAAAATCGTCATTAACGGTTTCAACTGCCTCTAGACGTTATCGGGAAGGGAAAGAGAAAGTTTGACGACATACCAGCACCCACGGGGAGGGTAATGTAAATTTCCTATTTTTTGCTTTATTGTGCGTTTGTGGTACCATGTTTATGACTTATTTCTAACGGTTTTCGTTTGTAGAATCCTGTAATATGGTTGGATATTTTTCTCACGGTTCTTTCGGCGCCCATGGTATTCCGGGCTTCCAGTTGCCTTCTCCTGCTGACGTTGCAACTTTGCAGGAATGTTTTTACATACTCACATAAGTGTCTCATGTTTTTTTTTCTGTAACCATTGTTGTCGTTTCACATGCTAGCTTCATTTTCATGTTTCTAATGCCACTGACGTTCGAGAGGGGGCCAGCACTTCTGTTCCTAATGTCAATGGGGGTTGGTTATTAAAATAAATGAACTTCGTTAAATATAATTAAACAAATATGATATCATCATCATTAGTTGACGATGTCGACTTTGCAACTGAACTTATTCAAGATCGTAAAGACTTTTTAGCTCATGTGGTTCGCTTTAAGTTTGATAATGTGGTTCGCTTTCGGGTATTTACTTTTTGGATCAGGTCTCACTGAATTAAACCAACAAAAATATATTTAGAAGTCAAGGCAAAGCAGTTAAAAAAAATTTAATTTCTTATAGTTTATGGTTTTGGAATTTGTGCTAATACTAATAGTGTGTGGGTGATCAGCGTTTACATATGAGAAAATCTTTGAATTATTACTTATTTGTGATTCTTTATGGTTTCTGACTCCAAAATTTAAATTTCTGCAGCACCCGAAAATGGACTTCTGAACAGTAAAGATCAACTAATAAGGGTCTACTTTGTTCAACAAGTGTTGGTGTGGTTGGAGTATTACCATAGAAGATGAAACTGCTGCGGTGATTGCCATTGTTGCACATCGAGATTCGTTGCAGCAGTCGTATAGCCAAGAAAATTACTAACGAGTTTGGGTACGGTTTTGTACATGTCGAGTTTGAAACACTTTTTTGGCATATGTTTTTGTAATAACAGAATGTGTAATATCACATAGTTTATGACCAAAGTCATTTACCAGGTATTTTAATACTAAAATAAACTTGAAACGGCTTTGAATATCTAAAAACTTGAAATGCTAATACACGTCAATACAGTGCACTGCTTATATTTTGTGCAGCTGCAAATAAACCTGGTCAATCTTTTTTACTATTTTGCATATTGCTGTCTCTGTGGCTTAAGCGGGGATAACTTATTTGTTCTTGGAATAGGTACCACTCAGGCCCAACGGAATCACGGGTGCATTTTGCAGGCGAATGGTGTGGCTCTGCATTCTTTGGCCGAAGGTAAGTCGGACTGTTACTGTACTCATATTTAGAAGGGAAAAATAAGGTATGTAGAAATATAAGAAAAAATGTTAGTATCGTAACCTATTTTAAGAGCTTCATATGCATTGATATAGTACAAGATCATCAACATAATGATGTGAATCGATAATTCAATATATTAGATGCACCGATTCTGTTAACATGTGTCAATGCATTGCTTAATTACGTGCCCAGATGTAGTGAACTTGCAGAATACACATTCACAACAAAACACATTCTTATAGAATTTTAAGTTGCAAGCTCACAACCCACTACAAATTGACACCTTATTTTAATGTGAGTTGGAGCATCTACCACTTGACTTACACCCATGTATTTTGGTTAGGTATTCAACCATTTGGTCATCCGAAACGCAAATGACAAGTAGGCTTCACAAGACAATGGGTTATCTGTAATACTTAGCCTTTCATGAAGTGCGAAATCTTTCGAATTTGAAAGTGAAAGTATTCCAATTGGTATGTAGCAACCATGTTTAAAATGTTTTTTTTTTAATGTTTTATGACCAAATGTTTTGTCATCATCTGTTTCATTTTCTTGGTTCAAAACTTCAAATATCTATCAGATTATATTATTCATAGTTGTAAAGAATGACAATTTTTATTTACAAAAGTTCAATAATTTTGCATAACCAACTAAAGTTATATTTTTCTGTTTGTAGTCCGAAATAGGAAAGGGGCAAGCAGGTATGTAAATGTTGACCAAGGCAGGAAAAGATAGCTCTTTGGACTAAGAATGCTGCCAATGAGGCTGCTCAGGTACTAAACTCGGAGCAAATTATACCAGGAAATTGAATATATGCCATAGTTGTTTCTTACCGGTTAGTTTGTCTATTTTAGGTTTGCAGCGGCCACATGCACCTGAGACTTGCCGATCGGGGCCCTACAAATAAAAGCTCTTCAAACGTGGACGAACACATAAGGGCCTACAAATTTTGAGGTAATACAAATTCTAAATTGGAAAAAGAACTCCAACGGATAAAGTCAAAGGTTGCATCTTTTTCACTAATATGAGTGTGTAAGCACTTATAAAAGTGAACATTCAATTTGTTTTCGATATTGTCCATACTGTTTGCTGGTGCACGCAAGGCAATACAAAGATAAACCTATTATAGAGACATTTTTCTGAAATAGGTTTGCTATGCAACAAATGGCTGTTTTTTAATAACTAATAGTCCATTCCATTGTATTGTGTTATTTTTTTGGTGCGTTCAGTTTCATGCTGAAAATGGGCAAGGTTAAATGGATGTGTAGGCATCCTCGCTTATACTCATCTTAATAGTCCGTCCCATTGTATTCTGTCACGGATGAAGATCTACTCAAAATATGCAGCTTGGAGTGAGGGCTTAGCAATATTGTAGGTTTACGCCTGTCTTTTCTGTATAAATAAACAATGGAGGCGAATCATTAAGATGAGTATAAGTGAGGATCGTTGCGCCACAAGACGGAGCGATGATGAATATTTCTGCAAGCTTGCTTTTCCATGAGTAAATGCAGATCTGAGCCTCTGTCCATTGCCACACAGCAATTCATGCCGCGGTGCTGCTCCGACTGAGTAGATATGATAACGAAGACAGATGACTGTAGAGCAGGTTTGATAGATATGATAACGAAAACCTCACAATCTTACTGAACTATTAAATGCTATTTTGTGAGACATACATTTCATGTTGCATGAGGTTTATGTGTCACAAGATAGCATTTAACAGGCCAGGGGCATTGTGATTCTTTTCTTTACCGTATATATGCCATGTCTACTTGGTTAATACAAGGTATACGACCCTTCCTTTGTATAAATAGATGCCCAGGTTAAAGTGAGGTTTCTAATACTTTTTTTCTGTAAATTTGCAGGTGTCTTCTTTTGCCCAGCATTGACTACTTTTTAATGGTACGATCACGTTTCGACTAACCAAGGTGTTTAGCATCTTATTGTCAGGTATCCCAAACACGCTTGGTTGCCTTTGTAAGTGTTTCACTGGATTTTGCGGATAACCAGTTCTCAACATTTTATGCGACTGTTACAGGTAAAAACTTTAAAATAAGCACATATTGAACATTAGAAAAGTACGCTCTTCTAATTCGTAAATTTGTCACAACTAATGTGTTAAAATTTTATTTTGCTGCAGGGTGATGCTAATGACTAGGGGATAACATTGCCTTATATACATTTACCAAAGTATCATCACTCTCATGGTTTGTGCCTGACCCGTTCTGTGAACTTCAATCATGGTAAATTATAGCTTCAAAAATTACTCTCTTCGCGTTTTTTTTAACCAATTTCTTCAACCTACTCATTTGAATTATGATAATTAGATCCTGGGATCACAAATAGATTGTGCCATGGTTTGGGTGGAGCTACTCTTACAGTTCATGCAAGAACATCTCAGGTATCTTTTTTTTATTTTATTTGTAGTATATTGTAAAAAGAGATGTGTTGCACCTGCAAATTAGCCTGTAGGTTAGTTTGTTGAGACTGAACCATGATATTGGTTTTTTCTAGTCCATACATTGTTGGCAGTGCTATGATAGGATGTTTGTTAAAACTGAACTATGCTATTGGTTTGCGGCTGGATAAAGACTTTACAATAGAATTGTGCTTTCTGCTGAAGTCATTCTTAACATTAAGGTGGACTAAAGTTAATGATGTTGTTGGATACTGAACCAGTTTAAAAATTGCAACGGTCAACAACTTAAAACGAATAACATATTTTTTGTTCGATTACATTTATCACTGCCATTAGCCATTAATTCATTTTGTGATTTCCGAATTTTGCAGAGCCTCCTGATTTGTATATATCTTTAGGCCCACGTAACAGGTGTGCCGCCATTGCAACGCACTATTTTGGCTTTAAGAGAGGCTAAAAAACGGGAACGGTCGTTTTCTAGAATATCATCACTGCTACATGGAATCGATATTGTAGATTGATTAACATGTAAACAACGTACTGTGTGTATGTATTGATCTCAACTATAATAGAATCTTTATTCAACGCTATTTAGTTTAGATAGTTACTTTACAACTAGAACGCAAACGTTATGTCAATGTTATGATTACATAGCTTCATGCCACAACTCTTCTGCAATTCCTTTGCAATCCCAATCTTCAAATATATTTTTTCCATCTAGAGTTGCTTTTTTGAACTCTTAAAAAAAAATTCTTGCTATGCACCCTTGGACCAGCCTTTTGCTACTGCTATTAGAAAACTTCTTTGCTAATATGAGATTACAAAAATTCTATGCAAAAAATAAACAGGTCCGCCCGCAACGTATGAAAATTAATCACCTAACCATACATATTTATATTAGTAAAAATGCAAGTCAAAAGGCAAAGAACTTAATTGTACATATTTAAATACTATCTACTAACCAACTGCAATGTATATACTTAACTTAAAGACTGTTCAAAAAAAAAAAAAAAAAAAAAAAAAAAAAAAAAAAAAAAACATTTTCCACCATGAAAAAATAGTTAGACATTGTACAAAAAATAGACAAAAAAACATATATACTTTACCTCAAATAAAAATTTATTTACGGATAACTATCTCGACAAAAAAAACAGGCCCGCCCACAACGCGGCGAACTATCGCCTTTCTAGTTAGTTTAAAACTATGAAACTCCAAAACAATACATATCATCCATATGTTTTTTATCATGCATATTCAGTTTATCTAGATATGCTTTTAGAGTTTTGTATCCTTGAAACAAAAACTTTAAATAACAGAGGTCACGTGCAAATTTAAAAATTCATATTATCATAGACTATTTATTACTAGATGACTCAACCGATCTATCAAGAATTATAATGTGACATTAAATTTTCTTTAGATGTATAAATCAGTGAAACTTTGCATGAATTATTATCACAAAACAATCACTAATAGAAGAATGACCAAGGATCAAATGAGAAGAAAATTTAAAATGAGAAGGATGAGAAATAATTATAACTACACATTTGAGATGCATCGACTTGAATTAGATGCATCCCTAGTTTTTTAGATGCTCCATAATATATTTTCTAGCAAAAAATTAGATGCATATACATATATTAGATGCATTTCATCAAGTTAGACAAATGCTATACATTTTTCGTCTACTGCGGGTCAAATTTGGTTTTAGTACTACTCTGCATCGTTTTCACTTCAAAATCATTTTTGAAACTAATTGGGATGCATCTAAATGAATAGAGGTGCATCTAAATCAAGTCGATGCATCTCAAATGTGTGATTATAATTATTTCTCATCCTTCTCATTTTAAGTTTTCTTCTCACTGGATCCTTACCCATAGAAGAATAAACAATATAGGGAAGTTGAAAACCACACACGTCTCCACCATGAAAGATTATATCATTATGTATATGAAAACAATTTGTGTTTCTTTAATATGTAAAGATGCAGTTATCATATCCTTAATACTTCATATATATAATTAGAGAATAATGTAACGTACCTTGATAATCAAACAATCGAGGTCTTCAAACTAACATTACATCTTAGAGCGTGCTGATAACGTGTTGTAAATAAGAATTGAGAGAATAAAAATTATTCTTCAATATATCTATAATGTCAAAGATACATGTGGTATATATAAGATAAACAGTAGGGTAAAAACCCTAATAGCTAACTGGATCGTGGGCCTCTTATGGACTATATGGCCATACACTAATAATTATCCATAACATAAGTTATATAAAGTATTAAAGTTTTATTTGTATAAAAGAGAACGAAAAATCTGTTAGGAATCTCCTAGAGCAAGCCCATCTAATCAAGCATGATAGGTGTAGCGAACTAAGAGCAAAAGGTAAGGTAATCAAGGTTAAGGTTTAACCAAATGACACGTCAGTGTCACATCAATCACCAAACTTTAACCAAAAACACTTGTTATCATAATCAAACTTTAACCAAACAACAATTTATAAAAACATCCCTTCAATTAGGGGGCAGAAGTGAACATTTGAGAGGTGTAGTGATTTTTTTTAGTTAAAAAACTATCTTAACGAGGCGTTAAGGGCCTCACTTGCTGCATTAACGAGGTGTTAACCTCCACCCACGGTATGCTCTAACATTGTTCATTCCTGAACCTCTTTGGACAAAATCTTTCCTAGATTATTTCCAAAGTGAAGTTCCATATTTTTTAATTTTAACACGATCCTCTCTTTGTAAAGTTTTTAGTTTTTATTTAACAAGTTAAAAAAGGAAAATAAAATAAGAATATGACTGCATTAAATTAAATTTACAAGAAAAAAACATTCTGCCTTTTTAAAGGAACATACCAAATTAATCTATACTACATATAATGCATAAATGAATCTCTTTCCAAAATTTTCAGACTTACAAGAAATAAAACATGGTTTACAACACTTTAATGCATCAAATGTTAAGAATTACAACAAAATAAGCATATGGTACAACAAAAATAAGCTTGGAGTCATTTTCAGACCACTTTTCTATCAAACAACATTAATGCTATTAATAGTAGTCATTAAAATACCCTTTAAGTGAAAAATACTACCTTATAAGCCTTATTTACAAGGATTCAAAGCACACATAAAACTAAAAAAATAATACTCACCTAATACAATTAATACACTATTATAAACACCCATTCATAAAAAAAATATAATTTTTTAACCACAAAGTACAATATAATTAACACATTATTCGAGATCCAGCAGCAGCCTAAAACATAAATATGTTACTTTTGCTTTACGAGTGGCTTATGGTTTAAATTTATACAAATATCATAAAAATTACGAAACAAAAAAGCTACAATAAAAAAAATACGTTGACTAAAAATCAACCCCGCTGCAACACGCGGTATAAATGAAAAATATTTACTCGCCACAAAATTAGTCACCAGGTACCCACCGCCGCATTGCGCGGGTACCCTGCTAGTTTTATTAACGTGTACGCGGGACGGTTCAAGTGGTCAACCAAGTTTCTCTCTATATATATAGTGAGTGTTTTTTCTTATCTGTTTGTAGTAGTGCTAGAGTTACATGTACTTATAATAGTATAAGGTAATGTTATTTATTAACAACAAAAGGAGTGAAGCTCGTTTGGAAAAGAAGCGTAAAGGAGGGTTCTGGTTAAGGAAATGGGATTCGGTAGACGTGACAAATGTTTTTCTGGTTATGGGAATGCATATCTTGGCTATTTGCGCACCTTTCATGTTTAATTGTGGTGCAATCTAGGTTGCTCTTGTAATGGAAGTCATAACAGCACTCGGTGTGACAATAGGTCATCATAGATTCTCACCCACAAGAGTTTCAAGACCCCAAAATGGCTCGAGTACATCATGGTCTATTGTGGTCTCCATGCTGTCGAGGTATTGTTTTTATACATGCATATACCTGCCCAATTCAATATTTTGCTTCTTTTGTTTGTGTATTTTCATTCTTGAAATTTTATGTGTGTAGGTGAGCATACACAAGTACCATCACATGTATGTTGAAACAGAAAAGGATCCCCATACCCCTAAAGAAGGTTTCTGGTTCACTCATATAGGATGGTTGTTTGACAACGAATACATTGCTACAAAGGTACCGCTGTTTATTACTCCATCCGTCCCTAAATAAGTGTCCACTATTGACTTTTTAAGTCTTCCCTTTTTAATTTTGACCTTAAATTATTTTACTTGTGTTATATAATACTTGATGCAAAATATATAAATAGATTGGGTTTTAATTGTATTTTTGTTGATATAATTTTCATTAAGTATTACATAAAACAAAGAAAATAATTTAATGTCAAAGATGAAAAGAAAGGACTTTAAAAGTCAACACCAGACATTTATTTAGAGGCAGAGGGAGTATAGGCTAAAGCCTGTGGCTTAGGGTTTTTAGGGATCCATATGTAGTTACCATTATAAATGGTGGATCAATAAGACATAGCACACGCATGGGGATTCATTATTTAACATGGTATCAGAGCGGGTCTGATCCTCAGACCTAGGTGGCTAAGTTGAGCCGCCTCCTTTATGGCACCTCATCAAACCTTAGCCACAGCTATTTATCCCTTTTCAAAAAAAAAAAGTTTGCTTTTATTTTTTAATTCGTTGCTTATGCTTTTGCTATTGCTGCATGGTGAAGATTAATATCCGCTTGCTGTCGGATGTTTTCCTCAACAAATATATTATTTGCTTTTGCTACTGCATTTATTTGCTTTCTGGTTGGTGCGAGAATTCTTCATCCACTAATTGTATTTTTCAGTGTTGCAAAAATTGACCAAATCGGCCGATTAGTCGGTAATCAGCCCAGGACCTTGGAGAGAATTCCATGGAAATCGGCCGAGCCAAGAAAATCGGTCGATTAATCGGTAAAAAATCGCTAATCGGCCCCGGACCGCCTCAGTACCGATTCACGATTTTTTTTTTTGGGTAAAAGGTCAACGACCCGGTAAATATATTACTCCAAAAAACATTTAAGTACAACGGATACGAGTGAGTCTCATATCTCAGCCCGTTACATAGGCGAAAAGCTTACATAACAAGATACTTCCTATTTTCAAGACAAGAAAAACAAAACCACTACCACATAATATTGAAAGACTCGACCAAACATATAAACTACCTCCTACGACCTTGGAGATTAAAGCCATAAATGGCATTAAGAGCATCCAATTCCCCTGGAAGATCGTAAATTTGCTTCGAGTAGTCATCATAGTCATCAAGCTCATCTTCACGCTCATGGCCTTTACCAAAAAGATTAGCAGATTCGTCGAACGTGTTAAGAACCTCCTCCTCCTCACTATCAGAAACCACTACCTCACCCACCTTGGAAAATGAGTTAACCCTCTTAGTGACAGAGGCGGACGGAATAGGATGACCTTCATCATCCACAAGAGTAGCTTTCCCATCGATAAGAAGCTTTTCAAGCTTACTAATTTTCTCAACTATAGGAGTATAACCAACTTCCTTAGTTCCCATTGAATCACTCACAAGCGGTTCTTGTGATGTAGTACCAGGTTTAACCGATTCACGATTTTTGCAACATTGGTATTTTTATTGCTTTAATGTTTATTTAGTTTTCTCATCAAATCCAATTTGCGATTTTGCCGCTCGAATTGCGGGAGAGTATTAGAAGATATATAGGCTGAAACCCGTTTGTGGGTTAGGGTTTTAGGGTTTCATATGTAGTTACCATTATAAATGGTGGATCAATAAGACATAACACCGCATGAGGTTTCATTATTTAACACTTATGACCTAAATTATAATGCACATATATAGTTACCTTTGTATATAATATTACTAGTTTTTATATGTAATTGATCAACTGAAATAGGCTGGAGAATCAAGAAGTGGGGAATACTCAAATGTCCCCTAGCTAAAGGCACAATAGTTCTATAGGTTTCTTCATAGTACGTACATTTGGCATAAGGTTTCACTTGCAATCCTACTATATACCCTCAGAGGATTTCCGTATTTAGCTTGGGTCATGGTAAATAATCAATCAACTTTCGTATACAGATAATACATAGATCCCTATATACTTAACTTTCCACTCCAGATTTTGACTTTGTTATAGGCAGTGGCGGACCTAGACGGAAATCCAAGGTGGTTCCTTAATTGGGTCAAGTTAAAAAATGCGATGAGTCAACAAACCCAACCGGTCAAATTTTCGGGTCGGGTCGGATCCAATTTAACAAGATGCGATAATGAAAAAAAACATTAAAGAAAGATTATAACAGAACAGTTAATGCGATTACACTTTTTTCAGTTTCACTTGTGTCTTCCTAGATTTCATAGCTTGGAAACGAGCAATGATTGTATCATTACTAATACCTTCTAATATATCTTTTTCAACGTACGACACTAAACAATCATGCATAAAGTCATCCCCCATCTTATTACGTATAACACTCTTAATCAGCTTCATTGCCAAAAATGTACGCTCCACAGTAGAAGTTGCAACCGGCAAAATTAATACTAATTTGATGAGAAGATATGCATTTGGGTAGATTTCATTTTTCTTTGTTTCAACCATCTTCTTGCATAGATCTTTAATATCTTTCAAGGTATCAAACTCTTTATCTCCACTTACATCTATAATATACCGTTTAAGTTCTAATTCAAGTGAATCATAAGGTGTTGGAAAATGGAAACTCTTCCGGATAAAAAGAAGCCAATTCTATTAGATCGTCGACTTTAAATGCTTCAAATGACTTTGTTGGGCACAAAGAAGACATACAAATAATAAGTAGTCTTGTGTTCACCTCATTAAAACGATGATTGAGCTCTTGAAGTTGCATATCAATAACCGAGTAAAGTACATCAACCCGGTAATGGTGCAAGTTGTTAACCTAAAAAATAGTTAAAATCATATTGTTAGTGGCTAACATGTGAAGTGTAAACTAGTAAAACAAATACATCAACTAAATTGTAGTGGAAATTGCAACCAATGCGCCGACTTATTCCATCAAAATATGCACCATTCATATCAATAAGTTCACAATCATATTTTTCACAAAACAAAGCAACCTTCTCTATAAGTGGTTCCTATCCTTCATTCCTCATGTCTAGTAACATTTTCTTAGAAGTCCTCACTTGATGCATTGCATTAACAATTTGTTGGTCTTTCTTCTGTAATGTTTTATTTAAACCATCCGTTTCCCCTAAGATGTCAACCATCAAGTGTAGACAAAATACAAAATCAAATGTTTTGATTTTTCTTAAGACACGAAGTGTTTCGGATTTATTGTCTTGATCACTACTATCAACGCTAAGGTCTTGAAGTACTTCACAAATTGAAGAATATATTTTCTTGATATTTAACAGTGAACCATAATGAGAACTCCATCTAGTGTCACATGGTCTTTTTACACCATATTATTGATTCATCTATTTACCACTTTCAAGATCACCTAAAAAGCAATAGTACAAAAGTATTATTTAGTTAGCTTAAGTACATAATTTATATAATACAAAAAAGGCCCTATGCCCCAACTAAGTAAGTAATATACAGTTTAAACAAAACTTGTGCTAATGATGCTACAATGTTGGTTGCTTGTTTCTCCCTTAATTTGTCTCTTCGCTTATAGGAAGATCCAATAAGATTCAACAAACGAGTAACGGTATAAAAGATATCATTAATTTTACCATGATTCTTTGCAACAAACACAAGTGCTAATTGTAATTGATGAGCAAAGCAATGAACAAAGTATGCGGATGGTGCATCATTTTAAATTAAGGTCCTCAAGCCATTGAATGCACCACTCATGTTACTAGCTCCATCATCACTTTGTCCTCGAATTCTAGTATGACTCAACTTCAATTTCCCTAGCATTTCACAAATATAATTCTTTAGTGCCAAACCCGAAGTATCCTCAACCTTCTTAATACCAACAAGCCTTTCCACAACTTTCCCTTCTTTATTTATGAGCCGTAAAACCAATGCCATTTGCTCTTTACAAGACACATCGCGTGACTCATCTACTAAAATTGCAAACAAATCGTATCCAAGCTCTACTTTAATAGCATTGATTATATCATCCGCACACGCAGTTGCAATATCATTTTGAATTTTACCGCATGTCATTCTTTTCTTCTTTAATGCCGCACGCCATGCTACATCACATCGTTTTCCTAACCATCTTAAAAGTTCAAGAAAGTTACCTTTGTTAGGTGACTCTTCCGTTTCATCATGACCACGAAAAGATAATGCTTGTCTTAATAAAAATCTAACAACATCAATTGAACAACATAAACGGATATATTGTTCATTTTTCTCTAGTAAAGTTTGATTATCAAATGCAGTTATGATGGATTGTTTTTGGTTCATCAAGCTTTGACATTTTTCTACTGCAAGAATGTGTGTCTTTCCTACATTATGTTCATCTAGCCCCGATTTCCTATTCGAAGCTCTAAATCCATCTTTTACAAAATTATCCGACCCGCCTTGACATTTTATCTCGGAATTGAATAGATATCAGCATAAGCAAAAAGCAGCTTCCTCTTTTATACTATATTCCAACCAATATTTATAATCAGCAAACCATGAACTAACAAATCGACGTGGTTTACCTCCGATATCTCTAACTTTGAAATTATGATTTTCAGGTTGGAAAGGCCCATCTATCAAATATGCTCGTCTAATCTCATTTCGTTGATTTACATGGTACTCATCTATACTTTTTCGATCTTTCAGATCAACAGGTATATCTTTTAAATCAATGTTCATATACTTTCTTTGCTCCTTATCTCTATCTTTTGAGGTTGAACTAGATACTCTTTTTTCGATTAAGAATTTCAACATTTTAACTAGAACAAATACCGAAATTCAAACCTTTAATCAATGATCAATTAATCACATACACGATACATAACATCTTAACCTGAACACTAAACCTTAAAATCCAAATAAACAATCTAACAAAATAACAATTCTAGTAATTAGTATATTAGTCATACCACTCATACAACAAATCAACAATACACTTATCAATAACTGAATAAGTAAACACTAAACAGTAAACTATTATATATAAGAAAGAAAAAAACCTTACAATTAAATATTGAGATGATGATTGATGAGATCTTAGAATTTTAAAATAATAGAAGATGAGTCACTAATCCAATTTTATTCGAGCCATCTGTCCATTCCGTCTATGCTTCCAAAGTCTCAAAGTTGACTATTCGTTTCCAACCGTATTTGCTAATCTTTTGCGTAAAGTTAATAATAAATATAAAATGAGTTAATTTGTTGGGCTAATTGGGTTTTGGCTAAAAATATTTATACTAGAAGCAGGGGTGGACTTATGCCTTACGAAGACGGTGCCCGGGAACCACTTTAGACGACGAAATCTTTTAGAAGCGATGTAAAACAAATTTCATGAACCACCTTAGAAATTGTGTGGGAACTACTTTAGAAACATTTTTGACAAAAAACTTACTTCTAGTATAAATATTTTAAGGTAGTTCCCACATAATTTCTAAGGTGGTTCCTGAAATTTTTTTTACATCGCTTCTAAAAGATTTCGTCGTCCAAGGTGGTTCTCGGGCACTGCCTTCGTAAGGCATAAGTCCGCCCCTGCGAAACCCCTATCACAAAACCAAGCAAGTTCAAGGATTTGTTAGTGGTTTGGATTTGGTCTCCAAAAGTGGGTGAAACTCCCATGAGGCCCCAAGTTCAAACTTTGGGGAGAAAGTTAATCCCCATGTAGCCATGGAGGTTCACTTGCGATGAGTCCGAGCTATCTAAAAAGGGTAGTCGCCTTGGGATTAGTTGGCTCGCAATACCGTGTCGGAACCTAGGTAAAAATATATACATTAAACATACTGTGTCTAAATTGATCAATAGTGTTTTCATAATGTTATATTTGAAGAGGTGTGAATAAACTACTAAAAAACTACAGGTTTCGATCTACTCCCATCGTTAGAAAAGATATTAATTTTTCATATATATAAGTGGTTGTCGACTTTATGATGGTTATCAATTAAGTATTATGTTAAAAAAGATCTACACAGGATGTTCATGAGGAATCGAGTCGTAACTATGGCTGTTGCTATGAAGTTAAAGGTAATCATAGATTCTTTCTCTTATTTAGTTCCGAGCAGGGGCGGAGCCATGTAGAAACATAAGGGGGACATGCCCCCAACAAAGATTTTGTAGACCTACTCTACTAGTATAAAAAATTTCAAGATTGAAGAAAAAATCTCCATTGCTCTCAACCCAAAAAATACAGTGCCCCCCAATCTTCACGGAGCGTTGGATGACAACAATTTAGTCATTTAATTAAAAAGTAAATAACACTAATAGGAAGATGATATTTGAATCTATGGCTTTATTGGTTTGTTTATATCTCTCTCGTTATGGTGTGAGAATAGTGAGGAAGAGATGATGGTTTGGTGATGAAAAGTAAATAAAGAAGTAAATAATTCACAACCACTGGATTTTATCGATCTAAACACTTCCCATTTGTATTTTTTACTATACTATAATAATACAGTATATGATAGCTTTTAGTACCTACTATCCTAAGTTATGACCCATATATACACATTTATTAATTTATATAGTAAATAGTGAACTTTTTAGATTTGTTTTGACTATTAAGTGGGGATGCGTGAAAAAAAACTATACACATTTATATAGTGACAGTGAACTTTAAGATTTGTTTTGACTATTAAGTGCGGATGTGTGAGAATTTTATTTTGATGTTTCTGTTAACGTCGATGCCACCGTGTTAGTTTGCTAGCTATTTAAAGTTCATTTTAATTTTTGTTGTTATTGTAAGGGTGCGTTTGGTATCCTCATATGGGAATGAGGGAATCATAGTGGTAATGATTTTAAGTGTTTGGTTAACATGAGGGGCCCACATCACATGGGAATGAAACATGGATATTATCCATACTCCATAGGTGTCAAAGAGGGGAGGAATGACTCTATCATAGGCGAGAGGCACATCACTACTATCAAACTCATACCCATTGTGATTCACGGGAGCATACCAAACGCACCCTAAGGTTTCTATATAACAAAAAAGAATAGCTCTAAACACTTCTATTTGAGTTTAAATGCCTTTAACCCGACCTAACTTGTTACGAGGTATGATAAAAGACCGATACTTCAACAAGTTTCATCAACACGTTGTATTGCTTTTCGCCCCCCATAGGTGAATTTCTTGGCTCCGCCACATATATTCAAATAAGGTGTTATGGGCTTCACACTTGGAACAATGTTAACTTGAGATACATATTAGTCAAAAAATCAATTTTGAATACCAATGTTTGGATAATTTTATACTTAATAACATGCAAACATAAGATACAAGATTCTTTAGTTAAATAATATTAAACTAATATCGTAATGAACATGCACGTGCTGCGGGAAGGGTTGCAGGATGGGTTGCAAATATTGATCCCATTGAATCAATAACTAAAAGGTGCATTAGTGTTGTTGTGAACCCAGATGTTGAAGAGCCGGGAGTTCCATATAAAAGAGGAGCACCGGCGTGTGCGTGCTTTATGCAAGTATATACGAATCTACTTTTTCTTTGCAAATTATTATTTACTATCTTATATTAGTCCCAGAATATTTTTCTTATTGATTAGTCGAATTGTCACGTTTTTTTTAAATAAAAGCGTTGTATTCCTTTTTATTACTCGTGGGAAGGTGCCGAATGCCCCAACTCTATGAACATATAAATCTCCTATAAAAACCTTAAAGTCTATTAAGTTTTCTATTATCTACAAGCCGCAATTCACGCAATAAATACAACGAGAAAAACCAACTAGAGACGACAAATCTAGTACTTATAAGAGTTAAGCACGTTTCCTTATTATAACGCGAGGCAATCAATTAAACAAGAGATGACAAATCAATAATCAATAACTAGGTTTCATTATATCTAAGCAAACACTAATAAATCTAGCCTAACATGTTAAAGTGAAGAGAAGAAAAGTGTACAATCAAACAACAAATAGACATATTGAATGATTAAGAATGAATTACTTATCTTTAATGAAACATGGGTAAAAAGGCTGTTAAAACCTTTACAAAGTAGCAGAAATTCGGCTCTCTAAAGTTATCCTTAAAGATGTTACAATGAATGAAAAAGGTACGAAAAACATATATTGATTTACATATGTGACGGTGTCACTTGCAATCTGTAACGCCGTCAGCCCGCCGTCATTAGGGTTTCGTCTTATACAAGTCGTCGTTGTGACATCGTCCCGTTTGATCTCTGACGCCGTCAGGTGGGTCTTGATATCGTCATCTTATAAAACTTCTGAGCCGTCACTTGTTAAGTTTGCTCTGAATTTTGGTCTTCAAATACACCTGACGCCGTCAGGTTATAAGCTCTTTCAAAAGTTCTGAGGCGTCGCTTGTTAAATTTGCACTAGGTCTTCGTCTTCAAATGCAAGTGGCGGCGTCACCTAGTAAAGTGTGACGCCGTCAGACCTCCTTTTCTGACAGATTTTGCGACTTTATCGTTTTCTTCACTTTTTCGTCGTTTTTAGCCCAAAGCATGCCGGTTTTTAGATTTTTCGTCCCAAGTATCTAAAATGCAAAAAGAAACGATTTAAGATAATATTTGATCATATTTATATGAATTTTGTGGCTAAATGACCTCTTAAAAAGGTATCAAATAAATCCTTATCAAGAACCATATTTAGAAATAATTTCATAGCCATATGTATTAAGAACTTCTTCAAAGAGTGGTAGGTTCGATAAAACCTTTGACCACTCCTCTCAGTGTGTAACCACCCATTGTTATGTGTATTTTGTGGGGAATTGAGGACTGTTTTATGTGTGTTTTGGCGAATTGAGGATAATCGGTTATATATAAGAAAAAAATTGGCGGGAGAAAGTTGCAATGAGGTAGGAAAGTTATCTCTATGAGATGTCGTAAGGAACAAACTGGCGGGAAAAAATCTCGCCCAGTTATTCACTATTATTTAAAGGTATGTGGGAAGTCAAATTTGACCAAAAAATAGTCCGACGACATGTCGTCGTGACATATACATGACACGTGATTAACAAACGTGGTTAGTGCTAATCTAACAATAATCTCGACTATCATTTTTGTGTATTTTGTTACCGATGACATGTCGTCGGGAACAATAAGGCAGGAAACAATACTATCAAAAAATCGGGTTGAATATTGAAAGTCAAATTTGACTAACAGTTTACCGACGACGTGTTGTCGGTATTTTGTGGGTTGAAAAATTCAACGCTTTAGATTCTCGGTCAAGCGATTTTTTTTCGTTTAGTGTTTATTGCCGACGGCATTATGTCGTCGAGATTTTTCTTGTCGCCCATTCTCTTTTTTTAAAGTACGCTTGATAGTTGGTACTAGGTTCTCGATTTAATGATATTTTCGATCTACGCAAGGGGTCGCTTGATAGTTGGTACTAGGTTCTCGATTTTAATGATATTTTTTGTCTACGCCATTAACGTGGTTGTTGGTACTAGGTTCTCGATTTTAATGATATTTGTTCTAGATGGGCCGGACTTAATATTGATCCATTTATATTACCAGGAATGTCATTTTCTGTTTCACATAAGTCAAATCATAACAACATTGGACGGTTGCTCCAGTGGTAGGGGGTTTGTTTGTAAAGCTGGAGACCCGAGTTTTAATGTTAGACCCACAAGGACGACCGGTGTAAATTTTTTAAAGCCACAGGGACAATTTATGTAAATAACTCTTGATTAGTTTAATTTTAGAGACACAAGGATGACTGGTGTAAATTTTTAGAGCTACAAGGACCTTTTATGTAATTGACTCAAGAACGACTGGTGTAGTTTTTTAGAGACACAAGTACGAATTATGTAAATAACTCTTAATTAGTTAATGTCACGTCTGAATGATGCCTACAATATGAAGTTTAAGAAAGTATTTGAATTTTATAGGAAAATTAAAAGATAGTAGCATACTAAGAAGGGAAGGAGTAATAACGCGATTCAGACGTTATAGCCTATGTGGCACGTTGCTAACGGCATTGCTGCGTTATCCCCACTCCCTTGTTGCTTGTGTTGCTGATGCGTTTCCAATTACGTTACCATTGTAACGCGTGTTAGTAACTTGAAAGCTATAAAAAATAATCACACCGCCCCCTCCAACAATAACAACGGCTATATTTGAATTCAAAAAAAGGAAAAAAAAAAAAAAAAAAAAACTGCCGTTCCAACGGCTAGAAAATTTAAAGTTTTGCAATTTTATTTTTATTTTTATTTTTTTTAAACCTTATAAATAGATTGGGTATTCTAACCCTTTTAGAAACACAAAATAAAACCATCTTATATAAAAAAAAAAATTCTTTCGCAATCGATCAACATCCAACTTATGCCGCACATGTAAACCTTTCCGATATCGAAGATGAAGCCGATGCTTTAGCAATTATTGCCGCCTATGAGTACCAACAAATACAAGAAGAAGAAGCCGAATCATCTTTCCGGTTAACCCGTAACCCAATTCACCGTGAGCGTGAGGTTGCAGAAGAGCATTTGAAGGCCGACTATTTTAATATACATTGTAAGTATCCATATAGAGACTTTCGTCATAGATTTCGTATGAGCCGGAAACTATTTCTAGAAATAGTTTCCGGTATTGAATCATATACTGCCGATCCTCTTCGTGCTCATTTTGCATACTTTAGCTAAGAACCCGATTGTACAGGTCGAATGGGTATTAGTGTTCTCATGAAATGCACTATGGCCATTCGCCAATTGGCATACGGTAACTCACCGGATGCGTTCGATGAGTATTTGCAAATGAGTGCACGTACAGGACGTGAATGTCTGAATAATTTCAATATGTGCATTATTGATTTGTTTAAACCTGAGTTTTTAAGAAAACCAACTATGCATGACATTCAAAACCTATATGCAAAACATGAAAAGGAACATGGTTTTTCGGGAATGCTTGGTAGCATCGACTGTATGCATTGGCAATGGAAAAATTATCCGGTGTCATGGCAAGGCCAATATGTTAGTGGTCATAAAAAATTCCCCACTATATTGCTTGAAGCTGTTGCGTCGCATGATTTGTGGATTTGGCATGCTTTTTTTGGTATAGCGGGAGCGAATAATGACATCAATGTTTTAGATAATTCGCCATTGTTCGATGACCTGCTTAAAGATGAAGCCCCTGTAGCTCTGTTTGAGGTAAATGGAGTTGTGTTTGATAAGGGTTATTACTTAGCCGATGGAATTTACCCACAATGGGCTACTTTCGTCAAATCGTTCACAACAGCTTCAAACGAGAAACACAGTTTCTTTAAAAGCGACAAGAAAGGATGTTGAACGTGCTTTCGGTGTTCTCCAAGAACGATGGGGAATAATACAACAACCAACACGAGCTTACGAGGTTTCCAAGATACGTAGAATCATGTGTTCTTGCATCATATTGCATAACATGATTTTAAAAGACCAAAAGTTTGCTCTAAGTGACTACAGAGCATTGTTTAGGAATCCGGCTAGACACATGCAAGACAGATGGATTGACAGATGCGATGTGCGTCGTCGAAGGAATAAGGAATTACGTGACAAAGATGTTCATCTTAATCTCCAACAGTATCTTATGGAGCATATTTGGCGTGAACGTGAGGAGTTTATGGAAGTAGATGACGAATAATGTTGGTTATTTACTTATCGTATTTTTCATTTCGTATTTTATTTCGTAATTTCTTTTATGTCGTTTTGTTTAATGTAATGTTTTTTATTGGGATAATTACCAAAATAGATCATTGACATTTTGACTAGTCACTTTGTAGACTTTCAAATTTCACTTTCCAAAATTAGATCATGGCAACTTAAAAAATGGGCAAATCAATTATAAACGCGACACGTGTCCTTAAAAGATTCTAGATTCTGTACTATACATTCCAAAAGATTCTAGATTCTGTACTTTATTAATAAAATATTCGACACGTGTCGCACATATATGAAGGTTGCTCAGTCGCCAAGTTGCCCTGATCCACCAAAGGAAAGTGATTTAAAAACATCTATTCAAGGAATGTGCTTTGGGCGACTGATCTATTTTGGTAATTTTCCCTTTTTTATTTCGTATTGTAATTTTTAATTTTATAAATGAAGTGTTTGAATGTTTAATGAATGAAATTGTTGAGGGTAGAATTTGTAAATTGTTATTTTAAAAAAAGGTGGGTCCCTGAAAGTGGTGTTATTGGGTGTTATGATTTTCTGGTATTTTTGGTGTTATGTTATTTGGTGTTAAAGTGATGTGGCGCTGACGTGGCAGTGGTGTTGGTGTTATTTCGTGTTACCACTCCCTGCTCTCTAAAGGAAAATGTGGCAACTTGAATGTATTTTCAGACCATTAGTACTATCCTTGCTTGTAAAGTTTTTAGTATTTCCCTTTATTTAACAAGTTGTTAAAGGAAAATAAAATAAAAATATGAATGCATTATATTAACAAGAAAACTGCATTCTAACATTTTTAACTTGAATCTATTACTATATTAACACCTAAGCTGTTTGTAGTAGTGCTAGAGTTACATGTACGTATAACAGTATAAGGTAATGTCATTTACTAATCACAAAAAGAGTGAAGCCCGTTTGGAGAAGAAGCGTGAAGGAGGGTTCTGGTTACGGAAATGGGATTCAGTAGACGTGACCAATGTTTTTCTGTTAATGGGAGTGCATATCTTGGCTATTTGTGCACCTTTCATGTTTAATTGGGGTGCAATCTGGGTGGCTCTTGTGATGACTGTCATAACAGGACTTGGTGTGACAATAGGTTATCATAGACTTCTCACCCACAAGAGTTTCAAGACCCCAAAATGGCTCGAGTACATCATAGTCTATTGTGGTCTCCACGCTGGCGAGGTATTGTTTTTATACATGCCATATACATGCCCAATTCAATCTATCGATTCTTTTGTTTGTGTATTTTCATTCTTGAAATTTTATGTGCGTGCAGGGAGAACCAATATTCTGGGTAAGCGTACACAAGTACCATCACATGTATGTTGAAACAGAAAAGGATCCCCATTCCCCTAAAGAAGGTTTCTGGTTCAGTCATATCGGATGGTTGTTTGACAATGAATACATTGCTGCAAAGGTACCAACGTTTATGACCTAAACTATTATGCACATAGTTACCTTTGTATGTTTACCAACAGTATATAATATTACTAGTTTTTATATGTAATTGATCAACTGAATTAGGCTGGAGAATCAACAAGTGGGGAATACTCAAATGTCCCCGAGCTAAAGGCACAATGGTTCTATAGGTTTCTTCATCGTACATACATTTGGCATAAGGTTTCACTTGCAATCCTAATATATATCCTCGGAGGATTTCCGTATTTAGCTTGGGTCATGGTAAATAATCAATTAACTTTCATATATATACAGATAATACATAGATCCCTATTTGCTTAACTTTTCACTCCAGATTTTGACTTTGTTATAGGAGTCTATTTTTGAAATTTTATGAAATAAATTCATACAGGGGATGCAAGAGGTGATGATTAACCACTTCACTTATTTCGTAAACTCTGTGTGCCATACATGGGGTGAGAGGCCATGGAACACCTCAGATACTTCCACAAATAACTGGTATGTAGGTTAGCTCTTTAAACACAAGATAACTTAGCTAGATCATTAATATATGGTAATCACAAATTATAATAGGTGGATCGCTATTTTTACTTTTGGAGAGGGATGGCATAACAATCACCATGCGTTTCCAAAATCGGCTAGGCATGGACTGGAATGGTGGCAATTCGATTTGACATGGGAGATAATAAAGTTTCTAGAGACTATTGGATTAGCAACAGATATCAAGTTACCAACCGAGATCGATAAAGAGAGATTGAAGGTGCGTTTGGACAACACCAAACAAACAAAGTGTAAGTAAAAACCCTTCAGGGACTCTGAATGAACATATATATATGTAAGTGTATGTTTGTATGTACACAGTACGCACATGTGTGTGGTTGCCTAGACTAATGATAGTCATGGTTGTTCCTATTACTATTAAGTCATGTATGTCTGTAACACCTTCGTCTTATGAGTATGGAATAAACCTAGCTAATTATATAGTGTTTGGAGTATGGAAGGACCCTGTCTTACTGTCTATATGTTATATTCTTTAGATGTGTTTAAATTGTGTATTGTGCGAGTCCTTTTGGTATAACACATAAGAAGATAGTGCGATTTTAAGGATTGCAGCCGAAAATTATAGGTTCTCTTAAATATTTTTCTGCATATAGTAAGCCTTTAATCTCTTCTGTGATCGATTATCAGATCTCATATATTTTCTCTCTTTTGGTTCGTCCAACGAAAAAAAAAAAAAAAAAAAAAGCTCATAGACTTTTACTTAAGTAAACACTACTACAAAAAAGGACATAAAGCCCAGTTGAAAATGATCATAAATCCTGTTTTTACACACGGGCTGTAAGTTTATACCTGTAATCACCATAAAAAAGGATTAGTTAGCTACATTGAATATCTTCCTCAAGAGTTTATAGCTTCAGTATTAAATAAGTTTTTAGAAGCCAATCAATATACGTACAACAAACCAATTGACTCAGCCAGTCATTTGAAAATTTCGGCACTATACTTGGGGATGAATGTTCATAGATATGGTTATGTATTTTGTTCAGTTGATATTGAAACAATTAGGAAAAGACCACTAACATCTAACTCACTAAAAGAGAAGAAAGAGAAAGAGCAACCAATAAAAGTGTTATGAACTCGTCATTGAAAAGTAAAAATGACACGAACCAAATCGAGCAACAAAAACTCTAGAGAGAAGCCCGAAATCATAACCATTTGGTATCCTAAGTAGTAAGTTAGATTAATACTAAAGATCAATAGAATCATACAAACACCTACAAAAAACCAGCATACTACTCCTAACTGAAAGTTCATTTCAATCGTGGCTTGGCAACATGAGGCCACTTTCTTCTCATGCAATACCGGATGAAAATTAGCATCTTTCTTCATCCTGTCACCCTTTCATTACATAACTTACAATTTGATGACAAAATAATTAAATACCAGAAAAATGTGGATAGAACTAGTCCTTACAATTTCTCCAGTTTACTTAATATCTCTAATAAGTCAAATACCAAAAGTCCAACCCGACACTAACTGTTTCGGCCCGTAGGAAATAACAATTGAACCATAACCTGTTTTGACACATTTACATTTGAAGTAGATGGACAAAAAAGTAGAATTAAAAAGGAAACAGAAACTACTCATTTTCATGTCAACCAACCCATCTATATGTCTTCGACCCGCACCAAAATTACTCATTTTGACCCAAACAAGTTTCGAGCAGCCTCGTTCAAAACTATTAAACAGACATTCCTGAATCTGCATACGTGTAACAGTAACCCCAGCATCAACCCAAAGAAAAAACAGTCTTATCATTCTTAGTTTCTTACCCTCCCCATTTTCACCAGCATTATTTATGCATTTTATCGGAAACACGTCTTTCACTTGAAAGCACATACTTTTGAGAATAGCCCGGGCTATATGAAACTTGTAATTCTAAACAATACAGCGCGCAGAATCATCACGTCACCATATGACAAAAGAGTATTAGAAGAAACTCAATTTCACAAGAATATTTTGTAACACCTAATGTCCATAAGCCATAGAACAGCTGCACCAGCAATAGAAATTGAAACCTCTAAAGCATATTTAGTGGATGCATTTTTCCTAAGCATGAAAGCAAAGTGGTCAACAATAAGCCATAGTTTGAATTTATCACCTCTTTACTGGTGTCAACTAGTTTCAAAGCAGCAGTTCCATAAGAACTTTTAGCCTCACCTTTTCTTACACGATTGACCCAACGTTTCTGCGTATTGGTTACCTTAACATCCCAAATCAGGAACCCGGAAAATCAACATAATGGATGTTGTTTTTATTCTTAAGCAAATGGAAATTAATGAAATGGTTTCCCTTAATTGCTACCGTATCTCACAGACTTACAGGTAAACAGAATACATCATTCCAAGAAGTAATTCTAAAACTATTAACTTTTTTGAAATGCATTTATGGTTTTATGATGTGTTATTGAATCAGGTGAAATACATTTACTATCTAAAGATAGACAAAATGGACTTAACATGTAACATTACAACAGAAATGATGAATGAGGAATATAATAAGGTTAAAAAAAGTGAATCACAGCCAAAAATCAAAACAGTAGAATCTAATAGTATGTAAAAGTAAAATACGATGCTAAGAAGGCGGTTTCAAATATGGATCGAGTACTGGAATTTGAATCTGCCTCAAGGGAGGTGCATGTATTTCTTAGCCTATTTCCCCTCAACAATACAATTAATGATCCACTAATTAGTCGACTTGATCCTGCAGGGGTGTATTCAGGGCGACATGGTCTTGTGTAATGCAGTCTAGTGGTCGTTTCCCTCGGCCTGAAAAGTTATCTCACTCTAGTCGGCTTGATCCTGCAGGGTCTAGCTTGAAATACAGTCGGCTTGATTCAGGAGCCAATTATTTGGTTAGACATGGTCTAGCTTGAAATACAGTCTAGTGGTCATTTATCTCATCTGAAAAGTTATCTCACTCTAACTAAACAAAACTTAGGACCATTGAATGTAGTGCAGAAAAGTGAAATCTTAGTTGGCTTCGATATCAGGGTTCACTCAAGTACTGCTCCACATTCATTTGATTGGTAGATGGGTGAGGTTTGTTAGCCCGTGTTAGTGTTAACTACTTTTAGTTGTTGTGCTCTGAAGGTGATATGTTTTAGAAGATGTGTTTCAGGTCGTTTGGTGTTTAGTTTTCGTCGCACATAATCAAATGTCTCAGTTGTACATATTTATTAGTGTTACATTCCATGCAAATTGAATGTAAGTTGGAAGGTTAAACAAACATTAACCTTACTTGTGGATCTTGAAGTGATCTCTTTCGCTCGGCCCATCACTTGAGTAAAACATGTTGTGATACTAGCTAGATTAATTGGGACTATGATGTTGTTGGAAGTGTTTTTAAGATCATAGTATTTAAGTTTTACTTAGAACAATTATTGTATTTAGTATTATAGAAACATAGTACTTTCTGTTATTTGTTTCTGTATTCGAAGTGCTGTTTGGCAAACACCAACAGACACCACAGAACCAACGTGTCTGTACGTTTGGTTTCTGTTATGACAGTTAAGGGACGAAGGGTTGTGATGGTTCACTTGAACCATCATGTCTCTAGTCTTCAAAAGTCATGTCCATTCATACTTGTATATATATGTAAATCGACAGCAAAAGTAATAACAATTCCAGAATCATTTTAGTGCAAATTTTACTTTGTTACAACTTATATTTTTGTTACTTTACTCGCTGCAAATCTAAGTTTCATTTCTGTCAAAACCTTATAACCTTTCTGCCAAATATTCGAACCAAACTATGGTGAATTCAAACACCTTCTTGGAGGAATCATGGTCGAACCACAAACATGTGGGTGAACCTTCTAATACGTGGCATCAGAGCAAACTTGGGCGTCCTCTAAGAAACAAGATGCAGCAAACTTTTATCCATCGTCAATTGAAAAGGGAGAACGAGAAGAAGATAGGCAAGTGCATACGGCAAATCACTCATGATTGCAAGGACATGTTAAAGAAAAAACTAGAGGAGATCGATGCATACAATTCAACTCTTACACAAAACAAATACCGTAAACACAAGTGTTTCATTTGCAAGAAGAAGGGTCATATCTCTACAACTTGTCCAACGAAACATGAAGAAGAAAACAAGGCAGAAAATTCGACTCCAAATCCTCACCAATTCGACATCAATGGTACTCAAAAGATACAAAAGGCAACCACCGATTTGAAGTATCGTGAAGTCATCCATTTCCCAACAAATTCCATATTGAAAGGGACGGATCAAGGACATTGGGACAACATATGCAACCAAATAGATAAGCACTTATGCCCTAATCTTAATTTCTTTCGTAATATTAAAGAAGATTTTGTTGTTTCAAAGTTAAAAGATCAAATGAAATTTTTATTTACATATGGAATTGGTGAAGTTATTATTAAAGATGATGGTCAAGGTTTATTAATACCGGGTGTCTTATATGCTCCCGAAGTTACTCTTAACATACTTTCCACCGACCTACTTGAAAAACAAGGTTTTGAAATAGTCTATGAAGGAAATCGTTGTAGGCTAGTTTATATGTTTAATAACTTTGAAGAACATGTTTTTAATGAAGATAGTTTAAGGAAAAGGCATAATGATTTCTTAGAAACTTATTTTGAGTCATTAGCAAATTCGGAAGATGATGTGATTAAGATAAAAGGAAATATATATTCAACTAGAGTCACAACGTTTAATGAATTTGTAGCCTTCTTAAACTTGTTAAAATGTGATGATATAATTCGTCAAGAATGGGATTATTTTAGATATAAATTTGATAAAGTTGTCAAGTGGTTTTATAATCATTACTTAAACAAATCCCTTCCCGGTCCTATTCCTCCCACAATCAATGGAATACAAGTGCATCTACTTGATCTCTACAAACTAATAGAAGGACTTGGAGGATACTTAAGTGTTCATTTTGGTCAAGAATTCGGTACAATTGGTGAACTTATTGGCTTATCAAAGCAAGATGGTGATGAATTGAAGAAGTGCTACATCAAATATCTAGACATTTTCACATCCTACTACAAAACTGCTAGGGGCCCTAATTTTCCTACCAGAAGAGTAGAAGTGGACAAATTTAGTCCGTTGTCTCAACAAGAGGCGTTGGCACCCAAACAAACTATGGCAGAATTTAAAGGAAAAGAAAAGCTAGAGCACTTTGGAGTTATTTTAGAAGATGAAGAAGAGAAGAAGTCCTACACCAAACCGACTCTACCACATACTTGGCAAAACACAAAGGCTGGAAATTCGGTCAAGGAAGAAACTCATAGCAACTCAAGTGATGATTTCACAATCATCACTTGAAGATTCAAAGAAGGCTTCTACATATCTCAATCCTATGATCTTAGGAGGGAGAATGTTGGAAGTGTTTTTAAGATCATAGTATTTAAGTTTTACTTAGAACAATTATTGTATTTAGTATTATAGAAACATAGTACTTTCTGTTATTTGTTTCTGTATTCGAAGTGCTGTTTGGCAAACACCAACAGACACCACAGAACCAACGTGTCTGTACGTTTGGTTTCTGTTATGACAGTTAAGGGACGAAGGGTTGTGATGGTTCACTTGAACCATCATGTCTCTAGTCTTCAAAAGTCATGTCCATTCATACTTGTATATATATGTAAATCGACAGCAAAAGTAATAACAATTCCAGAATCATTTTAGTGCAAATTTTACTTTGTTACAACTTATATTTTTGTTACTTTACTCGCTGCAAATCTAAGTTTCATTTCTGTCAAAACCTTATAACCTTTCTGCCAAATATTCGAACCAAACTATGGTGAATTCAAACACCTTCTTGGAGGAATCATGGTCGAACCACAAACATGTGGGTGAACCTTCTAATACGTGGCATCAGAGCAAACTTGGGCGTCCTCTAAGAAACAAGATGCAGCAAACTTTTATCCATCGTCAATTGAAAAGGGAGAACGAGAAGAAGATAGGCAAGTGCATACGGCAAATCACTCATGATTGCAAGGACATGTTAAAGAAAAAACTAGAGGAGATCGATGCATACAATTCAACTCTTACACAAAACAAATACCGTAAACACAAGTGTTTCATTTGCAAGAAGAAGGGTCATATCTCTACAACTTGTCCAACGAAACATGAAGAAGAAAACAAGGCAGAAAATTCGACTCCAAATCCTCACCAATTCGACATCAATGGTACTCAAAAGATACAAAAGGCAACCACCGATTTGAAGTATCGTGAAGTCATCCATTTCCCAACAAATTCCATATTGAAAGGGACGGATCAAGGACATTGGGACAACATATGCAACCAAATAGATAAGCACTTATGCCCTAATCTTAATTTCTTTCGTAATATTAAAGAAGATTTTGTTGTTTCAAAGTTAAAAGATCAAATGAAATTTTTATTTACATATGGAATTGGTGAAGTTATTATTAAAGATGATGGTCAAGGTTTATTAATACCGGGTGTCTTATATGCTCCCGAAGTTACTCTTAACATACTTTCCACCGACCTACTTGAAAAACAAGGTTTTGAAATAGTCTATGAAGGAAATCGTTGTAGGCTAGTTTATATGTTTAATAACTTTGAAGAACATGTTTTTAATGAAGATAGTTTAAGGAAAAGGCATAATGATTTCTTAGAAACTTATTTTGAGTCATTAGCAAATTCGGAAGATGATGTGATTAAGATAAAAGGAAATATATATTCAACTAGAGTCACAACGTTTAATGAATTTGTAGCCTTCTTAAACTTGTTAAAATGTGATGATATAATTCGTCAAGAATGGGATTATTTTAGATATAAATTTGATAAAGTTGTCAAGTGGTTTTATAATCATTACTTAAACAAATCCCTTCCCGGTCCTATTCCTCCCACAATCAATGGAATACAAGTGCATCTACTTGATCTCTACAAACTAATAGAAGGACTTGGAGGATACTTAAGTGTTCATTTTGGTCAAGAATTCGGTACAATTGGTGAACTTATTGGCTTATCAAAGCAAGATGGTGATGAATTGAAGAAGTGCTACATCAAATATCTAGACATTTTCACATCCTACTACAAAACTGCTAGGGGCCCTAATTTTCCTACCAGAAGAGTAGAAGTGGACAAATTTAGTCCGTTGTCTCAACAAGAGGCGTTGGCACCCAAACAAACTATGGCAGAATTTAAAGGAAAAGAAAAGCTAGAGCACTTTGGAGTTATTTTAGAAGATGAAGAAGAGAAGAAGTCCTACACCAAACCGACTCTACCACATACTTGGCAAAACACAAAGGCTGGAAATTCGGTCAAGGAAGAAACTCATAGCAACTCAAGTGATGATTTCACAATCATCACTTGAAGATTCAAAGAAGGCTTCTACATATCTCAATCCTATGATCTTAGGAGGGAGAATGTTGGAAGTGTTTTTAAGATCATAGTATTTAAGTTTTACTTAGAACAATTATTGTATTTAGTATTATAGAAACATAGTACTTTCTGTTATTTGTTTCTGTATTCGAAGTGCTGTTTGGCAAACACCAACAGACACCACAGAACCAACGTGTCTGTACGTTTGGTTTCTGTTATGACAGTTAAGGGACGAAGGGTTGTGATGGTTCACTTGAACCATCATGTCTCTAGTCTTCAAAAGTCATGTCCATTCATACTTGTATATATATGTAAATCGACAGCAAAAGTAATAACAATTCCAGAATCATTTTAGTGCAAATTTTACTTTGTTACAACTTATATTTTTGTTACTTTACTCGCTGCAAATCTAAGTTTCATTTCTGTCAAAACCTTATAACCTTTCTGCCAAATATTCGAACCAAACTATGGTGAATTCAAACACCTTCTTGGAGGAATCATGGTCGAACCACAAACATGTGGGTGAACCTTCTAGTAGATGTTTTCCTAACCTATTGAGTCTATTTGATGCAATTATAACGATTAATCAATCCTTCGTACCGTCGTACGTAAGATATGCATTAAATATATACTATTTAATTTTTTGGACCACAATTTTAATAAGTGTAATATGAGTAATTTCTAAGGGATGTCCCCATTGGGCATGTTCAACGTGGAGGTTCTAGGTACGTATATCCCCAAAGCACATGCTTGGTCTGCTAATTAATTTCTAGGCTATTTAGAGATTTAGGATCAAAATGATGATTAAAACTCTTATTAAAGAGTCTATATATATGTGGGAAGTGTTTTTTCTTTTTGTAGAAATAGAGTAAGAGGTGTAAGACGATGTCAATCACAAAGAAAGGGAGTGATGCCGATTTGGAGAAGAAGTGCATGATAGGGTTTTGGTTCCGGAAATGGAATTCGCTAGACGTGGCCCACCTTTTCATTTTAACTGAAGCACATTTATTGGCTGCTTGTGCCCCTTTTGTGCCTAGTTGGGAAGCCTTCTGGTTTGGTTTGTTCTTGGGGTACTTATCAGGAACTGGTGTAACGCTCGGGTATCATAGATTACTTACCCACCGGAGTTTTAAGCTCCCTAAATGGCTGGAATACGTCTTAGTCTACTGTGCTTCCATTGCCAGTGAGGTATTTTGCTTATATATGCGTATATACATGCTCTCATCAATCCTTCAAATCTTAGGGTTTTGTTATTATTTTCGTATAATTAAACATATGTGTAGGGAGATCCAATATTCTGGGTGAGTGTGCATAAGTACCATCACAAGTATGTGGATACCGAAAAGGATCCCCATACCCCAAATGAAGGTTTTTGGTTCGGTCATATGGGATGGTTATTGGACAATGACTATCTTGCAGCAAAGGTAAGTTTATTAGTCGCATGTATATATATATGGTTAACATGCATGATGACATTGCATTTTATAGTATCGAATTGATCAAATAAATTAGGTTGGAGAATCAAGAAGCGGAGAATACTCAAATGTCCCAGAGCTAAAGGCGCAATGGTTCTATAGGTTTCTTCATGCTACATACTTTTGGCATCTAGCTGCACTTGCAATCCTATTGTATCTCCTTGGAGGCTTTCCCTACTTGGTTTGGGGAATGGTATATATAAATAAATTACATATACACATACATGCATAATTTGTCATTTCGGATTATAACAATTGTTATGGGAATTCCCGTTTTTTATAATAGTTGTTTCTTGACAATACAGGGGGTACGACCGGTGTTGACTCTTCACTTTTCCTTCCTCGTAAACACTGTGTCCCATAAATGGGGTGAGAGGCCATGGAACACCCCTGATACCTCCACAAATAACTGGTACGCTAATACTTGAAATGATTAAATGCATGCATATGTTCAATGTAGAAATAAGATTTAAGATAACTTAATTAGATCAATAATATCGTAACACGAACAGGTGGTTGGCGATGTTAACTGTGGGAGAAGGTTGGCATAACAATCACCATGCTTTTCCAAACTCAGCTCGACATGGAATAGAGTGGTGGCAATTCGATTTAGGATGGGAATTGATCAAGTTTCTAGAGATGGTTGGATTGGCAACAGATGTTAAGTATCCAACGGCTGGCGATAAAGAAAGACTGAAATTGCGGTTGGACAACAACACCAAACAAACAAAGTAAAAGTAAAATGAAAATTCTTGATGGATCTAGCTTGATCGTTAGAGTTGTTCTTATTATCAAGACATTGATAAGAAATAAGTGTACGTCTAACACCTTTAAATAAAAAATGGCTAATGACTTGTAAATGTACCTAAGTTAGACACTTTTTTTTTGTTCTATGTAGCAAATTTTTTTTTTTTTTTTTTTTTTTTTTTTTTTTTTTTTTAACAATCTTTTCAAATTTCGTCTATTGTGTGTATTTTGTGGGTGTATAACATATTAAACTTAGAGGAGAGTTATTTTACATAATAAACTTTTCTCACATAGTAAAGGACTAGAGATGGCAAAACGGGCAGGTCCGGGCACGGGCTAGAATAAGCACGAGCTAGAACGGACACGGGCTTAATAGGTGTGGGCCAAATGGGCACATGCTATACAAATATGCCAATTTCAAAAAAATAAAAATAAAAATAAAAATAAAAAAAAGAGGTGGCTAAATGCGCCAAAATCTTTTACAAAGTAGGCAAAATTAGCTCATTCTTTTTATTTTGAGCAAAAATTGCCACCTCTACAAGAGACTTATCCCACCCTTCATCTAAAGCATTTTAATATTTCACATATTTTTTATAATTTAAATATCTCTTAAACCGTTAATCGTTAAGCAAAAATAATTACATATTACGACGAGCATTTAGTTATATATCTATAGACGGGCACTTTGATATACTTTTGACAAAAAAAAATTTCGTTTTTTTCACGTTTTTTCATCATTTATTTATTTATTTATTTTGTTAAAACTTACATAAGAAATTAATGTGATTAAACACTAATTTGAATATTCTAATAATATCACATGCAAATGTAATATTAGTGTTAAATTACATATGATATGTAATATCATAATATCATATGTGATTTAACAATAATATCACATGCGATACTACATGCAAATTTCAGTAACGAAAAAGAAAACGTAAAAAAAAAATGAAAAATACAAAAAATATATCAAATTGCCTACCACAATTATTAACGGTTGTGTATCATCAAGTATTAATTGCTGTGGTGTGTACCACGTTGTGGTGTGTACCACGATGAGAAGAAAAAAAATGCCTGACATTAAAAGGTCATTAAATTTGGAAGTATTGGTTCTAGAATTCAAAATGCCATTTTGACTAAAATACCCTTATCAACCCTTAGAATTACCAAAATCTCTTCCCTATATATATACGGAGTATATGTATATACATGCACTGAGTTGTATAACATATATTATAGAAGAGCCCATAGTAGAGTTAGATGGGTAGGGCAATGCCATTCACAATTGACAAATGGAGTGACGTCTGTTTAGAGAAGAAGCTTAAAGGAGGTTTTTGGTTACGGAAATGGAATTCAGTAGATTTGACTTACCTTTTTTTGGTCATCGAAAGTCATGTCTTGGCTGTTTGCTCAATTTTCTTTTTCAGTTGGGGAGCTTTATGGGTAGCTCTTGTTCTAGGGGTGATAACAGGAATCGGTGTGACCCTAGGTTACCATAGACTTCTTACACACAGGAGTTTCAAGGTCGCAAAATGGCTCGAATACTTCTTAGTCTACTGTGGTTCCCTGGCTAGCCAGGTAATTTACTTGTACATGCATGTGTTTGTGAGCCAGTTCTTTTAATATATATGTCGGTTTGTGCTTTTATTTTCCTGAAATTAAGCGTATGCGTAGAGAGATCCAATATTTTGGGTGAGCGTACACAAGAACCATCACAAGTACGTTGATACACATAAGGACCCCCATACCCCAAAAGAAGGTATTTGGTTCAGTCATATGGGATGGTTTCTTTACAACGACTACATTGCTGCAAAGGTATGTATTGAACTATATGATAAAATAACGTATATATATAAACTTTATATGATCATGACACAATCTTTGATATTTCATGATCAAATGAACAAGGCTGGAGAATCAAGAAGTGGAAAATACTCTAATGTCCCAGAGCTAAAGGCTCAATGGTTCTACAGGTTTCTTCATAGTACACACGTTTGGCATCACGCTTTACTTGCAATTCTACTCTATCTCCTTGGAGGCTTTCCCTACTTGGCTTGGGGGATGGTATATATTTAATAGCCATATATTTCCAACCATATAAACATGCATGCATAACTTTCACTTCGTTACTTTTGTTTATAGAATAGGTTTTTTATAATTGTTTTTGAATGACTATATTCATATAGGGGATGCGAGAGGTGTTGATTAGCCATTTCACCCACTTTGTAAGCTCGGTGTGCCATACCTGGGGTGAGAGGCCATGGAACACCCCTGATACATCTACAAATAACTGGTGCATATCTACATTAGCTCTTGAAACACTTGAGTCCATGCACGTGTTCTACACATAAGTAAGATATAGTATTTAAGATAACTTAGCTCATATGCTAATTATAACAGGTGGGTAGCCATGTTAAGTTTTGGAGAGGGCTGGCATAACAATCATCATGCTTTTCCAAGATCGGCCCAACACGGAATGGAGTGGTGGCAATTTGATTTGACATGGGAGTTAATCAAGTTTCTAGAGATGGTTGGATTGGCAACAGATGTTAAGTTACCAACAGAAGCTGATAAAGAAAGATTGAAAATGCGTTTGGACAACACCAAATAAATGAAGTATAAGTAGTAAGAATAACCCTGCAGGGTTTTTAAATGAATATAGGTGTGTAAGTGTGTGTATTTACTTATGTATGCATCGTGTATATGTTGGAAAACTTTGGTCGAAAATTGCATTTTCACCAATTATAGTGTGAATGGGATGTCGATCTCAAATTGTGGCGGTGTCTGAAATGAAATGGTGTAAACTTTGAAAGTGTCAAAGTTGTAACATCATATTAATATTAATGGTCAGTTAATTACTGATTAATATTTTGATTAATGGCATGGTTTATGGTTGTTAATAATGTAATAACTATGACTATTACTCGAACATTAAATCAGTTTTTTTGGTAGTTAATTGCATATTAACTATGACCGGTTTTTGAATCACCTATATAATCTTGCTATATGTGATCATTGAAGAGGGAAGAGTAAGTAGTACCACACTAAGATAACACATACAAATGTTCGCTTTTGGGTTTTCTTTTTCCATGCGAATCACAAGTTTGTCCGATGAGAATTTCAGGCATAATGTCAAGTCCGGCAGTACAACTGCTTCGATTGTTGTACCCTGGGAAATAGACGCCGAATAGGTGGCGAATCTGTTTTAAGGGAAGCGTGTCAGACACGTGACTCAATCATGTTATTGCATTCGGTCACATCTCACAAATCTGGTTTGTTATTGCTTTTTGATTTATACATTTTCTTATTGTATTGTTTCTACCGTGATGACACATGACATGTTATACAACAAACTTAAAACAGATTCTTTCTCATGTGTTTAAATAACAGAAGAACGGTAGTATTTACCGAAGTACAAAATGTTTATAATTAAAACATATTCACACGTGATAAATTTTATGAGAGCATTTTTCGGTTTTTATCGAAACATTTTGCTTGAGTGTTCTTAAATCATGGTTATGCAATACAATTGATTTTGAAATTTGAAGTAAAAAAGGGTGTGGTTTTGACAACAACGAAATTCACTTATTATTTCGTGTGCAAAAGAGAATTCATTGGTCATATTAAATTACTTTTTGGGAATGTCAGAGTGGCTAAATTGTTTCTTATATGTTGAAGTTTTTAAAGCATGAATTTACTATAATACCATTAGTTATTCATTTATTATTTGTAGTCAATTTAAATGAGTAAACTTGTGAAATTGGCAAGAAATTTTCTTTCAATATAAATTTGTTATATTATAGTACATGTCCCTGGAATCCTCAGACCATTTCTCAAATTTTACATATATAAGCAAACTGTGATATTTTTTGGTTTTGCAATTTTTTCAGAACATTTTGAGTTTTTCTTACATCAGCAATGTTGGAAAGTTTAAACCATTTGATTCCTTATGAATTGAAATGCCAAGATTTTATTATTCAAATTAGTGTTTGATTACTTGGTGGATCGTAATGGAGTCATTTTAGTACCAACATCTTGTGTCCAAACAGCTCGTGTCCAACCTGTCGTTGTGCCAAATTTTGCGACCTTTTTTGAGCAAGATTTGACTCCCATGGGGGAGAATCATACGTTTATTATATGCAGAATTTTATAGTTCTTTTGTGCAGAATTTGAGGTTGGTTAGTGGCGACCTTAGTGATCGTTTTATGCAGAATTTTAATGTTACTTAGTTTGTGCAGAATTTTGCTCTATTTTGCGACGATTTTGGTGGTTGTTTTGGTACAAAATATGAGACCATATATAGGCAGAATTTGGTTGCTTAGTGCAAGATTCTGTGGCTATTATGTACTGAGTTTTTTGAGGTTGTTTGGTGCAACAACTCGTGTTTGTGCATATTTTTTGTGCCTAACATATGATATTTGAGGCTTCTCGGTGCATAATTTTAGATAAGTTGCTTAAGTGGTTTTATGCGTACTTTTGTGGCCACTTTATGCAGAATTCTAGGCTATTTGGATAAGCTATTTTTGAAGTTGTTTTATGCAGAATTTTATGTCGTTATGTGCATAGAATGATGTCTGGTTTTGCTGCTGAAATTTTGTGCAGTACAATGAACTTCAAAGGGCTGTTTGTTTGCTTAAATTTGTGCAGTAAAAGTGAATTTTAAAGGTGTGTTTGGCTGCTGAAATTCCTCCAGAAAAAAAGCTTTTGGTTGCTGATTTTTATGCAGGGAAAAACTCCTTTTGGTTGCTGATTTTTGCGCAGAAAATTGGCAGTTTGGTTGCTGATTTTTGCGCATAAAACCTAGTTTTAAAGGTGTGTTTGGCTGCTGAAATTTGTGCAGTCCAACGAACTTCAACGGGCTGTTTATTTGCTTATATTTTTGACTGGAAAAGTACTCGTTAAGGGGCTGTTTGGTTCCTAAAAAACAATTTATTGCATTCGTTGCATATAATACGAAGTATTTGCAAAATATGAACTTGTGCGGAGTTTGTTTCTGCCTAGTTTAAGGACAAATAGTTTCACCTTTCTGTGATAGATCGGATTGGCGCATAGTGTTAACTATCTTGTATGCTAGATTTCAAAATGACTTTGATCTCAAGGCTATGATTTCATAGGCGAACTTAGTGGGTTCAAACGCAAAAGAGTGGTGGACTGACACGGGTGCTACCCGTCATGTGTGTTTGCATATAAATAGTCTTGATGTTGTTTGGTACCTGTGAACCAAGTTATAATCTCGTTGTTACTTTGTGAAGAAAACGTGAAGGACCAAAAGTGTAGAAGTGAAACTCTACAACTGATTAGTTAGTTAAAGTAGTTATAAAGTTAGTTATATCCTGGAAATGGTCGAATGGTCACAATGCTTGGCACATACCTGTTCGAACCATCACATTGTATAGATGCATCGGTTTAGACAATACCGAATAGACATGACTCTTAGATGAAAGGTTACAACGATTCATTGCATCGTTTGGAAACCTATAAGTACTTGTGAACATGTATTAGTACAATTGTTAGACAAATAATATAAGTTATCTTTTGTTATTATCGTTTGCAAATTAGTATTTGACTCAACCACATCGATCCATATTTCATACACGACTGGGACAACATTTGGCATCAAGAGCCTTGTTGGAATATCTCGTTACAATCATCAAACTCACCCAGAAATCCAGAAACCATTGTATCGAGATACAGAAACCAGAAAACCCAAATAGAAACCCACGACTTGATTTTTTTTCAGAATAACGCAAACCTTTGATCCTTGTTAACATTAGAAAGGTTGCATAGATAACTTAGGGACACTAGAAAAACCGTATACACTTTTCTTCGTGTCGAAATTTGCAAACAAGAAGGATACCATTTCAGAAACTTGATACCTTGGTTTGTTGTGAATCGTACGCCACAGCAAAACCAGAAAAATTGAAGATTTTCTTGTTAATCTACAACAAGAAACGTACTTGTGTGTTCTCTACTACAACACAACAAGGGAGAAGTTTAGACGTCGAAAGATTGTGTACAAATTTTGGTACGCAAGATGAAGAAGAAGCGCAAAAAAAAAAAAAAAAAAAAAAAAAAAAAAAAAAAAAAAAACATTGCTTGGAACAAGAAAATAGAGATACCGGTATATACAAAGAAAAAGGCACGTTGGCAATACAAGAAGCAACAACAAGTTCGAAGAAAACAGAAGCGAATTGATCACTCACTTCACAAAAGAAAGAATACCGATTAGGTATTAGGAGTTGTTGATAAACGGTATGGACAAGAAAAGAAAAACGATAAGGAGTATTGTGGAAACAACGAAGCGAAAGAAGCAAGCAATAGCGGAACGACAAACAAATCATTTTGTTTAGACGTTGGTTTTGGTACAACAAGTACTAAAGAAAAAGAAGAAGAAAAGCAAACTTATTTGCTACGGTAATAATTTTTTACCGAGAGGAGACTTGGAACAAGAAAACAACGACAACCATTTTGGAATTGATCGTGGCCAGAAATCACTTCGAGTAGATTTTTTGGAGTTAGCCGAGACATAACAAGGGTCCGAGGCAAGTAGTAGGAACCAAGTCGAGAAGAAAAGGAACAACGTGAAAATTTGGTTAATCAATTCGACAACCAAATTTGGATTTGAAAGGAGACGAGGAAAGAGAAGTACGTGGTTGATATAATTCTTTGTATCGACACACAAGTGGGAACGCAAAACATACGAGGTCACGTTATCATTATTGGATTTCATTTATACGCTTATAGTATAGATACTCATTTTCATACTATTAGGAAATCCCGAGAACTATATATTGATCCCCGTATTACTGGATTCCCGGATAACTATTTCTGTTCCCCGTAGTAGTAAGGTTATACCATACTAGTTAGATTTCCCATACAAATTAAAGGTGAAGATCGTAAACACATCTAGAATGTCGGGTGGAGTTGACACTAATATCAATAACACTATAATAAAACCCATTACACCCCTTACACAATATCAATGCCCTAAACTCAAAACCACAAACTACACTGTTTGGGCTATACAAATTAAGGTTATATTAGAAGCACATGGATTATGGGAGACTATAGAACCCAAAGAAAACACCCAAGCAGATGATAAGAAGGATAAGGCAACTATTGCCCTCCTATATCAAGCGGTAACCGAGGATGTGATATTACAAGTAGCAAGTTGTAAAACTGCTAGAGAATTATGGGAATCATTGAAAAGGAGACACGTTGGAGAAGAAAGAGTGCAACAAGCACGATTACAATCACTTATGATAGGATTTAATGCCCTTCAAATGAAGGATGAAGAGACGGTGGATGCATTTACAAACAAACTAAATGGTTATGCCACGAAGGCAAAAGAATTAGGAAAAACATTGAATGAATCACTTTTAGTACGAAAACTATTAGACTCCACACCAGATAGGTTCATTCAGATAGTAGCATCCATAGAACAGACAAGTGATCTAGATGATATCACCCTAGATGAGATCACTGGAAAGTTAAAAGCATTCGAGGAAAAAATAAAATTCCGAAAGGGAGGACAAGCAGAAAGCCAGGATAACCTATTATTCGCACAAGGCGAACACTCTAGATATAAGAAACGTTTCAATAGGAATAGGGGTAGATCAAACTACACACAAGGAAACTGGCAGAATAAAGGAAACAGAAATAACTCGAATGGAGAAAACCCAGCTCACAATGACAAGAACAATAAGAATAGAAGTGAGTGGAAGAAGAAAGCAAAATGTTTCAATTGCGGGAAACATGGACATATTAAAAGAGAATGTAGAAGTAAACCAACAACTCAGGAACGGTCAAACCTTATCTATGAAGCGATGAATCATCACTGTTAATGACTACACATGAAGAAGTATTGTTAAATGAAGGACAAATACAACCCGGAAAGTATGCTACAACAGATGATAGCATATGGTATTTAGATAATGGTGCAAGTAACCATATGACGGGAGCGAAGAGTCATTTTAAAGATATAGACGAAAGTATCACTGGACGCGTTCGTTTTGGAGATGGATCGTATGTAGAGATAAAGGGAAGAGGTTCAATAATACTAGGATGTAGAAACAAGGAGCAGAAGATAATAACAGATGTTTACTACATACCAAACCTCAAGAGCAACATACTTAGTTAAGGACAACTTACTGAAATAGGTTGTAAGATCATAATGGACGGGAACAAGCCGACTTTGTATGATAAGAAGAAGAAGTTGTTGATGAAGGTAGAAAGGTCGAAAAATAGACTTTACAGTATTAGATTACAGATAGAAGCACCTATATGCCTCTTAGCAAATGTGGATAACCAAGCATGGTTATGGCACGCAAGATTAGGTCATCTGAACTTTGATGATATTAACAAGATGACAAGAAAGAGTCTAGTAGAAGGAATACCAAGAATAAACCATACTGGACAAGTATGTGATGCATGTTTACTAGGAAAACATAGCATTAGTTTATGGAGATCTCTGTGGTCCCATTAGTCCAACAACACAATCCGGAAAGAAACTCATCTTCTTACTAGTAGATGACTGTACACGTTATATGTGGGCTTATTTTCTAACAACTAAGGATCAAGCCTTCAACATATTTAAGGAATTTAGACAAAAGATTGAGATGGAGTTGAGATTGAAGTTAAGAATGCTAAGAAAAGATAGAGGTGGTGAATTTACATCAAATGAATTCACTAAGTACTGTAAAGAGAATGGAATAGCAAGACAGTTAACAGCACCATACTCACCGCAACAGAATGGAGTAGTTGAAAGAAAGAATAGGACGGTGTTATCAACTACCAGGAGTATGATGAAAGCGATGAAGTTACCCTTAACTTTTTGGGCGGAAGCAGTCAAGCATGCCATTTATATTCTAAATAGGGTACCTACACGAGCACTAGAAGATAAAACACCATATGAAGCACTCTACAAGAGAAAACCAAACCTACAAAACCTTAGAATATTCGGATGCACAGCTTATGCTAAGATAACCATACCTCACTTGAAGAAGTTAGATGATAGAAGCATACCGATGGTTTATTTAGGAGTAGAGGAAGGATCAAAAGCTTGTAGGCTATATGATCCAGTAAGAAAGAAGAAACATGTTAGTAGGGATGTAAAGTTTATGGAAACGAAGCCGTGAAATTGGGATAAGAATGGAGATGATACGGATACACAAGACACATTTTGGGCTAGTTTTGTGGTAGACGAAGTTGATAATGGAAATCCTACACTAATCAACATAGAAAACATTGATAACACGTATCATGAAGAAGATCCAATACCAGATCCAATACCTGATCCAGCATCACCAACTACACCACCAACATACTCTTACGAACCCAACTCAGAAAGTGAAAGAGAAGCTACTATTAGTTCATTAGAAAGCTCATCAGGAAGCTCAGAAAGATATGATCACAGACCAGTACGAGGTTTAAAGACTATCAATGAAATTTATCAACATGCACGAGAAGTAGAAACTCCAAGTTTATTTTTCATTGAAGAAGAACCCCGTAACTACATGGAAGCATCAAAAGATGAGAAATGGATTGAGGCCATGAAAATTGAATTAGATTCAATCAACAAAAATCACACATGGACTCTCACAGATTTACCAGAAAATCAGAAGGCAATAGGACTCAAATGGGTTTATAAAACCAAGAGAGATGCACACGGAAAGATCATTAGATATAAAGCCAGATTAGTAGCAAAAGGTTATGTACAAGAACAAGGAATAGACTTTGATGAAGTATTCGCACCAGTTGCTAGGATAGAGACAGTTCGGTTAATATTAGCACTAGCAGCATATCATGGATGGCAAGTACACCACTTAGATGTAAAATCAGCATTTTTACATGGAGAATTAAAGGAAGAAGTCTATGTTACACAACCTGAAGGTTTCATTCAGCAAGGAAACCAAGGAAAAGTATACAAGCTAACAAAAGCTTTGTATGGCTTAAGACAAGCACCAAGAGCTTGGAATGTGAAGCTTGATCAAACCTTGAAGTCATTAGACTTTAAGAAATGTAATCTAGAACAAGTAGTCTACACGAAAAGAAGCAAGAATTCAACACTTATCGTTGGAGTATATGTAGATGATTTAATAATCATGAGCACTCCAAAGAAGGAAATAGACTTGTTCAAATCCCAGATGGAAGATAAATTTGAAATGAGCGACTTAGGATTGCTAGCATATTACCTTGGGATAGAAGTTACACAAACAGGAGGAGAGATTACAATCAAGCAAACTGGATACATTAACAAGATCCTAAAAGAAACAAGTATAGCGGATAGCAATGATACGAAGATACCATTGGATCCCGGCACTAAGTTGGTCAAGGCGGAAGATGGAGAACCAGTTGACGCAACTTATTACCGAAGCTTAATTGGAAGCCTAAGATACTTATTACATACAAGACCGGATCTTAGTTACTCAGTCGGACTACTTAGCAGATTTATGCAAGACCCGAAGGATCATCACCTGAAGGCAGTGAAACAAGTAATCCGATATGTCAAAGGAACAAAAGAACATGGAATAATATACAAGAAGGAAGGCGGCTGTAAGATAACAGGTTACAGTGACAGTAGTTATGGAATCAATATCGATCAAGGGAAAGGAACTACTGGAGTCGTATTTTACTATGGAGAGTCACCTATTACCTGGTGTACTCAGAAGCAACCGACAGTGGCGCTATCATCATGTGAATCAGAATTCATGGTGGCTACTGCAGCAGCATGTCAAGCCTTATGGTTAAAACGTTTACTTAGTGAACTAACTGGAATTGAAGAAAAGAGGATAACGCTAAGAGTTGACAACGTATCAGCAATAGCACTCGTAAAGAACCCAGTATTTCATGGAAGGAGTAAACATATAGACATTCGCTATCATTTCATTCGGGAATGCGTAGAGAATGGTCATATAAATGTGGAACATGTTAGCGGAGAACTACAAAGAGCAGACATCTTAGCGAAAGCTTTACCAAGACTCAAGTTTACAACTATGAGACAAATGCTCGGAGTTCAAGACCTTGGACAAAGCAACAATCAAGATTAAGGAGGAGAATGTGAACCAAGTTATAATCTTGTTGTTACTTTGTGAAGAAAATGTAAAGGACCAAAAGTGTAGAAGTGAAACTCTACAACCGATTAGTTAGTTAAAGTAGTTATAAAGTTAGTTATATCCTGGAAATGGTCGAATGGTCACAATGCTTGGCACATACCTGTTCGAACCATCACATTGTATAGATCCATCGGTTTAGACAATACCGAATAGACATGACTCTTAGATGAAAGGTTACAACGATTCATTGCATCGTTTGGAAACCTATAAGTACTTGTGAACATGTATTAGTACAATTGTTAGACAAATAATATAAGTTATCTTTTGTTATTATCGTTTGCAAATTAGTATTTGACTCAACCACATCGATCCATATTTCATACACGACTGGGACAACAGTACCGGCTTAGTTCTATAACAATATTCAAGTCACTTGATTTTGTATCGAGTATTGAGAGAGTTTGGATGTTGCAAATATTTGGTAGCGAATATTGTTGCAAATAATCAAACCATTAGCTATTCTAAAAGAAATGAATAAAGTCAAGATTTTTTGCAACTCATGTTGCTAATGATCTAATGGTTTGTCATAGTGAAAGATATGCATGAATGTTAACGATAACCGTTAACACATAGTGAAATGACAAGAAAGCTCACACATATTGATAACGACAATTTATGTTGGTTTATGTAACTAACTTGAATGGTGCAATTGTCATTCAAAGTGAGCTATTGTCCATTATCTTACAACGGACATATTTTGATTTTGAGGAATGATTACATGTAATCATATGTGATTATATAATCACAAGTGAATATGGATGACGTGATTGTGAGAGTTACACAAGTACCTATTTTGAGATACACCTAAAACATGTGGTTTAAGGTAGTGACTAAATCTAATAAATAATTTTTCTTATAGAAGAATGTTAGTAGATGAAACAATGAATAATCAGAATGATGCATCTTCTGTTCATATGCTTGATTCCTTGATCTATAGCATGCTAGACACGGAATTTGTTAATTATGATATGGAAAATAATCAACGTCAAACATTCAAGGAGTGCATACACAAATATGAAACTTGTGTAGTGACAAATTACTAAGGTTATTCGTGTCATATTCTCAAAAGAGCACCTCTTAAACGAGATTGATGTTGAAAGGAAGAACCCTTTCTACAAGATTCTTGAGATAGGTTCAATGTGGGGGATTCCGACCCGGCTAGAGTTCAAATGACACCAATCAACATCTATTCAAAATAGAGACAGAGGTGTTACCCACTTGACATACTCATGAATTATTGGGACGGTTTTGTTTAGGGCAAAACATAACAACTATTTTGGGTGAGTGTGCACAAGTACCATCACAAGTATGTGGATACTGAAAAGGATCCCTATGCCCCAAATGAAGGTTTTTGGTTCGGTCATCTGGGATGGCCATTTGACAACTACTACTTGGCTGCAAAGGTAAGTTTAGTCGCATGTATATATGGCTAAGATGATGACATTGCAATTTATAGTAACGAATTGATCAAATAAATTAGGTTGGAGAATCAAGAAGGGGAGAATATGCAAATGTCCCAGAGCTAAAGGCGCAATGGTTATATAGGTTTCTTCATAGTACATACATTTGGCATCAAGCTGCACTTGCAATCCTATTGTATCTCTTTGGAGGTTGTCCCTACTTGGTTTGGGGAATGGTATATATAAATAAGTTACATTTACACATACATGCATATATAATTTGTCACTTCAGATTATAACATTTGTTATGGGAACTAGTTTATAGTTGATTCTTGATAATAAAGGGGGTACGACTGGTGTTGACTCTTCACTTTTCCCTCCTCGTAAACTCTGTGTCCCATAAATGGGGTGAGAGGCCATGGAACACCCCTGGTACACTAAAACTTGAAATGATTAAATGCATGCACGTGTTCAATATAGAAATAAGATTTAAGTTATAACTTAATTAGATCATTAATATATCATAGCACTAACAGGTGGTTGGCGATGTTAACTGTGGGAGAAGGTTGGCATAACAATCACCATGCTTTTCCAAACTCAGCTCGACATGGAATAGTGTGGTGGCAATTCGATTTAGGATGGGAATTGATTAAGTTTCTAGAGATGGTTGGATTGGCAACAGATGTTAAGTATCCAACGGTTGGCGATAAAGAAAGACTGAAATTGCGGTTGGACACCAACACCAAACAAACAAAGTAAAAGTAAAATGAAAACTCTTGATGGATCTAGCTTGATTGTTAGAGTTGTTCTTATTATCAAGACATTGATAAGAAATAAGTGTCTAACACCTTTAAATAAGAAAGGGATAATAACTTGTAAATGTATACAAGTTGACACTTTTTGTTGTTCTGTATAGCCAACTTTTTATTTTTCTTATTAAAACACAATCTTTTCAAATTTCGTCTATTTTGTGTATTTTGTGAGTGTATAACATATTAAACTTAGAGGAGAGTTAGTTTACATAATAACTTTTCTCACATACCAAGTGACTAGAGGTAGTAAAACGGGCGAGTCGGGTGGGTACGGGCTAGAAGGGGCACGGGCTAAATGGGCATGGGTCAAAAGGGCACATGTTATACAAATATGCTCATTTCAAAAAATAGATAGGGCTAAATGCGCCCAAATCTTTTACAAAGTAGTCAAAATTAGTCAATTCTTTTTATTTTTGGCACAAATTGCCACCTCTACAATGGCCTCATCCCCACCCTTCATCTAAAGAATTTTAATATTTCACATATTTTTTATAATTTAAATATCTCTTAAACCATTAATCGTTAAGCCAAAATAATTACACCATCACGACGAGCATTTAATTATCTTTCTATAGACGGGCACTTTGATATATTTTCAACAATATATATATATATATATATATATATATATATATATATATATATATATATATATATATATATATATATATATATATATATATATATATTTTGTTAAAACTTGCATAAGAAATTAAATGTGATTAAACACTAATTGAAATATTCTAATAATATCACATGCACATGTGATATTAGTGTTAAATCACATATGATATGTAATATCATAATATCATATGTGATTTAACAATAATATCACATGTAATTTAACACTAATATCACATGCGATATTATTATAATATTCAAATTAGTGTTTAATCAGATGTTAATTTTTCATGCAAATTTCAGTAAAGAAAAAGTAAACTTAAAAAAAATAACATGAAAAATAGGAAAAATATATCAAATTGCCTACCAAAATTATTAATGGTTGTGCATCATCAAGTATTAATTTTTGTGGTGTGTACCACGTTGTGGTGTGTACCACGATGAGAAGAAAAAAAATGCCTGACATTAATAGGTCATTAAATTCGGAAGTATTGGTTCTAGAATTCAAATTGCGGTTTTGACTAAAATACCTTTATCAACCCTTAGAATTACCAAAACCTCTTCCCTATATATATACGGAGTATATGTATATACATGCACTGAGTGGAATAACATATATTATAGAAGAGCCCATAGTAGAGTTAGATGGGTAGGGTAATGCCATTCACAATTGACAAATGGAGTGACGTCTGTTTAGAGAAGAAGCTTAAAGGAGGTTTTTGGTTACGGAAATGGAATTCGGTAGATTTGACTTACCTTTTTTTGGTCATCGAAAGTCATGTCTTGGCTGTTTGCTCAATTTTCTTTTTCTGTTGGGGAGCTTTATGGGTGGCTCTTGTTTTAGCAGCAATAACAGGAATCGGTGTGACCCTAGGTTACCATAGACTTCTTACACACAGGAGTTTCAAGGTCGCAAAATGGCTCGAATATTTCTTAGTATATTGTGGTTCCCTGGCTAGCCAGGTAATTTACTTGTACATGTGTTTGTGCGGCTAGTTTTTTTAATACATGGGTATGTGCTTTTATTTTTCTGAAATTAAGTGTACACGCAGAGAGATCCAATATTTTGGGTAAGTATACACAAGAACCATCACAAGTACGTTGATACAGATAAGGACCCCCATACCCCAAAAGAAGGTATTTGGTTCAGTCATATGGGATGGTTTCTTTACAACGACTACATTGCTGCAAAGGTATGTATTGACCTATATGATATAATAACGTGTGTGTGTGTGTGTGTGTGTATATATATATATATATATATATATATATATATAGTGTATCTTTATTTTCAGAACCCTGTTAAGTGCGGGAACTGCGAGAACTCCAATTTTGCATTACAAAACATGTATGTTTTCTATGTTTTCTTACATACACCTTAAAACACATACCTGCGTAACATACATGTTCATATAAAACCAATGAACATGCGTGTTTTCTTACATACACCTTAATATACATACCTGCGTAACATACATGTTCATATAAAACCCTGTTAAGTGCAACATGTCAATGCAAAATGGTTTTATAAAAACAGGTATGTGTATTAAGGTGTACGTAAGAAAACATACCTTTTCAAAAAAAATGTAAGAAAACATACATGTTTTATATGAACATGCATGTTTTCTAATGCAAAATTGGAGTTCTCGCAGTTACCGCACTTAATAAGGTTCTGAAAATAAAGCCCCTATATATATATATATATATATATATATATATATATATATATATATATATATATATATATATATATATATATATATATATATATATCACAATCTTTGATATTTCATGATCAAATGAACTAGGCTGGAGAATCAAGAAGTGGAAAATACTCTAATGTCCCAGAGCTAAAGGCTCAATGGTTCTATAGGTTTCTTCATAGTACGCACGTCTGGCATCATGCTTTACTTGCAATTCTACTCTATCTCCTTGGAGGCTTTCCCTACTTGGCTTGGGGGATGGTATATATTTAGTAGCCATGTATTTCCAACCATATAAGCATGCATAACTTTCACTTCGTTACTTTTGTTTACAAATAGGTTTATAATTGTTTTTGGATGACTAAATTCATATAGGGGATGCGAGAGGTGTTGATTAGCCATTTCACCTACTTTGTCAACTCTGTGTGCCATACATGGGGTGAGAGGCCATGGAACACCCCTGATACATCTACAAATAACTGGTACATATGCACATTAGCTCTTGAAACACTTGAGCCTATGCACGTGTTCGACATGTAACTAAGATATATTTAAGATAACTTAGATCATATGCTAATTATAACAGGTGGGTAGCCATGTTAAGTTTGGGAGAGGGCTGGCATAACAATCATCATGCTTTTCCAAGATCAGCCCAACACGGAATGGAGCGGTGGCAATTCGATTTAACATGGGAGTTAATCAAGTTTCTAGAGATGGTTGGATTGGCAACAGATGTTAAGTTACCAACAGAAGCTGATAAAGAAAGATTGAAATTGCGTTTGGACAACACTAAATAAATGAAGTATAAGTAGTAAGAATAACCCTGCATGCAGGGGCTTTAAATGAATATATGTGTGTAAGTGACTGTGTGTGTGTATTTATTTATGTATGCACATACACGTGTGCAGTTTTTTAAGCTAGCGTCAGCGATAGTCGTGGTTGTTCGTATTACTAATAAGTCATTCCTGCTATAAAGATGGAATTTACGCCATTTTGGAAGCTTTCTGTTATTCAATGTGTTTGGAGAAATTGGAAGAAAGCCTGTCTAAATGGGTTACTATGGTTTACTTGTGTTGTGTGAGTCGGCATAGGATGATATTGTGATATTTAGTATTGAAACGAAAGAATATATGTTGTTCAACAACAGGTTGCATATAGTTAACGTTTTACTTCTCTAAGGACTGATAACACTTTCAGATCTTTTACTTTTACTCTCTGTTTGCTCGCCTTCTGAACTGAAAAAATAAATAAATAAATAAAGCACCTGGATTTTTACTAAAGTAAAAAACGAATCGGCGCCATAATTTGTTTAAGTTAGATTATCTATGTTCACCATAAGAAAGGACTAGTTGGCTACACTGAATATCTTCTTCAAAATACCTTCAGTGTTAAATAAGTTTTTAAAAGCCAATCAATATACGTACAACAAACTAATTGACTTGACTCAACAGTCATTTGAAAATTTCGGTACTATTTGGGGATGAATGTTCTTAAAAATGGTTATGTATTTTCTTGAGTTGATATTGAAACAATTAGGAAAAAGCCACTAACATCTATTTCACTGAAGCACATTTATTGGCTGCTAGCGCCCCTTTTGTGCCTAGTTGGGAAGCACTCTGGTTTGCTTTGTTCTTTGTTGTCCCAAACTCTAGATCGATATAAGTTGCAAAGTGTTTATGAATAAGTAAATTTCTATTAAGTTTTTCTAACCATGTTTCGATACATATGAATGTATATTTATAGAGTATGAACCGGCACAACATGAACCGATGCATCCCTTCATAACCGAAATAACTAACAATCGGTTAACAAGTTTTTAAACTAACATATTTGGTCCTTCATGTTCTAACTATTACAAATAAAGCAATGATAAAAGATTACTCGGTCCACATTCTCCTCCTTAATCTTGATCGTTGCTTTTCTTTAAATCTTGAACTCCGAGCATCTGTCGCATTGTCGTGAACTTTAATCTTGGTAGAGCCTTTGTTAGTATATCTGCTCTTTGTAGTTCTCCGCTAACGTGTTCCACATTGATGTGCCCATTCTCTACGCATTCTCGAATAAAATGATAGCGAATGTCGATGTGTTTACTTCTTCCATGAAAAACTGGGTTCTTGACTAGTGCTATTGCTGAAACGTTATCTACCTTCAACGTTATCTTCTTTTCTTCACTTCCAATTAATTCACTAAGTAATATTTTTAACCATAAAGCTTGACATGCTGCTGCAGTAGCCGCCATGAATTCTGATTCACATGATGATAGCGCCACTGTCGGTTGCTTCTGAGTACGCCAGGTAATGTGTGACTCTCCAAAATAAAATACTATCCCAGTCGTTCTTTTTCCTTGATCAGTGTTGATTCCATAACTACTGTCGTTGTAACCTGTAATCTTGCAGCCGCCTTCTTTCTTGTAAATTATGCCATGCTCCTTTGTTCCTTTGATATATCGAATTACTTGCTTTACCGCCTTCAGGTGATGTTCCTTCGGGTCTTGCATCCATCTACTGAGTAGTCCGACTGATGAATAACTAAGATCTGGTCTTGTATGTAGTAAGTACCTGAGACTTCCAATTAAGCTTCTGTATTAAGTTGCGTCAACTGAGTTTCCATCTTCCGCCTTGACCAACTTAGTACCGGGATCCATTGGTATCTTCGTATCATTACTATCCATCATACTTGTTTCCTTCAAGATCTTGTTAATATAACCTGTTTGCTTGATTGTAATCTCTCATCCTGTCTGTGTAACTTCTATCCCAAGGTAATAAGCTAACAATCCTAAGTCGCTCATTTCAAACTTCTCTTCCATCTGGGATTTAAATAATTCTAATTCTTTCTTTGGAGTGCCCGTGATTATCAAATCATCTACTAAACTCCAACTATAATCGTAGAATTCTTGTTTCTCCTTGTATAAACTGCATGTTCGAGATTACATTTCTTAAAATCTAATGACTTTAAAGTTTGATCAAGCTGCACATTCCAAGCTCTCGGTGCTTGTCTTAAGCCATATAAAGCTTTAATAAGCTTATATACTTTTCCTGAATTTCCTGGTTGTACAAATCCTTCAGGTTGTGTAACGTAGACTTCTTCCTTCAAATCTCCATGTAAAAATGCCGATTTTACATCTAAGTGATGAACTTGCCAACCATGATATGCTGCTAATGCTAATATTAACCGTACTGTTTCTATCCTAGCAACTGGGGCAAATACTTCATCGACGTCTATTCCTTGTTCTTGTACATATCCTTTTGCTACTAAGCGTGCCTTATATCGTTTGATCTTCCCTTGTGCATCTCGCTTGGTTTTAAAAACCCACTTGAGTCCAATTGCCTTTTGATTCTCTAGAAATTTAGTAAGAATCCATGTATTATTCTTATTTATTGAATCTAATTCAACTTCCATGGCCTCAATCCATTTCTTATCCGCTGATGCTTCCTTATAGTTACGAGGTTCCTCTTCTATGAAAAATAAGCTTGGTGCTTCAAGTTCATGTGCATTTTCATAAACTTCTGCTAGTCCTTTTAATGCTCGTACTGGTCTATGATCATATCTTTGATCTGAGCTCTCTAATGAGCTAGTAGTAGCCTCTTCATCCTCTTCTTCTGAGTTAGGTTCGTAAGTGTATGTTGGTGGTGTGATTGGTGTAACTGGATCTGGCATTTCATTCTGTTCTTGATACGTACTATCAATGTTATCATTAATATCTATGTTGACTGGTGTAACATTTTCATTGTCAACTCCTTCTCCCACAAAACTAACCCTAAATGTGTCTTGTGTACTCGTATCTACTTCATTTTTGTTCCAATCCCACGGTTTCATTTCCATAAACTTAACATCCCTACTAACATGTTTCTTCTTTGTCACTGGATCATACAACCTACATGCTTTTGATCCTTCCTCTACTCCTAAGTAAACCATTGGTATACTTCTGTCATCCAGCTTCTTTAAATGAGGTATCGTTATCTTTGCATAAGCTGTACATCCGAATATTCTTAGGTTTTCCAAGTTCGGTTTTTTATTGTAGAGTGCTTCATATGGAGTTTTATCTATCAGGGCTCTTGTAGGTACCCTATTGAGTATGTAAATAGCTTGTTTCACTGCTTCCGCCCAAAAAGTTAAAGGTAACTTCATGGCTTTCATCATACTCTTCGTAGTTGATAGCACTGTCCTATTCCTTCTCTCCACTACTCCATTCTGTTGTGGTGAGTATGGTGCTGTCAACTGTCATGCTATTCCATTATCCTTACAGTACTTGGTAAATTCATTTGATTTAAATTCACCTCCTCTATCTGTTTTTAGCATCCTCACTTTCATTCTCATTTCCATTTCTATCTTATTCTTAAATTCTTTGAATGTACTAAATGCTTGGTCTTTCGAAGTCAGAAAGTAAGCCCACATAAAACGTGTACAATCATCTACTAACAAGAATATAATTTTCTTACCTGAGTGTGTTGCTGGGCTAATAGGACTACAGAGGTCTCCATAAATTAAGTCCAACGGGTTCTTTGATCTGAATTTTGCTTGGTTTGGAAATGGTGTTCTACTATGTTTTCCTAATAAACATACATCACAAATTTGTCCTGCATGATTTATTCTAGGTATTCCATCCACTAGACCTTTACTAGTCATCTTGTTCATAACGTGAAAGTTCAGATGACCTAATCTAGCATGCCATAACCATTCTTGGTTATCTACATTTGCTAAGAGACATATAGGTGTGTCTATCTATAGTCTAATACTGTAAAGTCTATTCTTAGATCTTTCTACTTTCATCAACAATTTCTTGCTCTTATCATACAAAGTCAATTTATCTCCGTCCATTATGACCTTACAACCTATCTCCGTAAGTTGTCCTAGACTTAATATGTTGCTCTTAAGGTTTGGTATATAGTATACATCTGATACTACCTTATGCTCCTGGTTTTTACAACCTAACAATATAGAGCCTTTTCCCTTTATCTGTACATATGATCCATCTCCAAAACGTACTCGACCTGTTACGCTTTCATCTACATCCTTAAAATGACTCTTAACTCCTGTCATATGGTTACTTGCACTGTTATCTAAATACCATATGCTTGCATCCTTTGAAGCATATTTCCTCGGTTGAATTTGGCCTTCATTCAACAACACTTCCTCGTGTTTGGTTTCGTGCATAGTCATTAATAGTGATGGTTCATCATTTTCTAAGATAAGGTTCGATTGTTCCTGAGCTGTTGATTTTGATCTACATCTATTCTGAAAATGTCCAAGTTTATTGCACTAATAACATTTCACATTACTCAAATCCCTCCTACTTGAGTTCTTATTTGTACTTCCTTTATGATTTGAGTTGTTTTTGTTGTTATTATTACGCCAGTTTCTTTGTGAGTAGTTTGATCTACCTCCACGTTTGTTCAAATGCTTTCCTTTATCTGAGTGTTCACCATGTGTGAAAAGTAAGTTTTCCTGGCTTTCAACTTGACCTCCCTTCCGGAGTCTTATTCTTTCCTCAAACGCCTTGAGTTTTCCAGTGATCTCATCTAGGGTAATTTCGTTTAGATCACTCATCAGTTCTATGGATGCTACTATCTGAATGAATCTATCGGGTGTGGAGTCTAATAGTTTTCTAACTAAAAGTGATTCATCTAATGTCTTCCCTAGTTCTTTTGTCTTCGTGGCATAGCCGTTTAACTTATCTGCAAATGCATCCACCGTCTCATCTTCCTTCATCTGAAGTGAGTTAAATCCAATCATCAATGATTGTAATCGTGCTTGCTGCACCCTTTCTTCTCCAACGTGTCTTTTCCTCAATGATTCCCATAATTCCTTGGCCGTTTTACAACCCGCTACTTGTAAAATTACATCTTCTGTTAACGCTTGATATAACAAGGCCGTTGTTGCCTTGTCTTTCTTAACATCTAATTATGTGTTTCCTTAGGTTCTATCGTTTCCCATAAACCATGTGCTTCTAGATGTGTTTCCTTAGGTTCTATCGTTTCCCATAACCTTAATTTGAATAGCCCATACCGTGTAATTTGTGTTTTTCAACTTAGGGCATTGGTATTGTGCAATAGGTGTAATGGGTTTCACAGTGTTAGATGTGTTATTGTCGTTTGATGTGTCATCGCCAGCCATCTTAAAGGTATTTATTATCTTCACCTTTAGTGTGTATGGGAATTATTACTAGTATGGTATACTTCTAATATGGGATATATAGTTTCCGGGAATCCTAATAATACGGGATCAATAATAGTTTTCTGGGATTTCCTAATAGTATAAACTAACAATTATCTATACTATTCTAATATGAATTGAAATCCAAAGTTAAAGTTTGTTACTTGTGATCTCGTTATCAATATGAATACAAGGTTGTATTTGGTATTCCTTTGCCTCGTTAGTAAAAAACAATCACCAACGCTTGAAAAACTTTATCCCACTTCGTTCCTCTTTGTGTTTATCTTTGTCTCGTTGCCTTTTTCTTGTTCTTCCAATTCGACTCCCAACTTCCAAAATCTTTCGGATTTTTTTTGTGGTTTTGCTTTGAACCAAAAGCCCAATATTTCTTCTTCCTTTTGTTGTCGAATTGTTGTTTTTTTTTTTTTTTTTTTTTTTTTTTTGAATCACAAAACTCTCGGCTTCTTTTTTTGTTGTCGAATGTATTTCTTTTGTATTCAACACAAACACAACCAAAAATTCTTGTACCACACTACACGTTCTCTATCCTTTGTGTGTTATACTTTGATCTCGATATCTTTGAGATCAACGAAATTTCCTACACAAAAATTTATGTTACCACGTCTCGGTAACTACACCGAACCAGAAAACAAGTTGCTTCGCTTCTGAATTCATTCCAATCGAAACAAAAACAATCCTTTGTTTTGTTCCTCCTTCGTTGTTGTTGTTCTTGTGTTATATCAACACAAAACTCCACACACTTCTCTTTGAGTACTCGTTCTAATCTCCGTATACGCTTTCCTTCACAACAACGTCCCTTGCTTTGTGTACGTATTCAAACCGGTATTCCCACAAAGTCTCCAATTTTCTTCCTATCCTTCGTTGTTGCCAACAAAGTCCTCAACACCAATATCGTTTGATGTTGTACGCTTGCAACTTCTACGCAAAACAGATCGTGCACTATCTATTCTGCGCTTCTCCTTATTCACACTTGTTTGTTTCCTTGGAAGAATTAAGAAAACAAAACGTTCCTCGCTCAAGAGAAAAACAGCGGTTGTTCTTTTCTTTTCTCAGCGCGTATCAATGGCTTCTCGGTAATGGTTTTTTTTTTTTTTTTTGTGATGTAAACAGATTTTTGTTTTCGATGTTGTAAACCCTTGCTCTTGATGCCAATTGTTGTCCCAAACTCTAGATCGATATAAGTTGCAAAGTGTTTATGAATAAGTAAATTTCTATTAAGTTTTTCTAACCATGTTTCGATACATATGAATGTATATTTATAGAGTATGAACCGGCACAACATGAACCGATGCATCCCTTCATAACCGAAATAACTAACAATCGGTTAACAAGTTTCTAAACTAACATATTTGGTCCTTCATGTTCTAACTATTACAAATAAAGCAATGATAAAAGATTACTCGGTCCACAGGAAAGTGTGTCTTGCTGCACCCTTTGCTTTGTTCTTGACGTACTTAACAGGAATTTGTGTGACACTAGGTTATCATAGATTGCTTACCCACCGTAGTTTTAAGATCCCTAATTGGTTGGAATGCTTCTGATCAGTCTACGGTACGTGGTTCCCTGGCCCTCGAGGTATTGTGCTTATATGTGTACATGCATGCTCTCATCAATTCTTTCAGATCTTGGGTATCTGTTATTATATCCACGTTCAATATTATTGATCGTGATATGATCACCATATATTAGCCATATATACATGCAACTAGATTAAACTTACCTTTACAGCAACTTAATCGTTGTCAAATAACCATCCCAGATAACCGAACCAAAAACCTTCATTGAGTTTTTTAGCTGACCATTATTATATTTATAAAACAAAATTAACAAAACAAGTACTCTCAAAAGTATTTAAAATAATATGTTATTTTGAATCTTCTCATTTAATTAAACCATCCGTTTTGCATTGCAACCACGTTATGCCAACTTCAATATCAACATCATATCATAGTTTATGAATCTTGCTTGTTCCCACCAATTTTATACACCATAATTAAATGATATGTTCAAACAGTTTAATAAGCATAGATGTCTAGTTTAATAAACAGTTTGATACAAATAAAAATGATCTTTATACCAAAAACATTTTTTTTGTTCAAATGTTAATTAATTAGCAGCTGATAAAAATATCAAACTTGGAAGCCATACTCACAAAAATTAACAACCTGGTAAAAAAAAATCATATTGAAGCTTTATCAACAAAACCTATTAGAAGTTGGTACTAATAATGCATTGATATATTATGCCTTTAAAGCTGTGTTACAGTCTTACAGAAGTATAGTTCGGCAAAAGAGATGGCTTCTTCTTTTTTCTTTTCTTTTATGATGTTCTTATTTGTTTAATGAAACATCATTGATACTATACTTCCCATCATCTTCGAAAAGGTACAGAGAGCGATCAAACCTAATAGATTGGAGACTGGAATACAATGACATCAAGTCGACTATGGAGCAGCGGTGGACAATGACTGTTAGGGTAGTCGGTCACAAAAAGGGTTGAATTTCGATCATGTTAAGAAGTGCATGTCAATGGTGTAGCCATGCATGAGGAGGAAGATGATGTCTCCATGGTTTTTAAATTCCAGTTCTTTTAATTTGTTGAGTTTTTTAACTATGATGTTGATATTGATGTTACCGGTGTAAAAAATGTGGTTGCAATGCAAAACGCATGGTTTTATATGAGAAGATTCAAAATAACATATTATTTAAAATACTTTTGAGAGTACTCATTTTGTTAAGTTTGTTTTATAAATACAATGGTAAGCTAAAAAATTCAACCTTCATTTGTGGGCGTGGCCGCATGGGGTATCCTTCCCTACACATATGTTTAATTATACGAAAACATCAACACAACCGTAAGATTTGAAAGAAAAGATGTGAGCACCTATATACGCATATATCAGCACAATACCTCGCTGCCAAGGATGCACAGTAGACTAAGAAGTATACCAGCAATTTAGGGATCTTAAAACTCCGGTGGGTAAGTAATCTAGAAAACCTAGCGTCACATCAGTTCTTAATAAGTACCCCAAGAACATACCAAACCAGAAGGCTTCCCAACTAGGCACAAAAGGGGCGCAACCAGCCAATAAGTGTGCTTCAGTGAAAATTAATGAAAAGGTGGGTCACGTCTTGCAAATTCCATTTCCGGAACCAAAACCCTCCCATGCGCTTCTTCTCCAAATCGGCATCACTCCCTTTGTTATTTGTGAATGGCATCACCTTACACCTCGATCTTGCTGTATCTCTACAACAAACACTTTAAGTGTTTATAATATATAGACTCTTTAATAACAGATTTAATCACTATTTTGTTACTAAATCTCGAAATCTTATAGAAATTTATAAGCAGGCCAAACATTTGCTTTATAGTTGAGTTTTTTGACTCTTTAATAACAGATTTGAAAGAATTGGTGAGAGCACGTATACACGCATATATGAGCACAATACCTCGCTGGCCATGGAAGCACAGTAGACTAAGAAGTATTCCAGCCATTTAGGGATCTTAAAACTCAGATGGGTAAGTAATCTATGATAACCTAGCATCACACGAGTTTCTGATAAGTAACCCAAGAACAAAGCAAACTAGAAGGCTTCCCAACTAGGCACGAAAGGGGTGCAAGCTAAGCAGCCAAGACATACACTTGAGTGGAAAGGAAAAGGTGGGTCACGTCTCACGAATTCCACTTCCGGAACCAAAACCCTCCCATGCATGCACTTCTTCTCCAAACCGGAACCACTCCTTTTGTTATTTGTGAATGGCATCACCCCACACCTCCTACTCTATCTCTACAACAACACTGCAAGGTTTTAGAATATATATGCTGAGTCACTGGCTATATATATAGACTCTTTAATAACAGTTTAATCACCATTTTGTTCCTAAAGCTCCAAATCTCATGGAAATTAGAGACCAAACATTTGCTTTATGGATGAGTTTTTTGGAAGTGCTGAAAGTACCAATGAACCTCCATATTGACCATGCCAAATGTTGTCATCCCGAAGAAATTATTCATATTACACTAATGAAAAATTGTGGTCCAAACTACCAACTACATATTTCATGCATCTTATGTACGAAGGATTGATTAATTGTTAATTGGCATCATCATGAATTAGACATAGAGTAAATTAGTTCCACATACATCATAGTCCCAATTAAGAGAGAACTGCAAAATACATCCATGTAGTTTACACATTTTGGCATTTTACATTCTTGTCAGAAACTTTTGGCAATATACATCCCCCGTTAGGTAAACGTTTGCCACAATACATCCCTCGTTAACAATGAGGACTAACGGTGCAAATTTTTTCTCCGTTATCTCTTAACGAGACTGAAAATATTACACCGTTAGCCTTCGTTAACCAAACATTTGCACCGTTAGTCCTCTTTTTTAGAAAAAAAATAATAAAAAAAGTTAAAAAAATTTTAAATTTAAAAAAAAAATTAAAAAAAAAGGGAAAAAATTTTAAAAAATAATTTTTTTTAAAGTTAATATTTTAAAAAAATCAAAATTTTAAAAAAAAAATAATATTTGCGAAAAAAAATTATAAATAATAATTAATTTTTTTTAAAATGCTTATTTTTTTAAAAAATAATTTTTTTAAAAAAAATTAATGTTTTTATTAAACAAAATTTTAATTTTTTTTCGCAAATATTAATTTTTTAAAAAAATTTTGATTTTTTTTAAATATTAACTTTAAAAAAAATAATTTTTAAAATTTTTTTCCTTTTTTTTAATTTTTTTAAAAAATGCGTATTTAATAAAAAAATTAATTTTTTTATAAAATTTTGATTTTTTTAAATATTAACTTAAAAAAAATTAATTTTTTATATTTTTTTTCCTTTTTTTTAATATTTTTAAAAAATGCGTATTTATAAAAAAAATTAATTTTTTTCGCAAATATTATTTTTTTTTTTAAATTTGATTTTTTTTTTAAATATTAACTTTAAAAAAATTAAATTTTTAATTTTTTTTCCTTTTTTTTATTTTAAATTTTTTATTTTTTTTTTTCTAAAAAAGAGGACTAATGGTGCAAATGTTTGGCTAACGAAGGCTAACGGTGTAATATTTTCAGTCTCGTTAAGAGATAACGGAGGAAAAATTTGCACCGTTAGTCCTCATTGTTAACGAGGGATGCATTGTGGCAAACGTTTGTCTAACGGGGAATGTATATTGCCAAAAGTTTTTGACAGGGATGTAAGATACCAAAATGTGTAAACCACTGAGATGTATTTTGTAGTTCTCTCCCCAATTAATCTAGTATCACATCATATTGTACTATTGGAACCACAAATTAGATTCAAAATTAATTAGGTTAAGAAAACATCATAGTCCCAATTAATCTAAGTATCACAACATTTTTGACCCTAGTGATGACTGAAGGGGTCATTTCAAGATCCACTGTCGGGTTTTTACTGTCCAATTGTTTCTGACTAGATCTATTATGTCTAATATAACACACTTTTTCTCCTCTATGAACATGTATGAAAAAAAACATACAATGACAAGTTAGATCTTAATTATTATTCACAATTAGGATATAGAGGTTTGTGTTTAAAATTCACACTTAAAAGGGCAGACGAATTGCTTAAAATCTCCACATTGTTTAACTACATATTCAACAATTTAATGAAGTTGCTTAATCCGCTAAAATTTAACATAACGTTGATTTCGTTGGTTCAAAGGTCCTTGATGTCATTTTATGCTAGTGGTTTGGGGTGGGGTGGCGTGGCGTGGCGGATTTTCAGCCGTGTGATTTGTCGTGTTTTTATATCCACAATGTGTTGCCAGCATTAATAGAATCATAGAAATATACATTGCATTAAGCAAATTATTGTTATTACGTATCTTTTGTTGAGAATAAATTGAAACTGATAGCATTTAAACTGTAAGAAACTAAGAATAGCAAATCGTAAATATGATTTTTTGGAGTTACACCGTCGATCAAGTAAAAGTTTGAGGGTTAAACCCTTATTAAAGTTTTGGACCTGAAATGCTCCGTTTCACTAATCATCTCAGTCAAACATGGTGTGATACTAGATTCATTGGGACTATAATGTATTTGAACAGAAATTTAATTCATGTGTAATTTGTGGGGATGCTAATTTCTGATATGTGGTGCATGGTTGAACGATCTAATTCACATGATGAGTTTTGTGTCTCACGTTTATATAATTACGTGCAACAAACGGTGATCATACTTATGAAAAATAATGTAAGACATAACAATTTTAAACTTTATTTAACAATTAAATAAGCAGTATAGTAATCAGGTTAACTTGCACAGCGGAACATTTAAGATAACTTATTTACACAAAAATGGTTTTTGGTTTTTCCCCTAACCCCTTATACACAAGACGTTTAATAAATCATGCTTGTAATTATAAATTACATACCTTGTAGCAAACCCGTAAACATGAACCTTGTACATCTCGACAGCACAACAAACTTCTGATCATTAGTGTGATCAAATAGGTCATTAATCCACATTCCACACTAACACTCTAGCGATCTCATATAGCTGCTAGACTTGAAATAACTTCGTAGCAAGAACAAGTCCTTGATCAAATCGACACCACAAACACACAGATATATTGTTTGTGCTTGCTTGTTTAGAGGATGGAAGGGGGGATCTTAGGGGATGTTTGGTAGGATGGAATGGAAAAGGGAGAAAGGAAAAGAGAATCAAATCCCGTGTTTGTTGCGCTGAGAGAATGGAAATCGTGAATCAGGTTCCATTCTCTATCCCTCTTTTTGATTCTTAACAAAAAGTGAAGAAAGCGGAGTATCAATAATTAAAGAAGACTCCTTTCTCCACTTCATTCTACATGTGAATCAAGGTAAGTTAATTAAAAACAACATATACAGTACATACTCGCGAACATGTGAGTAGCACACGGTATGTCAAAGTTAATTTGCTTTTGAGGCCTTGTCCTCTGGAAATGTTAACGACTAAAATATCCAAGTGATCTTGACGATTACAAATGTAAGGGACTGCTCGCAGGGCCATTCCTGAGATTTTGGATGCCCTGGGCGAGCCGAGTGAAATATGCCCCTTGTAAACAAATAACAAATTTTCTTTTAAGGGTTTGGATACCCTGGGCGGCTCTTTTATGTTTGAACCTAAACCATCTCAAACTCTTACATCAAAAATATTGTGATTAACTATATCGACATAACATTTTGAGGACGTTGGTTATTTTCATTAATAGGATTTTCATTATCTTTGCTAATATTAACCTCATCATTGTCTAGATTTTCATTGCTTATATAATTTTTATTATCATCATTGGCATCAGCCTCGTCATTCTCTTGGTTTTCATTATTTATGGGATTTTCGTTATCTATATTAACGTTAACTTTTTTATTGTTTTCTTCAACACTATTATTATTATTTTTCTTTTTAATTACAAAACCACCCATTGAGCCGTGTTGAGGTCGCGCAGATTCTTGTTGGACGACGCAACATGATAAACTAAATTATATAATATTCTACTAAAGCAAGAATTATAAGTGTGAAACAATATCACCTGACCAAATTGATGAAGAGAAGAAAAGATGAACGATCAATTCGTTTAATGCCCTAATTGTTTCCAATTCTATTCTTTGTTCCTCTAACCACAATTCATAGATATAACCTGTAACCACATTACGTAACATACTAATATGCCCATTAAATTCTTGATAACTTGACTTGAGGCATAGCAGACAGATTACCAATTTACCACTTTACCAGCAGACTATTGCACGTTGCTTAAGCAGTTGCTGCCTTCATATCTTATAACAAGTTAACAACACAATTCAAATATCTCAAGTTCTCAACAAGGTTTTTGTTACAGCCGACAGGTTGATATAAATCATATACTCCGCAATAGATTCACGAATGTGTACTGTGTGTGATAGACTATTGTTAAGGTTTTTGTTAACGGTTGATATTATATATTCGGTTTTTGTTACAGCTCTAGTGTGATGGTGATGTTTAAACCTGTGAAACTTCCATTCCTAATGTTTCGTTCTTTTCTGATATCGTGTTTTGAATTAGTCAAAATAATAACGTACATGGGTGGCTGGGTTTAATATCATATAGTGTGAAGTGGGCTTGGTATAACAATGGGCCAAGATGAACTTAGTATAACTACATATGGACTTATAATTTGATGCCCTCTATCTTGTGCTGCCCTTGGGCCGTCGCTCACGTGGCCCATAGCCAAATCCGGGCCTGACTGCTCGCAATGTCGAGTCGGAAACCCATGTTACAAAAAAAAAAAAAAAAAAAAAAAAAAAAAAAAAAAAAAAAAAAACTTTCACAAAATATAGGTTTCGTAATATTTTTGACAAAACATAGCAGGGGTTTTTTATTCAAATATATCATTACCTAATTTATAATTAGGTTTTATATTTATACTTAAACCGGCTAATATTTTCCCCCAGCCAAGTCAATTCCTAAATACCTCTTATGGGTATTCGGCCGAAACTCAAGCCCACATGAGCATTTCGGCTTTTGTCCAATTCAACTTACAATAATTAGATTTTTACATATTTGTGCATAGCAACAAGATTTTATAGCGGGAAGTTTTTATAGTTGTGTGGTTCTTCATTTTATCAACAATAAACTAACAAAATAATAAAATAGGAGTTGTAATTAATATGGTGCCTTATGTAATAAAGTTTGTTGATGAATTTTTAGAAATTATTTGTAGTGAAAGTAAATACAAAAAAGTCTCCTTTATTTTTAGAAACTACAATTAAAAAGATAATAATTAAAAATAATAATAATAATAATAATAATACACCGTTCATCCCGGAACCTGTACAAAACCACCATGCTGAGTCTGAATAACTTTTTTTTATCACTGCTTGTGCTTTTTTCATGTTTTTTAATCACCCAAGGTCATTTGATCGTGAAACCTCAGTCAATGTCTGTTACCCCATGTGCCTTGCACACGAGGGCAAAATGGTCATTTTGTTGCTTTTGTTAATTATTTTAGTACAATCTTAGGGAGGAACTGTGTATTTACTCTAAAAGTTAACACTGTTACCTCACTCACCCACACTATCACCACCAACATCACCATCATCTCAGTCACTTCCATCGCCATCACCACCACTGCCACAATCATCTTGTTACCACAATTCATTACCAAACACAAAACCCATTCCCAAATCCATCCATCTACTGCAACACACAAGACTATTAGATAATATGTTCAAGGCTATGTTATGTTTACTGTTAGAGGGCTCGGTCTATGTATCAATGGGCCAAGACCCGTTAGGGTTTCTCCTTATGTCTTGTACGTACTCTACAAATAGTTGTGGAATAATACATTGCTACTTACGGGGTTTTCATCATCTAACATGGTATTAGAGTGGATATGATCGAAAACCTGATCGGCCGCCATGAGCCGTTGCCTCTGTACCACCCCGTCAAATTATCCATTCTCTATCACATCTATAAATCTGCCAAATCATCTTCTCTAATAAATTTCTTCTTTAATTTTCATTCTTTTCTAGTTTGTCAAAAGTACTATACCCATGGCCATTCAACTTTGGTTTCATTAAAAAGATTTGAAAAAAGAGTTAATTGCATAAATCGTCCCTAAACTTTGGCCAGATTGCATGTTTCGTCCCAACCATTTTGAAAGTGCAGAAATCGTCCCTGTGGGAAACCTTTGAGCAAATTTTGGTCACTGGTTTTAACCGGCGTTAGTTATAAACTTTAAAGAAATCGAAAATTAAATATGTTTAGGGTTGCGGAGGACTGAGGAGGAGTATTAGATAATATGTTCAGGGCTATGTTATGTTTACTGTTAGAGGGCTCGGTCTATGTGTCGATAGGCCAAGACCCATTAGGGTTTCTCCTTATATCTTGTACGTACTCTATAAATAGTTGTGGAATAATGCTTTGCTACTTACGAGGTTTTAATGTTCAACAAAAACACCCACCATCAAGATCTAAACAAACCCAACGGTCATTACCATTTGCATAATAGATTTGAAACACACATAATTTGTTGCCGTTATTTATGTCTATTATAAAAGTGCACCCAAAAGGCGAACTAATCCGTCTTGGTGCAGCTCAACTAATTATTGTTTTTACAAAAAAATAAAAATAAAATACACGGTTATATGTAGATTCTTCCAGTGAGTCTGTGCATAGTAAATGTAAACAAATATATTGAACACGGCACAGATATAGACATACTTCCAGTGGTCTATATGCTTCCCACTTGAACTAAATGAATTTAAAAAAAAAAAAAAAAAAAAGACCTTGAAATTTGTACAACCAATTTATAAAAGGGCAAATGTCACAAAAAGGCATCAAAGTTAGGGTTCATTTCCAATCAAGGTATCCAACCTTTTTTCTTGCATAAAAAGGTTCTCAACTTTTTTTTTTTTGGCGGATTTGGGTACTTTCCTAACTTCCGTTAACTCACTTCGTTAGAAAGTTACATGTTTGGTCCTTGCATACGTATAACCATTTCATGGAAAGTCCTTGACCACAAAAAAAATTCCAAAAAAATATTTTCGAAATAAAAATAGGAAAAAAAAAATTTTAAAATAGAAAATCAAAAAAATCAGAAAATAAAAACTGTTGCAAGGATCAAACACAAATGTTAAATTTTTGTTATATTTCAACGGATCCATGCCTCAACTGTTGAAGAGTGTCACCTAACACCCAACCTTTTTTCATGCCTCAAAAGTCAAAATAAACATCAATATCCCTATATTCTTTCTTCAATTCCAACACAAATATTAACAAACAACCTAAAATTCTAAATCTATAAAACCCAGAATAATAACAAAGAAAAAGATTATGAAAACCCAGAAAAAGTGGTCGTGGTGTGGTGGCTTCAGGTAGGCGGCGGAGGTACGACGGTGCCGGATCGACGGTGATGTTGCCTTTGTTTGTAAATGATTATATATATTTAATAAAAATGATTATAAAAGATGGATCTTGAAAGAAAACTATGTTGTCCTTTTTTTCTTATTGTTTTTGTTCTTGTTATTATTGTAGTTGCTGATTTTGTTTTGATTCAGAGATGGATTGAATTTTGGTACCGAGAGAATTGTGGTCGAGATTAGGATTAGTCGGAGTGGTTATGGATTTTGATGAAGTGTGGTGATTCTGGTTGATGCTGGATGTTGTTGTGGCTCGATGTGGGATTGATGGAGTTGGATTGAAATGTGGATTCAAAAAAAAAAAAAATAGAAAATAAAAAAAAAATCAAAATTTTGTTAAAAAAAATTTAAAAAAATAGAAAATCGAAAAAAAAAAGTTTAATTTTTTTTTAAATTATTAATTTTTTTTTATATTCTAATTTTTTTTTTAATTTTTTTAACAAAATTTTGATTTTTTTGATTTTCTAATTTTTTTTTTTTTAGTTTTTATATATATATTTTTTATTTTTTTATTTTTTTTCCTATTTTTTTTCGAAAATATATTTTTTTAAATTATTAATTTTTTTATTTTCTATTTTTTTTATATATATTTTTTAATATTTTCTAATTTTTTAAATTTTTTTTCCTATTTTTATTTCGAAAATATTTTTTTGGAATTTTTTTTGTGGTTATACGTATGCAAGGACCAAACATGTAACTTTCTAACGAAGTTAGTTAACGGAAGTTAGGAAAGTACCCAAATCCGCCAAAAAAAAAGTTGAGAACCTTTTTATGCAAGAAAAAAAGTTGGATACCTTGATTGGAAATGGACCCTAACTTTGATGCCTTTTTGTGTCATTTGCCCTTTATAAAATAGGTTTCTTGAAAGAATTGCAACTATAATAAGTAGCTTACAAGGATATGATATGAAAAGCAAACAACAAAGAAATTGAAAGGAAATTAAAGTCGCGTGGAGCCTTGATAATCAAAAAATGAGCGTAATCTAATATGAGCAGCAGCCACCACTAATCTGCCCAAGTTCATACCCTCACTAAATTCTTAGTAGTGTAAAACAAATTTGATTTTTCTAAAAGTTAATACAAAATGCACTATAAATTTATGAGCGCACACCGTCTGAAATATTTAAAATTTATTAGTACATACCCACAAACTAAAAAAAAAAATAAAAAAAAAATAAAAAAGACGAAAATAAATAAATAAATAAAATAAGACTGGCAATATGAGCATTGAAGTCGTCTGCGCTGTATTGAAGAAGGTTAAATAGTCAAGATAATGAGGTATAATATAGGGGTGTTCATCGGTTCGGTTATCGGGTTATTCAGTTCTCGATTAAAAAAAAATCTGAGTTAAACCGAAAACGAACCAAACCAAATTTAAATTTGATTCAACCAAACTGAATAACCAAAAATCGAACACCTATAACCGAATAACCCAAATTACATACTTTTAGTTATTTTTTTATTTAGTTATATATTTTTTTAGCACAAATTTTTTCAAGCTTAAATAATGTCATATTTATACTAAGAAATAGTTTTAATGATTTTTTTTTCATATAAATACATAGAAAAAATATATATTTGTATGAATTCGGTTTTCGGTTCGGTTTTCATTGCCAAAATCATATCTAAACCGATAACTGAATATTTAGTTCGGTTCAGTTCGGTTTTAACTAATTCGGTTCGGTTACAAATTTAGTTCAGTTTTCTTCGATTCGGTTTCGATTTTCAGTTACGGTAGATATTAACCGGGCCGTCAACACCCCTAGTATAATATCTTTTTTCATGGCCCAATCTTTTTGGCCCAGATGACATGTAAAGGTAATTAGTTATGACATTGAGATTTTTGTCTATTTCTCTTCTATAAGCCCAACCCACTTAAGCTACAACTTATGCATACTAATTTTTATCATTTTGTTGTTGTTACTGACTGTTTTTAACATTTCCTTTACGACTAAAGAACAAGGATACGTTAAAACATTTCTACTAATTTTTATCACTTGATTGTTGTTACCGAGTGTTTTAACATTTCCTTTACAATTGAAGAACTATGATATGTTAAAAGATTTTTGAAGTCTGTTGTTTATAAAAAATTTAGATGTGGAATTGTGTAACGTTAAAAAAAAAAGTACCGAGTTAGGATTGATTTAGTTTTTTCATACTTGTTATGTTACTCCAAAATATTATTTGGAATTTTTAGACGTGGAATTGTATAACGTTATATGTTACTCCAAAATATTAATTGAGATTTACTTTTACCTTATTGGATGACAAACTTTAATTAAAACACGTGAATCCGAAAATAAATTCAGTCTCATATAAACGAACTTGATAAACCAAACCGACTCTAATATAGAATTGAAAATGTGAAACAATCACCCCAACCAGAACCTTGAAAACCCGACCCGAAAAATGCAACCCGAAAAATCGAATTTATTAATAATTCTACCAAAATAATGCATACCCTAAGCTGAATTTTTGGATCCGCCACTGGCTGCACAGAAGGTGACCTCGGCTGTTTGCTCCAGGCTGACTTGCCATCATGCAAATCATGATCATAATCCATTAGTATTAGAAAATGGGAGTTTTTTATTTTTTAAATCAAAATAAAATTGGTTGCAAAGTAGAAGTGGCGAGATTGGCGGTCTTGGTTTTTGGCGGTTCGGTCCGGTCCGGTCCCGAACCGATGCTCACCCTTAGCTCTAACATGAACACTCTATTTGAAAAAGATTCAAACCACACCGTATTTTTCCCAAAATCGTACAAAAGAATTTTAAATAGTTAATTGCTCAACCATCGCAACATTGTTGAAACTTTCTTGGTCAGTAACATCACAAACAATCTGCAAAAAAATAATAATAATAATAAATAAATAAATAAATAAAATAAATAAATACGTTATCAGCAGGGAAAATCATAAGTATGCCCTTTTTGGCAAGGATATTTATGATCTAGGTCGTGTTTTAAATGACCTGCAAACACTTTTTACTCGATTTGTATCAGATAAATAATGCATTTTGATTACACAAACAATAGTATCACTAATATCAATATAAATCTAACAAAAAACAACTAAGGAGATGTATAGGGATCGTTCAACCATTTGGCATGTATCCGTTTCAGCTATATCATTTATTATGCCCGTTAAAGATACATAAACATTGGGTCAAAATGGTCACATCTAATCATGAGTGGAGGTTTTACTGCAGGGGAGGCTGCTCTTAAAGCTGCCTTATGCAAAGTGACCAAGCATGAGAAAGCGTGCATTGACAATCAGCACGAGTTTATACCTTTCGCGTTTGACACTTTTGGTTTTCTAGCACCTGATGCTGTAGTCTTTCTAAACAAAGTTCAGCGGGTCATGCACTCTAATGTGATGACTCCTAGATCCATGAACGTAGTTTTTCAGCGGATTAGCTTTGCAATCCAAAAAGGGCCAGCGGCGCAGCTTTTTGCCCGTTTGCCTTCAATTGCTTTATTTAAAAAAAATTAGTTCATACAGAATTGGAAAGCATACGATAAAGCCACTAAGGATTCCGGCGAAGTTTGATTTATTTCGACCAATATTTGTTGTTTTTTCGTAATATTCTCAAGATTATATGAATATTTGAAGTTTTTATACAAGATTTGAAGATTACAAACAAGATTAACAGATTTGAAGATTCTGACAACTAGGCGGTGTCCAGTTACATAGGGGGTTGGTTAGGTTAGTGTTAACTTGAGTTGAAGTGAAAAAGTCAAAATGTCTATTGTGATCTCACACCAAAACGGATAATGATAGTTAACTAAAGTATCACGCTCAAATGGACCTTGGGTGATCAAAAACATAAAAAAATTGACCTCTAGCTGAAAAAAAATAAAAAATAATAAAAAGGCTCATCATGATGGTTTTGTACAAGTTTAAAGACGAACTGTGTATTCTACTTTTTTTATAAATCACCATAAGATGCCCCAAGTGTGATGGGGCAATTTTACACGCATTGTTTCCGTTCACGACAAACCCCACGACACGCAGTTACATTGTCCTCCTGGCTTTGTAAGAACTCAGAAAACGGATTCTTGCAAAGAAAATACACCATTTTTGTGTGCGCGTGATTTTTTTTATTATTATTTTTTTCTTTTAAGCATATACATATATGTTCGTTTCGTAGGACGAAATAAAATGTTAAATGAATGGAATGACCGATGTAATGAAATAAATTGTGTAATGTAATGAGTCATTACCATTATTTATCATGTTTGGTTTGTTTGATAAGATATAATGAAATCATAATAAAAAGACTAAAATGCCCATTATTGATGAGAAGTTTCATTAATATTGTTAGGGAAAAAAAATAAGAGCCTCTAATGAATGGTTTTGGTGTAATGAGTCATTCCTTGTAATGAATTATTACATTAGGTAAATATGAACAAACAACATTTTCTCATTTTATCGTAATAATCCTTTCCATATCCCTTTAATTACGATATACCAAACGCTACGTAAGTGGTAACGCAGTGGTCTTGTTACTTTTGGTGATGGAGAGATCTCTTTTCAATCATAACACAAAACAAGAATCCTAAGGTGGCGTTTAGTTGAAAAACATTTTCTTTCATTTCTTGTTTCTTGTTTTGTAGAAAAAGGGATGGGAGTTTGATTTCCACAAAACAATTGAAAATTTAGAAAACGCGTTTAGTCTAAGAAACATGTGTTTGTGTTTTCCATTTTGCAAAACTAGAAAACATGTTTAAGTGTTGTTCTTTTATATCTCAATTCACTGTTCACCTTAACAATATTATAAAAATATCTTCAAAACACAAAAACAAATATTATAAACTAACCAACTAAATTATAAAATAACTAAAAAAATCTAATACGAGAAAATAAAGAATTAAAAAAGTAAAATATAACATCAAATAACGTTTTCGTCTGTTTTTTACGTTTTCGTCTGATTTTTAACGTTTTCGTCATATTTTTTACGTTTTCATTCGTTTTTTTACATTTCGTCCGATTTTTTACGTCTTCGTCCGTTTTTTAAGTTTTCGTCCTGATTTTTTACGTTTTCGTCTGTTTTTTTAAGTTTTTGTCCGTTTTTTACATTTTTGTCTGTTTTTTTACTCTTTCGTTAGATTTTTTACATTTTCGTCAGTTTTTTTTGTTTTCGTTAGTCTTTTTACGTTTTCGTCTGTTTTTTTACGTTTTCGTCTGATTTTTTACGTTTTCATCTGTTTTTTTACGTTTTCGTCCTACGGTTTTTTTACGTTTTCATTCGTTTTTTAATACTTTCGTAAGTTTTTTTACGTTTTCGTCGTCCGACTTTTTACATTTTCATCCATATTTTACGTTTTCGTCAGATTTTTTTTTACGTTTTTGTCCGTTTTTTAACGTTTTCGTCATATTTTTCATGTTTTCGTCCACCTTTTTACGTTTCGTCCATTTTTTACGTTTTTGTCCATTTTTTTAATGTTTTCATTTTTTTTTATGATTCCTTCTGATTTTTACGTTTTCTTTCGATTCTTACGTTTTCTTCCAATTTTTTATGTTTTGGACTGATTTTTACATTTTCATCTTTTATTTATGTTTTTTTAGGTTTCGTCTGACGAAAACGTAAAAAAACAGACGAAAAGGTAAATAAACCTAAGTAAACATAAAAAATGGACGAAAACGTAAAAAATTTGACGAAAACGTAAAAAACGGACGAAAACGTAAAAAGTCTAACAAAACGTAAAAAAAATGGACGAAAACGTAAAAAATCTGACGAAAACGTAAAAAACTGAACGAAAACATAAAAAATCTGACGAAAACGTAAAAAGTGACGAAAACGTAAAAAAGCAGACAAAAACGTAAAAAATCTGACGAAAATATAAAAAATCTGACGAAAGCATAAAAAACGGACGAAAAGGAAAAAAATTAGACGAAAACGTAAAAAATTTGGCGAACACGTAAAAAAATGGATGAAAACGTAAAAAATCTGACGAAAACGTAAAAAAATAGACGAAAACGTAAAAAACTGACGAAAACGTAAAAAATCAAACGAAAACATACAAAATCAGACGAAAACGTAAAAAAACAGACGAAAACGTAAAAAATCGGACGAAAACGTAAAAAAACAGACGAAAACGTAAAAAAACCTGACGAAAACGTAATAAACCTTACGAAAACGTAAATAATCTGACGAAAACGTAAAAAAACTGCTGAAAACGCAAAAAATCGAACGAAAACGAAAGAAAACGGATTGGCGATTTTTTAAAGGAAAATATGTGAAAACAAAAAAAAAGTGTTTTCTAGTTTTATGTATTAAAGTTGGAAATAGGAATTTTGTGTTTTGTAGATAATTTTATTGAAAAACACTAATTTGAACGCGATCTCTGTTTTCTTTGTTTTCCACAAAACATTTTGTGGAAAACAACGGTGTTTTTCCCCAACTAAACGCAACCTAAATATCTTGCATTTCATTTCATTTCATTTCATATGCACCAACCAACCAGCAAAAAACTGCATCTGAACCTTACCTAAACAAGTAACTACTAGAAAATAAATGACATAAATTAAAGCGAAAACAACTAAGATCTAAAAACTAAATGGTCTAACCGGTATGAAGAAACTAACTTATCATCACCATCATGACTATCTATTTGACTTAACTTTTTAAACGGCTAACTTAGGTGCTAAATAGATGTCGACGTTAAAACAGAAGCCTTAAAGCTTGAAGAGCAAACCACCGTGAGCAGCAAAGAAGGGTGCAAAGACGAGTGATTCCACAGCCATAAGTTTGATGAGAATGTTGAGTGATGGACCTGAGGTGTCCTTAAGTGGGTCTCCAATGGTGTCACCAATCACAGCAGCCTTGTGTGGTTCTGATCCCTTTGGTCCAAGGGTCCTTGCATGTTCTGATGCACCAGCCTGATAAAAGATTAAAAAAATGATCAATATGTTAGCATACACCTACTCAAGGTGGTACACTCAGCCAAATTACCTATTAGTAGGTAGTTCGCATTAATGGGTCATGGGTCAAACCGATTAAAAGTTGCCCAAATCTCTAAAATGCTTTACTCAAATAGTTAAAAGCATTAACGAGATGCTTTACTCAGATAGTTAAAAGCATTAACGAGATAATGTATGGTCATTATTGCGAAACCAAATACTTATACAAAGTTCCAATCTTAGGGGAAAAGGTGGTATGTTGACCCGTAAAACATAACCCTTTTGAACAAGCCTATCTATTTTGCACCCTCTAGAAATCGAAGTTGTTAAAAGATCGCAAAATCTAAAACAGGTAAGTCACCTCAATATACTTCTTGGCATTGTCCCATGCACCACCAGTGTTTGATGCAGAAATTGCTACCTGGACACAGGAATTGAACATGCTATTAACGACCATCAAGTTTGAGCGTATAATATAGATTCTAATGGGATTGAAAGATGACCACAGTTAACTTTTTATAGCAAGTAAGCAACGTATTTTTATAACAAACAATACCTGGACACCAGAAACTAGAGCACCAGCAAGGACACCAGAGAGAGTCTCAACTCCAAAAAACGTCCCAACAATCAAAGGAGTTAGCATAACAAGGGCACCAGGGGGGATCATTTCCTTAATAGATGCATCAGTCGAGATCTTAACACATGTAGTGTAATCTGGCTTCGCAAGACCTTCCATGAGACCAGGGATGGTGTTGAACTGCCTACGAACTTCCTCAACCATTTTCAAAGCAGCACTACCAACACTTTTCATGGTCATAGCTGAGAACCAGTATGGAAGCATGGCACCAACAATTAGACCTATGAAGACTTTTGGCGTCAAAACATCAACAGTTTGAATGCCTGCACGACTGACAAAGGCACCGAATAGTGCTAGCGAGACCAGTGCAGCCGATCCAATAGCAAATCCCTACAAAATCATAAAAAAGAACATGAGAACCATAACCGTATGTAGGACATGCATTTTGGAACATTTTATGTGAATATATATAATCAGTCCCAACGATAAAACGAACTGCTGCACGGGAGACAGTGTTCGGAATATTTGCTTATGCTGTTTGAAGTCGAAATGATAAAATGATCAACTTTATACGTGTAGCAAAGTCAAGAAGATGTTCACCTTTCCAATAGCAGCAGTGGTGTTCCCGGCAGCGTCAAGGGCATCTGTCCTCTCACGGATTCTGTGACTCATACCCGCCATCTCAGCAATGCCACCAGCATTGTCACTGATGGGACCATAAGCATCTATAGCCAATCCAGTGGCAATGGTGCTAAGCATTCCAAGAGCAGCTACTGCAATACCGTACATGGCAGCAAAGCTGAAACTCACAAAGATGCTGACAGCTATGGCGAAAATAGGAATGATGACAGATTTGTATCCCAATGCAAGGCCAAAGATAACGTTTGTTGCAGCTCCAGTTCTGCAGGAATCAGCAACATCTTGCACGGGGCTGCATTAAGAGAAAAGGAATGAATTCATCATCATGTTGGGAAAAAAAAAGATACCGAAAGTAATATAGGACCAAAGTTGGTTCCTTTCCATGCATCTAACCCTAGAATGTAACATGACATACCTGTAAGCGTTGCTGGTATAGTACTCGGTCACAAAACCAATGATAAGTCCAGCCCAAAGACCGACACATACGCACAAGAAAAGTTGCCTGCATACATACATCCGCAATATTATTATGTTACAGTAACTGTCATGTAAGCATCTGATTGTTTATATATAAAGTCAGCCAACAAGAAACTACTACTCACCAATTGTACACGACCTTCTGAGCTCCAAAATTAAATATTGTGAAGGAAGTTGGCAGCGCAATGAAACTAACAACTGCAACACCGATAGTCATGAGAATAGTGGAGATAATAAGCTGCTTCTTCAATGCTGTTTGGATTTCATCAACAACCTTGATCTCAAAGAAATCAGTTGCAAACAGGGTGGTTATCAAGCACACAAGGATTCCGACAGAGCTCACAAGCAATGGATAACACATTGCAGTGAAGTCATGCTCAATCCCAAAAGAAGAAATGGAAGCAACAACAAGCGCAGCACAAGATGATTCGGCGTACGAGCCAAAAAGGTCAGATCCCATCCCAGCAATGTCCCCAACGTTATCTCCAACATTATCAGCAATCACCTATGGTAAGAACACAGATCCTATAAACACACATTTTGATGTAAAAAGCATGAAAAAATGACTCAGAATGGTAATTTTGCTTACAGCTGGATTTCTGGGGTCGTCTTCTGGGATGTTTCTTTCTACTTTCCCAACAAGATCAGCGCCGACATCAGCAGCCTTAGTATATATACCTCCACCAACTCTTCCAAACAAGGCCATTGACGAACCACCAAGTCCATAACCAGTAATAGCCTCAAAAAGTCCTTCCCAGTCACTTCCGTAGTACAACTTAAAAAGATTGATCGCAATATACAGAACCAAAAGCCCATTTGCAGCAAGAAGAAACCCCATTACAGCACCAGACCTAAACGCTACAACGAAAGCTTTACCTACACCTTTTCTAGCTTCTAGAGTTGTCCTTGCATTAGCATAAGTAGCAATTTTCATCCCGAGGAAACCGGAAACAATAGACGTAATAGCACCAAGCACAAAAGCGATAGTACTGAAGAGAGCAGTTGCGAGTGCGGGTTTGCACATCCTGCTAACATCATAAGTACACTTTTGGCTCTTGGTGCTGAACCCCTCAACGGACCCAAGGAAAAGAAAGATCAAAATTGCAAAAACAACCATGAAAATACCTATATACTGATACTCTGTATACAAAAAGGAAGTCGCACCTGTTGTAATTTAAACAAACCAAAAATAAAAACTGAATTAGCAAAAAGCACCAATATTCACTTAGATAGCCACCACTACAAAAATTAAATCATAATATAGAATCATATGCGGTTATATATAAGCCACTTATTCAAGAGAGAGCCACTTTTGTGAGCCTCCCCAATAAGAGGGAATAAGGGATGGGTCCACTCATTAAGTGGCAATAAAGGAAAAAATAAACACCCCCTTAATTACTGACTTCGGCAATGTATTTTACCATTTTCTTTTACAATGTCAGCAAACTTACTTTCATTGGTTTAACAAGGTCATAAACACATTTTAAAGGAGTGTTATAATCAGGGGCGGAGGCATGTGTAAGCCAGGGGTAGCGGTCGCTACCCCTGAACTTTTACCCGGTAGTGTAATTTTAGCGATTTTTGGCCATTTTTTGGCGATTTCGCTACCCCTGAAACAAATTTTCGCTACCCCTAAACAAATTTTCGTATTTCGCTACCCCTAAACTTGGCTCCTGGCTCCGCCACTGGTTATAATGTATAATATATAAGATAGCAAACACAGAACTTATATATCTGAAGCTAAATTTATATAATAACCTTAATTTTCAAATAAAAACAGTAATTTCTATATATAAAAATGTCAGCTTTTATATTAAAAAATTATTGATTACAAAATAGCTCAAACCTACAAATTCACACCTAATTAAATCATTAACCCAACCATTACACTAAAAAAATTAAGTTTTGTATAAAATTAATTTTCAAACAAAAAAGTTAACAATTACAGAGTATTATACTTGCATATAAATGTGCTATACTCATATATGCAAGTGTTTTATTTTATAAAAATGTTAGGGTTTATACAAGAATACCAACCTCCCATAAAAAATTACTATAGCTTTGAGTCATTTTGTAATTAGTATATAGAAATATTTATAGCACGTATACTTTCATATAATACATACACTGCTTACAAATAACTCAAACTACAAAGTTTATGCGGTTATCAATCTACTTACATAAAACTCTAACTTCATTATATAAAAGATCCATTGTCTTACAAAATTCAGCCAAAATTTTGAATCTCATCCACATTTCAAAAACCTACTATTACAAAAATTGAGACAATAAATAAATTATCTAATAAGCCCACATGTCACTATACCTTCTTTACATTTGAATAACAAACATTTTGTGTACCAACACGATATTTAATAAGATTATTTTTTGAAGAAAAGTTAGATTATATAAACAATAATGTTACTTCTTATATAAAATTGGTAAATTTTACATAAAACCAGTCCTGAAACATGAATACTAAAAAAATGTTATATTTATAAAAACTTAAAATTTTATATAAAAAAAATGTACTTTGTGTAGAATGTCAACTATATATAAAAATGTTAAACTTTCTATATTAACATAACAATTTTTGTATAAAAATAATAACTTCTACAAAAGTTATCATTTCTATATAAATCTTTTATTTTTAATACAAAAACTAAAAAATTTATATCTACTAAAGTACTAATTCTAATGTTTTGTATAAAAGAGTTACTTTCATAGAAGTTATTATTTTTAAACAAAAACTGTTATTTTAATATAGAAAGTTAACATTTTATACCATAACTTACCATTTTTATATAAAAAATCTCATTTTTAAAAGCCAGCATTTTTATACAAAACCCAACATTTTTATAAAAAGCAAAGAATTTTACAAAAAACTTGATAGTTCTATATAGGATAATTCAAAAAAGATGTATCTAACTTGTCCATTTTTGTTGTTCTGTATAGTTTTTTATTCTATTTTTCTATTTTGTGACCATTCTACCCTAAAGTTTTGTAACCACCCTTATTAAAATCAAAGGGTATAATGGTCATTGTACAATACACACAACTATCAAAATTTGACAAGTCAGATACATTCTTTTTGTTATTATATCCACAAAACCAAACCTTTTTATACAAAACTCAACAATTTTATATAAAAATTTCCTTTTTATAATTCTAAAACCAAAATCCAAACACCCCAAATGTTCCATACCTTCAGAAATAGCATTCTGAATCTCAGCACATTTAGCAACCACATTCCCCTCATTAACCCCTTCTTCCTCCTCAATCAAACACTCCTCATACCCTCCTCCATTCTCCCCATCACTCCCACTATTTCTATCACCTTCTACAGTCACCTTCACCCTAGACACAATCACCCACTGCACCAACGAAAACACGATTCCGATCACGGCACATACCGGGATAACCACCTCTGTCGCTGCTGTTGTTAGTATGGCCGGTGCCATTGCTCGCCGGAAAGTAAATTATACTGTGTTTGAAAATTGACGGAGTTAGGGTTTGTAGGGTTTGTGAGTGTGAGTGGAAATGAAACGGTGGGGTATTTATAGTTGTTGTGGGAGATGGGAATTGGATAAGGTGGACACGTGTGATGTGTTGTATGTGATTGGGTTTTGGGTTCTAGGGTTGTTCTGTGTAGCCGCAATTTTCATCCAACGGTGGAGAGACTTTGTTTGTCAAATGTTGAGGAAATCTTTTACTAGTAATTCTATTTAAATAAAATAATTGTTGATTTTAGTTTTTAAGTAAAAATTAAATAATTTAATGAATGAATATATTATTTGAGTTGTTGAAAATGAAAGTGTCTTCACTTTTGTTAAACTATTTGATTTTTTTTAGCTAGAATCAATCAATAGAATGAAGTGAAATCTAGGATAAGGCGATGAATTTTTGTCTTCTAATAATAATTTTGAGCCGAGCGAAGTATATTTTTAGTTATTTCAAAAGTTATATATCTATATTTGCATCAAACGTGACTGAAAAACGAACTTAATGAATATAACTTTGTATATTAAAAATAAGAATTATAATGTGTTTTGTACATATTTATATTTATGGTGATGATTATTATATTTTAAATATAATTAACATTATAAGTTTATATTAAATCCCGTTCAAACGACGGCGTTTTGCGTTTCCGTTTTCCCGCCAAAATAGTGGGCTCCCATGGCATGTTTGTCTGGCCCATGGCCCGTTTATCTGGTCCAACAAAAACAGATATATCTTTACAGGTATACCGAATCCGGATACTTCCAACCTACCAAGAACATATACCACGCACACCAGGCAACAGTAAAAAATCAGAAGAGTCGTGATTGATGATGATGAAGATGAGGTTAAATCAGAACAGCCGCTTCAATCGACAACACTGGTATGTGCAACCCAGTGCCGGCCAGTCGCGATTGAACCCTTGCCAGAAAACCTTCAACCGTGGCGGCCACTGCAAGGGTTCAATCGACAACACTGGTATGTGCAACCCTTCTATATCCCAATCAATTTAGGTGAAGTATCAGGTTTTTGGGATAAGCAACCCAATTGTGGTGGAGGGGGGTTGTCTGGTATTATCTTAATGGGTTTTTAAACTTGGTTATATTGTTTATATTTAATTCTTAGAAAAATAAAAAATGTAATATACGGACTAGGCAGTATAAATAAGCAATCCAAACCGACTGCTTATTACATTTTGAGAGTGTGATCAATATAATATACGGTCACAGCTGTGCATTTAGAAGAGGAAGCCTAAAACTCTAACAAAATATCGACAAACATGTTCTGTGTGTCTGTAGATAGGGGTGTGATTATATGAAATTGGTATATTTATGTTGAATGTTGGTGATTCTTACTAAGTTTTTAAAGATTTATCGGGGTGTTTGGTATACTGCTTTGAATATGGTTATATTGTTGATGGGTTGCTAAGAGGGTTTTAGGTATTGCGTTTTGAGAGTGATTATCTGATTATTGCGTAAGGGAAACACAAATAAGAGGGTGTTTGTTTTAGCTTATGCTTCCGGGTTATGGGCTCATTGAACTTTTGCAAAGCTGATAAGCTCAATTTGTAGTCTAATAAGCCTAAATGAACCATACGCTTGATAAGCTCATAGGCCCTAGAAATAAGAGTTTATTATCTTTCAAATGTCTAATAAGCCCATAAGCCGGAAAAATAAGCTAACATATATTCATCCAGCAAAATAAGCATTTAGAAACATAAGAATCTGGGGTTAATAATCTCATCTGAATTTCGTCCAGCAAAATTCAGAGGCATTCTTTCTGCATATTCTAGAAACACAAGAATATGGGGTTAAGACTAGCTAGAGCTTAAGTACGATCATATACAAGAAAATCTATAATGAGACATACCGTTCAAGATAAAAAGCCTTTGCTTTTTAAACTCTCAACACTGTCCTTAATAATCTGCTCCATAGGAAGGAACTCAAGACCCGACTCCATGAGCTTCTTGGATGGAGTAATATAATGCCCGTTTTATACTTTAGTAAATGTTACGTTAAAATTGCGTATAAAACTATGTTAACTTTGACCTGTTTTGTAACACCCCCAATTCATGGATGCAGCGGAATTCGAACTGGGTGTTACTCGACGGCACAATAGTCACAATAATAGAAAACGAACTCCAATTGAGTCGTTTTAAAAGATTTATCATTCAAATTATATAAATATCAGAGGTTACAAAATGAGGTCCCAATTGGTTCCATGTTTACAATGTATAATAAATGAGTTTTGAATGATAATAAAATTTATAGCCCTCTTGAGTATCCGTGTCCTTCCGTACCATCCTTGATCGTCATGAACCTGAAATACATGCTTGAGAGGTCAACACAAAGGTTGAGTGATATTCATAGAGTTTGTTAAATCGATTGAACACAATATGTTGGTAGTGTGAGTTATAGGCTCACACCAATGTTTGGAAAACAAAACAGGTAGGCTACGTTATTATACGCCCGGAACATGTATTATACACTAAGCTTATGACACCATAACGTTAACGTGTACCAATATCAATCGGCGGTTTTATCCCGGTAGGTATGTTGCTAACATACCTAAATCTCAAATATTATTGCATTTGTTTGAACTTAGTCAATACAAATGGGATTCGTCAATCCCAATAGGCCTATTATTAATATTCGCGCTCACTATTGCTAGTGATTAAATGGTTCATAATCAAGGATATCGGTTTAGCAAGGCTGGTACTTAGTGATAATAAAACAATCAGGTAAGCATACAATTTAAAAACATTGTGCTCGGTTATAAATAGCATGTATTTCCCCCAAGGGTTTGTAAAACAATTAAGTAATCGAAAGTGGGGCTATGAACTCACCTTAAGTAAGATAGCAAGTAATGAAGGTAATGGTTGGATCGTGTAGGTTTCTACAAGCAACCTATAATAGAATGTCGCGACTTAGGATCGGAGTAAAGAATATGAAGTAGTGCCTATATATATATCTTGCATTTAGTCCATGATGTGGTATGATGTATATTGTAAGTCCTTGAAAGTAATGATCCATGAAACATGTATGTTTTGTATATCGTTTACTACCGTTCGGGCCGACATAATTCAGAAGTCATGTTAGTAAGCGTTCGAGGAGCCAGGACACTTTAACTCGTAAATCCACAACTCAACTCGACGGCTTACATAATGAACTCCTCACATGAGGCTCCCTACTATTGTAGTAGTTGATGAAATATATAGATATAAGTTTTGATCCGAAAGGTTACATGTCCGATACTTGAATAAACTTAGGAAAGTTTATTTGTACATGAAGATTGTTATTAGGGGTAGTTTCATAAGTCTTGTATGACCATTTTCTCTTGGTAAAATCTCATGGTTCCCTTTTAAGTGAAGTAGATCCAAATTGCTTGTTCAAGTTCTCGTCAACTCTTTGTTTCATGTTTACGCCTATGAAAGTTGGTATGGTCATTTCGTCATGGCCTAGCCATGACCTTTGGTCATTGTTCCATGGTCTTGAGACTCAACCTTAGCTCTAGCCATGGTTGTGGTCTTGATTATAGGTCATAAGACCTCTTGTTCCTTTCAAAGTATAACCATAATCTTGTGACTTTTGCCTAAAAATGGGCTGTTTAGAATTTGAAGAATTTTATCACTCGGAAAGTGTTTTTAGGTCTCGAGCTTCTTTGTTCCTGAACGAAAACGGCGTTCCGGACAACTTTCGTGTTTTAACTTTTTGATGAATCGGACCAGAAGTGGGACTTTCAAAACCCAAATTTGATCAGAATGGTATTTGGCAGTTTTGCCGGAAACTTTGGTAATTTCAAATGGGCGTAACTTTTGACTCGTATACTCGTTTTGGGTGGTTCAAATTGCTATGGTTTCCTTGTTAAGTCCTCTACTGTAATATGTAATGATCCAACATCATATTTTTACCATTTTGATCAGGTCTTACCAAGAAAGCCACTAGTTTACTTGTTTTAGTAACTTATCTTGTCAATCAATAACAATAACTTGTTTTGCTCACTTTTATACATCATGGACATAACTACAAGACATAATATAGCAAGAATAACATGTAAATAACATGAACATGATTATTTAACAAGAATCAAGTTAGGGTTTGGCTCACAACTTTTGGCTTTCAAAGATGAAAGGAAGTTAACATGTAAGGATAGGACTTTGATAGACTTGCTTCAACCCACTTCACTTCATGCAATCTTTCTACCCTTGGTATTCTTGAAAGATGGATGATGAAGGTTTAGGTGAATTGAGTGGATTTAAACTCAAGAGAAATCACCAATTATATTAGGGTTTGGAAGAGTTTTGATTACTAGAAACTAAGCTAGGGTTTCTATACTTGAACTTCACTTGAATCTTGCTAGAAATTAGAAGGAAATGAACTAAGGATGAGAGGGATTTGGGGTTGGGGATGCACGGCACCAAAAGGGGAGGGAGAGGGCTATTTATAGTCCAAAAATGAGGAGGTTAGGAAAGTGTTAGGAAATTACTAAAACTTGGTGACCAAGTTGTAATATAATGGTGATCTAGGGGTATATTCATGAGATGAAGCCACATGGGGTGACTCCCCCCCTCCTAGGCCGGTTTCAAGACCTTGGAGAACAAGGGTTGGACTTTGGATGATATTATCCAAGATATCTAGTGTGTTTTGACTCCGAAAACTGCAAACCGTAAGTTGTTACGCCTCAAAACGTAAAACCGGGTGTCGTAAAATTATGGAATTTGAAAGTATTGATAAACATGTCAATAAGTTCCATAATAAAATATAAAATGAGTGGTAGGTTCCATTTGGGTGTAAAACCCTGCTAAAAACTGGAAACACGGGTCTAAAACGCGTAATTCGCGTAAAACGCTGAATATTGCGTAAAATTGAGAAAAGTAAAATGTTACTTTTCTAATGTTATAAAAATGATTTAAAATGACTTATAATGTCTAGACTGGGCTCAGTCTAGTGTCGGTTGGTATTAAATGTCTTTTAGACATCAAACCGTAAGCCTAAAAATCACGAAATGACTTATAACATCAAGGGATGATTTTTGGTCAATGGAGGAGGGAAAATTATGCTGACTTTTTCTAATAATTTTGAAAACTCAAAATGTCTTAGAAACTCGTTTTGTGGTCTAACGGTTAATCGCCCATTCGGTTAAGCGTGCTCATGTGAGATTAGTACCGACATGGGTGACCTGCTGGGAAGTTTTTGGTCATGTTTTTCTCAGTCACGATTAATTCTCAAATAAATCATGAGTGTGTCAAACATTTTTCTGATGTGGGGTCACCTGACGGGGTGGAATTTCGTTGTGCATAGAATTTCTGATTGACGTTTTACCCTAAAACGTGTAATTCCTTAATAACTTTCACGAAAATGAGCTTATGAATGTCAAACTTTTAATTTGTCATGGAAATGACTTATCACTCGAGAATATCAAATAAAAATCAACTTTCGGGAAAGTTTCGGGAAAAATGAATAGTAAAAGTGAATAGTGAAATTTTCCGGGAATGGTAATTATCCTGAAAAATGTGAATTGTTACATGTTTTACCCGTCTTAAGGGTCCAATCTTTGTTTTGGCTTCTTTAAATGGAGTAATATAAGGCCCGTTTTAACGGGTGCTTGGATAGCTTTTAAAGGTGTTTTGGTCTACAATGTTGTTTTTTTTGTAAAAATTTGAGCTAAAGAAGATGACTACTGAAAAGGTGTATAATTGATCAATTTCATGTTGATAGGTACTCATGTTTATTTTGTCGTAAACTGAAATTGTAGGAGGTCTTGGTGTTGAAATTGCGGCTAAAGAAGGTGGCTGAATGGAGGGTGTTTAGGTGATTAAACGGGACTGACAGGAGGGGTTTTTGGCGCTGGAATTGCGCCTAAAGAAGTTGGCTGGAATGGGTGCTCAAAGGAGGGTGTTTCGGTACTTTAATGGGGCTCAAATGAGGGATTCTTTTTGCTATTGCGGCTAAAAAGGTGGCTGACAGGAGGGTGTTTAGATGATTGATGGGGCTGAAAGAGCTGTTTTTGCTGCTGAAATTGTTGCTAAAGAATGTGGCTGAAAGGAGAGCGTTTAGGTGCTTGAATGGGGCTGAAAGGAGGGGTTTTTGGTGATCAAATTGCGGGCAAAGAACGTGGGTTTAGGCGCTTAAAGAGGGGCTGAAACGGGTGTCTTTGGTTGCTGAAATGGGTGTGTTTGGGTGCTAAAATAGGGGCTTAAACGTGTGTGTTTTTTTGTTGAAATGGGGGTTGCAACAGGTGAGTTTTGGTTGCTGAAATGGGACCCGAGGTGGGTGGGTTTAGGTACTGAAATGGCGCTGAAATGGCCGTGTTTGCGTGCTCAGATGGGGACTGAAAGGAGGGGGTGTTTGGGCTACCTTATTTGAGTGTTTGTCTGCTTACTGCATTCTTTTAAGCATATATACAGAGTTTGGGGTGTTTGGGATTCCCTATGCATTTTTTCCATGAAAAAAAACCATCGCCCGGCCGCAACACGGCCGACGTGCCGCTAACTTATTATTTATATAGGTTCTAGGGCCTTTGATTCCTCTTGCTTGAGCACGGGTGGCGTCCCTTACTGATGGTCTTTCAAAGGTATTCCATATTGACCTACACATAAATACCTTGACATGTGAGATTGTCAATGTTCGTTACTATTAGCTTTTATACTCAGTTTTTTGCGTGCATATGTCCAAGTCCGTTCCTTCGGACCAGTCCCGTATAAATTTGCTTGACTCAAAAGATGTGAGAGATCTAACTCGATTTATAATGTTTTCATCTTTTTAAATTTCTCCGACCACCTGAATTTTTGACTGAACAAATGCGCAAGAACATTGTTGGGCATATTATTTTATATTCATCTTTAATGTGACAATATGATAATTGTATTAAACCAATTATCATATTGTCATATTGTCACATTGTCACATTAAAGATGCCTTTTACTTGGCTGTGATGATTGTTCGAATATGATGCCTTGCCGCACTATGTGGACAGATAGCAGAGTGCGAGAAACACTCGCCTCAACAACCTCCACGCGTTTACCAGCGCACGAACAAATCTGAGCCCTTCACGCGTGTACCAATGCAAGAAAAATCGCCTTGGTTAATGCATTTATCTTATTTGCAGACACGATCCTCACAAATATTGACGCACCAGCGTCATTTGCAGCGTGTGTGTGCGCCTAAAATTGCTGATTTTGGTTATTTGTTACTTAAGGCGCTGATGGTATGCGTCTGCATTTATTAGTTTCATAAGGCCTGGTAAGTCATATCTGGATATGCCTTTTCTCTTTGCTCAATTATTTGTTACCCAACACTGATGTTACATGTATGTGTACATGTTACCTTTGTTAATAGTCATACGTAGCTTATCGTATGCAACATTCAAAAGGTTGTTGTAATTTACATTTGATCCTTTTTTTTGCGCGCTGTTCTTGCAGATATGTGTCGCCCGACCAAAAGTGTTATGGTTACTTAAAGTAAGTTAGTTTGTTGGTTTTCAAGTTTTAACATCTCTGTAGTTTGCCTAATACTAATATACTTAAGTTGCTATTGACCTATTGTACTAGGTATAAATGGAGGATTAGAAGACGAAGTCAGTGATTCAAGAATTTATACCGCTTAAAAAAGATTTTGATGATGATAAGGTTTTGACGCTCGAAAGAGGTAAAAAGTTGATAGATTAGTGAAAGAGGATTAAGGGGCCAATTGTGTGAGCTCATAAGCATCACAGGCAAGTTATTCTAATTAGCAGTTGTTATGTCAAGCATTGCAGCATCAATTTAATCTGGTATGCAACATCTTATAATATGTATTGGAGAATGATTTTTGTGCTCAATTGAACTTTCACAAAAGCTAAACTAATTAATTAATTTTTATAATACAATCTACAATTTAATTAATCGAACCTGAATCGGTTTATTACTTTGAAATAACAGTTGGATAGCTACGCATATATGTAATTCACTCATGTATTTATTTTGCAGGTACTCTCTAAATCTGATGGTCACTTGATTCAAGAAAACTCAAGAAATACGCGCCGCACTTTAAAGTCATTCACAGAATTGGAACGATGTTCCTGCTTCTACCTCATAAGCATCACAGGCAAGTTATTCTAATTTGTTGTCTTCCACTTTTTAAGTCCCAGAATCACTTTTCGTTTATTTGCTTTTAGGCTATGTGTTAAAGCCAAAAAAAAAAATGGTAGATGAAAAGGTTGGCCTGAATTCTGCAACGGAGGTAAGGGTTGTTAGGTGTGCTTAGTTTGGACCTGTGTAGCTACTCTTTTATACTTTCGATTGAAAAGGTGTCCAAAACAATAGTGTGTAAGATATCCGTTTTAGAAATAACTAAAACGTTCTTTATAAATAAGCCATGACCTTAACCTTATAAGCCCAAAAAAGAGAGATTATCGGCTTTTCCTAATCTCAATAAGCCGTTAAGCCCATAAAATAAGCTAATCCAAACACCCCCTGATTATCTAATTTAGCATGCCCTTTTAAGCTGGGTCCAATGGGTACTGATTATTCATTTTGCGCTTTTTGTAGTGCTGCAGTTATTCATAACACAAGTACAAGATTATGTGATGTTGCTCCGTTTGAATATTATTGCAATTTGTATAACGTAAGATTAGTTGAAAACTTAACCAGTTGTATTGTGTTGATATTTGGTGGTTAATGTTTTGTTTAATTGAATATGTAGGCTGTGAAAGAAGCCGAGTAGACATGACTACGGTGACAACTAACAAGCGACAACGGGAAACAGCCACTACAAGGTAAGTGGGTAACAGGAAATATATATTTGCAATTACCTTCTTATAATTTCGATCAACTGATTCTTACGGTAAAATAATCTGTAAGAAACATATGCTTCTTATCTACAGTTATCTATCTGAGAAAATAGTTTATCACTTAAATATCACCTACAAGGTTCTAACTCATTTGGTTATTGTGTATATATATCATAACTTCATTAATTCGGATTTATTAATTTTGTTTTTGTAGTTTATTTTTGGTTTGGGTTCCGTCGATATGCGGGCTCCTGCGGGCTGATATTGAAGCCACAGTTTCCTGTACGTGTCAGGTGGGCTTGAATGTCGCCGATCCTATGATCAGGAAATCTATTCTCCGTTTTTTTTTGCCTTGAATAACCAGGTGAAAGAAAATTTCATCTCTGCTTTTGCATTTTATGAATATGAGATATGTAGAATTTTTATAGGATGGGAATGAAGGAACAAGATTTTGCATATTCAAATGTCTATTTGTATATATGGTTTTCGGACAGGCTGCTACAGCAATGTATATTCGGATGACAATTTTTCGTATTACAATGTTTTTATTTTTAGAAAACTATCTTGCCAAAAAAAATGGCCCGCCTGCAACGCGGCGGATTATCACCAATCTAGTTAAAAGTTTAATAGTTAAATGGGTATGAAGAAAAAAAATTGTGTGCTAAACTTATGGAGGAAATTATCATTATTTTTAGAATTATGCTGTGTCATTTTTTATTTCATTTTTTCATCTCACATTACACGTTATCATTAATTGTTATTATTAAAAACCTTTTTCTATATAGGATGGTATTATTTGTACCCCTACACAAAACTCACTTTATTTACATAACAAGATAGTTTTTGTGTTTTTTTTTTCGTATTTTTTGTCTTTATTATTTTTGATTTGTCAAACTTTGTATTTTCTGCTTCACATTTTTTTTGAAGTTATACCACTTTATTAACGGGACAAGAAAGTACAAGAAAGTCTTTTATTATTTTCTGCTATGTATTTTTGTGTTTTACTATTTTTTAACTAATCAAATTTTATATTTTCTGTTTCGTTTTTTTATTTTGCAATTTTATAATAAAAACATAATTATAAAAAATAAAAATAATTAAATAATAAAAAGAACAAAAAATCAAGAGATGTACTATTTGTATTTTAAGGGATACCAATATCAAAATGAATATGATTGGGACACTCGTCTTTTTTATTGCTACACTTAATTGTACAAGTAGTTAAAGCAAATTATAAAGACTGTATCTATACTACATATAATAGAGAAAGCACTTTCTCTCCAAAATTTTCAGACTTACAAGAAATTAAGCATTGTTTACAACACTTTAATGCACACAATTTTAAGACGTACAACAAAATAAGCATTGTGTACAACAAAATAAGCATTGTGTAATTTTCAGACTTACTACATTAAAGTGGTCAATTAATATACAATTTAATTTACCCCTTCATTAAAACATATATATATATATATATATATATATATATATATATATATATATATATATATATATATATATATATATATATATATATATATATATATATATATATGGACTCGATCTTTATCTTAGTATACGGACTCATGAAGCAATCCATCAAACTCAATTAACCTGCCCATTCCTAGGGCCTAGCCTTGATAATTATGAATAGGGATTGGTCATCCATAACTTCTAAAATTTGTTTAACCTCTTGCAGTCTAGGATAAGAAAATAGTTTACCTAGGATAATAAAATACAATTATTTAAGACTCTAGGTGACTAGTTTTGTTATTCTTTTCTTCTAGTTTCACCTTTTAAAGCAAAGTGTAAAGAGTAGTTTGAATTTATCTTATCCACTTTTGAAAAAGGAGAGAAATAATATTCTTTGGGTTATCTATGAAGGAAAGTCAAAAATACTTTGGCAATCATCTTGCCAATATGCACATTAGTTGATAAGTATGTTTTTTTCTTTTATCTATAACCTTTCTAATTTATTGAACTTAGTTTTTGCATATTTGATCAAATTCAACTTTCATCTAATTATCTAATCAGATAAGCTAAAGAAAAGTTGTAAAACTTGAGGCATAGAGACGTGTGAAATAGATAAAGAAAAGTTGGACTATGATCTTTTGTGACTTTTGGTCCACCTGCTTATCCACTTCCTAACAAATCAACAATCTCATCTCGGTGGATATAGCAAGTATTTTTACAATCAAAATGAAAAATGCAAAATATAAAGAATTTACATAAAATTTAAAAATAATAAATAAAAATAAAAATAGTTAGCTTTAACTTTTGAAACTTTTTACTTTGCATGGTTAATATCAAAAAACAAAAATTGTGACTTTAAACAACTCCTTTCGTCCCAATTTATTAGTTAAAGTTTCTATTTTAAGTGGTTTTAAAATATTTTTTCATTTTGAATTTTGATATTTCGGCTAATCATCAAACGAGACCTAGGTAGATTGATAAAATTAAAAGTGCAATTAGTGGAAATTTCTTAAACTACGTGCAATCTAAAAATGAACTAATAAATTGAAACGGTGGAAATATAGGTTGTGATCACGTGTAATACCCCCGGACACAAATGAGAGCGACCCAAAGGAACCACATCACAATACTCCTTCAAGACACGCCGCGGTCCGGAGGTACAATCGCGGAACACACTCCGTAACAAAGGATAACCCAATCCACTAGGTCGAACGTTACAGGCCGCGGGTATCGACTTATATCCGGACTAACTTAGGTTGCGGATTAGAGCAATAGTACAGACAGCTATCATATAGCGGTCCAGAGACAAAAAGTACAGATGGTACACGCTCATGGAATAAGCCGAACAATAAGGGAGGTGCGCAATTCCGAAAATACGTATAAACGGTCGAAAAGGACAAGCATGTCTCACCTATATAAAAAATAAAAGTTATCACCTTTGGGTAACACAGAATTCTCTCTCTCACACTTACTTAAATATTTTATCTCTCTACCTGATACTTACTCTCACACCGGAGGCTGACCGCGGAAGCCCCCTCCCGCAGTGAGGCTAACGGTGCTTCTTTCTTATCAGCTTTATCGAAGATCTTAATAGTAGAAGCTCACTCTCCCAAGGGTTAGTCCTAACTAAGTCTTGAGAGGTGTCCAAGTTTTGTACTAACAAGTGGCGCCATCCGCATCGGGACTCGTTAACTTAACTACGTTCCCAAAGATACTCAAACCAACATGAGCCAACCGGCAAGAAGTGGCTCTACTCCTACCCAAGAGCAATCTGCAGTACGGAACAATTTGGGGAAAGAGAAAAGCCAAGAAGCAAACGAATCATTACCAGACGCGGCGTTACGGGAGTTTTGCGACAAGCATTACGACCAGTTGCTACCTCTAATGGCTGAAAAGGTTCACCAAGAGAAGTTAAGGCAAGTACAAACACGCCTTGACTTCGATGGTGAGGAAGGAAAGGACAGTGGATATCGGGAACAAACTCAGGACTCTGGATCCAAGTCCTTGGGTAAAAGAGAGGTCAGGACAAAGTGACAAACCAGCCCAAGCGTCAAATTCGGACCCTCTGACCACTCATACTCCTTGAGTGTCTTTTCTCGACTTAGCAATGGAGAGACAAGAACTCCCGAAGAAGTTCATGAGAAGCAAAGATATCCCCGGTCGGTCGTTTTCTCACGCCTAGGAGAAAAGCGACAGGACGTTCGGTCACGGCTAGGAAACCGGAAAACAGACGTGTTCTCAAGGCTAAACTCAAAAAGTCGGACTAGAGGAGAACGGAGAACCGAGGCCGGATACCTGCAGCGAGAAGAAAGCAGAGGAAGACCAACAGGGCGGAGAAAGAGAAGCCCCAGCCCAACCTGCAGCAGCACACCCTATCCTAGGAAGCGAAGCACCGGAGGCAGATCCGCATACTCCGATCCCGGAAAAAAGAAAGAGCCGTTATCTCCGGACAGTGAAGACAGTGATGGAAGACACTAGAAATCCAAGTCCAGAAGCAACAAAGATGACGAGGATGATCTCTATCGTCCGTACGATATTGAAGACACCGACCCATTCACACATCGAATCAGAAGCTTCGAGTTCCCTAAAAGAACACGAATGTCGTCCAACGTCAAAACCTATGACGGGACAAGTGACCCGGAGGATCATTTGAAGAATTTCTGTACCGCGGCCAAAGTGGAACGATGGGCTATGCCTACTTGGTGCCTGATGAGGCGAAAAATGAACCACTTTTAGAGGGTCATTTAAGCCCGGAATTGAATTTATTTGATCAAATATTACCCTAAATCGTTCCTTTTGTGATTTTAGGTACTTTGGGAGTGAATTCTGGAAAAGGAAGCAATTCGGACGTTTTTGGAGCATAAAAGTGAAGAAAACGGCAAAGACTTGATTTTCCATGCTGAGAACAGTACCTGACGGCGTCAAAAGTAAAATCCATGACGACCCAGTGCAAACCTGAAGGCGTCACAACAAGGCGTCAAGAGTTAAATTGGTGACGGCCTGCATAAGGAGAATACATAACGGCTTCAAACCCAGATCTAGGCAGTCCGAGAAACTATTTGGCGGCGAGATGACAGCGTCAGACATTTGTTCTTGACGCCGTCACCTATCAAAATCTATATATAGTTTTCTATTTTTCATTCATTAGGGAGGAACTTGTGTGGAGAAAACTAGGGTCGAACTTTGTAAACCCTAGGTCATATTTTACAGTGTTTTCAAGGGTTTTCACCCCTTGATTCCTTTCATGTTCAATTGAGATAAGTCTTCTCTTAATTCATTCAATATGTCTATGTGTTGTTTGAATATATCTTATACTTGTCTTGATTTTAACATACTAGGCTAGATCTATCTTGTGTTTGCTTAGATCTAATGAAACCTAGATGTTAATTATGTGTTGATTACTTGTTTTTGGTTGTATTGGATGAATGATTTCATTGTTAGGCTTAAGAAAACTGGCAAATCTCCATTGTGTAACATGCTTGAACGTCTTAGGAAACATGAACCGATGTGTACTAGGTTTTATTGGTTGTATTTAATGCATGAGCAAATTCTATTGATCGCATGTTAGGAGTTTCTTAGCCGGCTCGACATAGGAGTGAAGTAGGTGCTCATAGGATTGGGGAAGTAAGTACGCCACCCCATGAATGGTATTAAGGAATACAATCCGTCATCCACGCAACTATAACAAGTAATTAACGTGTAAAAGATATCTAGGGAGTAATGAAATATAAGTAAATACAATTCTCCCACATATTGCTCACAACTTTAGTTTAATTTAGTTTAATTTAGTTTTATTTTCATTTTAGTATTTTATTTTGATTGCATCTTAGTATTGGGTTAGTTGATTAGCAACTAATTCCGCCAAACGCCTTCAAACCCGAGATTTTTACTTGCTTTCTAAAAAATATAAAAATACAAAAAGAATCATCCCTCATCTCTAGACCTGGTCTTTAGGTTTTCTAATCCTAGCGACACTATTCCTAGCTGAACGATCAATCCCCCGGTACTTGTCATTATACTATACTACATCGATTAGGTACACTGCCTGATGGGGGTTGTAAGCTTCTCGAGATCCCTCGAGAGGTAAAGCCTGGTGCAATCCCTACGCATCAAGTTTTTGGCGCTGCAGCCCGGGGAATAGTTATTGTCTAGGTTAGAATCTCTTTTTATTAGGTCTACTTGCTAGATTCCTTTCTAGTAAGATTATTTTTATTTTCTTGGTTCTCTTTAGTCTATCTTATTTCTTCGTGTTTTTGTTCGTAACTCTTTACCATCCGACATCATGGACGATGGTAACATCTTTGAACCTGTCATCCCGCCACAACAAAACCCACCACTAGATAACCAACCTCTTAGGCCCCGAACCTTAGGAGAGTATTCCCGACCTAGCCACCAAGGCTACCGAAACACCATTGAGCTCACCCAAGGAGCCAATGTGACCCCCTTGCGATCCGACACCATCCGGTTGGTGCAAAGCGGATGTGCATTGCATGGACTTCGTTCCGAAGACCCAAACCAACATCTCAAGGACTTCCTTAAAATCGTAGATTCTATAGACCTTGATGTTACAACTAGAGAGTCGACCCGATTACGCCTATTCCAATTCTCTCTACGTGATCAAGCTAGCCAATGGCTTGAGCGATTACCCGCGGGATCCATCACCTCATGGGATGATCTCACCACTCGTTTCCTTGCTCAATTTTTCCCACCGGGGAGAACTACCAAGCTTAGAAATGACATCTTGATGTTCCAACAACATCAAAATGAAACTCTTTATGAAGCATGGACTCGATTCAAGGACTTACTCCAAAAAGTTCCTCATCATGGCATAGATTTTTGGCTCCAAGTCCAAATCTTCTATGACCATATCGATCTCTCCACAAGGTGAGCCATTGACCAATCGGCTGGTGGTAAGCTACATGATCTAAGTGCGGAACAATCATGGGAACTCATAGAAGATTTTGCTCTCTATGACAACGAAAGTTGGAATGATCCCCTTGATTTGAACAAAACGGTCAAGGAAATATCTTTGACTTCAAACAACTCTAGCACTCCCGATCGTAGGATCATGGAACTTGAGGACCAAGTCAAGTTTCTCATGAAATCTTAAGAAGCTCCTAAGCCTTCAAGCCAAGTGAACAAAATCACTTCTTCATGCGAATTATGTAGTGGTCCCCATGACACTCATGATTGTGTGGAACTCCCCGGAACAGCTTTTGCGGACTACGCATCCTCGCGTACCGACGAAGCGGGAGATAAGTGGTACACTTTCAAACCCGAGCCAAACCCTTACGGTGATTCCTACAACCCCTCTTGGAAAAATCACCCAAACCTTAGGTGGAAACAAAATCAAGCTAATTCTTCCAATCCGCCTAATCGTTACCAACCAAACGGTCCACCCTCCAACCGTACTTTCAACAACAATCCTTCTAACGACTATGGTAGTACCAACAATCTTGAAGGATTGATGTCTAAGTTCATGGCATCTCAAGAGGCTCGCATATCTAAGTTTGAAGCCGATTTCAAACAAAAGCAAAGCGAGATGACCACCAAAATTGACACATTGTTGAAAGTTCTTAATGACCGAGAAATGGGAGCACTCCCAAGCGACACGGTTAAGAACCCGAAACTAAACGTTAATTCCATATCATCAGTTTCGTCACCCGGTTCTTGTCCGCAATACTACTCGGTTAAATCAACGAGCACCTGTTTCAAACAAAACCAAATTCTTCAAAAGGACCAATCGAATAAAACACCCGATATAAAACCGGTCAAAAGCATAGTTGAAACACCTCCCACGTAAGACCGTGACGATGAATTCAAGGAGCTTCACCTTGAACGCCCCGTCATTGATGTCTTAGCCCGTGCTCCCTACTATAGTGCCCTCCTAGAAAAGTATGAGAAGTTTAAACTAGGTAAAAATGGGACCGCCTTCGTTCAAAACAAGTTGCCTAAAAAGCTTGATGATCCGGGTATATTTGTTTTGCCTTGTAAGACAGGAAGATCCGAAGCTTTCGACACACTAGCCGATTTAGGGTCAAGCCTCAACTTAATTCCCTTATCCCTTTTCACCACTCTCAAGCTAGGAAAGTTAGAGGAGGCGGAGGTATTGATAGGTCTAGCGGATGGAAGTATTGCCCACCCGGTTGGAATGATTAAGGATGTAGTTGTTCACGTAAGGAAGTTAACTATTTTAGCGGACTTTCACGTCCTAGACATGGTTAGTGACACTACATGCCCATTGTTGGTAGGAAGAGGATTTTTAGCAACCGCTAGCGCCATGATGGATTGTAAGGAGTCTAAGATAGAGGTAGGTGAAGGCGATACTTAGTCGGTATACGATGTTAAGAAACATAGCTATGATTGTGAGGATGAACCGACACCACATTGGGTAGAGATGAATAGGAGACCATCTAGATATGGACCTTGGATAGAAAGGAACTTTATAGGACCTCAACGCCCATTCTATCTAGAAAAAGATTTCATCGAAAAGACACATTCGGTGGAACAACTCATAGCTAGAGATGAAGAGCTAGATCCTTTTGAGGACCCATTAGTCTTTAGGAAGATGATTGAGTTCTTAAGCGTAATGCCTATTAATATAGAGATGAATAAGTGGAAAAGAGAGGGAGATAAGTGTAAATGGAGGTGGGGCAAGCCACCTAAGGAAGGTAACGGATCATGGCACATGAAGATGACTTTGTATGATCCGGATGGAGAAAAGTTTGAAAGGTCATACCGTACTAAGAAAACCGATAGGAAGTTAAAACCTAAGTTTGATCCCAAAGATGTCCTCAATGAGGAACTCACCCGTATCACGTAGTAACCCATGACCTTGAGTCTAGCTACAAGACTCGTAAATAAAGAAAAGCGCTTCTTGGGAGGCAACCCATGTTTTGTGTGATTTTTATTTTGTTTGTTTGTTATTTGCTTCCGTATGCATGCTTTATTTTTATTGTTGGTAGATCATGTTTCAAAACTAAATAGTGGAAATACTTTACTTTGTTGTTTGGCCTAGTCTTAACTTCATCCAAAGGTATTTTTGCAAAAGACAAGTGTAAGGGGAAACCCCAAATATGTTTTTAAGAAACAAAACCGATCATGATTCTCCACAATATTAAGTGAACATGTATATTCGTATTTGTTAAGTCAAATGCTTGTATCGAGCCATAATGAAGTATTGCAGGATTTTCCAGGAAGTAGGACCAAGTTTTTCCAGAAATTTTCCGGAAACTTAACATAAGAATTTCTGCAGGTCACTTCTGACGGCGTCACGAGTTTACTCTTGACGGCGTCACGTGTAAAAATCTGGAAATTTTACCAGTTTTGTTTTTCTAACGGAGTCTTAAAGTTTTTGTTGAATTATTAGTTTTATAATCTCTAGGAAATCTGCAAACATCATTCCACAAGCATTATATCTTATTTTGTTTTCTAGGATTTATTAGCATATGTAGATTGCCGCCGATTTTATGCGAGGTTGCCTTGTCTGTTTTCTCAGGTTTAACAGGTTATGTATGACAAGAAGATGATTATTATTCTGGAAGGGAAGCATTGATTGTTCATTTTCTTGGAGGAAGATCTAACCTGGCCACCTTATTATCCATACCGAGCGAATCAGGGGAATATTTGATTTCATTTGTTTTACTTATTTCACTTTTACATTCTTTACTTGAACATTGGGGACAATGTTCATCCTAAGTGTAAGGGGAGGGTAAAATGATGATACCTTACAAATACACTTTCGCTTGAGTTTGTTTGTTTGATAGTAGATGTGTAATAAAACTATGAGAAATACTTGTTAGTGCAATTTTAACGCCAAATTTAAATTTTTTTACAACATTTAGGAGTGAAACTTTAGCCATAGCAAGCGTCTCATGGATAGGAGATTGTATGACTAGCACAAAACCGTACCATTCAGAAAAATTTTCCACCCAAATATGTGAGGTTCGCCTTTAGTTTTGATAGGAAAAGCATTTACTATTAGTGCTTATGAGTGTACCGGTAGCATTTAGATTCTAGAACTTGCGTTAGTGATGCATCCCGAGACTGCTAGTGACTACATTCCTGTAGTAGGATTTACTACATGATAAGAGGCGTTAGGATCACCCTTGTGTTAAACCAGTATCATAATTACTTGATCATTTAAGTCATATTACTTTTCTAGTTAAGTCAATTAATTTTTCCCACACCTTAGCGTTGTACTCATTTTTAGTACACGAAACCCCTAGTACACCCCTCCGAGCCTATCTTTTCGTTTCTAACTTTAAGCATTATACTTAAAGGAAGAATTTGTTACACCCCACTTAAATGTCTATGTGTTGTTTGAATATGTCTATGTGTTGTTTGAATATATCTTATACTTGTCTTGATTTTAACATGCTAGGCTAGATCTATCTTGTGTTTGCTTAGATCTAATAAAACCTAGATGTTAATTATGTGTTGATTACTTGTTTATGGTTGTATTGGATGAATGATTTCAATGTTAGGCTTAAGAAAACTGGCAGATCTCCATTGTGTAACATGCTTGAACGTCTTAGGAAACATGAACCGATGTGTACTAGGTTTTATTTGTTGTATTTAATGCATGAGCAAATTCTAGTGATCCCATGTTAGGAGCTTCTTAGCCGGCTCGACATAGGAGTGAAGTAGGCGCTCATAGGATTGGGGAAGTAAGTACGCCACCCCATGAATGGTATTAAGGAATACAATCCGTCATACACGCAACTATAACAAGTAATTAACGTGTAAAAGATATCTAGGGAGTAGTGAAATCTAAGTAAACATAATTCTCCCATATATTGCTCACAACTTTAGTTTAATTTAGTTTAATTTAGTTTTATTTTCATTTTAGTATTTTATTTTGATTGTATCTTAGTATTGGGTTAGTTGATTAGCAACTAATTCCGCCAAACTCCTTCAAACCCGAGATTTTTAGTTGCTTTCTAAAAAATGTAAAAATACAAAAAGAATCATCCATCATCTCTAGACCTAGTCTTTAGGTTTTCTAATCCTAGCGACACTATTCCTAGCTGAACGATCAATCCCCCGGTACTTGTCATTGTACTATACTATATCGATCAGGTACACTGCCTGGTGGGGGTTGTAAGCTTCTCGAGATCCCTCGAGAGGTAAAGCCTGGTGCAATCTCTACGCATCAGTGTCATATGTTCAACTCTACCCTCATGGGTCATGCCCGGGTATGGTTCGATGAACTACCGGCAGAAAGCATTGACAACTTCGAAGATTTGCGAAGAAGCTTCCTATCCTACTTCCTCCAACAAAAGAAATATGCAAAGGACCCAGTGGAGCTGCATCACATCAAACAAAAAGAAGGAGAATCAACTGGAGCCTTTGTAGAACGTTTCAAAGCTGAAAGCATGCACGTTAAAGGGGCCCCAGAGTGCATGAAAATCTCCGGATTCATGCACGGAATCACCAATCCAGAGCTAATCAAAAGACTCAATGACAAAATCCCACGAACGGTGGATGAAATGTGGAAAGCAACAACAGCCTTCCTCCGCGGCACCACAGCCGCGACAAATCAATCAAAAAAGAAGCAAGACCGTTCCACGTGGAAAGCTCAAGAAAACGGGCCCAAAGTCATCCAGACGTTTGAACGGAAGTCAGAATTTAAAGGACGCTCTAGGGCGGACAGGAGGCGAGCTGACCGGTTCACACCTCTTACCAAGACACCGAGGGAAATCTTAGTAATGGACTCTGTCAAGTTCACGGCCCCGCCTCCCATGGCAAGTCCGGCGGAGTCAAGGAACAAAGACAAGTATTGCGACTTCCACAGAGAAAGAGGACACACCACGGATGAATGTTTTCAGCTAAAAAAGCAAATTGAGGAAGCAGTGAGATCCGGCCAACTGGCACACTTGGTAAAGAAATCAAGAATGGCAGTCAGAAAGGTGAGACAGCCAAAGGCGGTAAAAAAGAAATCGCGACAAAGGACAAAGCCCCGCCATATTTATGGTCCAATCTTGGCAAAGAAATGTAAAGCAAAAAGTCCCACCACAAACGGGTCCGAACCTAGAAATATCTTTCCCGCCAGTACAAGGAGATGATTGGGATGATCATCCGTTGGTAATTAAAGCAGATGTAGGCAGCCACCGCATCCACAGAATGTACGTAGACAATGGAAGTGCGTCAGAAGTACTCTACGAGCACTGTTTTAACTGTTTAAGCCCAGAGGTCAGAAAGAGGATGATCCCCGCCACAACCCCACTACTTGGTTTCAGCGGCGAAATATCATGGCCTCTAGGTCAAATCTTGCTGGAAGTAACTCTGGGGGACGATGAGAACTCAGCAAGCACATGGATGAATTTCATGGTGGTGCGATCTCCATCCCCGCCAATGGGATCATTGGTAGACCGGGGATAAGGTTGCTAAAAATCATACCTTCAACAGCTCACGGCATGATAAAGTTCCCTACCGCGGGAGGCATAGTAACACTCCATAGCGACAAAGTCATACCCGTCGAATGTCGCATGATAGCAGAGCCACAGCCGTAACAAGACATTGAAGCAGCCGCAGTAGAAGGTATCAAGGTAGCAATACACCCTGAATTTCCGGACCAGACCATCACCATAGGCGGAAGCCTCACTACCCAAGGGAAAAAAGACTTGTGTGACATACTCAGAAGCAATTTGGACATCTTCGCATGGAAGCCGTCGGACATGACTGGAGTACCACGAAGCATTGCATAACACAAGCTTAATGTACTGGAGGGATATACCCCAGTAAGACAAAAGAAACGGGGACAAGCCCTAGAAAGAAACAAAGCCATTAACGACGATGTGACCAAGTTAGTTGAAGCCGGTATCATGCGAGAGGTCCATTATCACGACTGGTTATCAAACCCGGTCCTAGTCAAAAAAAGTGATGGGGGTTGGAGAATGTGTGTCGATTTCAAAGACCTAAACAAAGCCTGCCCCAAAGATTGCTACCCTCTACCGGAGATCGATTGAAAAGTGGAATCACTTTGCGGCTATACATTCAAATGTTTCCTGGACGCATACAAGGGTATCACCAGATCCAGATGGCCGCGGAAGACGAAGAGAAAACCGCCTTCCACACAAACCAAGGAATATTCTGCTATCAAAAAATGCCATTTGGTCTAAAAAACGCAGGGGCCACATACCAGAGATTGGTCGACATGGCTTTTCAAAAGCAGATTGGAAGAAACTTAGAGGTGTATGTAGATGATCTGGTTATAAAGTCACTCAGAAACTGAAGTACTAAGGGACGTGGAGGAAACCTTTGCAACTCTCAGAAAAATCAACATGAAATTGAACCCAAAGAAGTGCACCTTTGGCGCTGAGGAAGGTATGTTCTTGGGACACTTGATTAGTAAACAAGGAATCCGAGCTTGCCCGGAGAAGTCCCAGATCGTCGCCCAACTACCATCTCCAAAAACCCTGAAAGAAGTCCAATCCCTCAATGGAAAGCTGGCGAGCCTCAACCGCTTCCTTTCGAAGTCCGCGAAAAAATCACTACCATTTTTTCGAACACTAAAAAAGTGCATCAAGAAAAGAGACTTCCAGTGGACACCAGAAGCGGAGGTGGCCTTCAAAGAAATGGACGGACATATTGCCAACCTCCCGACCCTCACCGCCCCTCGCCCAAAGGAAGAACTGATAATGTACCTATCTGCGGCAAGAGAAGCTATCAGTGCCGTGCTGCTAGCAGAAAGAGGAGCATGTCAAATGCCAGTATACTTCATCAGCCGCGCCCTGCAAAATCCGGAGATAAACTATAGCCCAATGGAGAAGCTAGTTTTAGCGCTGGTCCACGCAGCTAGAAGGCTAAGAAGGTATTTCCAAGCACATCCAATCGTCGTCATCACCGACCAACCAATCAAACAGGTGCTGGCACAAACAGAAAAGACAGGCAGAATGACGAAATGGGCAATAGAATTAGGAGAGTGATGAGGCAAAAAATGAACCGTTTTTAGGGGGTCATTTAAGCCCGGAATTGAATTTATTTGATCAAATATTACCCTAAATCGTTCCTTTTGTGATTTTAGGTACTTTGGGAGTGAATTCTGGAAAAGGAAGCATTTTGGACGTTTTTGGAGCACAAAAGTGAAGAAAACGGCAAAGACTTAATTTTCCATGCTGGGAACAGTACCTGACGGCGTCAAGAAGGAAAATATGACGGCGTCAAGAAGGAAAATATGACGGCGTCAAGAGCAAAATGCATAAAGACCCAGAGAAAACCTGACGGCGTTAGAAGTAGGGCGTCAAGAGTTATTTTGGTGATGACCTGGAGCAGGATTACACATGACAGCGTGATGAGTGCTCAAACACTCATCATTTTTGGTCAAATCTGAACTGCAAAACATACAAAAACACTCAGAAATGCATCAAAATACCAAAAATATTTCAAAATTGTGTTTTATATGTTTTAGATGCAAAATGAGCAAAAACAGATGAAAAACGTACAAAGTTTGCAAAATTGGCAGTTTCAGTCCCTCGACTTTCAAAAATTGACAAAACTAGTCCCTGAGTATTTATTTTGCAAGAAAATTCAACCCAAGTCCTTTAAAAGTCAAAGTTTATCAAAAATAGTCCTTGGGTAAAAAGTTTTGAGAATTTACACTTTTGGTCCCCGGAGTTTGGAAATTTTACAAAAATGGTCCCCGGTAAATTTAATATTGAAAATATACATTTTGGATCCCTGGGTTATTAAAGTTGTCAATTTTCACCCTTGTGATAACTTTAGAACATTTACATTTTCAGCCCCTTGAATTTCAGTTAATTACATGAATGGTCCTTGTTATTTTGAAACTTGTAATAAACAAACCAAAGGGACTCTTTTTGTTATTTACCCAATCCAAAGCCCACCACTATAAATCTAATCCAAACACAACACCCCTTAGCCCACCAAAGCCCAATCCCTAACCCCGTATAATATCCTGGTCGTTTGACCAGGTCAAACCCACACCTTCACCCCTAACCTCCCTGCTTCTCCTCCATTAACACCCTAATCCCAGGAACTTGTCTCCCCCCTCCTCACCAACTATCATTAAATTCTCACCAAACCAACCAACCTTTTCTACCCCTCATTAATACTTCACCAAACCCCCACCAACTGCCTAAGCAAATTTTTCCGCCAATGAAAGATTCAAAGGCTCAGATTGATGGGAGCTCATCCAACGGTCAAGAAAGAGTGGGAAGGTCTCAAAACCCTACTTGGGTCTCTATATAAAGGAAGAGAAGCAGCAGTTGAAAGATTAGTAGGATTTTTAGTTATAAAATAGTTTTTAGTGTAATTTAGTTTAATTTTTAGTGTAATCTTTGTTTTTTAGTTTAATTTCCAGTCTTGTAAACTTTTAAACTCAGTTTAATACAATTTCAAGCTTTTTTATCACTTTGCAAAATTTTCCTTTTTAACTTATCATATGATTATCTGTCTTTAGCTTATCAATATGCTCATTGGATCTTACTTATGTTTATTTTAGGTTGTTTTATGCTTATTGGTGGTTTAAAATTCTGAGTATTGTCTGTTGTTGGTGTAAGACACTTTGGTTTGAAAAATTGTATGCACACTGCCTTTGTTTAGCCTCAACTGTTTCTATTTGTTTCTGGATTATATTGTGTGCTATTTGGTTCTAAATAACTTTATTGGTATCCCCTTGATCTGTTTTAGGCATTGTATCAGTAGTTATAGCTTTATATTTGCTAGTTGTAGTGTTGGTCATAACTTTAGGGGTGTTTGGTTCTGCTTGGTTACAACTGTCCCTTTGGTAATTGACTTGTCTCTTTGCATATGTAGATTTCTTATGTCAATACTGAGCTAAATAGTCCAACATCTTTGCATCTCATACACCACAAGTCAAAAATCACCTTCACTACCCCATTATAAGTTAACTGTTAGGTTTAGGGTAATGTAATCTCACCATTGCTTTTCATTAGTTGCTATTTTAGCTTAATATCATCTACTTATAACTCATTGCATCATTTTCAGTGTCTATGATTGATTCAAAATCCACAAAAGTCAAGTTTTAAGTTTTTCACAAAAAAGTCAAAGTTCACCTTTCAGATTTTTCCAAAAGTTTGAGCAATTATTTTGAATTTTGTGTTTGATCTTTTGGCCTGAAACTTGTTTACATTTGTTGTGTACCAGCTTGTCTTTGAGAACCCATGCTTGTTTGATTTTTATCATTTTTTCTGAGCTTATTGAAGCTGTCCAAAATAAGGTGCAGGGCAAGGGTATGCCCTGCTACACAGATGATCAGTCCACACCCCAACTTTCAATGGCCTCCCATGCTTTCCATAGCGGACCCCACTCCTATGTTTCAGGCTTATTAGAAAGACATATAGCCAGGCTTCAAGGTCCATTGCTTATTTCATTGAATTGAGCTTGTTTCATAGGGCTGCACCTCCCCTCAAGCTTGTCCCTTTTCTGTTTGAATCATGGCTTTTGGAACTGCTTATTTTGGCTTAACAGCTTATCCAGGGCATCATTCTAATTTTTCTAGCTTATTACATGTCACTTTGACTTTTTTGAACCTAAAATCACCACTGGTCTCAGCTTTGAGCTTAATTCCAAGCTTTTAGCCTTAACAGTTGACCAAAGTCAACTGTCATGGCTTAAGCTCTCCATTTGCTTATTTATAAGCATTCCAACCAAAGTTCTTTTATTAAAGTTTCATAATTTAGGTATTAAAGTAGTTTTGTAAAAAGAAAACTCAAAAAAGACAAATTTACCTAAAGTGATAGCTTCTATTTAAGAAGCTTATTGCTTAAGTGCTTATTTTCCTTAAGCACTTTCTGTTTTTATAATTTTCCTAAGTTCCTTTAGTTGTGAAATAATTTCTGTAATTTTTTCATATTTTTCTCTTTTCATTTAGTATTTTTAATAATTAATATTAGTTTTTATTAATTAATAAGTAGTTAATAATTAATAGTAATTATTTAAATAGTCTTAAAAACATATTTTCTGTTTTAAAATTAGTTTTATATTATTTTAGATTTTTCTAAGTTTTAATTTTATTTTTCTAAGCTTATTTTACATTTTCCTATTATTTAGTGTAATTTTAAATAGTTTAAATTAATTTTTAATTAATAGTAATTATATAAAAAGTAGGAAAAATATATTTTAAGTTTGAAAATTAGTTTTATAACATTTTAGATTTTTCCAAATTTATTTTTCATATTTTTAGTGTAATTTCATAATTAGTTATAATTTAGTTTAATTTAAATAATTAATAAGTAATTAATAAATAGTATTTAATTAATAATAATTAATTAATAGTGTAAAAATTAATTTTAATTTTCTAAAAAGTTTATTTTATTATTAGGATTGTAAAAATTCTATTTTCACTTTTGTAAGTATTTTATTTTACCAAAACTCGCGTTTTATTTTGTACGTTCACGTTACTTAAAACTGAACGTACGCGTTTTTAAGTTTTAATCGTTTCTGGTTTTTCCTACTTCACAGTCTTATTCATATAGCTTGTTTAAGCAATTTCTTTGTAGATTCCATAATTCAATCACAAACAAACCCGTTCCTATCCAAATTCACCCGATCACACAAGCCGTTTGAATACAATCCACACCTCGTCGTGACATAACGACCCGGGGAAACCACTATATTCCACGGAGCGTTGAGCCTTAGGAGTTTTACTTGTTTGACCACATCCGTGGTTGAATTTAGTTGACTGCTTTTGCCTCAATCACGGCGTCAGACCCAGATTTAGGCAGTCCGAGAACTTTATTGGCGGCGAGATGACGGCGTCAGAAATTTACTCTTGACGCCGTCACCTCACAAAATCTATATATACTTTTCGATTTTTCATTCATTAAAGGAGGAACTTGTGTGGAGAATACTAGGGCCGAACCTAATAAACCCTAGGTCGTTTGTAACAGTATTTTCAACGGTTTTCACCCCTTGAAACCTTTCATGTTCAATTAAGATAAGTCTTCTTTCAATTTATTCAATATGTCTATGTGTTGTTTGAATATATCTTGTGCTTGTCTTGATTATAACATGCTAGGCTAGATCTTTCATGTGTTTGCTTAGATGTAATGAAACCTAGATGTTGATTATAGGTTGATTGCTTGTTTATAGTTGTAATGGATGAATGATTTCAATGTTAGGCTTAAGAAAACTGGCAGATCTCCATTGTGTAACTTGCTTGAACGTCTTAAGAAACATGAACTGATGTGTACTAGGTTTTTATGATTGTATTTAATGCATGGGCGAATTCTAGTGATCCCATGTTAGGATCTTCTTAGCCGGCTCGACATAGGAGTGAAGTAGGAGCTTATAGGATTGGGGAAGTAAGTACGCCACCCCATGAACTGTAACAAGTAATTAACCTGTAAAAGATATATAGGGAGTAGTGAAATCTAAGTAAACACAATTCTCCCATATATTGCTCACACCACTAGTTAAATTAGTTTATTTTCATTTTTGTTATTTTATTTTGATTGCATCTTAGTCATTGGGTTAGTTGATTAGCAACTAATTCCGCCCACTCCTTCAAAAACCGATATTTTTATTTGCTTTTCTAAAATATAAAAAAAATACAAAAAGAATCATCCACCACCTCTAGACCTAGTCTTTAGGCTTTCTAATCCTAGCGACACTATTCCTAAGTTGAACGATCAATCCCCCGGTACTTGTCACTATACTATACTACAACGATCAGGTACACTGCCTGGTGAGGGTTGTAAGCTTCTCAAGATCCCTCGAGAGGTAAAGCCTGGTGCAATTCCCATGCATCAAGTTTTTGGCGCCGCAGCCCGGGGAATAGTTATGGTCTAGGTTAGGATTTCTTTTTATTAGGTCTACTTGCTAGATTCCTTTCTAGTAAGATTTTATTTTTATTTTTAGGTTCTCTTTAGTCTATCTTATTTCTTCGTGTTTTTGTTCGTAATATTTACCATCCGACATCATGGAAGGTGGTAACATCTTTGAACCCATCAACCCACCACAACAAGACCACCCACAAAGCCCACCACTAGCTAATCAACCTCTTAGGCCCCGAACCCTAGGAGAGTACTCCCGACCTAGCCACCAAGGCTACCGAAATACCATTGAGCTCACCCAAGGAGTTAATGTGTCTCCCTTGCGATCCGACACCATCCGGTTGGTGCAAAGCGGATGTGCATTCCTTGGACTTCGTTCCGAAGATCCAAATCAACATCTCAAGGACTTCCTCAAAATCGTAGATTCTATAGACCTTGATGCTACAACTAGAGAGTCAACCCGATTACGCCTATTCCAATTCTCTCCACGTGATCAAGCTAGTCAATGGCTTGAGCGTTTACCCGCGGGATCCATCACCTCATGGGATGATCTCACCACTCGTTTCCTTGCTCAATTTTTCCCACCGGGGAGAACTACCAAGCTTAGAAATGATATCTTGATGTTCCAACAACATCAAAATGAAGCGGGAGATAAGTGGTACACTTTCAAACCTGAGCCAAACCCTTATGGTGATTCCTACAACCCCGCTTGGAAAAATCACCCAAACCTTAGGTGGAAACAGAACCAAACCAATTATTCCAATCCGCCTAATCATTACCAACTAAATGGTCCACCCTCCAACCGTACTTTCAACAACAATCCTTTTAACAACTATGGTAGTACCAACAATCTTGAAGGATTGATGTCCAAGTTTATGGCATCTCAAAAAGCTCGCATAGCTAGGTTTGAAACCGAATTCAACCAACAACAAACGGAGATGACCAATAAGATTGACAACTTGTTGAAAGCCCTCAACAACCAAGCGTTAACTACACATAGGAAGGACACTAGGGACGCCAATAGCGGAATCCAAACTAAGGACCCCTCGTCTTCCAAACACGTCCATTTTGTCAATGTTGTCACCATTAAACCAATTGATAAGGATATAGAAGAAAGTGACAAGGATGAAGTTGGAGTAGAAACCGAGACTAGGGATGAAATTAGGGAAGTTGAGGTTAATAAAGGAGAAGAGTTAGAGGAAGTAGAGACTGTAGAAGAGTACTTTGATAAGTTGCCCACCAAGGAAGAACGGGAATATCATAAGGATTTGTTCGATGATCCCGAGACACCATATATCCTTGGCTCACCCCTTTATCAAAATGGGAGACCCCTCTAACATCAACATACCATGCAACATTGGGCATATGCATATATGGAAAGCTTATATCGATCCTAGATATCCTATAAACATCATGACTAGGACTTATTATAATTGGGTAATGAAGAAACAACTTGGTTATAAGATGATGCCCAATAAGAATTTGATAAGTAATTTTGTAGGAAGAGTGAAGGGATTGCATGTGATTGTCGGAAATTTCACTTATGAGATCGATTTTATGATAGTAGAGGATACTCGTCCGGTGATAGATGCTTGCCTAAGTCAAGTAGTGTTCGGAAAACCATTCGTTGAGGCCACTAAGATGAGTTATGATCTGACTTTAGAGATAATTAGGTTCAAGGAAGAGAATGATGAGATTGCCTACCAAATGCCCTATAAGATTGAGCAGTACCGCCTCCTGTTAAACATAGAAAAGGAACACAAACAAGCGGCTTATTATAGGAATGATGAGGATAGACGTAGAGGAGTAGAGTATGTGATGAATAGGATGCTTGGTTTCTATAAAGATTGCTTGCAACTAGGTCTGGAATACAAAACTGGTATAGGAGATGACCTAGAGAGTGAAACCAACGATGAGGTCACATAGTAACCCATGACCTTGAGTCTAGCTACAAGACTCGTAAATAAAGAAAAGCGCTTCTTGGGAGGCAACCCATGTTTTGTGTGATTTTTATTTTGTTTGATTTTTATTTGTTTCCGTATGCATGCATTATTTTTATTGTTGGTAGATCATGTTTCAAACTAAAATGGTGAAAATACTTTATTTTGTTGTTTGGCTTAGTCTTAACTTCATCCAAAGGTATTTCGCAAAAGATAAGTGTAAGAGGAAACCCCAAATATGTTTTTAAGAAACAAACTCGATCATGATTCTCCACAATATTAAATGAACATGTGTATTAGTATTTGTTAGAGTCAAGTGCTTGTATCGAGTCATAATGATGTTTTGCAGGATTTTCCAGGAAGTAGGACGAAGTTTTTCCAGAAATTTTCCGAAAACTTAACATAAGAATTTCTGCAGGTCACTTCTGACGGCGTCAGGAAGAAATTCCTGACGGCGTCACGTGTAAAATTCTGGAAATTTTACCAGTTTTGTTTTTCTAACGGAGTCTTAAAGTTTTTGTTGAATCTTTAGTTTTATAATCTCCAGGAGATCTGCAGACATCATACCACAAGCATTATATTTTATTTTGTTTTCTAGGATTTGTTAGCATATATAGATTGCCGCCGATTTTACGCGAAGTTGCCTTGTCTGTTTTCTTAGGTTTAACAGGTTATATATGACAGGAAGATGATTTATATTCTGGAAGGGAAGCTTTGATTATTCATTTTCTTGGAGGAAGATCTAACCTGGTTACCATATTATCCATACCGAGTGAATCAGGAGAGTATTTGATTTCATTCTTTTACCTGTTTTACTTTTACATTCTTTACTTGAACATTGGGGACAATGTTCATCCTAAGTGTAAGGGGAGGGTAAAATGATGATACCTTACAGATACACTTTCGCTTGAGTTTGCTTGCTTGACGGTAGGTGTGTGATAAAACTATGAGAAATACTTGTTAGTGTAATTTTAGCGCCAAATTTAAATTTTTTTACAACATTTAGGAGTGAAACTTTAGCCATAGCAAGCGTCTCATGGATAGGAGATTGTATGACTAGCACAAAACCGTACCATTCAGAAAGTTTTTCCACCCAAATATGTGAGGTTCGCCTTTAGATTTAGGAAAAGCATTTACTATTAGTGCTTATAAGCGTACCGGTAGCATTTAGATTCTAGAACTTGCGTTAGTGATGCATCCCGAGACCGCTAGTGAGACTACATTCATGTAGTAGGATTTACTACATGATAAGAGGCATTAGGATCACCCTTGTGTTAAACCCGTATCATAATTACTTGACCATTTAAGTCATATTGTTTGGCTAGTTAAGTCAATTAATTTTTCCCACACCCTTAGTGTTGTACTCATTTTTAGTACACGAAACCCCTAGTACACCCCTCCGAGACTATCTTTTCGTTTCTAACTTTAAGCATCTTACTTAAAGGAAGAATTTGTTACACCCCACTTAAATGTACAACCAAATCGCCTTAGCCTTCCGTGTATGCACTCATCTTTAGTGCATTATTATTTCATGTTTAAACCCTTAGTTAATTATCTAATTGATTACATGGTTGCTAAGTCGAGTCATATCCTTGTACATATTGTTTTGGGACGATTGGGACTCATGGCTAAAGTATTTGTGTTATGGAGTAATGGGGAAGAACATATTATATTACCCCCATATGTGCGTTAATCTTAAAAGTACTCCAAGTGTTTTGATTATCTTAATTCAAATCATTAGAATAGTCTATTGTAAAGTATGTAAAAATTCAAGTGTAAGGGGAATGTTCATTCCCTATGATGTATTATTTTGAATGGTAGGGTAAGAGTGTATGCAAAAAAAAAAATAATAAAAAAATAATATATATATATATATATATATATATATATATATATATATAATAAATAAAAAATAAATAAATAAATAATAAAAAATAGAAAAAGAGATAGAGAAAAAACATACGGACTACCTTCCCGTTTCATTCCATGTTTATTTTATGTTTTTGTTATTTTTCATTTATTAGCTTAAGTCGAGTCTAGTCTTGGCTTAGCAACGCCATATTATACATGTAATTAACCAAGATGATTAACTCGCCACCAGTAAAGATTGCCTATATCCAACAAAATCGTGTATTTTATATCCCTATACCTAGCGTTACAACCCTTAAAAAGACCTCTTTGATATTTTGTCCTAGGTGCTTACGCCATGTGGTGGAGGTTTGGTCCTTTCCCAAGCCTATGGTAATCTATTTTGCTATGACAGGTAGTGAGAGATGTTTTCCATTTCCATATTGTGGTATTACTTTATTACACCCGAAAGATGTGAGTATCTAAACACTATTTGTGAGGTGCTAGTGTATAACCTCCGTGCTTGTCTTTGGTCTTTTGTGGAACGATTATTTGTTGTAATTACTTTTATATTAGTGTTAAATGACCCCTAACTTGTATTTTGATTAGAATAAAAGCGCATTTGCTTGAGGACAAGCAAAATCTCAAGTGTAAGGGTATATGATGAGGCGAAAAATGAACCATTTTTAGGGGGTCATTTAAGCCCGGAATTGAATTTATTTGATCAAATATTGCCCTAAATCGTTCCTTTTGTGATTTTAGGTACTTTGGGAGTGAATTCTGGAAAAGGAAGCGTTTTGGATGTTTTTGGAGCATAAAAGTGAAGAAAACAGCAAAGACTTAATTTTCCATGCTAGGAACAGTACCTGACGGCGTCAAGAAGGAAAATATGACGGCGTCAAGAGCAAAATGCATGACGACCCAGAGAAAACCTGACGGCGTCAGAAGTAGGGCGTCAAGAGTTATTTTGGTGACGGCCAGGAGCCGGATTACACATGACGGCGTCAGACCCAGATCTAGGCAGTCCGAGAACTTTATTGGAGGCGAGATGACGGCGTCCGAAATTTACTCTTGACGCCGTCACCTCACAAAATCTATATATACTTTTCTAGTTTTCATTCATTAAAGGAGGAACTTGTGTGGAGAATAATAGGGTCGAACCTAATAAACCCTAGGTCGTTTGTAACAGTATTTTCAAGGGTTTTCACCCCTTGAAACCTTTCATGTTCAATTAAGATATGTCTTCTTTCAATTCATTCAATATGTCTATGTGTTGTTTGAATATATCTTGTGCTTGTCTTGATTATAACATGCTAGGCTAGTTCTTTCATGTGTTTGCTTAGATGTAATGAAACCTAGATGTTGATTATAGGTTGATTGCTTGTTTATAGTTGTAATGGATGAATGATTTCAATGTTAGGCTTAAGAAAACTGGCAGATCTCCATTGTGTAGCTTGCTTGAACGTCTTAAGAAACATGAACCGATGTGTACTAGGTTTTTATGATTGTATTTAATGCATGAGCGAATTCTAGTGATCCCATGTTAGGAGCTTCTTAGCCGGCTCGACATAGGAGTGAAGTAGGAGCTTATAGGATTGGGGAAGTAAGTACGCCACCCCATGAATGGTATTAAGGAATACAATCCGTCATCCACGCAACTGTAACAAGTAATTAACCTGTAAAAGATATCTAGGGAGTAGTGAAATCTAAGTAAACACAATTCTCCCGTATATTGCTCACACCACTAGTTAAATTAGTTTATTTTCATTTTTGTTATTTTATTTTGATTGCATCTTAGTAATTGGGTTAGTTGATTAGCAACTAATTCCGCCCACTCCTTCAAAAACCGAGATTTTTATTTGCTTTTCTAAAATATAAAAAAATACAAAAAGAATCATCCCACACCTCTAGACCTAGTCTTTAGGCTTTCTAATCCTAGCAACACTATTCCTAAGTTGAACGATCAATCCCCCGGTACTTGTCACTATACTATACTACAACGATCAGGTACACTGCCTGGTAGGGGTTGTAAGCTTCTCGAGATCCCTCGAGAGGTAAAGCCTGGTGCAATTCCCACGCATCAGAGAGCATGATATCAGTTACAGACCAAGAACAGCAATCACGGGGCAGGTCTTGGCGGACTTCATCGCGGAAGTACCAGAAGAAGGAACCGCGGTAACAAATTCACCCATAGAAGAACTACCTTACGCGGAACCATGGAATTTGTATACAGATGGGTCCTCATGTCAAGAAGAATCTAGGGTCGTTCTTATATTGACGAATCCGGCGGGTATGGAATTGACATACACCCTTCGCTTTGAATTCCAAACATCTAACAATGAAGCAGAATATGAGGCGTTAATAGCAGGTTTAAGGATAGCAAAGCAAATGGGGATACAAGACCTAGCCGCGAATGTGGACTCATGGCTGGTCGCAAACCAAATCAACGGTTCATATACGGCCAAGGAAGAAGCCATGATCTAATACTTGGAAAAACAAGGGCTTTGATAGAAAGCTTCAGGACATTCTCAATACGGCAGGTCCCCCGGAGCCAAAACAAGCAGGCAGATGCGTTGAGCAAAATTGCTTCCACTAGCTTCGCTCATTTAACCAAACAAGTACTGGTGGAGGTCCTCAAGGAAAAATCCATTAAGGAGAAGGAAGTCATGCCCGTGGTAGAAGAAGAGGGAGACACATGGATGACACCGCTCCTCGAATATTTGCAAAATGGAACACTCCCGGCGGAAGACAAGAAATCCCGGAAACTAAAGATAAAGGCAAGGCAATATGCCGTAGTTGACGGGGTCCTCTTCAGAAGATTGGTCAGTTGCACGCCAACTACGTAATAAGAGAGATTCATGAAGGAGCTTGCAGCATGTACTCAAGGCCGCGATCCATAGTAGCAAAAGCTCTGCGATCCGGATACTATTGGCCAAGCATGCACAAAGACGCAAGAGAAGTTATCCAACGATGCCAGGACTGCCAAGTTCACAGGCCAGTACCCAAAAATCCGCACCACAACCTAGTCCCTATCACTTCCCCCTGGCCGTTCTACAAGCGGGGCCTAGACATCAGCGGTCCTTTCCCGGAAGCCCAAGGGAAAATAAAATATTTGATTGTGGGAATTGACTATTTTACAAAATGGATTGAAGCCAAACCCCATCATTATGAATGTTTAGTTTATGTCACATTTCCTTTCATCAATAAAACGTGGAGTCCGATCAACTCCACAAATGTTTTCTAATAGTTACTTCGCCTTATTTTCTTTATTTTATTATTTTCTTTATTTCATTTATATACATGTGCGTAACATATCCAAGGCATATAAGTGGTATCACAAACCCATTGACCACAACTACCCCCGGAACGAACACACACGGTTTGTCATAGACGCGTAAGTGGTATTGCAAACCCAGCACATATAAAACAAATAATATATACTAAGGCGTATAAGCGGTATTGCAAACCCATCGACCATAACTCACTCTCTCTGGAAAATATAAAAATAATGTTACAAACCCGGCATGAGAATTAACAAAAATAACTAAGGCATGTAAGTGGAACTGCAGGCCCATTGACCATATCAAGTTACAAAAACAAAAATAATGATCCACAGTAGTTGCTAACACATACATATAAGAAGCAAAGCTACTAGCAACCGCACAGTCCGCGGATGCCCCTATCACTACAACCGGATGTCAACATCCGGGCAACTAATACCACAACTACGACTAAAAGAGCTTCACAAATTGTTGGCAAGGGGGTATAGTCAAAATACCCCCAGAATACTGCCAAAGGATCAAACTACTTCTCCAAAGAGGGTTCACCCTGCGGCTCTTCCACGGCGGGATTCTCAGGCTGATCAAGAACGGTGGCATCAAATAACTCATTATCAGTGTACTCCAGATCACGCTGAGCTTCATCATCCCCCTCAGGGCCAGTAAAAGGGGCAGAAGGGTTACACTCACCCCACCCTTGGAAGAATCCACGGCCTTCGGGTCCCGGAATGGAATCAAGCGAGGAACCGTCAGCGAAAAGTCAAACTGCTTACCATACTTCTTGTTCTTGATGTCTTTGTAAGAAGCGATAGCACGCGGTCGGTTACACAATCGCTTCAGTAGAGAATCAGGTAAGATGCGCTCTTCCGCGACCGGGGGGCCGAAGGTAACTTCAGTCGACCCCGGAAGACGGGCTTCCTCCAACACAAGCTGCAACATGAGAAACTCTAAGGAAGAATCCTTGCAAGCTTCAAGAGAATCTAACAAGGGGAATGGTACATTCCCCAACCTGACCACAGCCTCAGTAAAGTTCTCTTTAGCTCGCGGATCATAAGCCTCCACGTCCTCCAGCTTGGTATTCTTACGGCCATGTTCTATCCCAGCTTCCAACCCCTGACGGAGACCCTCAGCAATAGCGGCTGGAATACAACCTCCAAGCCTCGTCCGAAACTCGTCACACTCTTTGAACTTTTGGAAAGCTCTGCGGAACCATGGTCGATAACCCACCTTTTTCCTTCCACGGCCATCAGCATCTGAGGAAACAACTCCATATCAAACTCAGAGTTGAGAACATTTAGCCGGGCATCCAACTCAGCTATCTGTTCTTTGAAGCCATCCCGGATAGCCTCTTCCCTCTCCTCAAACATTTTATTCAAATATTCCTCCCCCTTTACTTGCTCCTCAAGAGTGCTACAAACAATCTCCAGACCAGCAACCTTCTCAGACAACTCCTTGTTTGCATTCTCCAACTCCTTGTTCCGAGTCTCCAATTCCGACAACCCAGTAAGCTGCTCAACCTTCCCAGATAAAGAGGCGTTCTCTGACCGCAGGTCAGCAATCTCCTTGTCCCTAGACTCCACTATCCCCTCTAACTCAGAAACTTTACCGCGAACTTCGGCCATCCGCGAAGACTCGTCTTCAACTTTCCCTCTCAAAGATGCAATTATTTTGTCTTTCCTCTGCAACTTACGCTCCAGCTTACCCACAGCCTGCAATTCATGCTCCAACCTCAGCCTAACTTCTCCACCCGCGCTAAACTGTTGAGACGATAACAGGTTATAATGGTCCAACAGTTCCTTCGCTCCCATATTCCTGAGCAAAGACACATAGCCAGGAGTAGGAAAATTATCCACAAGACTCCGGCAAACCCATGGATCATCCATCTTGAAACCATTAGTAGCGGCCCACTTAGGAACATAGATAGACGGAGCTTGGGCAGTATCAACAGACAGAGACTGATAAAAATCATCTGAGTCCCCCTCATCCTCATTAACGGCATTCAGGTGCCCGGAAGTCTCCTCAAGAGGGGCGGACCCCGGACTTTCCACGTGAAGTTCAGTTGAGCCCGACGGAACATGGGTAGACCCAGCAGAAGTAGCACGAGGCTCCTCAATAGTTTTGCTTTGAAGTTGGGGAGTCGCAACAGAGGCAGAAGGAGTAGGAGGCTGTTCAGTAGTCGTTGGATGCGGAGACGCGGTGGAGTCAGAGGAAAGTATTGTCACATTCTTCATTATGTTAGTATCTGTGTGCGGATCCAAACGCTCCAACCCATCACCAGACTCATCTTGAAGCTCTTGATGAGCGGGAGTAGTCTCCACAGGCGCAACACCTAGAATAACAAAAAGAGTAAATAAAGAAAAAAGGAAAAAAGAGAAAATAGCACGAAGAAAAGAAAAAGAAGAAGATATATACCTGAATCTCCTCCAGTCTCTTTAGTAGCCAAAGAAACAAGCCTTTTCTTACTAGGCTTGGAAGGGGCACTGATGGTCACTTTCCTTTTCCCCGCCTTCTTCCCAGCCTTGGCATCAGCTACCTCCTTAACTACAGTGCGCTGAACCAACGAAACCACATTCTTAGATGGCTCAATCACACGACTCGCCGTCTCCGCACGCAGCGTAGGCTCACCCTCTTTCAAAGTCCTCTCCCTAGTCTTCACCTTGAAGGGATCCATTTGACTGATAAACGCAAAACAGATCCATCTCTACAAAAACAGAAACACATGCAAACGCGTCAAAAAAAAAAAAAAAAAAAAAAACCCACCCTGTTCATCCGGCCACAGAAACGTAGGACGACTAGTATCATCATCTCATGTTTGACTCAGCCCTATAACGTTCAAAAACTCCTCCGAATACTTGTTGAAAGCAGCTCTCTTAGTAGTAAGGAGCTCCAAAAGTCCATGGTCTATATCCGCGTCAGATGGCGGCGGATCACGGTCAACGGAAACCTTGTCATACCATGGAACGGAAAGAGGAAAAATGGTCCGCTTAACAAAGAAAAAATGGTCCTTCCAATGCTTTACGGAATCAAGGACCAAGGTATAGCAAACGGGGACCACCAGGGACTTTGGACCTTTCCTCTTTTCTATGGTCAGCCAGCCGTTGTTTACACCGGCCCAGTAAAACTTCCTAAACAGGGGCAGGGTAGGGACACCCCCGTGAACACGACACAAGATTTCAAAATGACTAATCCGGCAGGCTGCTAGGACAGACAACTGCGAAAGATGTATCTGATAGTACTCTAAAACCTTAAGTAGGAAAGCCGAAAGAGGAATCCTAAAATTACCCAACTCAAAAAACCTAGTATAAACACCTATTTTACCCTCAGGAGCATCCTTAATACTAGCAAGAGGACCGGGGGCCTCCGGCAAGAGGTGGCCGGGAATGTGATACTTCCTACAAAACTCATCTACTTCTGCTTGTGAAAGTTTAGAATAGGTAGTGTCTATATGATCGGTTGTCATCCTACACTATTAACATGCAAAAAACAGAAGATGGTGTGAAGCCTAACCTGTTAGCCTAAAGCCGGAAATACGAAAAAACAACTGATGAAAGGGAAGCGGACGTAAAGATTATAGAGAGTGGTAAAATCTTGAGTGTGTGTAAAAAAGTGCAAATAATGAACCGATGGGGGTACTTATACTCACAAACACACCCACCCTCTCTCATAGATCGAAGGAGTGAAATGGCAACACGTGTCCCGTACCTCAGATCAAGGGTATAAGCGCGCAACACGTGTCCCACCTCCAGATCCTGTAGTTAAAAACTATTCCAATTCAACGGTTGTGATCAGTGCAGAAGATGAACGGTCAGCCGTCAAAACGTCATGTCAGTCAGTAAATAAGTGGATGAAAACACTTCGCGAATACCAACGCCAGTTGGCATGGGATAAACACGGCTAGTGGAAAGTCCAGTCAGCAGCACGCCAGATTGGGTGTCGCGGACGCATACAACCGCGGAAAAATCAAATAGTCATGCATACTTGGTTTTAGACAACAAATATACTAGATTGGGGGGATTTGATCACGTATAGTACCCCCGGACACAAATGAGAGCGACCCAAAGGAACCACATCACAATACTCCTTCAAGACACCCCGCGGTCCGGAGGTACAACCGCGGAACACACTCCGTAACAAAGGATAACCCAATCCACTAGGTCGAACGTTACAGGCCGCGGGTATCGACTTATATCCGGACTAACTTAGGTCGCGGATTAGAGCAATAGTACAGACAGCTATCATATAGCGGTCCAGAGACAAAAAGTACAGATGGTACACGATCATGGAATAAGCCGAACAATAAGGGAGGTGCGCAATTCCGAGAAATACGTATAAACGGTCGAAAAGTACAAGCATGTCTCACCTATATAAAGAGTAAAAGTTATCACCTTTGGGTAACACAGAATTCTCTCTCTCACACTTACTTAAATCTTTTTTCTCTCTATCTGATACTTACTCTCACACCGGAGGCTGACCGCGGAAGCCCCCCTCCCGCGGTGAGGCTAACGGTGCTTCTTTCTTAGCAGCTTTATCGAAGATCTTAATAGTAGAAGCTCACTCTCCCAAGGGTTAGTCCTAACTAAGTCTTGAGAGGTGTCCAAGTTTTGTACTAACAGGTTGCAAATCGTTCCCATATTAAGTAGTAAATGGTTGTTCGGACACCTTGATTTCTGCATTAGGTGGATCTCCAACTCCATAGAATGAAAAACAATCACCATTTGACTATAGGTGTTATATCTACTTGATACGTAAAAAATTTTACCCCACTCGTTTGACAAATAAAGGATTGCTTGCTCACAAGTGCTAAAACATATGGTTACGCTACTTAATTAAACAAAACATGTGATGAAAAGTAGAGTAAGATTAACACATCATAAAAATACAATAAAAATTAAGGAACCTTGGAAATTGAATAATTGCCCGCAGGCCACTTTTTAGAGTGTAAACATATGAAAAGTTTGAGTGTATTAAATTGTAAATCATATTTAATTAGAGTAAAGTTTACACATATTTAATGTTCATCATATGCATTTTTGATTGAAAAAGTAAGTTTAAGTTATTAATTACACGTTAAATACATGTATTTATAGTTTAAAAAATGCCTAATAAGCACTCGTTAGCAAATCTTATATACAAATCATTAAGTTTCTTTGAGTATATTCTATTCTGTATCATTTTATTTTCAAAAAGTATGTCTTAAAATCCTTTATTTTATACTGACATAGGTATGTTTCAAAATCCTGTAATAATTGTGTGTGAAATAGTTACTCGTATAAATCTTACCTTAATCGTTCAACACAATGTGTGAAAAATAAGTGAGGCTTGTGTAGCTATCCATAATGGGTCAAAGTAGGTTCGAGAGTGACAGAAATGAGGACCACTCATGAAAAGACGATCATGTAGGTGTGTTTGACATAGAGTTTGCAGGAACTCATAGAAAAGATGAAAAAAACGTTACAAAGATACTAGTTATAATACCCGTGCACGCACGGGATTTTGACATAAAAAATTTATCATGTATTTTATACCGAATATATTATCATAAAATGTTTTGAACTTTGCATCTATTAATTTAGTATAAGTCAAATTGATTTTGCAATAACAATGCCTATTAAAAACAGTCACAGCACCTTGTATTGCTATTTTTACAATTCCAAACACCCATAAAATTAGCTATTGAAATAGTCTCAAACACCCTTGAATTAAGCTATCAAAGCAGTTTCAAGCACCCATCAGTTCAACTATTAAAAACAGTCCCAAATACTTTCAACAACAACAACAACAACATACCCAATCCCGCAAGAGCGAGGTATGAGGGAGGTAGAAGTGTAGACAGATCCTACCCCTACCCCAGGCCAAGCCTAGGAGTAGAGAGACTGCTTCCAGGGAGACCTCCGGCACGTGCACATGTGTGAGTGATATAGAAAAACCAAAGTGCAAGGAGCAAAAAGAGCAACAAGGCAAACAAAGCACAGAGAACCAAACAAAGAGTAAGGAGCAAAGCAAGTAAAGCAAGCAAACAAAACATAGAGGGACGCAAGAGAAACAAGGAACGAAAAGGCAAAACAGACACAAGCAAGAAACGCAAAGGCAAAACAAACACAAGCAAGCAGGCAGCAGGCAAGAGGACAACACAGAAAACAAGCAAAGCAAAGCACCGGGGCAAAAGCAAAGACAAAGCAAAGGGCAAAAGCTAAGGCAAGGGGGCAAAAGCTAAGGCCAGAGGGGAAAAAGCAAAGGCAAAGGGAAAAGAGACACCACTAGCCTACTAAAAACCTAAAAGGGGACAAGCAAAGAGACCAAAACGCCTAAAGTGCAAAAGGGCCTACCAAACCTAAAACGCAAAGAGGCAAGGCAAAGACAACCTACCACACGACCTAAACTACCCGCAAGTTCTAATCCTAGCTCTCCACTCGTTCCTATCTGAGATCATGTCCTCGGACAAGAGAAGCTCCTTCATGTCTAGCCTAATTCTATCCTCCCACCTGAGCTTAGGTCTTCCCCTCCTTCTCAAACCGTCGACCCTCAACTCTTCGACTCTCCTTACTGGCGCCGTCTGTGGCCTTCTCCTGACATGACCGAACCACCTCAACCTTCCTTCTCGCATCTTTGAGATTATAGTTTCAACTTCAAGTTCTGCTCTGAAAACTCCGTTCGGAATCATGTCAAGCATGGTCTTACCACAAATCCACCTTAGCATTCTCAGTTCTGCCACTTCCACTCTGTTAGCTTGGGCTTTCGTGATAGGCCAACACTCTGACCCGTACAAGATAGCTGGTCTGATCGCCACCCTATAAAATTTTCCCTTAAGTTTAAAGGGGACTTTCTTATCACATAGCACACCTGACGACGCCCTCCATTTCGCCCATCCTGCTCTAATACGGTGGGTAACGTCATCGTCTATCCTTCCTGATTTGTGTATCACCGCACCTAGATATCTAAAAAACTCCTTAGGTTGAAGAATCTGGTTGCCGATACGAACTTCCTCCTCGTTGTGGCCGATCTCGTTGCTACCGAACTCACATCTCATGTATTCAGTCTTCTCTCTGCTTACCCGAAGACCATTGTCTTCCAATGCCTCTCGCCAGTGCTCCAGTCTGTAGTTTAGCCCTTCGGCCGATTCTGCTACCAACACAATATCGTCAGCGAATATCATGCTCCAAGGGATGCCTTCTTGTATCCCTCTAGTAATCTCATCGAGAATCAGGGCGAAGAGGTACGGACTAATGGCTGATCCTTGGTGAAGTCCAACTTCCACCGGGAAAAACTCAGTGCACCCCACCGTGCACCGTACGCGGGTCTTCGCCCCCTCGTACATATCCCAAATGACTCTTAAGTATCTCCTTGGGGTTCCTTTTTCTATTAGAGTCCTCCAAATCAACTCTCGTGGGACACTATCGTATGCCTTTTCTAGGTCCAGGAAAGCCATATGCAAATCTCTTTGTCTTTCTCTATACTTCTCCATAAGACTTCTGAGGAGGTGGATAGCCTCGACCGAGGACCTCCCTGGCATAAATCCGAATTGGTTCTCTGACACCCTTGTCTCCCTTCTTAACCTCCTCTCAATAACTCTCTCCCAGAGCTTCATGGTGTGACCAAGTAGCTTAATACCCCTATAGTTGCTACACACTTGCGCGTCTCCCTTGTTCTTGAAGATGGGGATGACTTCGCTGAGTCTCCATTCTTCTGGCATCTTGGCGCTAGAGAAGATCTTGTTGAAAAGGCAGGTCAACCAATTCACCCCTTCATCTCCTAGGCTCCTCCAAGCTTCTATGGGTATTTGGTCCGGGCCTACAGCTTTGTTTCTACCCATCTTCTGTAATGCAACCTTCACTTCTTCTTGGCTGATCCTCGAGTAGTAGCATTCTGGTAACAAATGCTGGCTAGGGTTATCTCCTTCCCCCCTTCCTTCGGTGTTCCTCTCGTTAAAGAGAGAGGAAAAATACTCTTTCTAATACCTTCTTCACTCACGATGGTACATCCTCCTTCATCTTTGATGTATTTAATGTTTCCTAAATCCCTTCTTTTTTTCTCACGGGCTTTAGCAATTCTGAAGATATCGTTTGCTCCCTCTTTGGAGTCCAATTTCTTATACAAATCTTCGTACGCCTTGTCCTTCGCCTCTGCTACCGCCTTTTTTGCTTCCCTTTTAGCCACTTTATACCTCTCTTCCGCAGCTGCCCTATCCGCTTGGTGGCTCTCTCTACTCAAAAGAAACTCTTTGAACCGAGCCTGTTTCTCTGCTACTTTGATCTGCACCTCCTCACTGAACCACCAAGATTCCCTGCGGGTTGACTGGGTTCTTGCTGGCCCACTAGTCACGCCTAGGGAAAGCTTTGCTACGTCTCTGATGGTGCCAGCAAGGGTGTTCCACATCTGATCCGCATCCCTAGTAGATAAGTCCTCTGCCCAAGCCGAAAGACCCTCTGAGACTTTCGCTCTAAACGCCTCCCCCGCATCTCCGCTAAGATTCTTCCACAAAATCCTTGGCATCCCCGTCGCCTCTCTCCTGTGTCGACTCCTCCGGAAAAGAGTATCCAAGGCAACCAATCTGTGTTGGGATGCGCATGTCTCGCCAGGGAAAACCCTGCAGTCCTTACATGCCCTAAGGTCATCTCTGCGCACCAACAGATAATCAATCTGGGTGCTATGACCCCCGCTCTGGAAGGTAATTAAGTGGACTTCTCTCTTCTTGAAGAAAGAGTTTGCAACCACTAAGTTGTGAGCAGCAGCAAATTCTAGTATCGAGCATCCTTCATCATTCCTACCTCCATACCCGAATCCTCCATGAACCCCCGCGTATCCATCTGCAGTAGCTCCTATATGACCATTCAAGTCACCACCTATAAACAATCGTTGGTCTGCCGGGCACTCCCTCACGAGCTCGTCGAGGGAATCCCAGAAACTCCTCTTCTCTACGTCACTGCGACCCACCTGCGGTGCGTAAGCGCTGATCACGTTAACGGTTTCTCCATCAATAACCAAAGTAATCTTCATGGTTCTATCGTCCTTCCTGATCACTTGCACTACATTATCCTTAAGATCCGCCGCTATAATGACTCCAACTCCGTTTCTTGCTGACCTAGAGCCCGAGTACCAAAGCTTGTAGCCGTTTCCCTCCCTCGAACTAGACCCCTTCCATTTAGTCTCTTGGAAACACGCTATATCAACCTTATGTCTCCCCAAGACGTCAGCAAGCTCAAACTGTCATAAAAACCCTTTAATAGTAACTGTCATAAAAACTGTCATAAAAAGGTCTAGGATCTTGGACCTCTTCATGCCACATAGATATAAACCACAACCTCACTATGGTTGAAACAAAAGATAAACATTTTCATAGCTTTTAGACCTTTTTATAAACCTCTTATAGTGGATGCCTTTAAGACGGTCATTAAAACAATCCTAAGGGCATCCACTATGATAAACCTATAAAAAGGTTTATATATTTAAAACTTTATTAATTTATAAACATTTTCAAATTATAAACCCATTTCTATTATGGATAAACCTATTTATAAACCTTTTCATGCCATAAAGTACGCTTAACATTTAACTAACACTTAAATTTTGGACATCTTTAAAATTCTAGACCTATTTATGCCACATAGGCTTGAAATATACATCCATTATGGTTTATAAATTTTTAGACCTCTTCATCTTTTTATAGACCTTTTCACAAACAACTATAGTGGATGCTCTAATCACCACTGAATCTAACTATTAAGATGCTCCCAAAACCCTTTAAAAACTTATATAATTAGTAGAAAATAACAGTCTCAAACTCCAATAACTTAAGCAAATCCTACTTTTGTAAATCGGCGCATTCTTTTCGCAACAGATTTTCAAGTGACTGAAACACATTAGTTACATCTCTTTCTAGATCATCATTATTCTATATTACAACAAATTCAAAAGCAATTAACTCATCAAATACTTGTGAGATTTCTTTTTTTGTTGCAACTTTGGAATAAAGTTAATGCAACACATATCAGTGCCTGAGACAAAAGCATTTATATAACATTAACTTGGGATTATGTAAGTTAGCCGTTTAAGTATATGAAAATTCAAGAGACAACTTGATTTTAAAATTCAATAAACACATCTACCATATAAGCAAATTATTATATCAAATATATGTTCTAAGTAACCTTCAAAGTAAATCCGTAGTTGATGCATCAGGTGTAGTTTCGGGGGTTTTTATGGTTCCTACTTCAGCATACTTGGTGATGAACTTGTATTCCCAGTCTCTTAATGTTTCAAATTCGAATAAACAACGGATAAGGACCAACTGGTATATAAAATATCCTGAAAGAAACATCATTCAGCTAATACTCAAACTATTGGCACAAAACGTACACTTTTTTTTCTTTATTTCTTTAGGACTTAACAACGCGCACAATACACTTTCTGCTAAAGTAATAAAAAATAGAAGGTGCAGCCTAATAGAGCATATCACTTGTCAAAATGAATAAATTAGCTTGTATAATGTTTTTAACTGACAGACATGCTGAGGTTGATGTTGATGTTATTGTTTAACTTTAACTATTGATATCATGTTGTACAAAATGTGCGAGTTTAGTAGCACATAATGAGCGTTAATAAAGTTAAAATATGCTCCGTAAAGTTTTTAAAATGTTTTTATGGATATTCATATATAAATTTTAAATAACAATTTCATGAGTCGTTGTTATAAATAGAATCGCGTATATTTATTTTCATATCAAAGTAACTCGTGCTTACCATTTGATATATATATTCCCGTTACTAATAATTTAGTCGTATTTAATATTCAAACCCGTGTACGCATAAATTAAACTTTTAAATAGAATAACATGAGTCCTTATTTAAAAAAATATTCTAATGGATGAAAGTCTAAACTAACAATATTAAAATTAATTTTCATATTTACCAAATTTTGTAATTTTAATGGATGAAAGTCTAAAAACTAAGACTAATACTCATGTAATTTTAAACAAACTTAATATTATAAAGTATAAATGGTATAAAGTGTAAGGGTTATTTGTGTATTTTCTAAAGTTATTAACAAAATATGGAAACTTGTAATTTTACACTTAGCTCTTTATAATTTATTTAAAATTCAACCACTAAATTTTTATTAATTACTTTTTTTTTTTTTTTTTTTTTTAAGTTTTTGTTTTCATAAATTTGACACCTATATTTTTATGCATTTTTTTTCTTAATCAAATTTCTCCACCAAATTTATTAAGTTTGACCAAAATCAATTTAATTTTGACTTTCTATTGACCAATCATATTGCTCAGTTTCGCATACGTGGCAAAATCGAGATCTCCTATTGGTCTAATTGTTTTTTCAATGAGAAGGGTTTTGCAAAAACACTCCGAAATAATTTAATTCTTTTATTATATAAAAGATTTAGAAGTAAATTTTTGAACATATGAATGAACAACCATATACCTAATCTGCTTACATGCATAACCAAATTTTTGAAAGACACACTTACTACTAGAGCTGGCATAACAGGTCCGACACGACACGACACGACACGAACACGATAAGACACGGATCTGTTAAGCCCTCACACGAACACGACACGATAAGCTAATCGTGTCAGATCTTAAAACACGAACACGAACACGAAAATTAACAGGTCACACGAACACGACACGATAAGAGATCTTAACAGGTCTTGACACGCTAAAACACGAAATCTTAACAGGTCTTATCGTGTCTTAACAGGTCTTTAACAGGTCTTAACAGATCTTAACAGATCTTAACAGGTCTTAACAGGTTTTAACAGGTCTTAACAGGTCTTATCGTGTCTTATCGTGTCTTAACAGGTTACACGAGGTCAAAACACGAACACGACACGAAATCTTATCGTGTCATCTTATACAAACACGAACACGACACGAAACACGATAAGCCAAACACGAAACCTGTTAACTTCGTGTCGTGTCGTGTCGTGTTTTCGTGTTTCGTGTCGAAATTGCCAGCTCTACTTACTACCACCAATCTAGTTTTATATTAGGGCCGAGCATCAGGTGAAAACCGAAACGAACCGATCAAAACTGAACTGAACCAAAAACAGGTTTTGTAAAAGACATGAACCGAGAACCGAACCGAAGTATTCGGTTCGGTTCGGTTTTGTGTCGGTCCGTTCAGTTCGGTTTATATGATTATGTATATTTTTCTCGGTTTTGGCTCAAACCAAACCAAACTTATTTGAACCGAAACTGAAAATCATAAATATACAGAATCAAAAACCGAACCAAATATGGTCGGTTCGGTTTCTGTCGAACCCGTTCGAGGTTAACCAAGATGAAAAATACAAATAGGAGATCCACACCAGTTAGAGGTTTAACCATGATATTCTCGTGACGGTTTCAAACTCTTTTTTTTTACCACCTTAGCTTAAATAGATACCTAGTAAGATTTGAAGACGTACTATGACTCATAGAAAGAGATTACGTGACTTAATAGTATACCATTTGATCATGGTTAAACCTATACAAGTGGGAGTAAATCGGTGGTCAACCTTTATTATTACGAGTGGATATCATGAAAAAGGTGACCAAAAAGCCCAACGGCAAACCGCCGGCATGGAATAGAATAGTATGCATGAATCTTGTTCATGTTTAGTTTATCACATGACTAGTCACTTTTACGTATGAAAATACATTTTCATCCAATTATCTATATAACTTTTTAACCAACATATTATTGACTTTGACAATGCTGCTATTTTGTGAGTTTTTGACATTGCTTATTCTTTTGCTTTTCTCTTATCAGCTGTTTTCTTAAGTAGAAAACCAGTTTTACTATTTAAACACTTTTTTGTTTATTTTAAAAGAAAAAATTATTTTGTCATAAGCAGGTAAAGAGATGCTTATTTTGTATTACACTATTACTTATTTGATATGAATTAAAATTAGTTTTGACTGTTAATTACATATAACCTAAAATCTATAATAATTGCATATGATTGAATGTTTTTATCAAATTATAGTTTTTTTCGAGTGTTAGCATCCGTGTGCGGACCCAAACGCTCCAACCCATCACCGGATTCATCTTGAAGCTCTCTATGCGCGGGAGTAATCTCCGCAGGCACAACACCTAGAATAACAAAAAGAATAAATAAAAAGAAAAAACAGGAGAAAACAGCGGAACACACGGAAAAGGAAAAAGTGTATACCTGAATCTCCTCCAGTCTCTTTGGTGGCCAAAGAAACAAGCCTTTTCTTGCTGGGCTTGGAAGGGGAACTGATGGTCACTTTCCTTTTCCCCGCCTTCTTCCTAGCCTTGGCATCCGCTATCTCCTCAACCACGGTACGTTGAACCAACGAAACCACATTCTCAGAAGGCTCGATCACGCGATCCGCCATCACCGCACGCAACGTAGGTTCACCCGCTTTCAAGGTCCTTTCCCCAGTCTTCACCTTGAATGGATCAGGTTGACTAATAAACACAAACAAATCCATCTCTATAAAAACAGAAACACATACAAACGCGTTAAAAAAAAAAAAAAAAAAAACCACCCTGCTCATCCGGCCACAAAAACGTAGGACGACTAGTATCATCATCCCATGTTTGACTCAGACCTATAACATTCAAAAACTCTTCCGGATACATTTTGAAAGCAGCCCTCTTAGTAGTAAGGAGCTCTAAAAGTTCGTGGTTTACATCCGCGTCAGATGGCGGCGGATCACGGTCAACAGAAACCTTGTCACACCATGGAACGGTAAGAGGGAAAATGGTCCGCTTGACAAAGAAAAAATGGTCCTTCCAATGCTTTACAGAGGACCAAGGTATAGCAAACTATAACACCCCCAAAATCGATGAATACAGCGGAAGACTTAAAATGTCAGCGGAAGACTTTTGGGGTATTATATCGTGGATCTTTGTTACAATTATAGAAAACGATTCAAGTGATCGTTTTAAGTTTTATTTAAAATACCAAATATTCATAATTCCAAGAGAATTCGTTATTCAACAACAAGTTTTATTTAAAGAGAAATAAACATTTCTTTATTTGCCCATTTCGTGCCGTTGCCATCCATTCCATTTAGTTACCTGAGATAAACATGTTAAAAGTCAACAAAAGTTGAGCGAAATTCATAGGTTTATAATTAAGAGTTTGAACACAAGAGATAAGTGCTTATCGTATAAAAATACAAATAAACAAGTTAGAAATCACATTCATTATTGCATTAAGCTCATGACACTCAACGATTCAACAGACATCAATATTTTCATAATAATGATGTAAAATATATAGCCCCCAAGATAGGTATTTGCCAGTAACCTATGATATTCAAATAAAGTGCATTTGGTAACTTTCCTCTAGCAACCAAATGGGGATTGTCAATCCCTAATAGATCTATTCACAATTATTTACGTTCACCCTTCAAGTGATTAAGGTTCATGATCAAGGGACTTTTGGCAACAGCTACTTAAGCAATAATAAGATCAGGAAAAGACTTGTGTTCGGTTTTTGAGCATGTATCCCCCCCCCCCCCCACAAAAATAAGTTAAATGTGGGCTATGAACTCACCTTAGTAGGATAGTAGAACAAACGTAATCTCAACGATGCAAGGCAACGGCTTCACACACAACCTTTAAGATATGGCACGTTTTAGTTTTTAAGTCTCGTTTTATTGCGAACGTTTATTATTAATTATGAGTAATCGATAAAGTGCATACGTGACGTGCTACGTCGTATAAAAATAGATAATGGTTACGTATTGTTTTATTCGTCTAAATTTAGTTATTCGTTATATACGTTTTATTCGTATTATGTATATATATATATAATAAGTTACGTTTATTATTTATCGTCTTTAATATATATTCAAATGTATATATATAAGTATAAATATGTATAATTTATAAAATTATTATTAAAATCAATATTACTATTCAATCCTTCATGTTACTCAATTTTTACACTTTTTACCCTTAACGGAAAAACATTTACGCCGTTAGTCCAAAAATTATATATATTTACGTTTTTAGTTCAAATATCAAATATTTACATTCAATATCCCTAAGTTTCAATATTTACAGTTTATACCCTTTAAAAAAAACAGTTTTATACTTTTCACCCAAAGTTTACAAACTTTACACTTTTAGTCCTTAACCTTCGAATATTTGCAAAAATAGTCTAAACTTTACCAAATTTAAAACTTAGCATTTTTATTATTTCAATAAGCTCATAAAGTTTCAAATAATTTATACCAACAGCTTATCAGCTTATAATTAGCTTATTTCATTAATTGGGCTTAACGAGCCAAAATTAAGGGCCCGTTAAGCTTTTATGATCCAAGGGGTTTGGGGGAACACTAGGTTTATAGAAATCCATCATTTTAAGTTACAAAAACATTTCAAAATAGCTTATATGCTCAGCTTATCGTAATAAGCTGAAATGAGCTTTTTGGGCTTTTTAGCCCACGTAAGGTTTTTAAGTTTCTGAAAACTAGTTCTAATAGCGATTTGCTTTAGGTCTCGTTAGGTGATCAAACGATGTTGTTAAGTCGTATTATTTATCATTCTCGTTTCTTTATAGGCTAAACTAATAGATCGTACAAAAATAATGATGCGTCGTGTGTCAAATTTAGAAATGGCGAGGTCAAAATGTAAGCCAAAACTCAATACGTAAAAACTATATAAGCTGAAAAATAAACTAAGTCTTTTAGTATATTTCGTATAGGTTCAACCCAACTTAGAAATGTGTGATTTTTAGTGTGTATACGTTAATATTAGTTCAAGGTTATTATAGGTTCTCGTTAATGGCCTTGCCAATACATGATACGATATATAAAATATATATGTTGTGTTTATTATTTACGTGGTATATATAGTAAGTGTTGGAGCAAAACATAAACGTACGTATATATATAAATAGAAAGAAAGAAATCAAGGTCTCACCTCACCTAGAAAAGGTGATGTAAAACGAGTGTATGGTTCATGTGAGGGTAAACTAGCTTCATGGTTCGCTTCAAGTCCTTCCAAAGGTTCAATAGGCTCCAAGCTTTGCTTCCTAGGTTCACTTCAAGGCGTGGTTCTCCTAGCAATCCGTATGTCCCTCCATAGCTTCTTCTCGTTGATATTTTTAGTGGTATAGTTTGTTTAAGTGCATGTAATGATCAGGGTTGCATGGGAGGTCTTATATAGGCAGTTTTTGAAAGGTAGAAACAAGGTAAGTTCACAAGAATGGAGGTTGCATGTGAGGGCGAATAGTATCACCACAAACAATGCCCAATCGAAGGTTTACATGGCTTAGATCTTGTGAGATTTGTTCCTATTCATTCCTGACAATCATGAGATGTATATTGTTCATTTAGATGGGATTGGAGAGCATGGGTAGTGCTAAGGAATATGTTGCCACGTTTTTGTGTTATCTATCAAGGGTGAGTTTGGTGGTTTGCTTAGGCGTTTTCTAGGGTAGTAAACGAGTAAGAATAAGTGTAACTTGTATTGTTTCTGTTTCTTTGGTACTAGGTGAGACAAGGTAAGCAAAAATATGCATGTGTTGTTTATAAAAATCGTAAGAACTAAGGGTGTTTTTGGGTGAGGTCGCGGCTAGCAGAAAACAAAACAAAAAATAACAAAGGGTGTGTTTTGGGCTTAAAGCCTGGTGGGCTTGCGTTTGGTCTCGGCCCAGCAGAAAAGAAAGAAAGAAAAATAGTACTAGTCCATTTGGTTTGTGTATTGGATCCGTGGCCCAAAGGGTGTTGGGGGCCCACCTGGGGTGTCTCGATTATCGTGTCGAAGTTTAAAAATATTAGTGAGTGTTCTCGGGAAGTTTCGTAGGTTCGGGGAATATATAAATAGTATACGTTATTTAGACGAAACGTATTATTAAATATAAACGCATTATATAATTATTTATTGTTCGCAATAATTATAGGCAATCTAGGTTGTGTGTAAGCATCGTTCCTGGTTAAACGGTCAATCACAGTTATCGTAGTGGTTCAATATCAAGCCATATCATGAAAAAAAAATTTGTTACCCGTAAAATGGTGTTAATTTATCGTAACATCGTTTTATTTATTCGTATGCATTTACTAATCGTAAGGGAAATTTACGAGAGGTTACATTACCTACCTCTTACAGGGAATTCCGTCCCGGAATTGTAGTCTAAGATAGTTGCCAATGGTGTCTTAGGTGAAGAGATGTGGGTACTTGGAGCGAATCTGATCCTCGCGCTCCCAGATATATTCTGGTCCTCGCTTGGAGTTCCAACGAACTTTGATGATAGGGATACAGTTTTGTTTTAGTTGTTTGACTTCTCTATCCATGATTTCAATGGGTTCCTCGGTAAAGACAAGTTTATCATCTAGTCGAATCTCTTTTAGTGGAATCACGAGAGATTCATCGGATAAACACCTCTTAAGGTTTGACACATGAAAGGTGTCGTGAATCCGACTAAGTTCTTCGGGTAGTTCTAGTTTATAAGCCACGGGTCCTATCCTTTCCAGGATTTTGAATGGACCGATGTATCTGGGGTTCAACTTTCCATGCTTTCCAAATCGTACCATTCCCTTCCAGGGAGATTCTTTCAATAAGACTCTGTCTCCTATTTGAAATTCCATGGTTTCCTTTTTAGGTCTGCGTAGCTTTTCTGTTGGTCTCGGGCTGCTTGTAATCGTTGCTTAATCTTAACAATTTTCTCGGTTGTTTCCCGAACAAGGTCTGGTCCTATAAGTTGTCTTTCTCCGACTTCTGCCCAACAGACGGGCGATCTGCACTTTCTACCATACAGTGCTTCGAAGGGTGCTGCTTTTATACTGGCGTGGTAACTATTGTTGTATGAAAACTCTGCTAATGGTAAGTGCTTATCCCAACCTTTTCCAAAATCAATAACGCATGCTCGGAGCATATCTTCCAAGGTTTGGATAGTTCTTTCACTTTGACCATCAGTTTGAGGGTGGTATGCGGTGCTCATATCTAGTTTAGTTCCTAAGGCTTTCTGTAATGATTTCCAAAAGTGAGAGGTGAAACGACTATCTCTATCCGAGATAATTGAAATTGGTACTCCATGTCGAGTGACAATTTCCTTCACATATAGCTGAGCTAGTGTATTCATCTCATCGGTTTCTTTGATTGGTATAAAATGAGTGGATTTTGTGAGACGATCCACAATAACCCGTATTGTGTCGTATCCGGATGAGGTTCTTGGGAGTTTGGTGATGAAGTCCATAGTGATTCGTTCCCATTTCCACATAGGAAGTTCTGGTTGTACAAGTAAGCCTGAAGGTTTCTGATGTTTTTCCTTTACCCTTGAACATGTCAAACATTTACCGACATATTCTGCGATGTCAGCCTTCATGTTTGGCCACCAATATAGTCTCTTTAAATCCTGATACATCTTGTCGGAACCTGGATGAATGGAGTATTTTGACTTGTGGGACTCGTACATGATGAGCTCACGAATACCTCCAATCATAGGGATCCAACTTCTGTCCTTGAAACACAGTGTTCCATCGGATTTCTTCACGAAACCATTCTTATTCTCGGGCATACCGTAAATCTTTTCCTTGGGTCGGTTTTCTTCTTTAAGTGCTTCGTTCTGCGCGGTAAGGATTTGGGATGGAAGGGGTGAGTGGATAGTCATCCCTAGTGATCTAACTCGAAGGGGTTTCAATCGTTCCTTTCGGCTTAACGCATCTGCTACTACATTAGCCTTTCCTGGGTGGTAACGGATCTCACAATCATAATCGCTGAGCAACTCTAGCCAGCGACGTTGCCTCATATTCAAATCCTTCTGATCCAAAATGTGTTGAATACTCTTGTGGTCGGTGTACACGGTACATTTGGTGCCATATAAGTAGTGTCTCCATAACTTGAGCGCAAACACTACAGCTCCTAACTCCAAGTCATGAGTCGTGTAGTTTTCCTCATGTTTCTTCAGTTACCGAGATGCATAAGCTATCACTTTGCTTCTTTGCATCAAGACCGCTCCTAGTCCATGATAAGATGCGTCGCAATATACTATAAAGTCCTCGTTTCCTTCTGGGAGGGCTAATATTGGAGCTTCACAAAGCTTTTGTTTTAACAACTGGAAGGCTGCTTATTCCTTTTCTTCCCAGATGTACTTCTCATTCTTTTGGGTCAGTTTAGTTAAAGGTTTTGCAATCTTGGAGAATCCTTCTATAAATCTTCGGTAGTAACCTGCGAGACCTAAAAATTGACGTATCTCCGTGGGGTTTGTAGGAGATGACCAACCTTTAACAGCTTCAATCTTTGCAGGGTCCACGTAAATGCCTTGGCTATCGATGATGTGTCCTAAAAATTATACGGTGTGAATCCAAAAGTCGCATTTAGAGAACTTAGCGTACAATTCTTCTTTCTTGAGCAGTTCTAGAATGATTCGCAAATGTTTCGCGTGTTCTTCTTCGTTGCGAGAGTAGATCAAAATATCGTCGATGAATACTATTACAAACTTATCCAAGTAAGGTTTGCATACTCGATTCATTAAATCCATGAAAACTGCTGGTGCATTGGTCAGACCGAACGACATTACTTGAAATTCGTAGTGACCATAGCATGTTCTAAATGCAGTTTTCGGAATATCCTCTTCTCGAACTCTTAGCTGATGATATCCTGATCTCAGATCAATTTTTGAGTATACACTCGATCCTTGCAATTGATCAAACAGGTCATCAATTCGAGGCAATGGGTATCGATTCTTTACCGTAAGTTTATTCAACTCCCGGTAATCGATGCACATTCGAAAGGATCCATCCTTCTTCTTAACAAATAAAATTGGAGCTCCCCAAGGTGATGAGCTTGGTCGAATAAATCCTTTATCCGATAATTCTTTTAGTTGTTCTGACAACTCTTCCATTTCAGATGGCGCTAGCCTATAAGGTGCTTTAGCCACTGGTGCTGCTCCAGGCACTAGTTCAATCTGAAATTCTACTTGACGTACGGGTGGAATACCAGGTAATTCTTCAGGGAATACTTCAGGAAAATCCCTAACGATAGGAACGTCATCAAGCTGCTTCTCGGATGACTTACTTTCCGTAACTTGGGCCATGTATACTTGACATCCTTCCTTCATGTATTTTATCACTCGCATACATGAGATAATTCCATATCGAGGTTTGCTTTTGTCGCCCTGTACAATGAGTGTTTCATCCTTGAGTGGTATATGGACGGCCTTTTCGTCACAGTGAATCCTAGCACGATGGTGGGATAGCCAATCCATGCCGACGATAGCGTCGAAACTACCAAGTTGAACCGGCATAAGATCAATGGCAAAAGGTTTTTTGGATAAGGTTAGGGTGCAATCTTTCATGATAGTATTGGTATCTATTAAATTCCCGTCAGCCATTTCGACTTCGTAGGTGGTGTTTAGCTTAGAGGGGGTAACATTAAGTAAAGGGGCAAACGTATCTAATATAAAACTCTTATCGGCGCCCGAATCAAACAATACTCTAGCATTATGATGGTTTAGTAGAAACGTACCGGTGACTACATCGGGTCCGTTTCCATCTCCGAGTAGGTATACCCTAGCTTGGGCGTTGGCTGGTTCGTTTCCTTTTGGGCAGTTCCTCCGGATGTGTCCTACTTCTCCGCATCCGAAACAAGTGGGTGATACAGCCAGTGTGTTGCTTCCCATAGCAGGAATCCTACAGTTTCTGGTTTGATGACCGATCTTATGACATTTGTCACATCGGACGGTACAACGACCCTCGTGATGAAGTTTGCATCGCTGGCACAGGGGTTTCTGTCCGTTGTACCCTACACCTTCCGTAGCGGTGTAGACTTGAGGTTTTTCTTGTCTTTGATTCTGCTGCTGAGTGCTTCGACTGTTGTGATATGGTTGGTGGTTCCGATTATTGTTGCGTTGGTTGTTGTTGCGGTGATGACTGCTGTAGCTTTGCTGGTTGTTGTTGTGATGGTGGGTGGTTCTTTTATCGTCCAATTTCCTTTTAAGTTCATTGCATTTCACTTCTCGATCTAGAAGTTTCTGAGCAAGCTCCATTGCTGCTTCCAAGGTTGGCGGGTTTGCTGAGGTGACATTTCCTTCAATACTCCTAGGGAGTCCTTCGACATATTTCTCTAATGTCTTCTCATGATCGGGTACCACGGTAGGGCATAGTATCCTGAGTTCTTGGAATCTCCGGTTGTAACTTCTCAAATCAACTCCTTTCACTATTAAGGCATGTAACTCATCCTCGAGTTTTCGCAGTTCGGAACGGGGACAATACTTCTTTAGTATTTAGCCTTGAATTCAATCCAAGTAAGCTGATGTGCTGCTTCTGCTCCTAGTGTTTGAACGGTAGAGTTCCACCAGGATAGAGTGTCTTGCATTAGTGTTCCCGTTGCGAAGCTTACCTTGTTGTTTTCCGAGCATCCACTTCTTTGGAAAACAGTTTCACTTCTTTCAAACCATTGAGCTAATTCCGACACTCCTTCAGTTCCTTTGAAATACGTCGGTTGACACGCTATGAAGTCTTTGTATGTGCAGTAGCGGGGTGCAGGTGCATTTCCATCTCTATTACGGCCTTGTCCAGCTAGAACGACATTAACGCCATCAGCGATTGCTTGCTGGATTGCAGCCGGGGTCATAACTTCGGGGTTTGCTGGTGCGGCGTTCGTGGTTGTTCTCCTAGTTCTAGCCATATTGCTATAAAAGAAGGTATATTATTAGAACATTTATAATAACCTTATCACGTTGAAAATACATATCGAGTAATGAATAGTTAAATATAGGTGGTAGTTACAATGATTCGATCATTGAAAAGGTTTAAATCGTAAATTTTCGTATGTTGGGATGACACACATAGGAATTACGAATAAGTTTGACCTGTATGAACAAATATATTACGATATAAAGTTTGCAACGTAAATAAAGATAAAATAAACTTCCATAAATCAATGTCAAGGTGTTACAACACTTATTGATACTTGTGCAAATGTTTACAAAACACGACAAGATATTCTTATTTGTAGGACATTGATTTTTCTTAACAAGGTGGTGGTCTCATGGTTTTCCTAAGGCCTTGTCTAGGCGGTTTTGGAGTTCTTGAATGGCAGTGGACATGGTTTCCATGGTTTGATCTCGAGTCCTTTCCCTTTCTCGAGCTTCTAGCAGGGCTTGCCTAAGGCGTAGGTTTTCAGTGTTGATCCTCTCAATTTCTCGGTCTAAAGTTCCCAATGCTATTTCGGTCGAAGTGTTAGCCCCACATAGTGCTCCTATGAATTCCATTGATTCCTAAAATAGAGAATCCAACTTTTCGACCTTATCTTCTATTGCAAGATGACCAATTATGAGACTGTTCATATCATCTTCAAAGGTTTCTAGAAGTTCATGTGGAATCTTGTTGAGTATACTAGCGATGGAATCAAGTCGGTCTTCGTGGCGAACCATTCTTGCAGCTAACAATGGTATGGTATGGTGTATGGGTTCCCCAGTGACTGGCAGAATTCGGGAGGTAGAGTAAGAACTTTCCCCAAGTTCCCTTGTTGTTGGTGTTCCTTCTTGAGATCTCCAATATCGCATAATGGGCAATAAGAAAGACCATTTACGAGCATATACTCACTTGTGGATCCTTTGGCGTCTACGGTGAACACTAGATTCTGAGGTGGTTGGGCGGATTGGGTAATGATGCGTGATAATCGCAACAGGCTTTACCTCTCGAGGGATCTCGAGAAGCTTACAACCCCCACCAGGCAGTGTACCTGATCGTTGTAGTATAGTATAGTGACAAGTACCGGGGGATTGATCGTTCAGCTTAGGAATAGTGTCGCTAGGATTAGAAAGCCTAAATACTAGTTCTAAAGGTGAGGGATGATTATTTTTGTGTTTTTATATTTTTTAGAAAGCAATTAAAAATCTCGGGTTTGAAGGATTTGGGCGGAATTAGTTGCCAATCAACTAACCCAATACTAAAGATGCAATCAAAATAAAATACTAGAAATGAAAATAAACTAAATTATACTAAAGTTGTGAGCAATAAGTGGAGAAAATGTGTTTACTTAGATTTCACTACTCCCTAGACATCTTTTACATGTTAATTACTTGTTATAAATGCATGTATGACAGATCGTATTCCTTAATACCATTCATGGGGTGGCACACTTAACTCCCCAATTCTATGAGCTCTTATCTCCTCCTACACCATGCCCAGCACAACTATAGGGATTGTAAACAGTGGCTCATGCATTAAATACAACCAATAAAGACCTAGTGCGCGTCGGTTCATGTTTCTTAAGACGTTCAAGCGTGTTACTAATTGGAGATCTGCCAGTTTTCTTAAGCCTAACATATAAATCATTCATCCAAAACAAGTATAAACAAGTAATCAACACATAATTAACATCTAGGTTTCATTAGATCTAAGCAAACACAAGATAGATCTAGCCTAGCATGATGGAATTAAGACAAGAACAAGATATAGACAACCAACACATAGACATATTGATTGAATTAAAAGAACACTTATCTTAATTACACATGTAAGGTATCAAGGGCTTGGAACCCTTGAAAAACCTGTAAAATTCGCACCAAAATCGTACTTAGGGTTTCTCCAAAACTTCTCTCTTTTAATATGAAAAATTAGAAAACTATATATAGGAAAAGAGGTCTAACGGCGTCAAGACAAAGCTTGTGACGCCGTCATGATGAGGCGAAAAATGGTCCGTTTTTAGGGGGTCATTTAATCCCGAATCCGAATTTATTTGATCAAATATTGCCCTAAATCGTTCCTTTTGTGATTTTAGGTACTTGGAGAGTGAATTCTGGAAAAGAAGCCATTTTGGACGTTTTTGGAGCATAAAAGTGAAGAAAACGGCAAATTCTCAATTTTCCATGCTGGGAACAGTAGGTGACGGCGTCAAGAGTAATTTCCTGACGGTGTCAAACCTCAATAATAAAAATCCGAGAGTTCATGAAGGCGTCAAGAGTTTTCCTGACGGCGTCAAAACCCCAAGAATTAAAATCCGTAGTTGATGACGGCGTCACACACAGGGTGTCAAGAGTAATTTGTGTGACGGCGTCAGAAGTAGATCAAGGCCGTCCGAGGAAGTATTTGGCGGCGATATGACGGCGTCACACCTTTGTTCTTGACGCCGTCATCCCTATTTTCCTATATATAGTTTTCTAGTTTTTCACATTAAAAGAGAGAAGTTTTGGGAGAAACCCTAAAGACGATTTTGGTGTAACTTTACAGGTTTTTCAAGGGTTCCAACCCCTTGATACCTTGCATGATTAATCAAGATAAGTGTTCTTCTAATTCAATCAATATGTCTATGTGTTGGTTGTCTATATCTTGTTCTTGTCTTAATTCTATCATGCTAGGCTAGATCTCTTTTGTGTTTGCTTAGATCTAATGAAACCTAGATATTGATTATGTGTTGATTACTTGTTTATTCTTGTCTTGGATGAATGATTTATATGTTAGGCTTAAGAAAACTGGCAGATCTCCAAATTGTAACATGCTTGAACGTCTTAAGAAACATGAACCGAGGCGTACTAGGTCTTTATTGGTTGTATTTAATGCATGAGCCACTGTTTACAATCCCTATAGTTGTGCTGGGCATGGTGTAGGAGGAGATAAGAGCTCATAGAATTGGGGAGTTATGTATGCCACCCCATGAATGGTATTAAGGAATACGATCCATCATCCATGCAATTATAACAAGTAATTAACATGTAAAAGATATCTAGGGAGTAGTGAAATCTAAGTAAACACATTTTCTCCAATTACTGCTCACAACTTTAGTATAATTTAGCTTATTTATATTTTTTTAGTATTTTATTTTGATTGCATCTTAGTTTTGGGTTAGTTGAATAGCAACTAATTCCGCCCACTCTTCCAAAACCCGAGATTTTAATTGCTTTCCATAAAATATAAAAACACAAAAATAATCATCCCTCACCTTTAGAACTAGTAATTAGGCTTTCTAATCCTAGCGACACTATTCCTAAGCTAAACGATCAATCCCCCGGTACTTATCACTATACTATACTACAACGATCAGGTACACTGCCTGGTGGGGGTTGTAAGCTTCTCGAGATCCCTCGAGAGGTAAAGCCTGTTGCGATTCCCACGCATCAAGTTTTTGGCGCCGCAGCCCGGGGAATAGTTATTGTCTAGGTTAGGATTTCTTTTTATTAGGTCTACTTGCTAGATTCCTTTCTAGTAAGATTTTATTTTTATTTTTAGGTCTTCTTTAGTCTATCTTATTTCTTCGTGCTTTTGTTCGTAACTCTTTACCATCTGACATCATGGAAGGTGGTAACATCTTTGAACCCGTCATCCCACCACTAGAACCCCTTAGGCCCCGAACCTTAGGAGAGTATTCCCGACCTAGCCACCAAGGCTACCGAAACACCATTGAGCTCACCGGAGCCAATGTGACCCCCTTGCGATCCGACACCATCCGGTTGGTGCAAAGCGGATGTGCATTCCATGGACTTCGTTCCGAAGATCCAAACCAACATCTTAAGGACTTTCTCAAAATCTTAGATTCCATAGACCTAGGTGTTGAAACTAGAGAGACTACCCGTTTACGCCTATTCCAATTCTCTCTACGGGATCAAGCTAGTCAATGGCTCGAGCGTTTACCCGCGGGATCCATCACCACATGGGATGATCTCACCACTCGTTTCCTTGCTCAATTTTTCCCACCGGGGAGAACTACTAAACTTAGGAATGACATCTTGATGTTCCAACAACGTCAAAATGAATCTCTTTATGAAGCATGGACTCGTTTCAAGGACTTACTCCAAAAAGTCCCTCATCATGGCATAGATCTTTGGCTCCAAGTCCAAATTTTTTATAACCATATCGACATCTCCACGAGGCGAGCCATTGACCAATCGGCCGGTGGTAAGCTACGTGATCTTAGTGTGGAACAATCATGGGAACTCATAGAAGATCTTGCTCTCTATGACAACGAAAGTTGGAATGATCCCCGTGACTTGAACAAAACGGTCAAGGCAATATCTTTGCCTTCGAACAATTCTAGCACTCCCGACCGTAGGATCATGGAACTTGAGGACCAAGTCAAGTTTCTCATGAAATCTTACGAAGCTCCTAAGCCTTCAAGCCAAGTGAACAAAATCACTTCTTCATGCGAATTATGTAGTGGTCCCCATGACACTCGTGATTGTGTGGAACTCCCCGGAACAGCTTTTGCGGACTACGCATCCACGCGTACCGACGAAGCGGGAGGTAAGTGGTACACTTTCAAGCCCGAGCCAAACACTTACGGTGATTCATATAACCCCTCATGGAAAAATCACCCAAACCTTAGGTGGAAACAAAATCAACCCAATTCTTCCAATCCGCCTAATCGTTACCAACCAAACGGTCCACCATCCAACCGTACTTTCAACAACAATTCTTCTAACAACTATGGTAGTACCAACAATCTTGAAGGATTGATGTCAAAGTTCATGGCATCTCAAGAAGCCCGCATAGCTAGGTTCGAAACCGAATTCAACCAACAACAAACGGAGATGACCAACAAGATTGACAACTTGTTGAAAGCCCTCAACAACCAAGCATTAATCACACCTAGGAAGGACACTAGGGACACCAATAGTGGAAGCCAAATTAAGGATCCCTCATCATCCAAACATGTCCACTTTGTCAATGTTGTCACCATTAAGCCGATAAATAAGGAGATAGAGGAGAGTGACAAGGATGAAGTTAGAGTAGAAGCCGATAGTAAGGATGAGAGTAGGGAAGTTGAGGTTAATAAGGATGAGGAATTAGAGGAGGTAGAACCTATAGAAGAATACTTTGATAAGTTGCCAACCAAGGAAGAACGGGAATACTATAAGGATTTATTCGATAGTCCCGAGAGAACATATATATTTGGCGACCCCCTTATCAAAATGGGAGACCCCTCTAACATTAACATCCCATGTAATATCGGGCACATGCATATATGGAAAGCTTACATCGACCTTAAATCCCCCGTGAACATCATGACTAGGACTTATTACTATTGGGTGATGAAGAAGCAACTCAATTTTAGGATGATGCCCGGTAAGAATCTGATAAGTAATTTTGCAGGAAGAGTGAAGGGATTGCATGTGATTATAGGGAATCTCACCTATGAGATCGATTTTATGATAGTTGAAGACACTCGTCCGGTGATAGATGCTTGCCTAAGCCAAGTAATATTCGGAAAACCATTTGTTGAGGCGACTAGGATGAGTTATGATCCGACTCTAGGGATAGTTAGGTTTAAGGAAGAGAATGATGAGGTTGCTTATCAAATGCCCTACAAGATCGAACAATACCGCCTTCTTTCTAATTTCGAAAACGAACACAAGCAAGTGGCTTATTATAGGAATGAGGAGGATAGACGTAGAGGAGTAGAGTATGTTAGAAATAGGATGCTTGGTTTCTACAAAGAGTGCTTGCAACTAGGTCCAGAATACAAAACTGGTTTAGAAGACGACCTAGAGAGTGGAACCAATGATGAGATCACATAGTAACCCATGACTTTGAGTCTAGCTACAAGACTCGTAAATAAAGAAAAGTGCTTCTTGGGAGGCAACCCATGTTTTGTGTGATTTTATTTGTTTGATTGTTATTTGCTTCCGTATGCATGCTGTATTTTTATTGTTGGTAGATCATGTTTCTCAATTAAAATGTGGAAATACTTTACTTTGTTGTTTTGGCCTAGTCTTAACTCCACCTAGAAGTATTTTTGCAAAAGATAAGTGTAAGGGGAAACCCCAAATATGTTTTTAAGAAACAAACCGATCATGATTCTCCACAATATTAAATGAACATGTATATTCGTATTTGTTAGAGTCAAATGCTTGTATTGAGTCATAATGAAGTTTTGCAGGATTTTCCAGGAAGTAGGACCAAGTTTTTCTAGAAATTTTCCGGAAACTTAACATAAGAATTTCTGCAGGTCCATTCTGACGGCGTCAGAGTTTTACTCTTGACGGCGTCAGGATTTAAAATCTGGAAATTTTACCGGTTTTGTTTTTCTAACGGAGTCTTATGGTTTTTTGTGAATTATTAAGTTTTATAATTTCCAGGAAATCTGCAAACTTCATTCCACAAGCATTATATCTTACTTTGTTTACTAGGATTTAGTAACTTATATAGGATGCCGCCGATTTTACGCGAGGTTGTCTTGTCTATTTTTGTCAGGATTTACAGGTTATGTTCGACAAGGAGATGATTTATATTCTGGAAGGGAAGCTTTGATTGTTCATTTTCTTGGAGGAAGATCTAATCTGGCCAACCTATAATCTATACCGAGCGAATCAGGGGAGTATTTGATTTCATTCTCTTTACTTTTTCACTTTTACATTCTTTACTTGAACATTGGGGACAATGTTCATCTTAAGTGTAAGGGGAGGGTAAAAAGATGATACCTTACATATGCACTTTCGCTTAAGTTTGTTTTGTTTAATGGTAGATGTGTAATAAAACTATGAGAAATACTTGTTAGTGCAATTTTAGCGCCAAATTTAAAATTTTTTACAACATTTAGGAGTGAAACTTTAGCCATAGCAAGCGTCTCATGGATAGAAGATTGTATGACTAGCACATAACCGTATATTCAGAAAAAATTTTCCACCCAAATATGTGAGGTTCGCCTTTAGATTTGATTGGAAAAGCATTCATTATTAGTGCTTATTAGTGTACCGGTAGCATTTAGATTCTAGAACTTGCGTTAGTGATACATCCCGAGACCGCTAGTGAGACTACATTCGTGTGGTAGGATTTACTACATGATAAGAGGCATTAGGATTACCCTTGTGTTAAACCCGTATTATAATTACTTGACCATTTAAGTCATACTACTTGACTAGTTAAGTCAACTAATTTTTCCCACACCCTTAGCGTTGTACTCATTTTTAGTACACGAAACCCCTAGTACACCCCTCCGAGCCTATCTTTTCGTTTATAACTTTAAGCATTTTACTTAAAGGAAGAATTTGTTACACCCACTTAAATGTACAACCAAATCGCCTTAGCCTTCCGTGTATGCGCTCATTTTTAGTGCATTATTGTTATTTGTTAAACCCTAAGTTAACTTTCTAATTGATTACATGGTTGCTAAGTCGAGTCATATCCTTGTACATATTGTTTTGGGACGATTGGGACTCATGGGTAAGTACTTATTTTATGGAGTAATGGGGAAGAACATCACTTATTACCCCCATATGTACGTTAATCTTAAAAGTACCCCAAGTGTTTTGATTTTCTTAATTCGAGTCATTAGATTAGTTTTATGTAAAGTATGTAAAGATTCAAGTGTAAGGAAAATGTTCATTCCCTATGATGTATTATTTTGGATGGTAGGGTAAGAGTGTATGCAAAAAGAAAAAAAAATAAAATAATATATATATATATATATATATATATATATATATATATAGAAAAAGGAAAAAGAGAAAAAAAACATACGGACTACCATCCCGTTTCATTCTATGTTTATTTAATGTTTTCGTTATTTTTCATTTATTAGCTTAAGTCGAGTCTAGTCTTGGCTTAGCAACGCCACATTGTACATGTAATTAACTAAGATTGTTAACTCGCCAATAGTATAACTTCCTTTATCCAACAAAACCGTGTAATTCATATCCCTATACCTAACGTTACAACCCTTTAAAAGACCTCTTTGAAAGTTTATCCTAGGTGCTTACGCCATGTGGTGGAGGTTTGATCCTTTCCCAAGCCTATGGTAATCTATTCTGCTATGACAGGTAGTGAGAGATATCTTCCGTTTCCATATTGTAATTTACACTTTATTACACCCGAGAGATGTGAGTATCTAAACACTATTTGTGAGGTGCTTGTGTATGACCTCCGTGCTTGTCTTTGGTCTTTAGTGGAACGATTATTTGTTGTAATTACTTTTATATTAGTGTTAAATGACCCCTAACTTGTCTTTTGAGTAGAATAAAAGCGCATTTGCTTGAGGACAAGCAAATCTCAAGTGTAAGGGTATATGATGAGGCGAAAAATGGTCCGTTTTTAGGGGGTCATTTAAGCCAAAATTTGAATTTATTTGATCAAATATTGCCCTAAATCGTTCCTTTTGTGATTTTAGGTACTTGGAGAGTGAATTCTGGAAAAGAAGCCATTTTGGACGTTTTTGGAGCATAAAAGTGAAGAAAACGGCAAAGTCTCAATTTTCCATGCTAGGAACGGTAGGTGACGGCGTCAAGAGTAATTTCCTGACGGCGTCAAACCTCAATAATAAAAATCCGAGAGTTCATGAAGGCGTCAAGAGTTTTCCTGACGGCGTCAAAACCCCAAGAATTAAAATCCGTAGTTGATGACGGCGTCACACACAGGGCGTCAAGAGTAATTTGTGTGACGGCCTAGGCCTTGACGGCGTCAGAAGTAGATCAAGGCCGTCCGAGGAAGTATTTGGCGGCGAGATGACGGCGTCACACCTTTGTTCTTGACGCCGTCATCCCTATTTTCCTATATATAGTTTTCTAGTTTTTCACATTAAAAGAGAGAAGTTTTGGGAGAAATCCTAAAGACGATTTTGGTGTAACTTTATAGGTTTTTCAAGGGTTCCAACCCCTTGATACCTTGCATGATTAATCAAGATAAGTGTTCTTCTAATTCAATCAATATCTCTATGTGTTGGTTGTCTATATCTTGTTCTTGTCTTAATTCTATCATGCTAGGCTAGATCTCTTTTGTGTTTGCTTAGATCTAATGAAACCTAGATATTGATTATGTGTTGATTACTTGTTTATTCTTGTCTTGGATGAATGATTTATATGTTAGGCTTAAGAAAACTAGCAGATCTCCAAATGGTAACATGCTTGAACGTCTTAAGAAACATGAACCGAGGCGTACTAGGTCTTTATTGGTTGTATTTAATGCATGAGCCACTGTTTACAATCCCTATAGTTGTGCTGGGCATGGTGTAGGAGGAGATAAGAGCTCATAGAATTGGGGAGTTATGTATGCCACCCCATGAATGGTATTAAGGAATACGATCCGTCATCCATGCAATTATAACAAGTAATTAACATGTAAAAGATATCTAGGGAGTAGTGAAATCTAAGTAAACACATTTTCTCCAATTACTGCTCACAACTTTAGTATAATTTAGCTTATTTATATTTTTTTAGTATTTTATTTTGATTGCATCTTAGTTTTGGGTTAGTTGAATAGCAACTAATTCCGCCCACTCTTCCAAAACCCGAGATTTTAATTGCTTTCCATAAAATATAAAAACACAAAAATAATCATCACTCACCTTTAGAACTAGTAATTAGGCTTTCTAATCCTAGCGACACTATTCCTAAGTTGAACGATCAATCCCCCGGTACTTGTCACTATACTATACTACAACGATCAGGTACACTGCATGGTGGGGGTTGTAAGCTTCTCGAGATCCCTCGAGAGGTAAAGCCTGTTGCGATTCCCACGCATCACGTCACCTCGCCGCCAAAACTATTCTCGGACTGCCTTGATCTACATTTGACGCCGTCAAGACTTAATCATTTCCAGGCCGTCATGACTTTTACTTTCGACGCCCTACCTTCGTGACGCCGTCAAATTTGTACTGGGTCGTCATGGAATTTTGCTCTTGACGCCGTCAGGGAATTACTCTTGACGCCGTCACCTACTGTTCCCAGCATGAAAAATTAAGACTTTGGCGTTTTCTTCACTTTTATGCTCCAAAAACGTTCGAATTGCTTCCTTTTCCAGATTTCACTCCCAAAGTACCTAAACTCACAAAAGGAACGATTTAGGGCAATATTTGATCAAATAAATTCGAATTTGGGCTTAAATGACCCCCTAAAAACGGATCATTTTTCGCCTCATCATATACCCTTACACTTGAGATTTGCTTGTCCTCAAGCAAATGCGCTTTTATTCTACTCAAAAGACAAGTTAGGGGTCATTTAACACTAATATAAAAGTAATTACAACAAATAATCGTTCCACTAAAGACCAATAGACAGGCACGGAGGTCATACACAAGCACCTCACAAATAGTGTTTAGATACTCACATCTCTCGGGTGTAATAAAGTGTAAATTACAATATGGAAATGGAAGATACCTCTCACTACCTGTCATAGCAAAATAGATTACCATAGGCTTGGGAAAGGATCAAACCTCCACCACATGGCGTAAGCACCTAGGATAAACTATCAAAGAGGTCTTTTTAAAGGGTTGTAACGTTAGGTGTAGGGATATGAAATACACGGTTTTGTTGGATAAAGGAAGTTTTACTGGTGGCGAGTTAACAATCTTGGTTAATTACATGTACAATATGGCGTTGCTAAGCCAAGGCTAGACTCGACTTATGCTAATAAATGAAAAATAACAAAAAGATAAAATAAATATAGAATGAAACGGGATGGTAGTCCGTATGTTTTTTTCTCTTTTCTTTTTTCTCTTTTTTTTTTTTTTTTTTTTTTTTTTTTTTTCTTTTTCTTGATTTTTCGATTTTTTTTTTTTTTTTTTTTTTTTTTTTTTTACCCTACCATTCAAAATACTACGTAATACATCATAGGGAATAAACATTTCCCTTACACTTGAATCTTTACATACTTTATAATTAACTAATCTAGTGACTCGAATTAAGAAAATTAAAACACTTTGAGCACTTTTAAGATTAACGCACATATGGGGGTAATATGTGATGTTCTTCCCCATTACTCCATAAAATAAGTACTTACCCATGAGTCCCAATCGTCCCAAAACAATATGTAAAATGATATGACTCGACTTAGCAACCATGTAATCAATTAGAAAGTTAACTTAGGGTTTAACAAATAACTATAATGCACTAAAAATGAGCGCATACACGGAAGGCTAAGGCGATTTGGTTGTACATTTAAGTGGGGTGTAACAAATTCTTCCTTTAGGTAAAATGTTAAAGTTAGAAACGAAAAGATAGGCTCGGAGGGGTGTACTAGGGGTTTCGTGTACTAAAAATGAGTACAACGCTAAGGGTGTGGGAAAAATTAGTTGACTTAACTAGCCAAGTAATATGACTTAAATGGTCAAGTAATTATGATACGGGTTTAACACAAGGGTAATCCTAGTGCCTCTTATCATGTAGTAATCCTACCACACGAATGTAGTCTCACTAGCGGTCTCGGGATGCATCACTAACGCAAGTTCTAGAATCTAAATGCTACCGGTACACTCATAAGCACTAATAATGAATGCTTTTCCTATCAAATCTAAAGGCGAACCTCACATATTTGGGTAGAAAATTTTTCTGAATATACGGTTATGTGCTAGTCATACAATCTCCTATCCATGAGACGCTTGCTATGGCTAAAGTTTCACTCCTAAATGTTGTAAAAAATTTTAAATTTGGCGCTAAAATTGTACTAACAAGTATTTCTCATAGTTTTATTACACATCTACCATCAAACAAAACAAACTCAAGCGAAAGTGCATATGTAAGGTATCATCTTTTTACCCTCCCCTTACACTTAAGATGAACATTGTCCCCAATGTTCAAGTAAAGAATGTAAAAGTGAAAAAGTAAAGAGAATGAAATCAATACTCCCCTGATTCGCTCGGTATGGATAATTGGGTGGCCAGTTAAATCTTCCTCCAAGAAAATGAACAATCAAAGCTTCCCTTCCAGAATATAAATCATCTTCTTGTCATACATAACTTGTAAAACCTGACAAAATAGACAAGACAACCTCGCGTAAAATCGGTGGTATCCTATATAAGCTACTAAATCCTAGAAAACAAGGTAAGATATAATGCTTATGGAATGAAGTTTGCAGATCTCCTGGAGATTATAAAACTTAATAATTCACAAAAACCATAAGACTCCGTTAGAAAAACAAAACCGGTAAAATTTCCAGATTTTTACACTTGACGCCGTCAAGAGTAAACCCCTGACGCTGTCAGAAGTGACCTGCAGAAATTCTTATGTTAAGTTTCCGGAAAATTTCTGGAAAAACTTGGTCCTACTTCCTGGAAAATCCTGCAAAACTTCATTATGACTCAATACAAGCATTTGACTCTTACAAATACGAATATACATGTTCACTTAATATTGTGGAGAATCATGATCGGTTTGCTTCTTAAAAACATATTTGGGGTTTCCCCTTACACTTATCTTTTGCAAAAATACCTTTAGGTGGAGTTAAGACTATGCCAAAACAACAAAGTAAAGTATTTCCACTATTTAATTTAGAAACATGATCAACCAACAATAAAAACAAAGCATGCATACGGAAGCAAATAACAAACAAACAAAATAAAAACACACAAAACATGGGTTGCCTCCCAAGAAGCGCTTTTCTTTATTTACGAGTCTTGTAGCTAGACACAAGGTCATGGGTTAACGTGTATCGCTTATGCTCACATAACCAAGTGTGAGCCATCTAATAGTCGCCTCATCTTTCTTATATTCGTCTCCTAACCCTAAGCATCCGCGATAGTATCTTTTATTCTTTTCATGCGTGTACTTAAGTCCTTTTCTCTCATCATTCTCACTTAACATTTCCATGGGCGGATATCTACTACACTTTTCCATGGAAAAATCTTTGAACCTAGGGTGTGTGCGGGGCATTTGATAGACAAAATCTTCATCCCCGTCCGAGAATGTAATTAGCCCTTCTATGAGTTTTTCATCGAGGTTGGTCAATCGTTTGAAGGGTTTTCCAAACACAACTTGGGTCAACTTATCATCAATAAACTCTCCTAGATTCTCCATAACCATGAACTCAACAAGATAAACCAAGCTTCCTACAAACACATGCAATGGTATTGCCTTAGCAATAATGTTTTCTCCTTTATATTCTAACTCATCTACCATGATTTTATTGTATTCATTACGTGAGATTATGTCCATTGGAAGAGATGAGTTGAGATAGGCGTTAAAGCTCTTAAACCCGATCTTACAAGGGAATTGCATGTTAACCGAACTATCGCACTCAATTCTAGTTCTAGGGTCGACATACCTAAGAGGGTTTATTCTCTTCCATTCTATCCTCATTAATCACGTCACCATCATCAAGATCCTCATCGGAGTCTGAATAGTAAAAAGGACTAGCCCTACGGTCATCATCATGATCAGACTCTTCTAGCTCAGAATTATTGTCAAAGTGGTGGTTGGGTGAGAGGTTAGGTGGGTTCTCATTCTCCGATAGAGGGAGTGGGGCTGGCATTTGGAAAATCCTACGATGAAAAACACGAATAACAGGAATCAAACGATCAATGTTATTGTTATCCATCGAAATAGTTTACGACCAAAGACACAAAGAAATAGATAGACTAAAGAGAACCTAAAAAAAAAATAAAATCTTACTAGAAAGGAATGTAGCAAGTAGACCTAATAAAAAGAAATTCTAACCTAGACAATAACTATTCCCCGGGCTGCGGCGCCAAAAACTTGATGTGTGGGAATCACAACAGGCTTTACCTCTCGAGGGATCTCGAGAAGCTTACAACCCCCACCAGGCAGTGTACCTGATCGTTGTAGTATAGTATAGTGACAAGTACCGGGCGATTGATCGTTCAGCTTAGGAATAGTGTCGCTAGGATTAGAAAGCCTAAATACTAGTTCTAAAGGTGAGGGATGATTATTTTTGTGTTTTTATATTTTTTAGAAAGCAATTAAAAATCTCGGGTTTGAAGGATTTGGGCGGAATTAGTTGCTAATCAACTAACCCAATACTAAAGATGCAATCAAAATAAAATACTAGAAATGAAAATAAACTAAATTATACTAAAGTTGTGAGCAATAAGTGGAGAAAATGTGTTTACTTAGATTTCACTACTCCCTAGACATCTTTTACACGTTAATTACTTGTTATAAATGCATGGATGACGGATCGTATTCCTTAATACCATTCATGGGGTGGCACACTTAACTCCCCAATTCTATGAGCTCTTATCTCTTCCTACACCATGCCCAGCACAACTATAGGGATTGTAAACAGTAGCTCATGCATTAAATACAACCAATAAATACCTAGTGCGCGTCGGTTCATGTTTCTTAAGACGTTCAAGCATGTTACCAATTGGAGATCTGCCAGTTTTCTTAAGCCTAACATATAAATCATTCATCCAAAACAAGTATAAACAAGTAATCAACACATAATTAACATCTAGGTTTCATTAGATCTAAGCAAACACAAGATAGATCTAGCCTAGCATGATGGAATTAAGACAAGAACAAGATATAGACAACCAACACATAGACATATTGATTGAATTAAAAGAACACTTATCTTAATTACACATGTAAGGTATCAAGGGCTTGGAACCTTTGAAAAACCTGTAAAATTCGCACCAAAATCATACTTAGGGTTTCTCCAAAACTTCTCTCTTTTAATGTGAAAAATCAGAAAACTATATATAGGAAAAGAGGTCTGACGGCGTCAAGACAAAGCTTGTGACGCCGTCACCTCGCCGCCAAAACTATTCTCGGACTGCCTTGATCTACATTTGACGCCGTCAAGACTTAATCATTTCCAGGCCATCATGACTTTTACTCTTGACGCCCTACCTTCGTGACGCCGTCAAATCTGTACTGGGTCGTCATGGAATTTTGCTCTTGACACCGTCAGGGAATTACTCTTGACGCCGTCACCTACTGTTCCCAGCATGGAAAATTAAGACTTTGGCGTTTTTCTTCACTTTTATGCTCCAAAAACGTCCAAATTGCTTCCTTTTCCAGATTTCACTCCCAAAGTACCTAAAATCACAAAAGGAACGATTTAGGGCAATATTTGATCAACTAAATTCGAATTCGGGCTTAAATGACCCCTTAAAAACGGATCATTTTTCGCCTCATCAGGTAAGTCTTTTGGTGAGGTGATAGAGGGACACTTCGGTAAGGTGCAGGTGGTGATGCTAGTGGAGGTGATGCTATGGGTGATGGTATTAGTGGCACAGTAGTAGTTTGGCTGTAGAAGATAGTTAGTAGTGGTGGTACTACTGGTGGTGCAGGTGGTGATGGCACAACTGATTCAGGTGGTATGACAAGAGCTGGTGCTGGTACAGCAGTACTTGCTTCATACGGCTGAAGTTGTCTAATTTGCCTAGATCGGCGAATCGGACCAGATGTTGCCGGAGGAGAAGCCTCTGTGTCAGATGCTGGCAGAAATTGCTGGCTTTGCATGTATCTGTCGGTAGCAGGAGATATAGGCATAGGTGAGGTAGCATAGGCTGAAGTAACATCTTGAGTTCCTGAGTTTGAGGACAAGCTGATAGGGTGGGTGTTCGAAGACATGACACTGTAATAAATTTCCCGATTAGTAAATGTAAGCATAATTATAACCAATTTAAAATGCTATAAGGTAAATAATACTTTCTACCAATTACTGGGATGCGTAGGCACGAAGGGCGTAGAATGGTATTTTATGAAAATTTTGTCCCGTTTAAAGTGTAGTTATAGTCCAATGTTCCAAAAACACTTGGTTCACTATAACCGTAGCGCTGATGCCAATCTATAACACCCCCAAAATCGATCAATACAGCGGAAGACTTAAAATGTCAGCGGAAGACTTTTGGGGTATTATATCGTGGATCTTTGTCACAATTATAGAAAATGATTCAAGTGATCGTTTTAAGTTTTATTTAAAATACCAAATATTCATAATTTCAAGAGAATTCGTTATTCAACAACAAGTTTTATTTAAAGAGAAATAAACATTTCTTTATTTGCCCACTTCGTGCCGTTGCCATCCATTCCATTTAGTTACCTGAGATAAACATGCTAAAAGTCAACAAAAGTTGAGTGAAATTCATAGGTTTATAATTAAGAGTTTGAACACAAGAGATAAGTGGTTATCGTATAAAAATACAAATAAACAAGTTAGAAATCACATTCATTATTGCATCAAGCTCATGACACTCAACGATTCAACAGACATCAATATTTTCATAATAATGATGTAAAATATATAGCCCCAAGATATGTATTTGCCAGTAACCTATGATATTCAAATAAAGTGCATTTGGTAACTTTCCTCTAGCAACCAAATGGGGATTGTCAATCCCTAATAGATCTATTCACAATTATTTACGTTCACCTTTTAAGTGATTAAGGTTCATGATCGAGGGACTTTTGGCAATAGCTACTTAAGCAATAATAAGATCAGGAAAAGACTTGTGTTCGGTTTTTGAGCATGTATCCCCCCCCCCCCCCCCCACAAAAATAAGTTAAATGTGGGCTATGAACTCACCTTAGTAGGATAGTAGAACAAACGTAATCTCAACGATGCAAGGCAACGGCTTCACACACAACCTATAAGATATGGCACGTTTTAGGTTTTAAGTCTCGTTTTATTGCGAACGTTTATTATTAATTATGAGTAATCGATAAAGTGCATACGTGATGTGCTACGTCGTATAAAAATAGATAATGATTACATATTGTTTTATTCGTCTAAATTTAGTTATTCATTATATACGTTTTATTCATATTATGTGTGTGTATATATATATATATATATATATATATATATATATATATATATATATATATATATATATATATATATAAAATAATAAGTTACGTTTATTATTTATCGTCTTTAATATATATTCAAATGTATATATATAAGTATAAATATATATAATTTATAAAATTATTATTAAAATCAATATTACTATTCAATCCTTCATGTTTCTCAATTTTTACACTTTTTACCCTTAACGGAAAAACATTTACGCCGTTAGTCCAAAAATTATATATATTTACGTTTTTAGTCCAAATATCAAATATTTACATTCAATATCCCTAAGTTTCAATATTTACAGTTTATACCCTTTAGAAAAACAGTTTTATACTTTTCACCCAAAGTTTACAAACTTTACACTTTTAGTCCTTAACCTTCGAATATTTGCAAAAATAGTCCAAACTTTACCAAATTTAAAACTTAGCATTTTTATTATTTCAATAAGCTCATAAAGTTTCAAATAGTTTATACCAACAGCTTATCAGCTTATAATTAGCTTATTTCATTAATTGGGCTTAACGAGCCAAAATTAAGGGCCCGTTAAGGTTTTATGATCCAAGGGGTTTGGGGGAACACTAGGTTTATAGAAATCCATCATTTTAAGTTACAAAAACATTTCAAAATAGCTTATATGCTCAGCTTATCATAATAAGCTGAAATGAGCTTTTTGGGCTTTTTGGCCCACGTAAGGTTTTTAAGTTTCTAAAAACTAGTTCTAATAGCGATTTGCTTTAGGTCTCGTTAGGTGATCAAATGATGTTGTTAAGTCGTATTATTTATCATTCTCGTTTCTTTATAGGCTAAACTAATAGATCGTACAAAAATAATGATGGGTCGTGTGTCAAATTCAGAAATGGCGAGGTCAAAATGTAAGCCAAAACTCAATACGTAAAAACTATATAAGTTGAAAAATAAACTAAGTCTTTTAGTATATTTCGTATAGGTTCAACCCAACTTAGAAACGTGTGATTTTTAGTGTGTATACGTTAATATTAGTTCAAGGTTATTATAGGTTCTCGTTAATGGCCTTGCCAATACATGATACGATATATAAAATATATATGTTGTGTTTATTATTTACGTGGTATATATAGTAAGTGTTGGTGCAAAACATAAACGTACGTATATATATAAATAGAAAGAAAGAAATCAAGGTCTCACCTCACCTAGAAAAGGTGGTGTAAAACGAGTGTATGGTTCGTGTGAGGGTAAACTAGCTTCGTGGTTCGCTTCAAGTCCTTCCAAAGGTTCAATAGGCTCCAAGCTTTGCTTCCTAGGTTCACTTCAAGGCGTGGTTCTCTTAGCAATCCGTATGTCCCTCCATAGCTTCTTCTCGTTGATATTTTTAGTCGTATAGTTTGTTTAAGTGCATGTAATGATCAGGGTTGCATGGGAGGTCTCATATAGGCAGTTTTTGAAAGGTAGAAACAAGGTAAGTTCACAAGAATGGAGGTTGCATGTGAGGGCGAATAGTATCACCACAAACAATGCCTAATCGAAGGTTTACATGGCTTAGATCTTGTGAGATTTGTTCCTATTCATTCCTGACAATCATGAGATGTACATTGTTCATTTAGATGGGATTGGAGAGCATGGGTGGTGCTAGGGAATATGTTGCCACGTTTTTGTGTTATCTATCAAGGGTGAGTTTGGTGGTTTGCTTAGGCGTTTTCTAGGGTAGTAAACGAGTAAGAATAAGTGTAACTTGTATTGTTTCTGTTTCTTTGGTACTAGGTGAGACAAGGTAAGCAAAAATATGCATGTGTTGTTTATAAAAATCGTAAGAACTAAGGGTGTTTTTGGGTGAGGTCGCGGCTAGCAGAAAACAAAACAAAAAATAACAAAGGGTGTGTTTTGGGCTTAAAGCCTGGTGGGCTTGCGTTTGGTCTCGGCCCAGCAGAAAAGAAAGAAAGAAAAATAGTACTAGTCCATTTGGTTTGTGTATTGGATCCGTGGCCCAAAGGGTGTTGGGGGCCCACCTGGGGTGTCTCGATTATCGTGTCGAAGTTCAAAAATATTAGTGAGCGTTCTCGGGAAGTTTCGTAGGTTCGGGGAATATATAAATAGTATACGTTATTTAGACGAAACGTATTATTAAATATAAACGCGTTATATAATTATTTATTGTTCGCAATAATTATAGGCAATCTAGGTTGTGTGTAAGCATCGTTCCTGGTTAAACGGTCAATCACAGTTATCGTAGTGGTTCAATATCAAGCCATATCATAAAAAAAAAATTGTTACCCGTAAAATGGTGTTAATTTATCGTAACATCGTTTTATTTATTCGTATGCATTTACTAATCGTAAGGGAAATTTACGAGAGGTTACACAAACGGGGACCACCAAGGATTTTGGACCCTTTCTCTTCTCTATGGTCAGCCATTACACCGGCCCAATAAAACTTCCTAAACAGAGGCAGAGTTGGGATCCGTGAACACGACACAAGATTTCAAAATGGCTAATCCGGCAGGCCGCTAAGACAGACAAATGCGAAAGATGTATCTGATAGTACACTAAAACCTTAAGTAGGAAGGCCGAAAGGGGAATCCTAAAATTACCCAACTCAAAAAATCTAGTATAAACACCTATCTTACCCTCAGGAGCGTCTTTTATACTAGCAAGAGGACCAGGGGCCTCCGGCAAGAGATGCCCGGGAATGTGATACTTCCTACAAAACTCATCCACTTCCGCTTGTGAAAGCTTAGAATAGGTGGTGTCTATATGATCGGCTGTCATCCTACACTATTAACACGCAAAAAAGGAAATCAGAAGATGGTATGAAGCCTAACCTGTCAAGCCTAAAGCCGGAAATACGGAACAAACAGCTGATGAAAGGGGAGCGGACGTAAATATACTAGAGAGTGGTAAAATCTTGAGTGTGTGTAAAAAAAGTGCAAATAATGAACCAATGGGGGGTACTTATACCCACAAACACACCCACCCTCTCTCTTGGATCGAAAGAACGAAATAGCAACGCGTGTCCCATACCTCAGATCAAAGGTATAAATGCGCAACACGTGTCCCACCTCCGGATCGTGTGGTTTAAAACTACCCCAACTCAACGGTTACGATTAGTGCAGAAGATGAACGGCCAGCCGTCAAAACGTCATGTCAATCAGCAAACAAGTGGATGAAAACACTTCGCGAATACCAACGCCAGCTGGCACAAGGTAAAACATGATTAGTGGAAAGTCCAGTCAGCAGCACGCCAAGTCAGATGTCACGGACGTATAAAACCGTGGAAAATCAAATAAGTCAAGCATACTTGGTTTAGACCACAAATATACTAGACTGGGGGACTTGATCACGTATATTACCCCCGGACACAAATGAGAGCGACCCAAAAGAACCACATCACAATACCCCTCCAAGATACCCCGCAGTCCGGAGGCATAACCTCAGAACACACTCCGCGGCCCAATCCTTTAGGCCGTGATAAACCGCGGGTGTCGATATATACCCGGACTAACCTAGGTCGCGGAAGTAAAGCGATAGTACAGACAGCTGTCATATAACGGTCCAGAGACAAAAAGGACAGAAGGTACACGATCATGGAATAAGCCGAACAATAAGGGAAGTGCGCAATTCCGAGAAACATGTGTAAACGGTCGAAAATGACAAGCATACCTAGCCTATATAAAGAGTAAAAGTGATCACCTTTGGGTAACACAGATTTCTCTCTCTCACACTTTACTTAAAATCCTTTATCTCTCTACCTGATACTTACTCTCACACCGGAGGCTGACCGCGGAAGCCCCCTTTCCGCGGTGAGACTAACGGTGCTTCTTTCTTAGCAGCTTATCCGAAGATCTTAATAGTTGAAACTCACTCTCTCAAGGGTTAGTCCTAACTAAGTCTAGAAGGGTGTCTAAATTTTGTACTGACAATTACATATAACCTAAAATCCTAAAATCTATAATAATTGCATATGATTGAATGTTTTTATCAAATTATAGTTTTTTTCGTGTGTTATTGCATCTTTTTACAAAATAAGCAAATCCAAAAACTGTTTCTAAAAGTATTTATTTTTAAGCAGCTTATAAGTATTTTTTTAAAGCAAAAGAAGAAGAAAAAAAATGTACTTTGGCTGATAAAATATTGACCCTCTTAATTTTCGTCATGATATTTCTTATACTTCTTTTTTAGAATGATCATATTTACGGGCATACTTTGGATAAGCTTTTGGAGATCATATCCATCAATTAAATGATAGATAAGCTTTATTTGTTACCAATGGGCTTGTGGTCCACTGGGCATGTCTTATTCAGTTAAGCGTGCCTAGTGGAGAGTAGTACCGGTTTGGGTGACCAAACTGGGAAGTCCTCCCTTGTGGACCACTGTCCTGTCGGTACGATTTCAAAGTCCTTAAGTTAAGCGTGCCTAGTGGAGAGTAGTACCGGTTTGGGTGACCAAACTGGGAAGTCCTCTCTTGTGGACCACTGCCCTGTCGGTACGATTTCAAAGTCCTTCAATGAAGGTTTCAACCCACAAGGGTTCGAATCTGGAGAAGACAGGGTTTACTTCAATTTAAGTGTCGTGCTTTCGGGCGGCTTAAATTGAAAGTTTTTCCCCATCGAGTTTCAAATTGGACTTGAATTTCCTCAATAAAAGTCAATTTTCAAAAAAAAGATAAGCTTTATTTGTTGACTTGATCTCATCGATACAAAGGATAGAATATTAAATGCATCCATCATTTTCGGCCAATAATGACTCTCTTCCCATATAAGTTTCTTCGTTTGGTACATCTTTCGGCCAATAATGATTTTTTAGTGCAAGTTAATCAATGCAGTGTTTCTTAAAACAAAAAAGAGGCAGAAATGAATTTAAGGATGAAAAAATAAATTTACTTTTGCATTTAAAAACGTCTTAATCTTAAAATTTTAAGCCTTTAATCCTACTTTACCTCACTTGTCCCTCCAAACATAAAATTCTTTATTTTAATTCGCTTGATTAATCGGAGTGGGATGCCTTCTCTTTGTATTTTGTTGTTTTTTTAGGTTCTATATATTGTTACCTTTCTTAAAAAAAATCTATATAATTTAAACAAATATTAAGGTCGTAGCTAACATTGCAAAAGCCATTAATAACTAAACATGACGTCAAATATATATTGGGGTATTCTTTTGGGGCCATTCTTTTTAATTATCTTAATTATTTGGGAATTGATTTGCACACTCATGAGTTTGATTGGGACACTCTATTGTGTGCATAACATAGTTGTACAGTGTTGACAGTGTGCTTTGTAAACTTGTACAGTGAGTGTCCCAATCAAAATATGGAGTGTGCAAATCACCACCCTAATTATTTGAGGTGGGGTGTCATGTTCTGTATTACGGAGTATTTTTGTTTTCCCCCTATCAAGGTCTCGTATAATCAAGTTTTATAACTATGTTACTCGACTTTTTATTTTAAAATCATTATCACTCTCGCTAACTTGAATCATTAACGCAAGTAAAGTTCAATAGAAATTTGGAACACAAAATCAATGTTTAATAACTGATTTTTTTAATTGACGATTGACTCCAAATTCAACCCATTTTTTTGCCCAAAGTAAGCTTCCGATTGAACCCGTCAAGTCAACCCGGCTTTAAAATATTGCGTAAAATCATAAGTCGTTACTGGCAAATAATTTTCAAGACTTTAAGTATAGATACTTTATAGAATTATCTATCTTAAAGTACTATATTTTAGCTAGGAATGAACTAAACATAACACAAAGTAATCTTTTGATGAACAAGAGGGTTGCAGCCTAACCAAAAAAAAAAAAAAAAGCCCCTATGTTGCTACTTGCTAAACTGATAGGAGTGCATAGAGCATGGAATATGTTTTATTGAAGGCCAAATGGGTTCGAAAATGATCAAAGCTTCTCACATTTTGATGAAAAAGGTGACCAAAAAGTACAGCGGCAATAATGGATGAATCTTTATTGCATGTTAGTTTTATCACATAATAAGTCACGTTCAAGCCTTCAAAGTTCAAAGTATTAAAGTGCATTGTTATCCGATTACTTAGGCTAAACATCAAACAAGTGCAATCGTCGCCATCAAATGATCGAACTAAACATGTAAAACTACCTCACTTAAAAAAAACAAAAAAACAAAAAAACAAAAAAAAAAAAAACAAACACGTGATTTTTTTTAAAACAATAATTTTTTCACACTTATATCACACATCTCATAATATATCTCACTAATACATCCAGCGAGTTTTGAACCCACAACCTTTAAGTTGGTGAGAACTCACATACCAGTAGACCAAAAGCCTTGGATAAGAATGGCGCGTGATGGTTGCTACTACCAGGTGATCGAGCACAATAACACCGGGTCTTATCAGGGCCGTCAAATGAATTTGGAGGCCCCATGGCGAAAATTAAAAAGAGACCCCATCAAATTAAAAAAAAATTAAAGGTGCGCATAAGAAGTGTTCATTTATAACAATTTTTTATAATGAGATCCTTTAATAATGTTTATTTATTGTGAAAAGATGAGTTGTATTTAACTAATGGAATTTACAAAGAATATGCATTCCGATATATATAATATAAGTACACAAAGCGATACCTCTTAAATTAATTGTGAGGCTTTGTGTGACCACACTACTTGCACAACCTCTTCACCGCCACTGGGTCTTATATACTACTGTAGTTTTTATGTAAACATATTCGTAGGTTTTATTTTTGTAGAACAAGAACTTTATGGATTATTAGTCACCGTTTATTTTTTAATAGGTAACGTTATCATTTTTGCTCTTAACAATAATAACTATACCACATATCTATTTTATATAGGTTTTGTTGTATACCATCATACATTGTAAATTTCGCAAGTACAGAGCGAAATGAGTTTTATAGTTCTTATCGACACAAAGGATAGAATATTAAATGCTCATTACTTTCGGCCAATAATTGATTCTCTTCATAAATTTATAGGATCATTTACAATTTTCTTCGTTTGGTACATCCTCAGATTTAGAAAACTCCCAAAATTATAAGTAGTTAGTTACAAAAGAATATTGTCTTTACATATTGCAGGTAACTACTCGATAAATAAATAAATATCTGTAAAACTAGAGATGAAAAAGTGAATTCAGTTTTAAGAGTAAATGTCTTAACAAAATTTAAGTGAATCATATCATATATGAAAAAAGAAAGTTTGGATAGAATATTCATACTAGACGTTTTCAAAAATTTAAAAGGTGGCTTTTACAAATCCATTTAAAAAACACTATCTAAACAAGGTTTTAATATTTTAAAGGTTTTGCTAACAAGAATATAAGCTTTTTTTTAACTAAAAACATATTCAAATATGAACTTACTTGATATCAATACATATTTTAATAAAACTCACTTACTTTAATTATACATGTTTAAATCATGTATTTATAAAAATGTTTAGTTTATATTTGAAAACGTTTTTAACTAAAGAAAGCTTAAACAACATTCATAGAGTTGTTGTTAGCAAAACACATATTTTAATACTAATACCAGTAACAACCAATCCTTTTCCTTAAAGATTGAGATACAAAGTTACAAAATATTTTTAACAACTAAATGCACACTGATCTAATCTTAATTTGTTTTTCAATCTTAATTTACTTTTTCCCTTTTGAAACTAAAATAAGCTTGATTTTAAATCTTCATTTCCTTTACTCTTTTAAGATTTTGCTAAACATGCTATTAAGGGCTACATGTAAAAAAAAAAACAAAACATGAATAACTAACATGAATAACTGATGGTATATAGAGTCGGTTCAGATAGGTTAATGCATGTCCAAATACATTTAAAATAGCTCTTACACTCTGTTCGCAAGATTAGTAAACAAGAAATAAGAAAAGAATCTGAAAGAAACTGAAAAAATAATGTGTTCTCTAAGATTTGTTGAGGGAAGAAAAGAAAAGAAGAAGGAAGAATTGGGATGAAGATGTATTGTTTTTTTAGATGATCCGCCCAATTTTGGAAAAAAAGTGGAACGTCCGATCACTTTTCTTCTCTTCTTTTCTTTTATGAATGTTTCTCAAGAACACAACGTTAGCGTTTTGTTTAGCGATTTCCTTTTTTGATATATTTATCTCAACAATTTTCATTAAACTATTCTAAAAATACAAAAAAAAAAAAACAAAAATAAAATAAAAATAAAAAAAATAAAAAAACAATTTTCATTAAACAACAATAAGCATAGTTATCCTACCAATAAATTAAACATTTATCCAATAACTAAACACTTTATTAAACCAAAACTTCCAACATTATTTTCCTTCACGGATGACCCACTTTTATCAACTTCAAATTCAAAAAGTCTTATCCAAAAGTCAAAGGTTGACTTTTAAAATCAAAGTACAACAAAAAACAGCATCAAGATATAATAGATACAAACAATAAAATCCTCACTTCCACATATCTCTCAACCAATTATAAATACAGGGTTCATTTCATCACAAAATTTTATAAAAAAGAAAAAAATTTAAAAATGGTGAAAGATGAAGTTTTTATTGGATCAATTGATCAAGGAACAACAAGCACAAGATTTATCATTTATGATAAAAATGCTCAATCTATTGGATCTCATCAAGTTGAGTTCACTCAGTTTTGTCCACAAGCAGGGTAAAAATTATTAAATTTTGATCATTTCTTTTGTTGAAATGATTCATGCCCATGTAAAAAAAAATATGATCTGTTTTTTTTAAGCATTGTGAGTTTTAAGAAATTTGATCATTTTTACTGTTTTATTGAATATTTTGGTAAAAAGATTCTTGCCCATGTAAAAAAAATGTGATCTTTTTGAAAAATTTTGATTATTTTTATTGTTTTTTTGAAGCTTTTTGATAATATGATTCATATCCATGTAAAAATGTGTGATCTTTTTATGTTTTTGTTGAAATGATTCATACCCATTTAAAAAAAATGTGATCTTTTTATGTTTAGTATTGAGAAATGAATAATTTTGATCATTTTTATTGTTTTTTGAAGCTTTTTGATAATATGATTCATACCCATGTAAAAATATGTGATCTTTTTATGTCTAGCATTATAAGAATGTGAAATATGATTGAAATTATTGTTTTTTTTTTTTTGGTTGAAATGATTCACACCCATGTAAAAAAATGTGATCTTTTTATGTTAGTTTGACGAATAATTGTTTTTTGAATCTTTTTGTTAAAAAGATTCATACCATGTAGAAAAAGTGAGATTTTTGTGTTTAGCATTGTAGAAATGTACAAATTTCATGTATTTTTTTAGGCTTTTCATTGAAATGATTCATACCCATGTTAAAAAATTTGATCTTTTTATGTTTAGCATTAACTTTGATAGATTTTATTGTTTTTTTAAGCTTTTTGTTGAAATGATTCTTATAAAAAGAAATGTTTTTGAAGTTTTTTGTTGAAAAGATTTATACTCATGCAAAAAAATCTGATCTTTTAATGTTTAGCATTGTTAAAATGTAAAAAGTTGAGGAAATTAGTGTTACCTGAAGCTTTTCACTGAAATGATTTATAACCCTGCAACAAAATTTGATCTTTTTATGTGATTGTAAGAATCAATCATTTCAATAGAATTCGCCGCTTAATCGAATACCTCATGTTCTTTGAAAAGAATCAAACAGATGATCTGATCATTTTCATGTTTAGCATTGTTTCACCAAATGATATCGTAATAAAGAATTACGCCCATTATACCAATGAAAAGAAAGTGACTTTTTTCGTGCATAGCATCATAAATCAACAACTATCATAGTATTCGTGGTTTAGTATTTTTTACTAAAAAGATTCATCCGTTTGAAAAAAATCTTTCATGTTTCATATCAGCATGTTAGAAGTAAAAATTTTCAATCAAATTCATTGTATTATCGAACTTATACAAGAAAAGGATTTGTATCCATGTAATTTTTATCTTTTTCATGTTTTTTGTGGTGATCACAGATGGGTCGAACATGATCCGGTTGAGATCCTTGAGAGTGTGAAGGTGTGCATATCGAAAGCAATCGATAAAGCTACTGCTGATGGCTATAATGTTGATAATGGTCTAAAAGCTATTGGAATTACTAATCAGAGGGAGACTACTGTTGTTTGGAGCAAGTCAACTGGCCTTCCACTTTATAACGCCATTGTTTGGATGGATGTTCGAACCACTTCGATTTGCAGGTACAGTTTTTGATATATGTATCTTTTCCAAAATTTACTTTGTTTTCATTTAAAAATTAGCTTCTCTTTGAGTTTTTAATTCATCATTGGCTTTGATCAAGACGCCTCTATAATATGGGTCAGAATGGTTTCTTGGTCTTAGGCATTACGTTCTTTGCGATAAATTTGAAACCGTTTGAGTTTCCGATTAATTGTTTTCTTCTTGTTATGATTTGATCAAGATTCTATGTGTTGTGATTGGTATGATCGCCCTTTTTCTAGGAAATGGGGTTACAAACTGAGTTGCTTCAGCTGGTTTAACAGCAAGTCAAAACAGATATATTTAACACAAGTTGTAACAATTTCTTGGTATAAAACCATTTTGTTTGTTATCAAAAAGTTGGCAACCCTTTTACGGTTTTGTATGATTGCTTCTTGTTGGTTGTGGGATTTGAATCAAGATTCTGCATTGTTATACTTGGCCAGACTGGTTAAACACAACAGGTCAAAACTGACTTTAGTCGATAAGGAATATAACTATTTCTTAATCTAAACCCACTTTGTGTTTGTCGACAAATTGCCAACCTTTCTTAAGGATTCAAATGATTGTTTTTTGTTGCCGATGGGCATCTTGATCACCTTTTTATTTATAAAATACAATACAGAACAGATTGGGTTGCCCCTTTTATATTTTATCAATGTAAACAATTGAGTATATATTATCTTTCAATCGTTTAACCTGTTTATATTTATCCAACTTTTAATTTTTTGACCCTTTTTTGTTGGGGATAAAATATAGCCAAGACAACTTTTTTTAGCTAAACGAATCAACTGTTGATGGGAATGCTCTTATGATATATATACTATCACAAGATATACAATCATTATACTTATCTTTAAAGTCTATATCTTGTAGGAGACTAGAAACAGAATTATCAGGAGGAAAAACCCATTTCTTGGAATCATGTGGACTGCCAATAAGCACATATTTTAGCGCACTCAAGCTCTTATGGCTCTTAGAAAATGTGAATGCTGTTAAAGAAGCTGTTAAAAAAGGCGATGCTCTTTTCGGAACAATTGACTCGTGGTTAATCTGGAACTTAACCGGCGGTGTCAACAACGGTTTACACGTCACTGATGTCTCAAATGCATCAAGAACCATGCTTATGAACTTGAAGAAACTTGATTGGGATCAATCAACATTGGATACATTAAAAATCCCTAAAAACATTTTGCCAAAAGTTGTAAGCAATGCTGAAGTCATTGGTCATGTAGCCAAGGGTTGGTTGATTCCTGGAGTCCCGATTTCCGGGTGTTTGGGTGATCAACATGCTGCCATGTTAGGCCAATCGTGTAAAAAGGGTGAGGCTAAAAGCACGTATGGAACAGGTGCTTTTATACTGCTAAATACCGGTGAAGAGGTTATAAAGTCAAACCATGGTTTGTTGACCACTTTGGCTTTTAAGCTTGGAAAAGATGCACCAACTAATTATGCGCTTGAGGGTTCGATTGCTATTGCTGGTGCAGCTGTTCAATGGCTTAGGGACAGTTTAGGAATAATTAGTTCAGCTAGTGAAATTGAGGAATTAGCTGCTAAAGTTGACTCAACCGGTGGTGTTTACTTTGTCCCGGCATTTAATGGATTGTTTGCCCCATGGTGGCGTGATGATGCTCGTGGCGTATTGATTGGGATCACACGATTTACTAATAAGTCTCACATAGCACGGGCCGTACTTGAAAGTATGTGCTTTCAAGTGAAAGATGTGTTGGACTCGATGCATAAAGATGCGGGTGAGAAAGGGGAAACAAAGAATGCTAAGGGACAGTTTTTGCTTAGGGTCGATGGAGGGGCTACTGTTAATAATACACTCATGCAGATTCAGGTATGTTTTCTTAAGAAGTAGCTAAATGGGCAGGCATGTGGGTTTGCATCAAAATTGACCATGTTATTTAATACTTGTTAGAGATAATAGGTGAATGGGTTTAAATTTCGAGCTCTAGTTTTAAACATACGTTCTTTGTTTACTTATTTACTAATTATCAAGATTTGTAATTTATGTGTCGAATTAAAACATGCAGGCGGACCTATTGGGTAACCCTGTGGTGAGACCAGCAGACATAGAGACAACAGCACTTGGTGCAGCGTATGCAGCGGGTTTAGCGGTTGGAGTTTGGACAGAAGAAGAGATATTTTCAAACGGGGAAACAATGAAGAAAGATACCACGTTCAATCCTGAATTGAGTGATGAGTTGCGCGAAAAGAAAGTGGCTTCGTGGTGCAAAGCAGTGGGAAAATCTTTTGATTTGGCTGATTTATCCCTCTAGATTCCTAAAATTAGCCTTCGTGGTTTTAATTTGTGCAAAATATTTAACGTACATTCAGTCTATCTTTGTTTGTGTTACAGAAGGTGCCGTATGTTGGATTTCATACGTGTTTATTTCTTTTGTTTAAATGTTACAAAGAAAGGATAATAAACGGTTTTCATTTCTAGCTTCTCGCTAGTTTGTTATCATTGATCAAATTCATTACTTGAATAACAGTAATTATTCAGTTCATTCTCCAAAATTGGGTTATTTATGGGTAATCAGTTGGGTGACCCTGTATACAGCTTAGATTGCGATACAATTGTTTTCTAATGCTCTTTTCGGACTGACACAATTCCACAGCAAATCTAGTTTTACTTGTGAACAAAGGGTCAAATTTAGCTAGAAAGTGCTAGAAAGAAATGAGTTACACAACTGAATGGGTTAAATGCCCGATCTCAACGAACACAACTTGATCAGCAAATAGGTTTTTCTAATGTTACCCCAAAATAGCGGTTCTTCTGATTATAGATACTACTCGTATTCCATGACTGAATGATTTAAAAACTTCATGAAAACCAGCAATCATTGCTAGGTCTCTCTTTACAAGATAGAATGTAAACATACTCGTTTAAAACGGGTCAGATTTAATTTACCATGACGATTCCAAATATGAATAACCATCTTTTTAGTGTAGTACTGCAGTAGTACTCCAGTCACAATCCTTTTTTCCTGTAATTTTTTATGCATTCTCAGAAAACATAAGCAGCAAATCTTTTTGACCGCGTTTGAAGACATGGAATATGGTTGCCTTTTTCATTAGCAGATAAATACAAGCCAAAACACTTTGGTTGTTTTGAGCGAAGCTTTTTCCATCGACACATTGGCATGACTAAAGATGATAAATGGTTGGAGGCTTGTTATTTTTAGTGTACACAGATTAAATGAGTCGAGATAAATATACATTACCTAAAACAAATCGGCCTAAAGCCCTAAACAGACTAAACGTAACCCAAAGTGCATTTTCCGCATCAACGAATGGTGAAAACCGTTTATATGAACGCAACCTAATCTTAATCAATAAATTTGTCATTTTACAGCAAAATATTGGTTCTTTATATCGAAAAACTACTGGTTACTTCACAAGATCTTCACCATGTGGTTAAAGAATTTCAAGACCACTGACAATCTATTCTTACACAAATTGCAGACCCAGAAATAGGCAACTTTCTGGAAACAAACTTAAGATTGACATGGTATGAGAATCTAAGATACAACGGAGTACTCGTACTAAAGAAGACATTCAAGAACAAAAGATGAAATCGCAAACCCCTCATATTTCTCCTCTATATCCTCCTGAACCAAAGTAATCCCTCCTCGAACCAGCAATTTGTTGACTTTTCTGATGCTCTAATTTGGGGCAATCCGTAATACGATGACCAAGCCCACCACAATACGCACAACCCTTCACACCACTAGCATTTGCAATCGCTTCAATATCTTCCATAGGATCATTCAATTCAGCCAAAACAGGGGGTATCCTCTGTTTGGCTTCTTGTAACAGATGTTTCAAATCAAGAAGTGTAGTCTCACTTTGATTCTTGTTGATAAAAGTGGTGGCAATTCCTGTTTTCCCACATCTTCCGGTTCTTCCAATCCTATGAACATAGTTTTCGATTTCAGCAGGCATGTCATAGTTAATCACGTGTTGGATATCAGGGAAATCCAAACCCTTTGACGCAACATCAGTAGCCACCAAGACATCTTTTTTACCTGCTTTAAAAGACGAAATTGCATATTCACGTTCCTCCTGATCTTTCCCACCATGGATGGCTACTGCTTCCACTCCTTTTAATAAAAGATACTCGTGAATATCGTCCACATCAGCTTTGTTTTCACAAAACACTAAAACTGGAGGTGATGTTTTTTGTAGGCATTCAAGGAGGTACACGAGTTTAACTTCTTGTTTCACATATTCAACTTCTTGGATAACATCCAGATTTGCTGCTCCTGCTCGACCCACGTTGACTGTGACAGGTTTGACCAAAGCGCTTCGGGCAAAATTTTGGATCTTTGCAGGCATGGTTGCAGAAAATAAGAGAGTTTGTCTTTGTGCTTTGAAGTGATCGAATACTTCTCTAATGTCATCTTCAAATCCAAGATCCACCAATCTATCTGCTTCATCTAATGTCAAATACCTGCACGAAAACACATGTTTAGCAAACCACATATCTATAGTACGTAACTGAAATAATATTGTCACAAATCTTGAATCCTAAAACTGCCAATAAAGATGGACATTGCCCATTTTCCTAATATTGGTCAATCTGGGTTATAATTTTCTTTAACGAGTCAAATGGGAATAAATGAAAAAAGAAGTTACAAAAATTTCAAGCATTGCAACATGTTGAAAGTCACCCAATGTGTACTAAAGTGCATAAACTTTCCGAATCGTTCTATCAAGAGGAATTATCTTATTCTTTCAATACTGTTTTTGAATAATAATGACTGCATTTGATATTTGAAAAATTCAAAGCAAACAACCCATTTTAAAATGTTACGGAATCCACAGACCCGACCGACCCAATCTGCCACCTCTACCAACACATATGGTGTGTTTGGGATTGCTTATTGCTTCAAACAGCTTGTTCAAAACACTCTCAATAGTCAATACTGCTGATAGCAGTTCTAATAAGCAAATTCCATACACTATCTAAGTTTAAATACTTCATACTAAATGTATTAAGAGTGCTTACCGGCAATTGTCAAGATTCATTCTCTTTTTGGCAAGGAGATCTTTCAACCTTCCAGGGGTAGCTACCACAATATGAACACCTCTCTTGACAATATCCAACTGTGACCGCATATCAACACCTCCAATGCAAAGCAAAGGTCTTATTTCCGGAAATCCGGCTTCCTTCAATGGTACTAAGAACTCCTCAACAACTTCATACGTCTGTCTGGCCAACTCTCTAGACGGGCAAATAATTAATCCGAACGGGCCTTCACCTGCAGCAATCGGCATCATAATCTCTTCCTGCAACGCCATCATGATCAACGGTAACACGAATACCAATGTTTTTCCTGACCCCGTGAAAGCTATCCCAATCATATCTCTTCCTGATAGAATAACAGGCAATCCTTGAACTTGAATAGGTGTCGGTTGTACTATTCCTTTTTCTTTCAACTTTTTCAAAACAGGGTCCGGAAATCTCATGTCTTTAAAGTTTTTAATCGGCGGCGGGATTTCATCACCGTCAACAATGATATGCCATTGTTTCCTAATACCGTCACAAGCTTTTTGAGACATTCGTCTTATAGGCAAAGGCGGCTTCCATCCAGTTGGCAAAGGTTCAGAATAAGTGATCCCATTCGCAAGCTCACGAACCGACATCAACTTCTTCTTATCCGATAGATTTTCCATCATTTCTTTCTCTTGCTGAACTATTTGTTCAGTGGGCGTAATCTCAGGCTGATCACGCTTAAGCTGTGAAGCTTTAACAAGCAAACTCGGTTTCATTTCCACTTCTTTCGCCTTTTCTGTTTCGTCTTCAATCGCTGAAGCTTGACCCTTACGTTGAAGAATCTTTTGTGCTTCTATTGCCCTCCGCTTCGCAACGGGGATATATTCCTCATAATCATCGTCGTTTTCCATATCCTGTAGGAAGAAGCTCTAAACATATAAGCAATGTATTCAAAACCAAAATTCAACCTACAGTTACAATTACACCAACAACTAATATAATAACCCGGGAACATAAGCAACAATATACAAAACTTGGGTGTTTGGATTGCTTATTTTTCCTGCTTATAAATAGGTACTTATAAGCTGCTTAAAGAATAACCCCTTCAGTGAACAGTGTTTGGAAATCGGAATTGCTTATTTTGTAAATAATACAATAATACTCAAAAAAATAATTACTTGTTGGAAAATTATAATCCAATCCAATTATATAAGGTTTTGGGTTAACTATAAGTTAGAAAGGTAATTTCGATTTCGACTTGAAAAAACACTTCAAAAATAAGCAAGGAAGTATCTACTTAACAGAATCTGCTCATTTTACCAAAGAATAATGGATAAGCAGAAGCAGTGCCAATAACACTAAACTGCTTCTGCTTAAAAATAAGCAATCCCAAACACGCCCAAGCTAATACATACAAGGCTCAAAAGTTATCATTTTCAAACTACTCAATATGACCAATAAAGCTTCAAACAACACTAATTATTACACCAACTAATATAACAAACTCATAAAAATTAGCACTACGCTGCAAAAAATCAAAGAGTGTCCCGGACTCCCGGTACCCGCCCTCGTTCCGTCCCCTGCCCACACTTATCACTGCAAGTTTTACAATTACACCAACTTGAAATACTAATATATAACTAGCAGATACTAAAAGCTATCATCTGTAAGGTAGTCAAAATCAACAAATAAGCTTCAAACCACAATAACTAAGCGGATGTTAGTCTAAGTAACGTATTCAAAACAGCAACAAAACTTCAACCTAAAGTTACAGCTAAACCAACAACTAAGGGGATGTTTGTCTAAGCTTATTTGGTTCGCTTACGAGCTTATTGGAAAATCAAAACTCACATAAGCTTTTTAGTGTCTTGTGGACATATTAACTTGAAATTATGAGATATAAGCTATGTAGTTAATCTCGGCGAGATCTCGCCGAGATCTCGTCGAGATCTCGGATCTCGCCCCTAAAAATAATCTCGGCCCTAAATCTCGGATCCGAGAATATCGGCGAGATTTGCCGAGATTTTGACGATATTTTGAAATTCGCGAGATTTTCGAGATTTTGGCGAGATATTGAAAGTTATATTTTTCCTGTGTTTTTTTGCAGCCCAATTTAATAACAGCCCACTTAATAATAGCCCAATTAAAACCCTAATTAATGATTTAAATTTTATGCTATTATGTTGAATTCCTGGATTTGAATACTATCTATTAGGGTGTAATCTTTGCAACTCAGTTCTGTAATTGAACTCCTGGATTTGAATGCTTTAGACTATGTAGTTATGCTCTTTTATATATATATATATATATATATATATATATATATATATATATATATATATATATATATATATATATATATATATATATATATATATATATATATAAACCGATATCTCACCGCGATAACCGATATTTCAAATCTTGGACCTTGAACGATACGAGATTTTTGACCGAGATAACTACATAGGATATAAGCTCAAGTTCATAAGCCCATAAGCCACTAAAAATGAGCTTTCTAAATTTTCAATCAGCTCATAAACACATCCTATACGCTAAAACAAACACCCCTTAATATATCCTAATCATCAAAACACCAGACTCCAACCAGAACAATCGATTCACATAACAGCAAAACTAAGTCGCAAACTATTATCTTCATAAAACTTAGCACTACGCCGCAAAAATCCATGAGTGTCCCGGGACCCACCCTCGTTTCATCCCTGCCTACACTTATAGCTACAAGAAAACTATTATCTTCAAGGTACTGAAAATCAACAATTAAGCTTCAAAACACAACAACAACTAATATAACAAATTCAAATAAAACCCACAAAAATAAAACCTTTAAATACCAAAAAACTTCATTGAGGCATTTCATCAAACACTTAGAGTGCACAATCCATAAAACCCCAAAACAAACTCAAAGGCCCACCTTTTTTATCCCCTAAAACAAACTAAATCACTGCTAGTGAAATACCCAGATGGAAACTATTAACAGTTTTCGAAAAACGTAACTAATTTTATGTGATTTTGTAAATTAGACCTATTTTTTAAAGAAAAAAAAATGAAATTGAAAGAGATTTGAGAGTAAACATACCATGATTGATTCGTTTGGTGTTATGATTAAGGAAGACAAAGATTCTTGTCGCTTTAATTTGGTTGAATGTTTAAGGTTTCGAAAACCCCTAAATTTGAATCAGGTAGTAATTCTGTGTGTATATATATGCTTTTTATCACCGACTTATAACTTTTGTGTATCGGAAAGCTTGTTTGGGTGGGATTGTGAACCGGGTTTGGGCCGGACTTTTTTTTTATTATTTTTATTTATTTATTTTTCTTTTTTCCTCGGAAGAATCTATGTATTCTAATAAACACCACTTTTGTACCACCCCTCTAAGCTTAATAAAATTAAATGGGCTGATGTGTCCTTCCTTTTATAAACCTTATGTACAACTTTTCAATGCAATACTTTTTATACCTGATACAAATTAAGCATAAATCTCATACACGCTCCAAGGCATTAAACATAGCCATAAATGCCATAATCAATTCCCCATTCAAGACGTTTCTCATTTAATGTCAAATACTATAATTCTTCTATACGCTTCATCTTTATCATTCAAATTCAAAGCAGTAGTTTCAAATCCAATCAAATTAATCAATATCATATGACGTGAATGAAGATCTTCCTATTTTATGGCATACCAATTAACCAAACATTTTTGTTACATCAGCGCTGGTGATTTCCATACTGTCAACATGGAAGAATTTGTAAGTACCAAATCAATTATAATTTTTAGGGTTTCGATTTTATAGTTCCATGTTACAATTATTTTGTTTTGATTCAATTATAATATGTTTTCCTTTGATTATGTAAAATTTAATTGTGTTTTATCATAACCCTAAAATAAATTGGGGAAAATCACGTTGATGAATTACTTTTTATGATTAGGCTGTTATGTGTATTCAATTTATATATAATCAAACAAATTGTGTTTGGATTAATTTAATTTTATAAATATTTAATAATTGTGTTTCGGATCAATTTTATAAAGAAAGTTATTTAATTTTCGTTTCTCTTATTTAATTTATATTTATAATAATTTTGGTTGTTTTTTACATTTTGCGTATTCTTTTCAGGTTGTTGCAATACCTACCCAGATAGTAATTTACTGAATTAGGTTGGTCGTATTGTTAGTTTTTAATCTTTAACGTGTTCTTTGTATATTTTGGTGTTATAATCATCATCGTTCTCATATTGTTCATCATTCTCAGGGGATTATCAGTGGACAGCTATTTGGAAACGGATCGAGTACAAGTTATGCCTAACAGGGTAATACTACTTAAGCGGTATTTGGGTAAGCTTAATGCATGGATCTTTAAAAACTGTTTTTTATTGCATAATATCATGATCCATATACCAACTGTTAACTGAAATGGTGTTTAATGACGGTGTGTGCTCCTCTTTAAAATATGCTTGATCACCACAGTACAACCAGCCTACAATCTATCGAGTAATATGCGCTTAGGAGACCCTTTTGTCTAGCCATCACCCAATTAACTTGCATGCTTTAGTAGCACATATTCAGATTACACGCACATCATAACAAAACTGCATATCTCTGCCGACACAAAAAGATTGGGCGTACGTGATGTGATTTTCGTTCTAGGGTTTTATTTGGTACACTACTTAAATTCAATTTAGTGTTTTCTTTACTTGAAGAGATTAATGATCGAATTGGTTTTGTTTTTGCAGAAAAAGGAGAATGTTACATCGACTCATTCTAATATTGCGGTAAATTTTGTTAATTTTATTGTTATGTTATTTTATGAAAAACAGAGTCCTAAATCTGTTTTTCGGTCTTTATAGGAATTGAGTGTGTATCTGGGATTATGGGGTCGACGTGATTGGAATAGCTAATGAGTAGTAGGTAAATCTATGTCTTTGCTCTTTTATAACATTAAGGTTGAATAATGGTGTGTGGCTGTTTTGTCATGTCTGATTGGTGGAGCTGATTGTGTCACGATTCAGCATGGTTTCGTCTACCTTTACAATTATGGTGAAAATATGGAGTCGGCGGTTGTTCCAGAAATGGAGTTAGGCTGTTGTAGTTACCTCAAAAGGGTCCGTGAGATGAAGGAGTCCCAAAGCAACTCCTACTATTCAAGCATCTAAAAAATCGCAGGGTAAGCATATAACAGGTGCACAAGGTCTTAACAATTTGCACTTTTTACCATGTGGCATGGACTGCCTAACCATCTTGACTATTGATGGATACAGGGTTGCTAAATCAATTGGTAAATTACATTTTATTAGTAATATTTGTTATTTTTATGCTACACTGATAGGCATAACAATGAGTCAATGAGGTTGATTATTGAACATCAGCAAAATTTCCTTTTAATAATGAAGAAGTGGTTATATAATATAAACCAAACCAGTAAGCCAGTGAAAAAAAAGGCAATTCATGTAGATGTGCGCCCACAATTTCCTGCTCATTCTTTATTATGTCACTGTAGGTGAATAGACTTCTACAAATTCATCCAACATTTTTTTTCTTTTTCTTTTCTTGCTAATACTTTTCTGAATGTGTTACTGCTACAGGTTTAGTTAAACCACCAATCAGGCGAATGGGTACTCATGAGCATGTGCAAGGACAACACTTGGTTGGTTCTTTACCAACTGCCATGACGAGGTACGTGTTTGTTTTCATAAAGTCCAAGTAGAACGGCTACGGACGACTCAAAACCATCTGAAAATTCTGCAACACATGCTTATTATATTAGGAGCTATTTTTGGGAATGCATATAGAAGACTGCTCATTATTAGATTAGGTGCTATTTAGGATTGAAATGGAACAATGGCATGCATAAGATTGCACGCAAAAAACTGCTTACCATCGGGGCTAACAGGATTTGAAATTGTAATTTCTGCATTATTAAAGTAGTCGCCTTAAAAAAAATTCAGGTTTAAGCAGGACATGTGAATTAAAAAAAAAAAAGACAAAGGGTAGATTCACTGCTTATGGACCCGAACTCAGTTATAGTTTTTTTCTTAATATTTTTTACTAGGTCCCTCTTTAGCTTTATAATAAATATTATAGTTTTACGATTTGGAGGACATAGACAAATTAAATATATGTTTTTCTTAGTTAGTGTTTTAGGATCGACCTAATAAGTATTTGTTGGTGTTTAGTTTCTTATGGAAGATTCATTCCGCATTATACTAGGTCTGATTGTAAATGAATGTTTTATTTGAGTGCTAATATAGATATGGATGATAATTAGTATGGCTAAACAATACAAAACTGTGTGCATGGAGTGGTTCAAAGGATTTCTAAAATGTGTCAGAGTATGAAAAAATGTGTGTTAGATGATTATAGCCATGTTAATGTGTGGTTGAAAGGATTCCTGATGGGAATGTTTTAAACGGGTTGCAAGTTGTCCATAATATATTTTTGATGCACACAGCCTCCTAAGTCATGTTATACAAAGATCATTTGACACATACTAACATAATCATTTGAAGCCTGAACCTGTTTTGATTCGTTACAACCCTGGTTGACCTGCCAATCTTGCTATTTCAAGTTATGTGTTTGTGGAATTTTTAAATTAGCCATTCACTCTGTTGAGAGGCTTATAATTTTTTTCTTTTAATTCCAGGGTGGAACTGTTTCTGCAATGACAATTAGTAAGGGTAATACTTGGATTCATTCCTTTTGGCAATTCTCATGTATCATAGGGTAGGAACATTTGAAGTCAACTAATTAAACTAAGCAATAAGCTCATAAGTTGCAAAAGTAAGCTTGAAGAGACTAATGATCGAATTGAAGAGACTAATGATCGAATTGGTTGTTGTTTTTTCAGAAAAAGAAGAATGTTACATCGGTTAATTCTAACATTGCGGTAAATTTTGCTAACTTTATTGTTATGTTAGTATTTTATGAAAAACAAAGTCCTAAATCTGTTTTGCGGTTTTTAGAGGAATTGAGTGTGTGTCTGGGATTATGGGGTCGACGTGATTGGAATAGCTAATGAGTTGATTGTGTCACGATTCAGCAGGGTTTCGTCTACCTTTACAATTATGGTGAAAATATGGAGTTGGGTGCTGTTCTAGAAATGGAATTAGTCTGTTGTAGTTACCTCAAAGGGACTGTGAGATGTGGGAGTCCAAAAGCAGCTCCACCTATTCAAGCATCTAAAAAATCGCAGGGTAAGCATATAACAGGTGCACAAGGTCTTAACAATTTGCACTGTTTACCATGTGGCACGGACTGCCTAACCCTTTTGACTATTGATGTATCATGCACTTGAAGTGAACCATTCTATAGTGTTTTGTTAGCCATTAAGTATGTTTTGTTTGGTATCTTGAGGATTGCCGTTGTTCGTCATTGAGTATGTTTTGTTTGTATCCTATATTCGGTATACATACATAGATTATGATTGGGAATGCTTCATTGACATTAAAAGTAATGAAACTTATTTACGTTCGTTGTTATTTATTAATAGTTACAAACACAATTTTTTATACGATCGTTGACTTATTAGTTATTATTCCTTTACAGAAATAATGGAGCTTATATTGTTCACTGTTGTTTATTATTTTTTGCTTACAATTTTTTTTTCTCTTATTAGGTGCTCAAGAAATGTTCATTGGCTTATCACTTAATTATCACTCACTACGTACATTTGCTTTTCAAGACCATGAAGATTGTCGCCTGCGTGCATAGGCGTTTATTATATTAATAGTTACATCCATGTTTCTTTATTGTATCATTCACTTATTACATATTATTTCATTAAATACAATACAAAATCTTTACCTTCGTTGTTTTTTCTTACTTTACCCACAAACTTAATTTCTTGATGCATTCATTCTTCTAAAAACCCGTCAATTTGACGGGTCTTATAAGCTAGTTGCATATATACTCAATAAAATTCAAAAACTTGCATATTTTCTTAAAATACAAATTTTCAACTCATGATGTACAATGCAAGTTAAACATGTTTTGGGTATATATGCCAATATACAAGTTTTAGTGAGTATATATGCAATTGCCCCTCTGGAATAAATAACGAGTAGTTGCGTTTAGCGACGAGAATTTAAAGTGAAAAATAATTATAGTTGTAAAATTATTTTTTTTTTTAGAAAGGCAACATTTATAAAGGACCAAACATATAGTTGTAAAATTATTGTTAAGTGTTTCGTGTGTGAAATGAAAAAAATAGAAAATGGTATTTCGTGTGTGAAATGAGTTGCGTAAAAAAGAGATAAGAGATAACAGGGAAATAAATATGAAAATCAGTTAAACATTTCAACATAATTTTAGAAATTAATAAAGTTGTCACTAAATGAAAATAGTTTCCGTATTTTATAAAAACAAAAAATTGTAGGGGCATAAGTAGGGTTGAGTATAATAGATCGTGGATCGGATATAACCGACAAACCAGATCGGATCGAACATATTTCAGTCCGGTCCTCGGTCTACCTTTTTCATCAATTTTGGCTCTCGGTCCGGTTTGGTCTGGTTTGGTTTTGTGCAAAACCTGTCAATATACTTTGTTGGACCGAACACATTTCGTTCCGGTCCTCAGTCCGTTGTTTTTGGGTCAAGTCGATTTTTGGTCCGGTCGGTCTTTACATCATAAGAGATAGTAGGGAATAATTATAAAAACGGGTTAAACATTTCAAATTTTGTTAAAATGGGTGTTTTGACTTGACTTATGAGGAAGGTGATTTTGAGAGTGAGTGAATGGGTTACGTTTCAGGAGAAACGCTGATGTGGCATGACATGGTATTAAAAGGAAACCTACACAAATGCAAATACTATGTTTAGACATTACTAAAAAGTTGTGGACCACATAAACAAAAAAAGAACTAAGAGATGGCATGATACACGGGTAGAGTAAAGGGTCTGCGTTGAAATTGGTTTTATTTATTTTTAAACGGGTCAAAAGAGCAAGGTTGACCCCCAAACCCCAAAGACTTTTAGTCCATCCTCTAGAACTAGTAAGATATAGTAGTTAAATACATACCTAAAACATCTTAATGAAACAAATACCCTTATTAATTTTATAAACGTTACATAGTTACTAGAGGTGGCAATTTGAGTCCAAAATCAAAAAAATGGGCTAAATGGGTAATTTTTTAAAAGATTTGGGTACATTTGGTCCCCCTCTTTTTTTTGAAATGGGCATATATTGCCCATTTAGAAATTAAATGGGCAAAATGGGCACATGTTTTTCTCTCGCATTAAATTGTTTTTAATGAAAAACTTATGAATATAATATATTTAGTTACTTAAATATAAATGAGGTGTTACGTTTGAGGAATTTTTTTTGTTGTTTTAGGTCTTTTTTAAGACGATTCTTATAACATGCGCCCGTTTGGCCCGCGCCCGTTTAGCCCGTGCCCGTTTAGCCCATAGTCCGTTTAGCCCTTAGACCGTTTAGCCCGTAGCCCGTGCCCGCCCGGTCCGCCCGTTTTGCCACCTCTAATAGTTACGTTAGATATGTCGAGATTGTAACAGGCTTTATAACAACAAGAACTACTAGTGAATAGTTTTTTTGTTTGTTTGTTTTGTTTTTTTTTTTTTTTTTTTTTTTTTTTTTTTTTTTTTATGTTACTTTTCCTATTAATGAAGTATTTGATTTGAGAATGTCCATAATAAATAAACATTATATTATTGTAAATTAGACAACGATTTAGTTATACAAAAACTTAACTAAATTATAAATAGAAAAAGAGAAGTAAAAAAAATTGACTCGACTCAAAACCTAGTATATATATACTTAATAAATTTGGGTCCATAAGTTTAATCGTTAAGACACGAAATTGTCTAGGTAGCTAGGGTTTATAAAATCTACATCATCGTTTGGTCATAATTTCATTCGAAGTTAATTGAGTCAAAACCATTATGGCCGATCAGGTATATATATGCATGCATGTGTTCTTTCTGCATGCTATAATATATGTATCGATTAATTTTTTTAAACTAACTAACTGTGTTTTTAAATATGATATTGATTGATGGTGAATGTCAGGAGGAGGAGGAGGAGGGTACTTTGATCGTTGTCGACAATTCTTGGTTTATGAGGAGCGCAGCATCTTTAGGAGCCTATTACACTCAACTTGAAGCTATTGAACTGTATTGCCATGCTAAACTTGAGGTCATTTAATTACTTTCCCTCCCTGACAATTAAGTTGTGAGTAAACAAAATCATAATATTAGTTGTATTTTTTTCTTCACAGTCTAACCCGAAGACTGCTATAGGGCTATACACTGCCACTCATTCTCCATTTCATAATTCTTATCTTGAACCAACCAGTGATGTTGAAAAAATCATGGCTTACTTGCATAAAGGTTAATTTTTACTTACTGCATTTTATTATTATTCTTCTTCTTTAATTTGGAGTATCGATTCACTGTTTAATACGTACGTACGTACTTGTTTCTCAGGTATCAGTTATCGCGGTGACTTTTCCCTCTCAGCAGCCGTCACTTATTCCATGCTTCGTATTGGTCGGAGTGCTTTTAAGCATAAAAGGCTGCTTTTCTTTGTTGGAGGGTATTTTATTATATTTTATTCATGCTAGCTGCTACTTATCTATCTACTTGTTTTGCTAATTTCTCTTGCCATATATGCCAGTCCTTCACCTTGTTTCTCTAATGACTCGGCCGTGTTGGCTGGACATATCGCTCATCAAATGGGTGTAGCTATTGATGTTGTCAACTTCTCTCTTCTGGAAAGGCACAAATCCAGCATGACTGCGCTTGTTTCATTTGTTGCTGCTGCCGATAATAACGGCAACAGCCACATTAAACACATTCAACCTGGATCTTCCCTTCCTCAAATTGCTGAATCCCTTTCCAGGTATATATCTTTGATTTGACCTACTCGATCTTATTATTATTGTTTTTTTTCTGTGTTTTCGCTTAATCCTTTTTTTTCTTCTTCTTTTCTATACATCTACTCTCAGCTATCCACCAATCATCGAGATCTCTCGTGCTTCTATGCAACAAGCGGAGATAGCTGCCGCTGCTGCAAGGAAGAAATTAGCCAAAGACCCCATACCAGAGTTGCAACTACCGAATCGCAAGGGGAAGAATCAAGCTGCTCCTCCTAAAGCACCACAATTTCATCTTCGGAACAAATTTGACCTTTTATCACTAGGTAATGAAAAGGCGATGCTGGCCAAGGGGAAGAAATTTTGATGGTTCGTTGATACCTGTCCGCTGCTGAATTGTATTGTTGTTGTCTGCAAAAACCGGCTGTTTGAACAAAACATTGTTATCTGTTGCTTTTATTTTAACATAAGATATTTTGATTCTGATGATGCGTTACATGTATATTTGACTCTTTGATATTTTTTGAATGTTGCAAACAAACACATATAGCTAGACTCAAAAGTCTACTCGAGTAGAGAGAGAAGGAAAAACTAGTCTGTTGTTTTGGGCCAAGTCGGTTTTCGGTCCGGTCGGTCTTTACAGCATAAGAGATAGTAGGGAATAATTATAGAAACCGGTTAAACATTTCAAATTTTGTGAAAATGTGTGTTTTGACTTGACTTATGAGGAAGGTGATTTTGGGAGTGTGATTGAATGGGTTATGTTACAGGGGAAACGCTGATGTAGCATGGAGTGGCATCAAAAGAAAACCTGCACAAATGCAAATCCTATGTTTAGACATTACTAAAAAGTTGCAGACCACATAAACAAAAAAAGAACTAAGAGATGGCATGATAGGCGGGTAGAGTAAAGGGTCTACGTTGATTTTTTTTTTTTTTTTGAACTGATCAAAACAACACGGTTGACCCCCAAACACTTTTAGTCCATCCTCTAAAATTACGTACATCCTTAGTAATTTTATAAACGTTGCATAGTTACGTACGTTAGATATGTCGAGATTGTAAGAGGCTTTATAACAACAATAAGAACTACCAGTGAAATAGTTTCTTTTTTTATGTTACTTTTCCTATTAAGTATTTGATTTGAGAATGTCCATAATAAATAAACATTATATTATTGTAAATTAGACAACGTTTTTAGTTATACAAAAACTTAACTAAATTATAAATAGAAAAAGAGAAGTAAAAAGAATTGACTCGACTCAAAACCTAGTATATATATACTTAATAAATTTGGGTCCATAAGTTTAATCGTTAAGACACAAAATTGTCTAGGTAGCTAGGGTTTATAAAATCTACATCATCGTTTGGTGATAATTTCATTGTCAAAACCATTATGGCCGATCAGGTATATGCATGCATGTGTTCTTTCTTCATGCTACGTATAATATATGTATCGATTAATTTTTTTAAACTAACTGTGTTTTTTAAATATGATATCACTACAACATACGATGCTTTCAGCGGGGACATTTCTTCGCTTTCAGCGGGGACTTCTCCCCACCCAGCACTTTCGGCGGGGACATGTCCCCGCCGAAAGTGCCTCGGCCAAAGCCCTTCGCTGTAAACTTTCGGCGGCGACGTGCCTCTCTTTTGGCGGTGACACGTGGGACCCACGCTGCCAGCGTGGACAATTTTGGTCAGGTCAAACTTGCCAGCGTGGCAACACTTTTGGCGGGGACATGTCCCCGCTGAAAGTATTTTATAAAGTAAATGGTGCATATTTTTGGCGGGGACACTTCCCCGCTGAAAGCATTTTAGAAGTAAATGGTACAACCTTTTGGCGGGGACACGTCCTCGCTGAAAGTTGTGCTCACTAATAACACAACAACCTTTTGGCGGGGACATGTCCCCGCGAAAAGTGTCTGGCCCATTTTGCAGCAAATTGCTTCAAAATGGGTAATTTTCAGATTTTTTCCGGAAAAAATCTACATTATCACTACAAATCCAGAACCTGTATATAACCTAATTACAACACCACAAGACACTCAAATCACAAATTCGCCAAACATAATATGATACATATTCAAATTTCTTAAAAATTAACATAATCATATGTTTGTATCCAAATTCGCAAAATACGGTTCAAAAAACCGTTATCACATGATCACTACATAAGCTAGCTATCCGCTATACGCTACAAAACTATACGTGGGAACAATGTAGCGGGAATCCTAACACATAAACTACATAAAGACATAATAATCCATGAAACTATCCAAACATTTGTCCATAACCCAAAACAAATATAAATCAACCCAAACAACCCATACGCTACTCCTGAGTCCCCCCACACCCCTCCTCCGGGGTACCTGTAGACTCACCTGGTGATGGTGAAGCCTCCTGGGATCCCGATGTCGTCGCCTGAGTCGCTAGCTCTGCGGGGAAACCCGGCTGTGTCTTAGCCCACCCCACCAACATATCAATCAGTGTCCTTTGCTGGGACATCTCCTGGGTTTGCTTCTGGACTGTTTCGTGCAGGGAGGACACGGAGGCTTGATCACGAGCACGTGCGGCGCTGAGGGTCGTCTGACGACCACCGCCGGGTAAGACTGGACCTATGCCAGGAATATGACCTCGCTGCTTGCCACCGATCACGTGGCGCATAATATCGAGGTCAGACATGGTCGTCCCCCCGGAGGTGCTCTCCGTCCGCATCTGTATCATCTGGTTCTGTTTTACAAAAAAATAAGCAAAGTAATATATAAGTCGTGATTTATTATATTTGCATTAGTGTGGGTGAGTTTTATGGAAATAAATTATACTTACATATCTAGTCTCGGACAATGCAGACTCCCAAACGCCGTCTCTCGTATGGTTGTGTTTGTACATCGCGATCAAGTCTCTACCATCCACAGCGTCGGTGGGTTCTCTCAGCTGTTTATAAATAAACTCAATAACGACTCACCAAACACTATATATATAAATGAAATGATTAAAAAGCGTCTTACGAAGGTATCACGTATAACTAAGGGTGAGCAAACGGACCGGATGGACCGGACCGACCGACAAAACCGACCGGACCGGACCGACCACATTCGGTCCGGTCCTCGGTCTAGTCTTTTTGGCTTGGTCGGTCCTCGGTCCGGTCCGGTCCGGACCGACCAAAAAACCGAAAAAACGTGCCAAAATATGTCTAATTGGACCAGACCGACCGAAGACCGGACCGGACCGAACCGGACCGAGACCGGACCGACCACATTCGGTCCGGTCTCGGTCTATGGTTTTTCCGGTTCTCGGTCCGGTCGGTCCGGTCCAGTCCGGTCCGGTTTTTGGACCATGCTCACCCTTACGTATAACAGCTAACGAATGCGACCCATGAAGGCTGGCAGTCGGATTGGCGAGTCGGTTCTGCCTGTTGGTCTCCCCTCTCTTCAAATTATCCGGGTTCGACCAGTGCTTAACCTGAGTATTATAAATAATAAAAAATGTTATATAAATGAATTATTATTATTATTATTATTATTGTTAATAATAATAATAATAATAATAATAATAATAATAATAATAATAATAATAATAATAATAATAATAATAATAATAATAATAATAAAGTGTGGATCCAGAAATTTACATATTCTTCCCAATCCGACTCCGACATGTTCTCCGGGCGTTTTGCCTTGATCTCCTCCAGCTTCTCCATCCCACCTTGCTCAGTAAAATTTATCTTTTTGTGCCGCCAATTGTTGTCGTCGTATCGCTTTTGGAGATAATATTCGATACTCTTGACAATAGCCGACCAGGATTTGTAACGCATAGGAATTGATTGCCGTAACAATTCCCCGACCAAGTTGGAGAACCACTTCGCGTGGTCGCCCACATGCTCCCACATCCCTTTGTCGTTCTTTCGGAATCTGATCGATACCGGACGACCAGTCTCTTTCCTCTCATTGCGGAGCCGCGTGTTCTTTGTGGGACCACGCACCGACTTCCCGCCTTTCCCAATTTTGGCATTGGGCTTGGGAGGTCTGGGAGGTCTGGATTTAGATCCTACAAGTAACCAAATTCAAGTGATGATGATATAAAATAACAAGTTATCAATTTCAAATACTCCGTAATAATCAAGTTTAATTAAAATAATCTAGAAATTCTTACTCTGACAATCACTGCCTATCCTCGTCGGACCACGGGGTGGCTCATTGCCTCCATCGCCACTGTGGCTCCTAGCAACAACATCTGCCATCTGTAAACGTACTAGTACAAGAAACTATAATTAGTGAAGAAACACATATACACATATACCAAACGTACCTTTTATAAGCCTAAACAAACACCCCTGCTGATACAGCATAAACCAAATGTACCTTTTATGGTCTTGGCACACTAATATTGCAAAATAAGAACTTGAGGATCCAAAATAAGCACACTAATATTGCAGCAAACTAACAACTTTATTTAACTAATGTGAAGATTATACTAGCCTAAATTCCAACAGTTATGCATAAAATTAAAGTTCAAGCTAGTTTTGACTTTTTGCTTATAAGATACCAATTTTATGCTAAGTCTAACCTGTTCATGCCTAAGGTAGACTAATGATGCAAGAAGAACAACTATAAACCACTAAGATCACACAGAACAAGACAGTCCAAACACCCATTTAAGTTGCAACTGTTTTTGAATTATGAAGTAAAATGATAACCTAAGCTATACTAGTGAGACATAATGCAACAATGAACTAAATGAACTATTTAAAAGCTAATAAAGACAGAAAACTAGCATCAATGAGTAATGGAACAGTAAATGAAAGAATTAAGCTAAAGGACCCTACGTGGGTCTGCTGTGAGCCAAGGACCCTACGTGGGTCTTATATAAGCTTATGCCAAGGACCCTACGTGGGTCTGCTGTGAGCCAAGGACCCTACGTGGGTCTGCTGTGGGTCTGCTGTGAACAAACGCACCCTACATGGGTCTGCTGTGAACAAACGCACCCTATATGGTTTTTGACTAATGTTTCGTAACCTAATAGCAAGTCCCCACGACACTACTTGTGTCGTGGTACACATCACGAGCACACCCCATGGTTTGTCGTGTTCCAAACCATAAGCCTAAACAAACACCCCTGTATATAAGCCTAAACAAACACCCCTGTATATAAGCCTAAACGACACTTACAGTGGTCTCGGCACTCGGCTGTAGTTCACAGTTGGACTCGGCTGTGGTCTCGGCACTCGGCTGTGCTCTCGGCTCTGTACCCAAAAAAATGCACAGTTACAATTCCAAGCACCTCTTAGTGTAAAAATGCAATTAAAAACTTTTGGCGGCGACATGTCCTCGGTAGAAACATAAACACAAAAAAAAAAAAAAAAAACAAAAAAAAAAATTAAACATAAAAAAATTAATAATAAACCTGTGGTGGTCTCGGCTTCAGGACCTGGCTTCGGGTCTCGGCTACGGGTCTTGGCTTCGGTTCTCAGCAGCAACTGTACCCAAAAAATTAATAATTTTTTTTTATAAAATAAGAAAAAATTAACATATGAAAAAATTGCAAAAATTAACACATATGAAATTAGCAAATGAAAAAATAAACAAAAAATTAACAATGGTGAGGGTTTGGGTTCTGTAAAAATTCTCACCTGGGTTTTGTAACAATGGTGAGGGCTTGAGGGAAGAAAGAGGTGAGAAAAAGAAAGAATTAACTGAGGTGAGGGCTTGAGGAGAGAATTATACGATGAGAGGGTTTGAGGAGAGGCATCGTGCACAGTGGTGCGAGTGTGGTGAAGTGGTGGAGATGGTGGTTGATGGGGTGTAGTGGTGGAGATGTGGTGCTGTGGCCGGTGGTGAAGTGGTGGAGATGTGGTAAAGTGGTGGTGCTGTGGTGAGGAAGATGGAGATGGAGGTGTGGTGTTGTGGTTGTTGTTGTGTTTTTTTTATTTTATTTTTTTTATTTTACAAGTGTTTTTTTAGATCTGGTTAATAATTGAGTGAGTTAGTGGTAATACTTTTAGCGGGGACATGTCCCCGCTGAAAGTTGCGTTTGTCTTCTATCCATACTTTTGGCGGGGACATGTCCCCGCTAAAAGTTTTGGTCAATCGCCAAAACTTTTGGCGGGGTAAAGTAAATGCAACGAGGGAATTTCTAAAATTTTCGCAAAAACTTTTAGCGGGGACATGTCCCCGCCAAAAAGAGTTTAAACAAAAATTAACATTTTATCATTTTTATTAATTTAATTAACTAATTTTAATTACAAATAAAATAAAGTTTTAAAGCACTAAAAAAAGACTTTTACATCATTTTTAAGTTTTGAAACCCGGATCGACCCGGCCGGGTTAACCGGTTCGACCAAATGAGTCGAGATGATAGTGTTATACACGAGATGTTAAACGAATAAGTCGAGATGATATGGTTATACACGAGATGTTAAACAAATGAGTCGAGATGATACGGTTATACACGAGATGTTAAACGAATGAGTCGAGATGATACAGTTATGCACGAGATGTTAAACGAATGAGTCGAGATGATATGGTTATACACGAGATGTTAAACGAATGAGTCGAGATGATACGGTTATACACGAGATGTTAAATGAATGAGTCGAGATGATAGGGTTATACACGAGATGTTAAACGAATGATTCGAGATGATACGGTTATACACGAGATGTTAAACGAATGAGTCGAGATGACAAAGGTTATACACGAGATGTTAAACGAATGAATCGAGATGATAGGGTTATACACGAGATGTTAAACGAATGAGTCGAGATGATATGCACGATATGTTAAACGAATGAGTCGAGATGATATGGTTATACACGAGATGTTAAACGAATGAGTCGAGATGATACGGTTATGCACGAGATGTTAAACGAATGAGTCGAGATGATACGGTTATACACGAGATGTTAAACGAATGAGTCGAGATGATACGGTTATACACGAGATAATAAACGAATGAGTCGAGATGATAGTGTTATACACGAGATGTTAAACGAATGAGTCGAGATGATACGGTTATACACGAGATGTTAAACGAATGAGTCGAGATGATACGGTTATACACAAGATGTTAAACGAATGAGTCGAGATGATAGTGTTATACACGAGATGTTAAACGAATGAGTCGAGATGATATGGTTATACACGAGATGTTAAACGAATGAGTCGAGATGATACGGTTATGCACGAGATGTTAAACGAATGAGTCGAGATGATACGGTTATACACGAGATGTTAAACGAATGAGTCGAGATGATACGGTTATACACGAGATGTTAAACGAATGAGTCGAGATGATAGTGTTATACACGAGATGTTAAACGAATGAGTCGAGATGATACGGTTATACACGAGATGTTAAACGAATGAGTCGAGATGATATGGTTATACACAAGATGTTAAACAAATGAGTCGAGATGATAGTGTTATACACGAGATGTTAAACGAATGAGTCGAGATGATATGGTTATACACAAGATGTTAAACGAATGAGTCGAGATGATACGGTTATGCACATGATACGGTTATACACGAGATGTTAAACGAATGAGTCGAGATGATACGGTTATACACGAGATGTTAAACGAATGAGTCGAGATGATATGGTTATACACAAGATGTTAAACGAATGAGTCGAGATGATACGGTTATGCACGAGATGTTAAACGAATGAGTCAAGATGATACGGTTATGCACGAGATGTTAAACGAATGAGTCGAGATGATACGGTTATGCACGAGATGTTAAACGAATGAGTCGAGATGATACGGTTATACACGAGATGTTAAACGAATGAATCGAGATGATACGGTTATACACGAGATGTTAAACGAATGAATCGAGATGATACGGTTATACACGAGATGTTAAACGAATGAGTCGAGATGATACGGTTATACACGAGATGTTAAACGAATGAGTCGAGATGATATGGTTATACACGATATGTTAAACGAATGAGTCGAGATGCTATGGTTATACACGAGATATTTTCCCACCTAACAACTTTTATCAACTCACAATATAAACTCACACACACTCATCTAACCCATATCATCTCACACACACACACACTTATCTCACTATATCTCTCTCTCTCTAGCAGTTTCCGTTTTCCGGCGACACCTGCAGTTTTCGGCCACCGGAATCTTTTTCTGGCCACCACCTTTTATCAACTCAACTTGTAGATCGGGCCACCCCGATCACGATTCTACCACACACAACTACAAACACACACTGTCAACCAGAATGCAGCGATATAATCCTTTTATGTGTACTTGTGGAATAGGAAATATAAAACAAAGAACGTCACATCAAAAAGATACATTTGGATTGGAGTATTATGCATGTCCTCTTTCGAAGCCAAGAGAGAAAGGTCATGGATGTGGATATTTTATGTGGAAGACTGAATTTGATGAACAATTACAAGTAATATATTCTGCTTCAACATCTCACGGTTCTGGGTGCACAAACTGCCATGAAAAAGATCTTAGGATAAATATGCTGGAGGCACAAAAACATGTGTTAGAGACAAAAGTCAGGTTGCTCGAGGCAAGACTTGCAATGGCAACGAATCCCGACAACAATGACCACGCATGTCAATTGGATGCAATACTCTGTGACCTGTTAGGTGACATGGAAAATCTTCGTATGTAATGCTGTTGTTGTTGATGTTGCTGTTGTTGTTGTTGTTGTTGTTGTTGTTCTGTAACAATTCGCATTTTCAGGATAATTACTATTCCCGGAAAAATTCACTATTCATTTTTACTATTCATTTTCCCGAAATTCTCCCGAAACTTGATTTTTGTTTCTTGGCCTCGAGTGATAAATCATTTCCATGGCAAATTAAAAGTTTAACTTTCATAAGTTCATTTTCGTGAAAGTTATTAAGGAATTACACGTTTTAGGGTAAAACGTCATTCAGAAATTCTACGCACAACGAAACTCGACCGCGTTAAGTGACCCCGCATCGGAAAAATGTTTGACACACTCATGATTTATTTGAGAATAAATCATGACTGAGAAAAATATGACCAGAATAAACCTCGGCCGTGAAAAACTGGAATTTTCAGTTTTAAGCGTTTTTACTCAGCCGTAACCTTAGCCTATACCTGCACCGCATTTCTAAGACGATTTAAGTTTTCAACTTATTAGAAAAAGTCAACATATTTTTCCCTCCTCCTTTGACCAAAAATCATTCCTTGATTTTATAAGTCATTTCGTGATTTTTAGGCTTACGGTTTGATGTCTAAAAGACATTTAATACCAACCGACACTAGACTGAGCCCAGTCTAGACATTATAAATCATTTTAAATCATTTTTATCCTATTAGAAAAGTAACATTTTACTTTTCTCAATTTTACGCAATATTCGTACGTTTTACGTATTACGCGTTTTAGACCCGTGTTTCCAGTTTTAGGAGGGTTTTACCACCCAAATGGAACCTACCACTCATTTTATATTTTATTATGGAACATATGGACATGTTTATCAATACTTTCAAGTTCCATAATTTTACGACACCCGGTTTTACGTTTTGAGGCCTAATCATTTACGGTTGGCAATTCCCGGAGTCAAGTTTCATCCTAATACTTAGGATAATACCAAGCTAAGCCAACTCATCCTCCCTAGCCACTCCAAACCGCCAATAGGGGGGGGGGATTCACCACCCTTGTGGCTTGATCTCATGCATAGAATTCTTGGATGATTACAAGTGTTCAACTTGGTCTCCAAGGTGTTGACTAGTCATGGAAAGTAACCTCCTCAAGACCCTATATAAGCCCCCCTCCCCCTCATTTAAACGCCACACCTCACACTCCCCATCCTCTCATCCTTAGCTCATTCTCTTCCAAGTTTCATGCAAGATTCAAGTGCTTCTTCAAGGTAGAAACCCTAGTTGATCTTAGGTTATCAAAACACTTCCATAATCTCATATACTTGGTGATTTCTCTTGAGTTTGAATCCACTCAAGTCACCTCAACCTTCATCATCCATCTTTCAAGATTACAAGAGTAGAAAGATTGCATGAAGTGAAGCGGGTTGAAGCAAGTCTATCAAAGTCCGTTTCCTTACTTGCTACTTTCCTTTCTTTATTTGAAAGCCAAAAGTTGTAAGCCAAAACCTAACTTGCTTCTTGTTAAATAATCATGTTCATGTTATTTACCTATTATTCTTGCTATATTATGTCTTGTATAAATGTCCATGATGTATAAAAGTGAGTAAAACAAGTTATTGTACATGATTGATAAGACAAGTTAATAAAACAAGTAAACTAGTAACTTTCTTGGTATAACCTGATCAAAATGGTAAAATTATGATATTGGATCAGTATATATTACAGTAGAGGACTTAACAAGGAAACCATAGCAATTTTAACCACCTAAAACGAGTATACGAGTCAAAAGTTACGCCCATTTGAAGTTACCAAAGATTTCCGGCAAAACTGCCTAAACCATACTGTTTTGCATTCTGACTTTTTGAAAGTCACCCTTCTGGTCCGATTCATCAAAAAGTTAAAACACGAAAGTTGTCCGGAACGCCGTTTTCGTTCAGGGATAAAGAAGCTCGAGCCCTGAAAACGCTTTCCGAGTGATAAAATTCTTCAAATTCTAAACAGCCCATTTTTAGGCCAAAGTCACTATATTATGGTTATACTTTAAAAGGAACAAGAGGTCTTATGACCTATAATCAAGACCACAACCATGGCTAGAGCCAAGGTTGTGTCTCATGACCTTGGAACAAGGACCAAAGGCCATGGCTAGGCCATGACGAAATGACCATGTAAGATTACTTAGGTGTAAACATGAAACAAGGAATTAGGCGATAACTTGAACAAGCAATTTGGATCTACTTCACTTAAAAAGGAACCATGAGATATTACAAAGAGAAAATAGTCATACAAGACTTATGAAACTACCCCTAATAACAATCTTCATGTACTAATAAACTTTCCTAAGTTTATTCAAATATCGGACATGTAACTTTTCGGATCGAAACTTATATCTATATATTTTATCAACTACTACAATAGTAGGGAGCCTCATGTGAGGAGTTCATTATGTAAGCCGTCGAGATGAGTTGTGGATTTACGAATTAAAGTGTCCTGGCTCCTCGAACGCTTACTAACGTGACTTCTGAATTATGTCGGCCCGAACGGTAGTAAACGATATATAAAACATACATGTTTCATGAATCTTTTCTTTCAAAGACTTACAATATAATCATACCACATCATGGACTAGATGCAAGATATATATATATATATATATATATATATATATATATATATATATATATATATATATATATATATATATATATATATATATATATATATATATATATATATATATATATATATATATATATATATGCACTTATTCATATTCTTTACTCCGATCCTAAGTCGCAACATTCTATTATAGGTTGCTCGTAGAAACCTTCGCGATTCGACCATCACATTCACTACTCACTACATAACTTAAGGTGAGTTCGTAGCCCCACTTTCTATTGTTTAACTATTTTACAAACCCATGGGGGGAATACATGCTATTATTTTTCTACTCGAACACAATGCTTTCTAATGTATGCTTCCCGACTATGTTTTATTGTCACTAAGTAACGATTGCCATGTTCGAAGTCCCTATATCATGAACCATTAGTCACTACCTATAGTGAGCGCGAATATTGTGAATAGATCTATTGGGATTGACGAATCCCATTTGTGTTGAACAACGATGAGTTCACACAAATGCACTATATTTGAGATTTAGCGGTATAATGGCAAAAGTACCTTGATAGGGCTTCTATAATGCCAATTTTGTTGGTTCGATGTTAATGTTTTGGTTGCATGAGCTTAGTGAAATAAATAACGATTTTGTTTTCTAACTATGAGTGTGAGTCTATAGCTCACACTACGATTATTGTGTTCAAACGATTTAACTAAACTCTACGAATTCCACTCAACCTTTGTGTTGACCTCTCAAGCATGTATTTCAAGTTCATGACGATCAAGGATGGCACGGAAGGGCACGGATGTTCAAGAAGGCTATAAATTTTATTATCATTCAAAAACTCATTTAATGTAAATTGTAAACATGGAACCATCTGGGACCTCATTTTGTAATCTCTGATATTTATACAATTTGAATGATAAATCTTTTAAAACGACTCAATTGGACTTCGTTTTCTATTATTGTGACTATTGTGCCGTCAAGTAACACCCAGTTCGAATTCCGCTGCAATCATGAATTGGGGGTGTTACAGATTGGTACCAGAGCCATGGTTATAGAGAAACGGGTCTAATTGAGACCTAAAATATAACCACACTACAAGCAAAAACATTTTTATAGCCTTCCACTCTTCGTGCCTTCCATCCTCCAGACGATTATGGACTTATTATGCAGGTTATGCTACATAAACATATTAGTATATTGCTATATATATGCTTGCCATATTTTGAACACTCCCCATAAACGATAGAATTATATTAACATTGTAATTCTTCTTATAGAAATCATGTGCGTACCCACTTCTTCCGATTATGTGCCCACTCTACCTAATAACTTCCAAGTCTTACCACCCTCACCCGAGTTCGGATTTGACTTCGTAAATGCCTTCGCTTCTGATGACAAAGAAGAACCTTTCGAAGATTCAACCGACGAAGAAGAGGATGAACCAATGCCGACTAATTTTGCGATGAATATTTCTAATTATTTTGAACAAAATTGGGTTGAGGCAGACTCCGAGGAGGATAATGAGTATGAATATGTACTAGAGCCATTACCACCACCACTATCACTTCCCTTTGATATACCTACATGTGATGATTTGGATCACTCATTATGGATCGTGCCTCGACCACCATTTATCCAACAAGAAAGTCAACATGAAAACTACAGCTTCTCAAACTTCATCGACTCGTACCTCTATGACACACTAAACCAAGAAGTTGCCGATCAATCAGAGCTGCTCGGACTTTCTAACCCACAATAGACTAGTGTAATGATACTAGTTAACTTTTGTACTACTAAACTGATTAGACTCAGTTAGTAAATGTTACAAAATCTATGTATTAACTAGCGATAGTAAAAACGTTGTAATTACTAAACTGAAAGTATCAGTTAGTAAATTTTGAAGAAGCTTGTAATAGGTTTCGATTTTGTAAATCAACCAACGTTGTACGAATAAAACTCTTGTTTTATACTATCATGTGTTATGCCTTTAAATCTTCAACATAATTATTCTATCATTTCCTATCAAAAATCATGCTTATTTCACAACTCTCTACTTACGACGTATCTTTTGAACAATAGAATCATGGCACCAAAGAAGAAGACACCACCAGCAATGACGCAAGCTGCCATTCGCAAACTGGTAAAGGACAGTGTCAACGCAGCACTCATCACGGAACGAGCAGCCGCAGCTGCAGCAGCTGCCGAAGCCGCCACAGCTGCTGGTGCTGCTGATGCTGCAGCAGCCGCTGAAGCCGCCACTGCTGCGGAAGCTGCTATAGCTGCAGAAGCTGCCAGAATTGCCAGCCTTAACCTTGGAGGACCAAACTCAACTACCCCTCCGGTGACAAATGTTGCTACAGTACCAAAGGGTTGCTCATTCATTTCCTACTTGAAATGTGAACCCATCAAATTCAAGGGTACTGAAGGAGCTGTAGGTTTAACCCGCTGGTTTGAAAAAGCGGAGTCGGTATTCTTGGTCAGTAAATGTACTGAGGGTGATAAAGTTCAGTATGCCACGAGTACTCTGTTGAATGAGGCATTGTCATGGTGGAACTCAATTGCTCAACCCATGGGCATTGAGAATGCCTATAAGATTTCGTGGGATAACCTGAAGGAGATGATGATCAAGGAGTACTGCCCTCGCAGTGAAATGCAGAAGTTGGAGGTTGAATTCTGGATCATACGGTTAGGGGAAATGATATCATAACCTACAATCGTCGATTCCAAGAATTGAGGATACTTTGTCCAACAATGGTTTCCACAAAGGAAAAATTGTTGGAAAGGTATATCTGGGGACTTCCATCAAGCATACAAGGGAATGTAACTTCGGCAAATCCAAAGGAACTTGATGAAGCTATGCGGATGTCCCGCAGCGTCATGGACCAAGTGGTACGAATGACAGAAACCCGAAAGCAAAACAACCTCAACACCAACAACAACACCAACAACGCCAGCAATACCAATAACCCCAACAATTCCAACTACAGTAACAACAATAACAATAGGAACAACAACAACAAGTGACCATGGGATGGTAACCATGGAAGTAACAACAATAACAACAACAACCAAACTCAAAACAACAACCAGCAAAACAAAAGACAAGAGACCGCAAAGGCTTATGTGGCTGCACCAAATAGTGGCGCAGGGTATACCGGGAATGCTCCACTATGCAATAAGTGTAACTTCCATCACTCGGGTCCTTGCCCAGCTAAGTGTCGCAACTGTCAAAACACTGGACACCTTGCCAGAGATTGTAGAGTCAAGGCTGTAGCTACCGGTAGCAACACACAACCGATAGTTATATGCTTCGGGTGTGGAGAAAGTGGACATTACAAGAACCGATGTCCCCAAAACCAAGGTCAACAAGTTGAAGACAACCAAGGGTGAGCATATATGATAAGAGGAAAAGGAGCTTATCAGAATCTCAACAAACACTGCAGAACAATGAAGTTTAGAACTTAGCAGTCATATTTATTTATGCACTCTGTTGTACTACGTGTATGTCATCCCTAGTAATGGGAGTTTTATGACTTAAGAATATTTACTGTTCAATAAACAACTCTTTGTGATAATTCTCATCTATTGTACTTTCTATCTCCAAACCAATTTGATTGTTTAGCGGACTATTACCATTCTATAAGATTTACCCAGTTATCTTAAAAACCATTCAACAAATTTTACTTCAAGCTATTTTGTTATCACTTTATTGTTTCACATCATTTTACTCCAAGATATTCTACCACCATCTTAGATAAATCACTTCGTTGATACCACCCTATAAATCAATATCATGCCTTCATTTCCAACTTTCATCACAAACCACTAAATCTCAACATACCAAAATGAAGAACACAAACCTTCTTAACCTTCTCACCATCATCATCTTCACAACCCTTAATCCCACAAGCTCACTTTCTGATCTTGATACACTTTTAAAGCTCAAATCATCCTTAGTTACACCACAAGCAACCTCATCAGCTTTACAACATTGAATACCACCTAAAACTTTTAGGAAAAACAATACTACGTAACTAAACCGAACATCACATTATCGGTCCTAAATTATACATAGCCTGATCACTTATGTCTAATTCAGGAGGGATCATGTTATGCTGGGAGCAGTCACTCGTATGTTTTCTTAGGAACAAACTTCTCATAAGTAACCTCATCCTACGCCATACACTGAAACGACAAATCAAACTACATCACTCTAATCCTCATAAGTAACCACACCTCTTCATCGACACCACTCCAATGTATAACACACACAGAACTTCGGGACGAAGTTCCCCGTAAGGGGTAGAGACTGTAACAATTCGCATTTTCAGGATAATTACTATTCCCGGAAAAATTCACTATTCATTTTTACTATTCATTTTCCCGAAATTCTCCCAAAACTTGATTTTTGTTTCTTGGCCTCGAGTGATAAATCATTTCCATGGCAAATTAAAAGTTTAACTTTCATAAGTTCATTTTCGTGAAAGTTATTAAGGAATTACACGTTTTAGGGTAAAACGTCATTCAGAAATTCTACGCACAACGAAACTCGACCGCGTTAAGTGACCCCGCATCGGAAAAATGTTTGACACACTCATGATTTATTTGAGAATAAATCATGACTGAGAAAAATATGACCAGAATAAACCTCGGCCGTGAAAAACTGGAATTTTCAGTTTTAAGCGTTTTTACTCAGCCGTAACCTTAGCCTATACCTGCACCGCATTTCTAAGACGATTTAAGTTTTCAACTTATTAGAAAAAGTCAACATATTTTTCCCTCCTCCTTTGACCAAAAATCATTCCTTGATTTTATAAGTCATTTCGTGATTTTTAGGCTTACGGTTTGATGTCTAAAAGACATTTAATACCAACCGACACTAGACTGAGCCCAGTCTAGACATTATAAATCATTTTAAATCATTTTTATCCTATTAGAAAAGTAACATTTTAATTTTCTCAATTTTACGCAATATTCGTACGTTTTACGTATTACGCGTTTTAGACCCGTGTTTCCAGTTTTAGGAGGGTTTTACCACCCAAATGGAACCTACCACTCATTTTATATTTTATTATGGAACATATGGACATGTTTATCAATACTTTCAAGTTCCATAATTTTACGACACCCGGTTTTACGTTTTGAGGCCTAATCATTTACGGTTGGCAATTCCCGGAGTCAAGTTTCATCCTAATACTTAGGATAATACCAAGCTAAGCCAACTCATCCTCCCTAGCCACTCCAAACCGCCAATAGGGGGGGGATTCACCACCCTTGTGGCTTGATCTCATGCATAGAATTCTTGGATGATTACAAGTGTTCAACTTGGTCTCCAAGGTGTTGACTAGTCATGGAAAGTAACCTCCTCAAGACCCTATATAAGCCCCCCTCCCCCTCATTTAAACGCCACACCTCACACTCCCCATCCTCTCATCCTTAGCTCATTCTCTTCCAAGTTTCATGCAAGATTCAAGTGCTTCTTCAAGGTAGAAACCCTAGTTGATCTTAGGTTATCAAAACACTTCCATAATCTCATATATTTGGTGATTTCTCTTGAGTTTGAATCCACTCAAGTCACCTCAACCTTCATCATCCATCTTTCAAGATTACAAGAGTAGAAAGATTGCATGAAGTGAAGTGGGTTGAAGCAAGTCTATCAAAGTCCGTTTCCTTACTCGCTACTTTCCTTTCTTTATTTGAAAGCCAAAAGTTGTAAGCCAAAACCTAACTTGCTTCTTGTTAAATAATCATGTTCATGTTATTTACCTATTATTCTTGCTATATTATGTCTTGTATAAATGTCCATGATGTATAAAAGTGAGTAAAACAAGTTATTGTACATGATTGATAAGACAAGTTAATAAAACAAGTAAACTAGTAACTTTCTTGGTATAACCTGATCAAAATGGTAAAATTATGATATTGGATCAGTATATATTACAGTAGAGGACTTAACAAGGAAACCATAGCAATTTTAACCACCTAAAACGAGTATACGAGTCAAAAGTTACGCCCATTTGAAGTTACCAAAGATTTCCGGCAAAACTGCCTAAACCATACTGTTTTGCATTCTGACTTTTTGAAAGTCACCCTTCTGGTCCGATTCATCAAAAAGTTAAAACACGAAAGTTGTCCGGAACGCCGTTTTCGTTCAGGAATAAAGAAACTCGAGCCCTGAAAACGCTTTCCGAGTGATAAAATTCTTCAAATTCTAAACAGCCCATTTTTAGGCCAAAGTCACTATATTATGGTTATACTTTAAAAGGAACAAGAGGTCTTATGACCTATAATCAAGACCACAACCATGGCTAGAGCCAAGGTTGTGTCTCATGACCTTGGAACAAGGACCAAAGGCCATGGCTAGGCCATGACGAAATGACCATGTAAGATTACTTAGGCGTAAACATGAAACAAGGAATTAGGCGATAACTTGAACAAGCAATTTGGATCTACTTCACTTAAAAAGGAACCATGAGATATTACAAAGAGAAAATAGTCATACAAGACTTATGAAACTACCCCTAATAACAATCTTCATGTACTAATAAACTTTCCTAAGTTTATTCAAATATCGGACATGTAACTTTTCGGATCGAAACTTATATCTATATATTTTATCAACTACTACAATAGTAGGGAGTCTCATGTGAGGAGTTCATTATGTAAGTCGTCGAGATGAGTTGTGGATTTACGAATTAAAGTGTCCTGGCTCCTCGAACGCTTACTAACGTGACTTCTGAATTATGTCGGCCCGAACGGTAGTAAACGATACATAAAACATACATGTTTCATGAATCTTTTCTTTCAAAGACTTACAATATAATCATACCACATCATGGACTAGATGCAAGATATATATATATATATATATATATATATATATATATATATATATATATATATATATATATAGACACTTATTCATATTCTTTACTCCGATCCTAAGTCGCAACATTTTATTATAGGTTGCTCGTAGAAACCTTCGCGATTCGACCATCACATTCACTACTCACTACATAACTTAAGGTGAGTTCGTAGCCCCACTTTCTATTGTTTAACTATTTTACAAACCCATGGGGGGAATACATGCTATTATTTTTCTACTCAAACACAATGCTTTCTAATGTATGCTTCCCGACTATGTTTTATTGTCACTAAGTCACGATTGCCATGTTCGAAGTCCCTATATCATGAACCATTAGTCACTACCTATAGTGAGCGCGAATATTGTGAATAGATCTATTGGGATTGACGAATCCCATTTGTGTTGAACAACGATGAGTTCACACAAATGCACTATATTTGAGATTTAGCGATATAATGGCAAAAGTACCTTGATAGGGCTTCTATAATGCCAATTTTGTTGGTTCGATGTTAATGTTTTGGTTGCATGAGCTTAGTGAAATAAATAACGATTTTGTTTTCTAACTATGAGTGTGAGTCTATAGCTCACACTACGATTATTGTGTTCAAACGATTTAACTAAACTCTACGAATTCCACTCAACCTTTGTGTTGACCTCTCAAGCATGTATTTCAGGTTCATGACGATCAAGGATGGCACGGAAGGGCACGGATGTTCAAGAAGGCTATAAATTTTATTATCATTCAAAAACTCATTTAATGTAAATTGTAAACATGGAACCATCTGGGACCTCATTTTGTAATCTCTGATATTTATACAATTTGAATGATAAATCTTTTAAAACGACTCAATTGGAGTTCGTTTTCTATTATTGTGACTATTGTGCCGTCAAGTAACACCCAGTTCGAATTCCGCTGCAATCATGAATTGGGGGTGTTACATGTTGTTTGTTGTTTCTTGTGTTATTCTTGTTGTTTGTTGTTTCTTGTGTTATTGTTGTTGTTTGTTGTTTCTTGTGTTATTGTTGTTGTTGTTTAATAAAATGTTGTTTGTTGTGTTGTGTTATTGTTGTTGTTGTTGCTTTACCACTAGAAATCGTAAACTTCTATCCAAACACTCAAGATTGTAATTATTAATCTAAAAAAACGTCCACAGTAAGAACCTAAGCAGTTTATAAAGGAATCCGAAACACCACACGCTTAGCTTCAAACACGAAGGCAAACATTTTATTCAAACCACACAAGAGTTGTAAACCGGATACATTTTCATACAGACTCAAACTAAACAACTCGACAAGCAAACGAACCAGATCAAACGAAACAACTCAAACTAAACAACTCCACAACCAAACAAAACAACTCAAACTAAACAACAGCTCGTGTGATAAAGTTTTTGGGAAAAAGTTGCAGCTTGGAGGGAAATTTGGCGCCTAAACTTTTAGCGGGGACAAAAGTTATGTATTCCCCGCCAAAAGTTATGGCGGGAATAATGCCCGGGACAATAAAAAGCGCAACTATTTTGGTCAAATATTATGAAATACTTTCGGCGGGGACAGTCCCCGCTAAAAGGTGGAGTTGAAATTGTGACTATTTTGGTCAAAGTTGTGATATGCAAAAATACTTTCGGCGGGGACATGTCCCCGCGGAAAGTTTGCGTTGAAAATGCAATGGCCGGTCAGCGAGAATTTGTGCCAGCTCAGCACATTTTTTGTCGTTTAGTGACTTTTGGCGGGGACAAGGCTGTCGCCGCTGAAAACCTCGTCGCCCGTTCTCCTGTTTGTTTAAATAATTAAATGATTGTAATATTGGGTGTATGGGTGTTTTTAATGCTATTAATGTAGAATGAGGGTTGTACATTGTGTTTAAATGATTGTAATATGTAATATTGAGTGTAGGGGTATTTTTAATGCTATTAATGTATAATTCTATAAAAAATGTCTGAATTTTGATTCATGCTAGTTTTTGTTGTACACAATGCTTTGGTTGTTGTAATTATGAAAATTGTTTGCTTTAAAGTATTGTAAATCATACATCATTTTTTGTACATTTGAATTTTTTTGGAGAGAGAGAGTACTTCTCCATTATAAGTAGTATAGATTAACCCCTTATATTAATTACACAACGTTTTAGTTATACAAAAACTTAACTAAATTATAAATAGAAAAAGAGAAGTAAAAAGAATTGACTCGACTCAAAACCTAGTATATATATACTTAATAAATTTGGGTCCATAAGTTTAATCGTTAAGACACAAAATTGTCTAGGTAGCTAGGGTTTATAAAATCTACATCATCGTTTGGTGATAATTTCATTGTCAAAACCATTATGGCCGATCAGGTATGAGTTGAGATCAATAAAGAACTTATACATGTCATAGAACCTATCAATCAATCATAGCCACTCATTTATATTTTTCACATTTTTTTTTCAAAACAACATATCTTGCAAACGGTAAATCTTCAAGCTACAAAAAAAATACCATTGCGACGAGAATTAAATGATATTTCTATAGATATGCATTGTTATATACTTTCGACGAATTTTTTTTTTCGCCCAAAAAGAATCATATATGATTCGTAAAAATCATATATGATTCGTAAAAATCATATATGATTCGATTCTTTGAATCATATATGATTTTTCTGGGCGAAAAAAAAGTTCGTCGAAAGTATATAACAATGCATATCTATAGAAAGATAATTTAATTCTCGTCACAATGGTATTTTTTTTGTAGCTTGACGATTTACGGTTTGCGAAATATTTAAGTTTTAAAAAAAGGGTGAAAGTTTATTTTTTTATTTTGATAAAAAAAATGAGTGGCTAAGATTGCTTGATGGGTTTTATGGTAAAAGTTGGATCTATAAAGTATATGCATGCATGTGTTCTTTCTGCATGCTATAATATTTGTATCGATTAATTTTTTTAAACTAACTAACTAACTGTGTTTTTAAATATGATATTGATTGATGGTGAATGTCAGGAGGAGGAGGAGGGTACTTTGATCGTAATCGACAATTCTTGGTTTTTGAGGAGCGCAGCATGTTTAGGAGCCTATGTTAGTCAAATTGATGCTATTGAATTGTATTGCCATGCTAAACTTGAGGTCGATCATTTATTTAATTACTTGTATTTAATTAAGTTGTTAGTAAACAAAATCATAATAATAATAATAATAATACTTGTATTTTTTTTTCTTCACAGTCTAACCCGAAGAATGCTATAGGGCTATACACTGCCGCTCCTTCTGCATCACATGATTGTTATCTTGCACCTACCAGTGATATTGACAAAATCATGGCTTTCTTGCATAAACGTTAATTTTTACTTACTGCATTTTATTATTATTATTCTTCTTTAATTTGGAGTATCGATTCACTGTTTAATACGTACGTACGTACTTGTTTCTCAGGTATCCATTATAGCGGTGACTTGGACCTTTACCTAGCCGTCCATATTTCGATGTTTCATATTGGTGATCAGCTTCAATGGAGTGCTTTTAAGCATAAAAGGCTGCTTTTCTTTGTTGGAGGGTATTTTATTTTATTCATGCTAGCTGCTACTTCTATCCATCCATCTATCTACTTTTGTTTTGCTAATTTCTCTTCCCATATATGCCAGTCCTTCACCTTTTTTCTCTATTGACATGGCCGTGTTTGCTGGAAATAAAGCTTATCGAATGGGTGTAGCTATTGATGTTGTCAACTTCTCTCTTCTGGAAAGGCACAAATCTAGCATGACTGCGCTTGTTTCATTTGTTGCTGCTGCCGATAATAACGGCAACAGCCACATTAAACACATTCAACCTCTATCTTCCGTTCCTCAAATTGCTGAAGCCCTTTCCAGGTATCTTTGATTTGACCTACTCTTATTACTATTGTTATTGTTTTTTTCTGTGTTTTCGCTTAATCCTTTTTCTTCTTTCTATACATCTACTCTCAGCTATCCACCAATCATCGAGATCTCTCGTGCTTCTATGCAACAAGTGGAGATAGCTGCTGCTGCAAGGACGAAATTAGCCAAAGACAAAGCAGACCGCAAAAAAGAGTTGTATCTACTGTATCTCAAGGGGAAGAATCAAGCTGCTCCTCCAGACCGCATAAAAGAGTTGGATCTACTGTATCTCAAGGGAAAGAATCAAGCTGCTCCCCCTCCTCTTCCTAAAGCACCACAAATCAATCTTCGGAACAAATTTGACCTATTATCACTAGGTACTGAAAAGGCGATGCTGGCCAAGGGGAAGAAATTTTGATGGTTCGTTGATGCCTGTCCGCTGCTGATTTGTATTGTTGTTGTCTGCAAAAACCGACTGTTTAAACAAAACATTGTAATCTGTTGCTTTTATTTTGTTTAACATAAGATATTTTGATTCTGATGATGCGTTATATGTATATTTGACTCTCTTTGATATTTTTTGAGTGTTGCAAACAAACACATATAGCTCGACTCAAAAGTCTACTCGAGTAGCTCGAGCTCCAGCTCGACCAGGCTTAAATCGGCTCGACTTCAAGTATATTTGTGAGTCAATCTCAAGTAGCTCGCGGATTCCCTGTCAATGACATTATTTGTGTTGTTATAGTGAGTTAGTGACTATATATAGTGTAAATTTTCCAATGATTGATAAAAGATGCGAAATCAATATAGGTGTTTTATCAGGATAAAGATCCTCCAGGAGGCGAGATCAAACGGTTAGGTTAAATACATTGGCATAACACTTTAGGAAACTTTAAATCCGGTTAACTCGTTGACAGTTTTTATCTATAGCAAAGTTCATAAGACAAATCAACCCATTGTGCATTGTCTCGAAGCCTGACAACGCTTGTAAGATTCAGTAAACAAGAAGAGAAATCCTACATATTTTTCAAATACCAAATGGATAACAAATAGCTAAATATTTGATATACTACAAACCTTGAGACGAAAAAATGCAGAGCATGTCTTGATCTAACTCTATACTCTCGAGATCTATATATGATAAATAGAACAAATGGACAAACTGAAAACAATAATGTTTTGTCTACTTTGTTTTCTTACAAGGTGGCTGGTTATCTTCGTCTTCATCTTCTTCGTCATCGTCGTCTTCTTCGTCATCATCGTCAGAATCTTCATCGTCGTCGTCGTCATCAGAATCTTCATTGTCGTCAGAATCAGAATCACTGTCAGGACCACCTTCCCCATCATCATCATCTTCACCTGATGAATCTTCATCATCATCATCATCATCGTCACTGTCATCACCAGCAGCATCATCGCTGTCGTCATCTGTTTCACCGTTGTCTTTGCATTCAGTATCAGTGCTTGAAACCTTGTTAAGGTCACAAAAAGGAAACCTGCAAATGCAAATCCTATGTTAGACACTACTAAAAAGTTGCAGACCACATAAACAAAAAAAGAACTAAGAGATGGCATGATAGGCTGGTAGAGTAAAGGGTCTGCGTTGAAATTGGTCTTTTTTTTAAACGGGTCAAAACAGTACGGTTGACCCCCAAACACTTTTCGTCCATCCTCTAGAACTAGTATGTAAAATACTGATGCTTTTAATTTTTTATTATTATTTTTTAATTATTATAGTAATGATAATCTAAACCTTTCAAGAAAAAGCATTCATAATGCTGTATGCTTTTTTAACAGACTTTAGGCTACCTGATCGACTTATTTGACTCACTGCAGATGTAGCTAATATAAGTATTTAAATCATTTGACATTAGAAACAATCCATATCAACCCTGTATGAGTAAACGAGTCGAAATTGCAATATACTAAAAAACCGGAACACACCTCTTCTCTGATTCCAGCAGGTTAGACAAAGGATCTGCCTTGTCGAGTATTGATCCAATCTAAAACAACAAAGCAATTTACAAAATTTCAGTCAAACCTACTATTGTGATAGAAGAATAGAGCTTACTACACTACAGCAGATCGATCTAATTCGCAACGCTGAGAAGACATTATATCAATTTTATGAGGCTGCTGCAATTAAAGAACAATACACGCCTAGAAAGAAGCAAATTCATAAACATTGTGAATCAATCTTAGCAAGAACTTTTATCGAATATTATATAACACAAAATCACCGGCACAATGTTGTTCTAGGCATTGCTACTATACACTGTGTGTGACATACGATTGTTAAATCAAATATCACAACACAGTTGACAAAATCGATAATTCTCATTCTACAATATACCTATAAATCAACTGCTACTATACACTGCGCGTGACATGCGATAGTTCTCAGTCTATAATATACCTATAATAAATCAATTGCTAAAGCACATAACAGTTAAAAGCCAGATTTGATTGTTAAGGCACTAGTGAAACAATTCTGACCAATGCCACCACACAATGTATGTTGTATTTGATTGTTAGAACAAAACACGACACGGTTAACAAAACTGATTGATCTAAGCTTTGCATATAGCAATCAATAGTTAGTGGGTGTTTGGCCTTGCTTATTTTTTTTCTGCTTTTCAGTTTATATGCTTTTGCAATTCTGCTTAATTTTAAGCAAAAAAGCAATCTTACATAGCCAGGTAAGGAGCTGCTTACTTCAACCTAAATTTTTTAATAAATGCATATGATTGAATACCTTTATCAAATTATTATTTTCTTCGAGTATTATTGAATCTTTTACAAATCAAGCAAATCCAAACACAGGTTTTAATTTAGAAGTACTAGTAGTACTTATTTTTAAGCAGCTTATAAGTACTTATTTTTATGTAGAAGCATAAGCAGAAAAAAATAAGCTATCCCTAGCACTCTCTTAGAGCACATACCACACATCTATTACGATCCCACATCGGTCAAGTAAGGGAATGGTTTGTGGCTTATAAAGTCTAAGCGCCCCCTCCTCCTTTAAACTAGCTTTTTGGAGTTAGTTCTACGCCTAGCTTGTAGCTTAATGCGACCTAGTATGGGATGGGTTCGTATCAACGCAAATCCAAAATATTAGTCACACGTTTCCGCTTTCGCTACAAAATCAAAACGAATTCTAGACGAAACTCCTTTAGACGAAACAAAAACTCCAACGGCTAAAGTTCAACGCTACATTACCGGGCCAATATCAAATTTCACCGTAACGAAACACATAGCAATACAACTAAACCTAAATCTAATCATCATTATCATTGAATCAAAATCAAATAAAATGACAGTTAAACAGATCAAAAAAGATAATGCATGATCAATATACCATATTATCAGCGGTTAGATCCGTTTGAACGACTGAGCTCACGGCAGCTGTCGCCGGAGCTCCGGCGAGGGAGCCGACGGCTGAGCCGTCGTTGGAGAGTGTCGCCGTTACCATTGCTGCGGTGGTGATGTGTGATTGGATGGTTAGGGTTTCTAGGGTTTGTGTTTGGGGTTTTGGTTTTGGGTTATTTTGACCAAAATTCAAGATTTAGTCAACAAGTCAAATGGTCAACTGATTTCGTTCATGGTCAACCCATTTAGAAAATAAAAGTTTGGAGTAAGCTTTTTTCTTGGTATCCACACAGTAGGGATGAGCACGGTACCGGTACCGTACCAATCCCGTACCGAATTAGTAGTACCGAATTTTTTCCGAGCATAAATTAGTGGTATCGGTATCGTACCGAACGGGATTCGGATACCGGTACTGGTACCGGTACCGGGAAATCGGGTTTTTCCCCTTTTTTTTGGGAATTTCCTGATTTGGTACCGGTCCCGTACCGAATTAGTGGTCCCGATTTTTTTTCCTCCTTATTTCGTAGTACCGGTACTGTACCGTATATCAGGAACGGTACCGTTTCGGTACGGTTTCGAGATTCGGTTCGAAATGCTCATCCCTACCACACAGGGTTAAACCGGGTAAAGTTTATTTTTTTTTAAAAGGCTAACGTGGCCATGCTTTTTATAACGTACTTGGAATTTAGTAGATATCTCACATTTTAATGATCACTAGACGACTTCTACTCGTGCATAGCAACGAGATTTTATAACGACAGATCGTTTAGTGATGAAAAAGTTTATGTGTTATAAACAAAATATAATAGTGTAATCTTGAGGAGGTATCCTTGGAGAGGTCTCAGGTTCGAGTCTCACCATGGACCTTCAGGGGCACGAAAAATAGAAGCATGAGTGGGGTTTATCCTCTAAGAAGAAAGGTTCGATAGAAGCATGAGTGGGGTTTATCCCCTAAGAAGAAAGGTTCGATAGAAGCATGATTGGCGTTTATCCCCTAAGAAGAAAGGTTCGATAGAAGCATGAGTGGCGTTTATCCCTTAAGAAGAAAGGTTCGATGTTTGCATACTGCCCAATTAGATGTCACTGTGGGCTCGAATCACTAACTACTAACTCGTCATTCAAAAAAAATGTTTTGAAACCCGGGTCGACTCGAGTGTTTACCCTGTGAGAATTAACCGGAGAAATAGATCTTGATGAGGCCTGATTTGCCAGTTTGTATCAATTTCAACAAGCCTCTCTGCTTCATTTTCGGATGGCTTTTATTTGTTAGTCGAACCGGTGGCGTCACTGGTTCCCCGTTGAACCCATTGATCCGGTCCGGTTTTTAAAACTATACGTACCATCAACTTGTTAACTTGTATGAAACTGTGTGTTTTATTAATTTGTATAATGTCTATAATATGTACTTCTCATTTTAGGATGTTTTAAAAATAACATTAGTGTGTTTAATTATTTTATATTCTGGATAATGTTGTAGCTTGTTTAAATTGTATATTGTGAAAATTTTATTGTAAATTTTAGCAAGGGGTGTTTTAATTATTTGTATTTAATTTGATAGACATGTTTTAGTTGGTTGTACAATATGAATAAATTACTATACTTTTAAGTAATTGGGTCTTTTAATAAGAGTATTAATTGCACTATACATTTCTCTTACATTTAACCAATTTTCAACATTCAACAATACACCATAAGGAAGGTAACGAATACTTTCCAAACGGCCATTTCTTTCCAAATGCCCAGCTTGTTTCCAAACGGCCAGCTTTTGTCAATTTTGTTCACTTTTAAGGTTGACCAAAAATTCAAGATTTCACTTTCAAATTTGACCATGCACCTATTATATGTAGTTAAGATTAAGATAGTTACAAACAGGCTACCCTAAATAGCTAAAACACACGCACCTTATATTTGGTGCAGCCACCGCGATGAACAAACAAGTGCAAAAGTCACCCCCTTACGCATTAGAGAGGGTTTGTGTATCGCTTGTGAGTGTGACTAGGCGATTCATGTACCCCTTACGCATTACGTGCGGGTCTAAGCGTCTAGCCTAAGTAACAAAGAATTGCTGGTATAAGGGGTGTTTAACTCCTCTTAACTCATACTTACAAGATTAAGTTAACTCAATTTGGTTACTTATAAATACATATTCTTAAAAGGATAAATGTAGAATTGCAAATGAATACTGAGATCGTTAGATTTACAGAACATTTGAAGCTCGAGCTTGAATTAGAGCTTTACTCAAAAGACACAACACAATCAAATCAAAGGCCGCGAAGCCTCAGGCATATCAAAGGACGCAAACATGGATTATCTTTTCTTTACTTACCCGTTCAAAAAAAAAAAACCCTGTGACCTAACTGTATTAGGTATAACAAACGATCATATAGTATCGAGGATTCAAGTAAATTTATATGAGATTAAACTTATAAACCGATGAGGTTTTCCCTATTCAGATTATTTAAATATTGAATCTTTAACTCAATTGTACATGGCCTAACCGAGGTATCCCGTGACTATATCTTACCCCAAAATGTGTATCTAGTAAGGTTTGAACAGTAAACTTCTTGAGAGGAGATTAGAACATGTGTTTTGTTTAGACTCGACCTTTCACGGCTTGTTGATCTCGATTTCATATATAAGTCACGGCTCAATGTTGAAGTCTACTCGAAAATACATTAACAGCAAATCAAATTACCACGATACCTGTCAAATGGATTTTCTTTTGGTCTCGGGAGAGAATATTATCAATCAAATACAAAGGGCTTGTAACTATAACATGGTGCTTTTTTTGCCGCACGATTGAACAATCTAAGGGACCGAGGATTATGCACATGCAAAACCAATGTTTCATCCAACACTCGACAATTTCATAGATTGGCTGGTCTTGAATTCAAACTAGGAGTCGGGATTAATGTTATGCCAAACGAAACACGACTCATCGTTATAAAAAGCTGTCATTCCATTCTAAAAAACTAAATGTCAACATTTGATTTAACATAAAAACGATAAACAATCAATAATTAAGTACATACTTAACACTATCTCTATAATTTAAGACCCTAAAAAAACATTTACCTTAACACACACACCAAGTTAGATCTACATGTCAATAACACCATCATCAACATTTCCTAAATCATTAAAACTTTCTTCCCTTAGCAAAACAAGCGTTTAAAAGAACTCGTGTTGCAGGACCCAACACACGACATGGTCATCTTTGCCCTTGTTCTGATCCTGAACCTTGGGCAGGTGAAGTTGCTGCTACATTGCTCGTTGACCCGTTGTCAGTTGGTGGTGGTGGAACGCCCCATTTGCCTTCTGATTCAAGTGGCTCAAACACATGAACCACGCCGTCTGAAAGGCCTAATGCAAACTGGTTCGGTTCTTGTGGGTGAGCTGCAATCACCATTGGGTGTACGTTCAAATTGCTGCAAAAAACATAAGATATTTGTAAATGGTCTGTGGAAAGTTGGTAAAACTGGTTAAAAATTTGTAACTTTATTAAACTACAAACCTACCTGAGAACAGATGGAGAAAGATAAACGGAAGGATTGATTCTACAGCGTAAGCGGAGATGAGAAGCAGTGAAAACACACACAGTTGCATCCAAGAAACATGCGTACACAAGTTGACTATCGCATGAAAATGTAGCGTGTGATATTGGGGCAGAAGATTCACGTTGGACCCACTGAAAGAAATAACAATTTATACAGAAAAAAATCATGTCAGTTACAAGACAAACACAACAAAATAACAAAGTGGCGATTTCAACCCATTTACATAAAACCAGTACTTAGGTAGGGGCAATTTGTAGGTACAGATCGGGTTGGCCCGCAAACACTTTCTCTTTTCTAATGTTTACAATAAATCATTAAGCTAAAGTCTACAATAAATACATTAAATTAGAAGTTTACGGGGTCAAAATAGTCGCTGTACGTACTTAAGTTATCGTAATATAATAAAATTAGAAGTTCAAGAAAATGTTGGCTGGTCAACAGACCCTACACAGTTTGACCAGTTACCCAAATAAAGATGGTGTAGAACATAAGTCTCACCTGTTTTACACATTCTAGTTTTGAGGCTTCATATATAGCGAGTTGAGTTTCGTGGACAACAAGAAAGTGGATCTGATCGTGATGAAACTGAACCCGTGTGTCAGATTGTGCTGCTGTTGTCCTTCCCGCTGGGAGTTGCAAGTATTTTGCTTTTTGCTTTTCCCATCCATCAGAATTCCATACACAAATCTGAAACAAAAAATATGTCACATAAATAACAAAAAAAGAAATACAGTGAACACTTGCAGTGTTTTTTATCTTACTAACCTGAGAATCTGCACCAGACGAGACAAGAACATTGAGCACATGAGAAAAGGCAAGGCCTGTGATTTTTTTCGAGTGACCTTTAAGTTTGCTTTTGACCTGCATGCAGAAAACAGTAATTAGAATTAAGATTCAGATAGATTGATCAGAAGAATACAATTTATCCAAAAGTTGGGATAATATAAACTGAACACGTAGAAATCTATATGATATATACCTCATCCACGCGAACGTTATAAATCTGAATTGTCGAATCATCCATTCCAATAGCGATAATGTTGTTATCTTGAGGATGAAACGCAAGAAACGTTGCTGCTGGTGGCGGGGCCATGAAAGTTGTCATTGTCTGCATTTCCCAAATTTCAAGAGTTATTTCAGGCGGAGCTAAAATACCAAACTTCATGTTTTTGCGCAAACCAAAAGGGTAAAAAAAATATGAAACAAACGTTACCTTGAATGTCATCATGTTGAATAACGAAATCTTTCCTCCTGATGCTGACATTACATAAGAATCGTTTTTCGATAAAGCAAAGCAAGATACGGATTCTTCAGGGTTCATGTCTGCCACGTCATTGGTCATCAAGATCCCGCTTGATGGTTGCCATAGTAGTGGTTGAATACCAGCTGTAGCCTGCAGAAGTGGTTAAAAGGACTGATTACTACCAAACTTAAAACCTGATAATTGCAACTAGCAGTAGTATTAATCAATTGTTATTATCTTCATGAATCAGTTTCGTACAAGAAGGGGTAAATTTTTTTTTTACCAAAATGCCTTCTTTTGAACCAAATTCAATACATTTCTGAGGACAACTTGCTTTCTTCCTGCTTTTTGTTTCGTGAAAAAGGTCGACCCTGATCTCATTTATTTTATTTGAATAAAAAAAATGTCGGGTCGTTAAAAAGCCACTGTTTTTGCGCCGTTATTGCTTCTCGGGGAGGATCAACAACAAGAAATCCAGCAAGACTATAGCAAGAAACCATAGGGAACCTTGCTTGTTGCTACTGTTTACTTATTAAAGTTAAGCATTTTCTATGCATAGGTAGCTCTAACAAAATGCCATGCGGCGTCTTCTGAGCAGCAAGTCAAGATGGACAAGAAGGCACTGCCTATTCCACATGAATGTCCCTTTTGGTCGTTTTTTAAGTTATTACTAAGTTACATTTCCTTCACCGTAATTGAGTACAACAACAACAACAATACCCAATCCCGCCGAAGCAGGGTATGGGGGAGGTAGAGTGTAGACAGATCCTACCCCTACCCCAGGATAAACCCAGGAATAGAGAGACTGCTTTCAATTTCACCGTAATTGAGTATTTCTACAAAACTATTGGCGCTTTATTTGTCGATTTTAGTCATTATAATCTACTACTAAATCAAATTAGAAGATAAAAAATGGCCAAATACGGTCCTTAATTAGTTTGGTCTATTATTCAAACAAATAAGCAATAGTCTTACCTTGCCACTTGCGTTACGGTCATTACGCTGCCACTTCCACAACAAGTGAATAGCATTTGACGCTAAAGCCAAAATAGCATTCCCGGAATTTGTATATATCAATCTTGAAATCTGAACAATAAAAAGATATACAATTATGAAATTTTCTTGTATAAGATCATCAAAAAAAGAGAACTTTCACTCCCAATCTCTTTACCTTTGTTACTCTCATGTTCTCGGGTAGCTTCAAAGACCGACACTGAGAAGATTCACTTATCTCAGTGAGCTTCCAAACCTTCGACTTGTCATTTAATTCTTCAGTGATTCTTGGTTTCACATCCACCAAGTTTCTGGTATCTCCATTCTGATAAAACCATATAACAAGTTAATCACAAAGTGATTAAATTGTGCATATGAACCAGAATTATGTAAAACAAGGTGCAAATTACCATCCAGATATATAATCTACTAAGCCCATATATTTTAGTTATCATGATGATCACAATACTAATTTTTTAACTATTATTATAAAGGAAAATTTGATTGTAAACTGATATAAAAGTATAAACTGACCGCTCCGGACATAGATCCAACCGAAGCAACCCTTTCTGCTAATCCGGCACTAGTAGCAGCAGCTGCGGCCGCAGCAGCGGATATGGAATTCACCGCAGGCTGCATAATAGAATTATTGATAGAAATAATATCAGAAGATTATTCTTAATACAAAAAGAATGAATTTTATATGTATTAACTCATTTCAAGCAGGCTACCTTTGGAGCTTCGGGTGTTCTTGAAGCGGCGTCATAAGATAGATTCTCAAAAGTACGAAGCAATCGAAGGCCATCAGTATTTGCCAAGATTTTGATTCCATTTTCATTTGAAGAAACAGCCAACAGTGCACCGTCCTTGTTAAATCGGATACGTGGGCTTGCCTTCATTATAATCAGTAACATATTAATATTTGCAGACCAATGAGTTTACCAAACGTCAAAAGTTTTATAGGGAGTTTGGATGTGCATTTGAAAGTAATTATCTTATGCGGAAAACATTCTAAAAACTAAAAAAGAAGACATTTTGCATATTTGAAGTAATATTTTATAAGATCATGTTTGAAACTGCGCGTGCTTGCCGTTAAAAAATAGGCAACTTTATTTCACACTTGAATCATGAGTTTGTTGCAAGAGGTGTAAAGCAGTTTATTTGACTTATATATAAGCAGATTAAAGCAAAATCTAATTATTTAAACATCAAAAACTGGTCATCATTTCAAAACGCAATTCCAAACACCTTCTATCATAGGACAGATTATGAGACATGATATTACCGGAAGACCTCCATCAGCATCAACACTCGTCAAAAGTTGAGTATTATCCATATCCCAATATTTAATAGCAAAATCATCACCAGCAGCCAAGAATCGGTTTTTAGTTGTATCAAACTGAACAACACCTAAAGATCGTTTACGGAACCCAAGATATGTCCTTTTCACTGCTCCTTCGCTTTCATTCCACTCTACAATATGTGATTCCCCTTCTTTGCTAGTCCCACATGAAAAAAGCCTAAAATTTATAAGAAACAAAGGTTATACAGCCACCAATTCATATTAAAAATATTTTTTGAAATAATATATGACAATGGATACTAACAAAAAACAAAATTTGTTTAGACAAAATGGGGTTTCAGTAGTTTTGACCCGTGCCAGAAATTACTCATTTTGACCCAAACCCATCAAATATTTTACGTAAAGAGATAATAAAATAACCGTGTTCCATCAGCACTGTAGGCCATTGTTGTGCACCAGCGACCAGGAGCCTCATAATCAACTCGAGATCCCATGTTATCATACAACCAAGCTTTTATCTTCCCATCAAGCGCTGTTGAGAATATAAACTGACACACACAAGAAGAAATATAAAAGCACTTAGGATATGAATTGCATGTATAACAAAATGCAACAATTAGAAAATATAACAAGTTACCTGAATGTTTTCTTTATAGTGAGGGCATACGGAATACACAGGAGCATCATGACCTTCAAAAGTGTACTGTCGTGTACCCGTTACAGCATCCCATACCTACGAAGCAGCATTATTATGATCATATTTAGCGTTGATTATGTATAACTGGTTATAAAAATGTTCTTTCTGCATGTAGCAAACCTTGATGGTCTTATCATCTCCACACGTTATCACGCAAAGCTGTTTATTGGGATGAGAGAATGCAAGATCGTTTACTCCACCAACATGGGCATCAATCTAAAACCGGAAAAAATAAAAATTAGTCATTTCAGGCACAAAAAAAAAAAAAAAAAAAAAAAAAAAAAAAAAAAAAAAAAAAAAAAAAAATGTATGTTAGCAGAAGAAAAGGAGATAAATGAACCTCTAGATGTTGCCTAACATCATCACCACCGTGATATGAATATATTTGTACTATGTGTCTCGAATATGCAACTCCTGCTCATACGAACAATGAAATCAGATAGATTTTTCGTGTTTTAAATTGCAACAAATATTTGAAGAAAAACAAATCACTGAAAGAAAAGAATTTAGCACATACCATGATATAATTAATAAAAAAATTGAATCCGTCATCAATGATAGCATACTAATATAATAGGACTTACCAAACAATGCACCATCTGGGCTCCAAATTACGCGGTTCACAGAAACGCCAGGGTCTTTCACGAGAGCAGCCTAAGGCAGTTTAAAAAAGCAATTTAAAAAGGTCGAAAAGTATCATGACAGATGAAATGTTATATAGGTAAAGATTAAAACCTGCATAGGCATTGAACATGCACTGATATCCCAAACTTTGAAATTTCTAAGAACCAACTTGTCCCGAGAACCAACTTCCCACAATCCTATGTCGCCCACATTTGTTCCAACTGTTGCATACATATCATGTAACAACATATAAATATCCAATTCAAAGGCGGCGAAAGTGAGTAAGACTAGATGTTGACTTTGGTTATTTGACTCAAAAAACGGCTGCTAAAACCAATTAACTAAATATTGAGTTATTAAGAAAAAAATTTAACTGTTGCATAATATTCATGTAGCCAGAGTCAATATCCAATAAAAAAAACAAAGGTCAAAGAGACCAATTGTTGCGTCAGGTCATTTGACTATATCAACGGTTACTAAAACCATTTGACTTTCAAAGAACTTACCTAAAAGTAAGGTCTGTTGAATTGGATGAAAATCCATGCTCATAGGAGATGAGCCCTGGTTTAGAGTTCGAGCAACAGTCTTTGGCAAATCATCAGGCGCGTTAAATACTTGACTATGACTACCATGCCCCAGGAATGAAACGGGCAACACATTAATTGGAAGATTCACCTGTTTTACGTGACCCTTAGCCATTAAAATCAGTAGTATAACACTTTATAAGCTAGACAGATAATTATTACTAGAAAACTTATACTTAAAACTAAGTTACCTCCTCGCCCATGCCCATGTTCCTTGTTCTTTTGCTCATATGATCTGAATCTGCAGATGGGAAATCTAAAGTAGGATTCGTTGGTGGGGTCCTTGGATGCTTCAGAGCAGCTGTAATATCAAATCGAAGCACTGTTACACACAACACATTTTTACAGCTAATTATCGATTCAGACTATTTAAGAATAGCAAACTAACCTGGCATAGATGGACCACCAAGACCAATTGCACTACCAGATACACTTGGATGAGATACTTGTGGGGGATTAGACATCCAGCCGGCAAGTGGGGTTGGAATGGGGCCCGGTGCAGGTTGAAACGGCTGCATATCAATACACCGATATAATCAAAATTTTCTCAAATCATGTATGACATGTCAAATACAGCAAAGATAGTCAAAACTGAGGACACAATACAGAGGGACAGAAGTACAAACCCCATGTGCGCCCATAGGAGGAAAGCCTCCAGCTTTAGGTAAGGGTCCAAGCAATGGATTGTTTGCAGGTGACGGAGCACGTGCACCGTTTGGTTGTCCACACGAATGGTCCACGAATAACGTTTTGATATCAGGATTTGGTCTCGGGTTTTTACAAAGTTGATGTTGCCAATTCAAACTTGCACAAGAAATATATGATATCAATTTAGAATACATAATGATGATCCTGAGTTTAAAATGCTTATCTTGCATACCTTTGATTAATTAGAGTCCGTAACCTTGAATTCTTAAGGTTAGGAAACTGTAACTTGTCTCGGAACAATGGATTTGCTTCAATAAGCTTCTTAAGCTCAACCAACATTATAGCTCGAGCAGATTTTGTATCACCGTATTTTGACAATTGCTCATTTTCCCTTCAACAACAAAAAAATAAATAAAATAAAAAATACATATATGATAAAAGAGTTATTTGAAATAACTAAAAATAATAATAACTGTAAAAGTACCTAAAATTTTCCAATGTCAATAACTGAGTAATCTCCTTGAAAAGTTCTTCATTGAATGAAGCAAATACTTTAAGATCCTTTACAAGAATCTCCACGCCCTTTGATCGATCATGCCTAAGAAAACATTCAGTACATCGTTAATAATAAGTATTCGTACTTTCAACATCTTATTCAACTTGATTTGCTAAATGGACTTACTTATCCAATGCTTCAAGATACTTCTGCTTTCTGATTTCAAAAAAGATCTTCATTGAATACCGATTGTCGTCGACTTTTGTAAAGCCAGAAAGGTATTTCTCAACGTCATCCCAATTCCCATTTTGTACCTCATCCTCGAAATACTTCATGTTAAAGAAAAACCCTGATTCCTGTTCCAACCTATAAGGGAAAACGCACATAAATTTTGATTATTTAATATGTATGACTTTCAAATTTTGTTCCAGCCTAATAAAATCCAACAAAAAAGGGGAAAACACACATAAACCATGGTCGATATAAGATGTGTTTTAATGTAGTTTCTTACAACGATTATCTAATTATTGCAACATGTCTATACGTTATAGTATCATAGGATACAAAAACAAATAAACATTGTCAACGGTTTATCTTATTCTGATTATTCAATATTTCTGAACTCCAAAACTCGTTCCAACTTATAATATATCCCAACAAAAAAGAGGAGACACACATAAATCATGCCCTGTATAACAAATCTTTGTCAATGCGTTTCGAAAGTGATTTTATACATTATTACAACTTCAAATTTTACACAATTTAAGCAACTTACTTACCACCCTGATATCTAGGAACAAGAAATGTAATATCCCTATCTCATAATCTTATCTCAATTCCTTAAATAATACAATATAAGTCCAATAGATAAAATCCTTCGGGTTTTGCTAAGGACAGCCCTAAGGGTTGTCGTTAAGCAAATAAGTTTTATTACAACACCATTTATGTATGCTTCTGATTGGATGATAATTGCGAAAAAAGTGGAGACAATTTAGGATATAGTGATTACACAATTGACACTTGATTGTGATTGGTTGAATTTCATTCTCACAAACAATTGTAATAAAATAATGTCTCTTAATGACAACCCTTAAGGCTGTCGTTAGCAAAACCCAAATCCTTATTACTTCCAAAATCCAAACACTTGCATAGTTGCATCAGACAACACCTTTTATGCAATAAATCAAAATACATTTGAGATGTCATGTCACAAAAAGAATCGAAATATGAGAACCAATGAAATTATTAAACAAAAACAAGACGTAGACGGTCATACTCCTACCCAAGGGTATAAAGACTACTTCCGGAAAGACCTACGGGAAGTAAAAAGTTTAAAACCCTATGATTATTACAACTTCAAATCTTACACAATTTAAGCAACTTAATTACTTCCCTGATACAATATCTAGGAACAAATAATATAACATTATCTCATAATCTTATCCTATTTCCTTAATAATCTACAACTAATAATATCTAATTCCAATTTATAAAATCTTTACTGCTCCTACTTAAACCAAAATCCAAACACTTACATAAAAAAAATACTAAACACCAAAACAAGACCAACATAACAAAAAAATGAACTCAAAGAGTTACATAAACCAAACATAAGAACATAAGAACGGAAAGCAAAACACAAACTTATGAACAGAATCCTTGGACTATCAAATATTACACAATCAAGCAGCTTACTTAGACCCCTCTCAATCATGACACATCAGTAGTTTGTGTGTCAGATGTGCCACCTCAGCACCACATCAGCACTTCCCGAACTGGCACACCCTTTCCAATATTGGGACACACATATGTACAAACAGTTGAAGCACAATAGTAATACTGTACAAGTATGTAATGCACAAATAAAGTGTGTCAATCATTTTTGAAAGTGTGCAAATCAATTTCCTTTCCAATAAGTGGTGTCTATGTCACTACACAGATATGCCCCACAAAACACATGTGGTCCCGAACCACCTCGTCCCTTGCTCGTCGTCAAACCGAAGAACCCACAAGTGACGCACCACCGACAAGGTGGTGCCATCGGTGTCACAAAACCGACAAGCCCGTTGGCACTGGTCTTACTACCCTAATATTTAGGAACAACAAATTGTAATGACCCTATCTCATAATCTTATCCTATTTCCTTAAAATCTTACAAAACCAAAGTCCAAGCACTTAAATAAAACAGCATATAATATAAAAACAATGAAACCAAAACACACAAAGGCTTACTTATGAACAGAATCCTTAAACTTTTCTTCATCAAGAAACTGCAAGATCAAAAACACAAGTTCTCTACTTAATGATGACATTGCCACCACCACTACCACCACCACAGTCAACTACCGTTAAATAGGGTTCAGTTCAGATCTGTAAAAAAACAAAACAAGGTCGGCTAAAAGAATTTACTTATTTATAAATAAATAAAAAAGAAAACTATTTATTGCTTTGTTCTGACACAAACTTCAAGATTTGTCTTTTTAAAAGTAAAAAAGCAAATAATATAAAAATCAAAATTGGATCTTTAAATATATATAAAACCCTTGAACAAATTTATAAAAAGATTTTATTTTCTTACTTAAATTAACTAAAACTGTAAAACCCATGTAAATTATTTAATAAATTTCATAAATTTTACATTTTTTTAATTTCAAATTAACTAAATATCAAAACCCATGTCATAAATTTTACTTTTTTTTTTCTTTTCTTAAAATGAACTAAACTGCAAAACCCATGTACTAATTTTTTTTATAAAAAAAAAAAAAATATTATTTTTTCAATCTAACTAAACATCAAATACCCATGTAGTTTTTTTTTTTTGTAAAAAAATTTACAAATTCTTTTATTTTTTTTCTTTAATTTACTAAGCAGCATAAAGCCATTAATTATTTTATTATTTTTTTTAAGTCAAAAGTTTACATTTTTTTTCCCTAAAATGAACTAAACAATAATACCCCTTTAATTTTTTAGAAAAATAAATAAATAAATAAAGTTTATGTCTTTTTCTTCAATCTAACCAACAGCAAAAACCCATGTACTTTAAAAAAAAAAAAAAAAAAAAAAAAAAAAAAACATTATTTTTTTTTCTTTAATTACCAAACTGCAAAACCCCATTAATTAAAAAAAAAATTAAAAATCAAAAGTTTACATTTTTTTTCTTCTATCTAATCAAATAGCAAAAACCCATTATATATTTTTTACCAAAGGTTAAAAAAAATTCATTTTTATAACAAAAAGATAGCAAAAACTTTATAAAAAAATATTAAAAAATGAAGCTTAGAAATAATCACCTTAAGAAAGTAGATGTGTAGAAGATTAGAACAAAAAATAAATAAAGTTCTCTTTCTCTCTCTATGAGTATTTATATACACACATGTCTTGTGGAAAAAACCTAGAAATAATTCTGTACCATTTTTATTTTTTTTAATTTAAAATTAAGTAAAGAATCATTTTGAGTGGGTGATAAGCAGAAGTGCTTATCTAATTAGCATAAATGTTACCGGTGATAAGTACATTGGGTTATAATATATTCGGATAGGGTCTTATGGAGCCGGCTAGGTTTGGTTTTGGTTTCTTTCGTTTGGTTTGGAATATTTAACTTATAAAATTTTAATTCATTCTTAAAAATATATAAGTATTAAACTTTTATTCGAAAATAAAAGTTCTAGGTGCGGTCACGAAACATCCGCGCTAAACATACATGGCCCGGGCGTCAAGCCGGCGCCAGGATACTCTTTGCGCAATCGTGTAAGTGAAGCCACTGGCCTATGTTAAACAACAGTTTTTTTTTTTTTTTTTTTTTTTTTTTTTTTTTTAATTTTATTTTATTTTATTATTGAGGTTGTCTTTTAATTGGGTTTGTTGGCTCTTTGATATCAAAGAGTTGTATTATTGATTGAATGTCTTGTTCACTGCATAAAATAGCATGAACATTAAACCTAATGGATCATAAGCCCTTAATTAGGCTTGTACCTTAACCTTTGTCATCTAACATGCTCTCAAAAATAAGGTTTTTGCTTGAGTGAAGAAGGAGAAGGATTTTTTGTGTGTGAATGATAAGAAATATAAATGAAGTAAATGCCATTTTTGGGCTTTGCTTAAGCCATCACACTTAGAGTCTAATGCACTTGATCCAGCCTCCTTTACATCTTTAATACGCAATATTTAATAAAACACATCACATGATTAGAAATCTTTCATTTTCAGCGTACCAAAGTCTTTTGAGTTAAACTCACCAATAATAACTACTACGAAGGATCAAACCACTAGACATTAATCACAACTAGGCTAATATGTTATGGAGTACTTAATATCACTGGTTAAGATCGCGACGAGCTTGTCGGCCATGTCTCGCCAATCATAAGATATGAGGCATCAAATCCATCTCTATTAAGTTTATATACATGTTAGATTGAAGAATTATATTTTTCGATTTGTTACACTAGATAATTATTACATTTAAACCATAAACTAGTGTCCTTATTCTGTAACCTTCACTAGACATGCAGAATAGCACTCTTTACCTAGCATTTACTATGTTTAAACCATGTATATACACGTTGTTTGATTTTGATGTTCTATCCAAGGCTAAGTGGTCATCAAACTCATCACTTACATATTAGCACTACATTATTATTCAATACACCACCAAACAAGTTTAAAGGTTATCACCAAACCAAATAAATAAAAATGTCCCTATTTTATACAAAAATATCTCATAATATAGTTTGTAAAAAAAAAAAAAAAAAAAAAAAAAAAAAAAAAAAAAAAAAGATGATGATGATGGCGTGCGATTGGTTACAAGTGTAATGGGGATGGCACGTGGTGGCTGCCATCACCCAGTATTCGACAACTACCATAACACACCGCCTAATGTAAACGGGTCTATTTTCGTTATCCATCAACTTACCGAGATTGACAAAGTGAAAACTTCTTTTTATCAACTTTGTTGGGTCTTTTTAAGTAGCACAAAACTTTAAATAATGCAACTTTGTTGGTCATTTCGTACCTATTTATTCAACTTGCTACAAACAATCTTGAAAGTGCCTTAAAGTGACCTTGACATGTGAACAAAAATAAACATATTAGAAAATTTGGAAATGTAAAAAAGACAAAAGAGTTGTGTAAGTGAGGTACAATTATGTGAATGTATGAATTGTTCGGGGTACTTTTGGTATAATTACCTTTAAGAAAGGGTTTCCACGTGGTATGTGTCATTCCTAGACGACTCATTCGAGATGAACTAGCTCAGTCTTTAATGTGTCTATCTCTCATTGGCTGTTTTTTCAGCTCTAGGAAAAGATACTTCTAATTTTTTTATTTTCCTTCGTTTGCAATTTCGTATAAAAGCTTTTCACTTGTTCTAGATTATCACTTAGAGCCTTCGGTACCATGACTTTGAGGCTGCGTTATAGCTGAGGTGAAATGGTCTTAATGCAAGTTACGGCTTAGTTATGATACCGCCCTCGCAAGTTATGGTTGAGTTATAACTTGGCGTTATCAAAGTAACGTTGAGTTATGGCATAAGTGGAAAAAAAGAGGTGTTTATGTGTGTATAATTTGTAATTATTTAAATAAATGTGGGTCTCAAAATGTGGTGTTATGGTTGAGTTATGATAAATGATGTTTTTTGTAAGTTAAATTTAAAATGTTTAAGCTGATGTGATGCTGACATGGCGCTGAGTTATGGGATAACTTGAGTTATGATACCCAGGGCTCTTATCGAAACTAATGAAATAAAATCAACTCTAACAGAAAATTTTATGTTCTCGATGGAGTATATAACTTAAAGATGGATAAAAAAAATGAAAGAATTTTAAAAAAAAGTAGTTTAATTGATTTTAAATTAAAATGTTTACCTGAAAAATTGAGTTAAAAATATTTACTTTTTATTTATTTTTTTTACTTTTCTAGACTTGAAAAACTTGAGAATTAAGTAATGGTTTGGGAGAAAACATGTAATGAAATTTTGTACAACTTTTATTTTATTTTTTTTTCTTTTTCTAAATGCAATAATTTTATGTGTATATATCAAATTATTCATCAAACTTGAAAAAATAATACGGAGTAATAATTAGACACTACTTGTTTTTTGTTGCGAAATAAGTTTTTTACACATCTTGACAATTTCTAAATTTAGGCTTGTTTGTTTAATTTTTTTATTAAGTCATGTTAATTAAAAGATGACTTAATGCAGACAACCTCAGTTATATTACTTAATATTTTCAGTCATCATTTTCTATTAAGTCACAAACAAACAGTTTTCATATGACTTAATTAATTCATTTTTTTTACATATTAAATTAATTAAGTCGAAATCAAACACCCCTTAATGTGACACAACTATTTATAAGTTTACTGAACTAAATTTGTATTCCTATTCAACCAAAAAAAAATATCGTGCCACCAGAGTGGAACATAAATATCCAGTGACCACTTTAAATTGAATTTAAAACAATAATTGATAGAATTAGATTAAAATAATAATAATAATAATAATAAAACTGATAATTGTCCTTGTCCCCATTTAGCCACTTTTTACCCATCTTCCTAACTTTTTACTGTTTGTTTCGTATATTTCGCCAAACTTTATATCTTGTTTTACGTACTTTATGTTTGGTAGTTTATAATAACAGCAAAATATATATATATATATATATATATATATATATATATATATATATATATATATATATATATATATATATATATATAATAAAAAAAAAAAAAAAAAAAAAAAAAGGTATTTCAATCATTTTAAGAAGTTACTGATCACCTATACATTTATAATTGTTACTATATATTCTTTATGTTTCTTTACTTATATTTTTATTTACATAAAACTTATGAAATGTATTGGTTTTCTTTTTTTATGTTATCCAATAATCTAACAAATACCAGTTATATACACCATGTACACACAAGCCTTTGACATAAATTTTACTTCAATGTGTGTTTTGATATAAGTCACAATATATCAAAATAATTAGTCACAATATATCAAAATACTAATTATTTGTGTATAGAAAATGTATATTATCTTATTTTAATAATAAAATTGGTTAAGAATGTAGATTTTTGTCTAGAATATTTCTATTTGTGCATAATAAATCCCGTCAGAGTGCTACGGAGTTGTTAAATAAGTTTTTATAACATTATGTAAAATCTTTTAATTGTGTTAAGTGTAGACGAGCTAAGGTTTTTAGGGGTGAGCAAACAAAACCGAAAAAACCAAAACCGAACCGAAAACCGAAAAAACCGACCGAAACTAAAAACCGATGGTTCAGTTTTTAATTTTTCAAAAACCGAAAAATACGATTCGGTTTCGGTTTTCGTCCAAAAACCGAACCGTAAAAACCGAACCGAACCGATTTTATTATATAATGATATATAATTAATATAACATGAATAAATAACTAAATAAATCAAATTTATAAATTCATATTCATTTTGTTGGTAGATTTATAATATATTTATCTTGACGTTTATGTTTATATGTGTGTTTATTGTGTCGTGTGTTTATATTAGAATATATCAATAAATATATGATGATAATCATACTATATATGTTCACTTGCATGTGTGTTTCTTATTTATATGTGTGTAATTAAAGGTTTATGCAATAAATATTATTATGGTTAGATTAACAAAAAAAGGTAAATAAGAATAACCAATTTTGTATGTAATATAAGTTTGTTGGTATATATTTTCCATGCCCAAATATAAACGGTTAGAAACCGAAAAAATCGAACCGAAACCGATAATAAACCGAAAAAACCGAACCGCCAAAAACCGAACGGTTTCGGTTTTGGGTTCTATAAAAACCGAACATTACGGTTCGGTTTCGGTTTTAGCCAAAAACCGACCCAAACCGAACCGTGCACACCCCTAAAGGTTTTACTTAGACTAAAAGACCTAATCTTTTATTATATAATACAACAAAACCTTTAGTGGGGACTTTCGTATTTTAAAAAAAAAAAAAGATTATTTCTTTATTAAGTAATATTTTAATTAATTATTATTTTTTAATTTATAAATTTCTAAATTCGTTTTGTTGATATATACTACACAAGTTTGAAGATAAATACAAAAAATATAGATAAGATGCAAAATTTTTAAATAATTATCTTTAATAATAAAAGTATAATTTTAAAAAATATAATTATTTATTTTAAAAACTATAATAATAAATCAAACAAAACAAATATTAAATTATTTATTTTTTAATAAATAAAAATATGTTATTCAAAAAACTTAAAAAAAAACCCGCGCGTGCGCGGGCATTATAACTAGTTTATCATATGATAATTTATTTTATCGTAAAAAGGATGAATTGGTATTTAGTTTGATATCTTTTACTAGTCAAGTGTTTACTGGACAACCGGCTTCTTTTTTTATAAATTTCTTATCTTAACCAAATCGTCACTGTGATTCGAATTTTTTTCGCATCCGATTTTCTTGGCCGGAATTTTGAGGAGGGGGAATCCGATGGTTGGGAAGGCGTCAACTTACACAGATTCCAATGGATGGACATGGACCTTTCGGAAAAATAAGCAGGAAACGTCTCATCCTATCAGTAATCCTTATCAGAAAGAAGTAGAGAAAATTGCAACATCATTTTTCGTAACTAATTTTCCAGAACACATTGATGCTAAGAGATTGTGGAAGGTGTGTGAACCATATGGACGTATAGTGGATGCGTTCATCCCTAATAAGAGATCAAAGGCAGGGAAAAGGTTTGGCTTCGTAAGATTTATTGGCGTTAAGAATGAGGAAATGTTTGCCAAGTCTTTAGCAAGTATATGGATCGGGAGCTTTCATATGTTTGCCTCTGTTGCACGTTTTCAGAGACAAGAAAAGAGACAAGAAGAGGCAGAAGTTAAAACAAAGGAAGGGGTGGTGAAAGTAGTTGGTCTTGTTTCTGAAAATAGACACAATAATGTGAAATGTGGTTCTTCTCAATTTAAGCAGTCGTACGCATCTGTTCTGCATGGAGGTGGGGGGAGTAAGATGGAGGGTAATAATATGGCAAAGAAAACAATTTCACTGACGGATCATGAACTAGTTCACATTACTAATTCATTGGAGGTAGCTTTGGTGAAGGTGAAGAATGTGAATACTATGAGCAACTTGTATCGGCTATGTAGAGAAGAAGGATTTGAAAGTGTTAAGATTCATCATATTGGAGGTTTGTGGTTGTGGTTGCATTTTCAGAATGTGGAGTCTTGCAATGCATTCAAAAATAATTCTACTTTGAAGTCTTTTTTCACGACAATTAAACCGGTTTCAAAGAACTTTCGTGTCGACGAGAGGATGGTTTGGGTGGAAATCTCGGGTCTACCAGTGTGTGCCTGGGGCTCAAATGCATTCAAAAAAGTAGCTACCTCGGTTGGTAAATTTATGTTTTTCGAGGATGATCGTTCGACAGCAATGAGTTTGGGTAGGGTGTGTATTGCTACAAATCAAATGAAGTTCATTTCCGAAGTAGTGAGAGTCGGCATCAATGGGGAAGAATATGACGTGCATATTCACGAATTGGGATCTTGGAGCATAAATATTGTTGATTCTTCCTCAAATAATTCAGAAACTGATTCTAAAGCGGACGATGATTCCGCCAACGAAGAAGAATCTGATTGTGGAGGTGATATCGATGGTTTTTTCCAGGAAGTAAAAGAAAGGAAAGAAGGAGAAGATAAGATTGAGATGGAACACAATGAAGAGAGCACTCAAAGTAACGGAGCACATGAGGTCAAGGGAGACGAAAAAGTAGACGATGCATCAGACGGAAAAGAGACAGATGGTTCGGAGTTAAGCCGCCCCCCAGGTTTTGAGCACTTTAAAAACACGGGTAAGTGCTCATCAGATACCTCTCTTGAATCCAATTCCAGTAAGTGTTCAACCTCTTTCGACAAATACAGAAACAAAGATCTTAGGGGGATATCGGTTATACATGAAATGTCTAGACTAATTGAAGTAGGAGAAAAATTGGGATATGATGTAAAAGGTTGTCATAAATCATTACATAGATTGATTGACAGAATTGGTGTATTAATGGTGGATCGATGAAGGTGCTTTCTATCAATATGAGAGGCACCAAGAAAAGAAAGAAACGGGTGTGGATCAAGGAGTTGTGTTATAAGAATAATATTCAATTTCTTGGTGTCCAGGAGTCCAAAATGACGCGCCTTGAATTATTTCGTATCAAGTCAATGTGGGGTAATTATGAATTTGATTATGCATGTAGTTTGTCTCGTGGTAGGTCGGGGGGTTTGATTTCTGTTTGGGATCCTAGTGTCTTTGTTAAAAATCAAATTTGGTGTGATGATTGGTATGTTATTGTGCAAGGTAAATGGGTAAATTCTGATGAGGTATTTTACATGATAAACATTTATGGTCCTCAAGAGCCGAATGCTAAATCTTCATTATGGAACCGCATATTGGAGTTCATTAGAAATCATGAAGGCCACTTTGTTATTTTCGGAGATATGAATGAAGTTCGGGATGAAAATGAACGGTATGGAACAATTTTCTCTCGGTTAGAAGCCCATACTTTCAATTCGTTTATTGATGATGCATCTTTGATTGATCTTCCTTTGGGAGGACGTACATATACATGGATGAATAAGGCGGGAACAAAGATGAGTAAACTAGATCGGTTCCTAGTTTCCACTTCTGTGATGGACGCTCTCCCAGACCTCAAAGTTACGGCTTTGCCTCGTGGATGGTCGGATCATATTCCGTTAATGCTTCATAACGAGAAGGTAGATTATGGACCGGTGCCATTTAAATTTTTTCACTCGTGGTTGCAACGTGATGGTTTTGATGAGTGTATAAAAGCTGCTTATGCCGAATGCTCACAAGGTGATTTAGTTTTGTCTTTTCATGAAAAACTAAAGTTCATTAAACAAAAAATAAAGGCTTGGAATCATATTGTAAAATATAGCGAGCTTTCTCGTAAACAGGAGGTGTTATCGAGGTTAATTGACATTGAGGATAAGATTGATAAATGTGTAGCATCAGATATAGAAAAACAGGAGCGGTTGAACTTGTTAAAAGAATATGATGATCTCAACAAGTTGGAGGAAATGGATGCGGTTCAAAAAGCTAGAATCAAGTGGGACGTTGAAGGAGATGAAAATTCGAAATTCTTTCATGGGATTTTGAAACAAAAAAGACATCAACAAATGGTGAAAGGGATTATGATTGATGGTGAATGGGTAACGAATCCTCATCAGGTAAAAATGGCTTTCTGGAATTTTTATAAGGATAAATTTAAGGATCATGATTCTTTAATGGGTTTAGCTCCTGTTACGCCTCAAGTGAGACTTAATATAGACGAAATTAAAGATTTGGAAGCTACAGTTACTATGGAAGAGATAAGGGCTGCCGTTTGGGATTGCGGTAGCCAAAAAGCTCCAGGTCCAGATGGATTTTCTTTTCTTTTCATCAAGACATATTGGGAGTTATTCAAACATGATGTTGAAGCTGCTGTGAGGAATTTTTTCGACTCCTTCGTGATGCCTAAGGGTGCAAACTCGTCCTTTATTACTCTTATCCCGAAGGTAGCTAACCCGATAAATGTAAAGGACTTTCGTCCAATTTCTCTAATCGGCATGCAATACAAAATCATAGCAAAGATCTTAGCCAACAGGTTAGCGAAAGTTGTTGATAAAGTGGTAAGTCATGAGCAATCGGCGTTCATCTCGGGTAGGCAAATTCTCGACGGTCCAATTATGCTAAGTGAGGTAATCGCATGGTACAAAAAGAGTAACAAAAAACTTATGATGTTTAAAGTTGATTTTGAAAAAGCTTATGACACCGTAAGTTGGAAGTTCCTTGACCATATGTTAATGAGTCTTGGGTTTGGAATTAATTGGCGGCGTTGGATTCAATTGTGTTTGCAATCGGCGAGATCTTCTGTTCTGGTCAATGGGAGCCCGTCATCTGATTTTCCTATCAAACGTGGCTTAAGACAGGGTGATCCTTTAAGCCCGTTTTTGTTCGTAATTATTATGGAAGGCCTTCATCTAGCATTAAAAGAAGCGGTTGATACAGGTCTTATTCGTGGGACAAAAGTGGGTGATTCGGGATTGAATATATCCCATCTTTTTTACGCAGACGATGTCATTATTTTATCCGAATGGAATAGACAAGACATGGACAATATAATTCGGGTGTTGCAGGTTTTTTATCTTGCATCGGGTCTCAAACTTAATATAGAAAAATCAAATGTGTACGGGATCGGAGTGTCTTCGGATGAAATTACAGGCCTGGCTCATGCCACCGGCTGTGCATCAGGTAGTGTACCGTTTACTTATCTTGGATTGCCGATTGGTTCTAATATGAATTTGATAGCAAATTGGCAGCTTATGATTGATCGTTTTCGTGTTAAACTCTCAACTTGGAAAGCAAATTTGTTGTCAATTGGCGGTCGTTTAACATTGATCAAAGCAGTGTTAGGGAGCCTTGGAATATACTATATGTCAATTTTTAAATGCCCGGAATATGTTCTCAAAACTTTAGAATCTATTCGGGCCTCTTTCTTTTGGGGTGGTAGTGGGAATCAAAAGAAGATGGCGTGGATTAAATGGGATAATATTTTGGCATCTTTTGATAAAGGTGGTTTAGGTATCGGGAGTTTGAAAGTGTTTAATCTCGCTCTCCTCCAAAAATGGAGATGGCGGTTCGTTAATAATCCGGATTCTCTTTGGGCTCGTGTGATAAAAGCTATTCATGGGGTTGATGCGGGTTTGGATTTGAAAGGGTGCAAAAGTAAAGGTACATGGGCGAACATCGTAGCCACGCATTCTATGTTACATGCTAGAGAGATAATTCCGTTACACACGTTACAACATAAGGTGGGTAATGGTTCGTCTATTAGTTTTTGGAAGGATAATTGGGTTGGAAATGGGCCTTTGAATTTGAGATATAACAGATTGTTTCACTTGGATTCAAATGCAAATTGCTTATTATCGGAGCGGATCTCTAATGATAATTGGTCTTGGAATTGGAATAGGCAAAGCTTAGGAAGTCGAAATGAAGAAGCTTTGGAGGCTATGATTTCAGAAATAGGTCATGTTAATATAAGTAGTCTTCCGGACTCTTGGCAATGGAACATTGCTCCTGATGGCGTTTTCTCTGTGCTTGATACGAGACTTCATGTTGATAACTGCCTCCTCCCATCTCTAAGCCCAAGTACTAGGTGGTCTAAGTTATTGCCTCGAAAGGTAAATATTTTCATTTGGCGTCTTGTTTTGGATAGATTGCCGAATCGTTTAAATTTATCCTCGCGGGGTTTAGAGATTATGTCTATTACATGTCCTTCTTGCAATGTGGGTTTGGAATCTAATGACCACATCTTCTTTGGTTGCGATACGGCTATCAATTTATGGAGGCTTATTCGCGTGTGGATTGATGTTAATATGCCTTCTTTCTCTTCTTGCTACGAATGGTTACAATGGATCGACGATTGGAGAGCTACAAAGGATTCTAAAGATCGTGTGTATGTCATTACCGCGGCTTCTTTGTGGCTATTGTGGCGGTATCGAAATAGTGTCATTTTTAATTCTCATCCTATGAAGAAAAGTGACATATTCGATAATATTCGTATCTTTTCTTTTTCTTGGCTTAAAAATAGAGGTCGTAAAGTTCATTGTTGGAACTCTTGGCTAAACAATCCTTTGTATTCCCTCTTCTAGCTCCTTGCCAGAGAGTTTTTTTCTTTAATGCAATTCATCGTTAAAAAAACTAAAACAAATTACAAGGAATCAACTTGTGTGAACCAAAATCAAATTTCATTGTTTTAAAAGCATTAAATATGTTTTATTCCATATCAAGTCGTTGTGACTTAAAAACACAGTTTTGTCTCGTTGATTGACATGGACCACGACCCAATTTTCTAAAACTTTGGTTAAATGGTTGGAATAAAAGAAAGAGTGTGATAAAGACAAGGGTAACATCAACAAATAAAGTGTGAGTTGCTAATTTCTCTCTTGGGAAGAGGCTTTCTAGGAAACATAGTTTGAAAGTGACTCATCTTTTACTTTCTTTTTATTCAAGGGTCACTTTGGATAAAACATGCCCCCATTCACTTTTTCTATTTTGTTTCACAAATAATAAAGCAACTTTAGATGCTTTTTACTTGAGCTTTTGGAACTTTTAACGTGCAATAAGATGTGGCGTTATGGTAGCCTGGTAGGGGAAGGGGGGTCGAGACCATGTAACGAACTCTATCGTGCGCCAAGACCATGATGACTGAACATCACCTCGCGCAAAGGTTGTTTTCTGTTGTTGGCTGGGTGGTGTAGACCACATAACTATTTTTTAGTGTGTTTGGGTATATTGTAAGGTATATTTGTATAAAATGAGGTGTTTTAGGTAGTGACCACTATGTCTTTAAAGACAATGATAATATGATGTGTTAAAAAGTTGATGCTGAGATCGTAGTGATGGTCGCGTAGCAATTACACACAGCCTTATGATATCCCGTTAGTAAATGTTTTGGTGTATTGTATTATTGTGAGATGTTTGATTCAAAATGTATTGTTAAGTAATGTAGTTAAAAGATTATTAACTTTCGCAAAAATGTGTATATTGGTGAGAACACCCCGATCTTAGGCATCTTTTGATGCCAACAAGACTATTCCTCAAGGACCCGGCTCTAGGCGATGAGCTCCTGTCCCAGAGACCTAATTAGCCATGAGTTGGGTTTGACCCCAGGTCTATTTCGCAAAGGCCCTCATTAACAGATCAACCGAGTGTTTACGGAGGAAGAATGATACCATTTGAGCAATCTGGTATTAAATTTAGAAAGCGTAAGTAATCATCTCTTTGACACTAAAATAAATTTAACAATTCGCATTTTAAAAGATTATATAACACATAAAGCATTTCTTTGGTATGACTTTGATACATTATCTTTTTCGCAAAAAGGTGTAGATTGACGTGGACATCATGACTTCGGGTATTTTTAGCATCAGCCATTGTCCACCCACAAGGAATAGCTTCAGGTAACTCTCCTGACTTAGTAGGGCACCAACTGGAGTGAGCCGAGACTCTCGGACTCTTGAGCTCTTATCCACAAAGTTTCTTTAATGAGCCAATAGGTTTTGCGGAGGTGGGTATCTATCCGGGATCAAAGTGCCAAGATGGGATTCGAACCCGAGTATATTAACTCAAGAATGAAAGCCCCACTCACTCGACCAATGCCCGAGTGGTGAAAACTTTATCTTTTAATCCGAGTTTAATATACGTAACGCAAGAGTCTAGACGATCTTAAATGCTAAACTTTAGCTCGATTGGATATCTTTGCGTCAAGCTAGAGTTTTTTTTTTTTTTTTTTTTTATTATTATTATTATTATTATTATTATTATTATTATTATTATTATTATTATTATTATTATTATTATTATTATTAAGCAGTGACAATTCATAACTAAAATGTTAATATAAGTTTAAGACAAACGATACAACTCAACCCCACAAACGTATCTTTAACAGGTTAACGTCAACTTTTATAAAACGATTCACATTATAATATTCGACAACCATGTGCTAATGTGCTATAACACCTTTCTATAGATGAAACAAACAAAAAGGCATGACAAAAATGTAGCAAGTGCGTATGTGACCTTATAAGCATTTCTTTTCTATCTCAATTTTATTAGTAGGTCCCATATTCTTTATCGAGTTGCTTAGTACTCATAATAAAAAAGTATTAGGTCCCATAAGCATTTCTTTTCTATCTCAGTTGTGACTCGTATGTCCATTTAGTCTTTAAATTCGTACGTTTTTTTTAAGAACATGAGTGGCCAGTGCCCAGTCGCACAATATGCCCAAAACATGATATGAAAACTAGTTTTATGTGATTTCACTTGAGCTAAGTTTAAGGCTTTATAGATCAAGTTTTATACCATCACAGTTTCACCTATACAATCGAGTATTCGAGTTCTCTATTCTAATATTTTTACTTTCTTTTGGGTCAAACTTTGTATGGTTGCACATAGTTTGTATGGTTCACAATTCGGTTAATATCCACAGGACCGAAAATCGAACTGAAAAAAACTGAATCGTAACCGAATCGAACCGAATAATATATTCGGTTTTCGGTTGAGTTATGAATTTGGCAAAATGATAACCAAACTGAACCAAAAACCAAATTCATATAAATATATATACTTTTTATATGTTTATATACATAAAAAGACCATTTAATTTCTTTCTTAGTATAAAATAAACACTTTTTAAGCTTAAAGTATTTTTTTCTTTCTAAATCCGTATAGTTAAAATTTTAAAATATATAAATTATTTAATTCGGGTTTTCGGTTCGATTCAGTTTCCTGTTTTACCAAAAAAAAAAAAACCTAACTAACCGAAGTGAATAAACCGAACAACTCGATAACCGAACCGATCAACTCTAGTTGCACGTAACCATGCTATGGACCTAGTTTTATTAGCCAATATGAGATATCTAAAGTTGGAATCACACATAATAATTGAAATGACAACGTTAATCTCAATGTAGAAAAATACTTTCTTGTTTGAGTAATACAACTCAAACTTCGTAACATGGTCGGTCACATGGGCGGACCAAGACAGTAAGTCAGGTGCACAAACTTTTTTTACAAGTATAAGAGAAATAAAAATAAACTAAAAGGTAAGATATTTTGTAAACAAATTAAGAAAACGTGTATTTCTTTTGAAATATTAGTCGACTAACTAAACAAGACATGTGTTTATGTGACACATAATTTCGAGACCATGTTCATTTTTGAATATTCAGGATTTTTAACGAAAATTTACGATACGACAAACATCTGACGGGTTTTCGTGAACCCTAAAAGAACCCCTAGGTCCACACTTGATCGGTCAAATATTTGAGTACGTGGTTAGGTCCACACCTGATCGATCAAATATTTGAGTATGTAGTCGTAATTTAGTTGTCCAAAACATTAGACTAACCAGAGTGAGAGTCACCCACTCACCATTAGAGGCATTAGTCATGGAGTGACCCAAAACATATACTCTCGTCGTGTGTGAAATATTTAGTTGAGTATATTTTTATAAATTGAGTATTTTAATAAAAGATAAGGTGACAAAAACGAGTAAAAGGTAAGAGAGTTACAAAAAATAAGAGATAAAAAAAACTAATGTGACGCTGATGAGGATGGTCAGGTATTTTATACTTTTAACCTCACCTTTTTGTGATGGATTACCGATTACACAATCACACACCATAGTTAATTCGTTATAAATTCTTTTTTTAAGAACCCTAGTTTAACATTGGGCCAACAAAGCAATCCCACAGCCCAAACAGTAACGTACAAGTCAAATTTTTAAAGAGTCAAACTCACCGACTTTTTAAACACAAAGCAATAAAAATACCCAAATAAAATCATCCATAATTCATTCATCCAAACACCCCCCTAATTCGATCTAAATCCAAAATTACACCATTTTCACCCAATCTTTTCACAAATTAACCAAATGGGTACTAATTATACCCGAATATCAAACGACTCCTTCGTTGAATTGCAATTACATGACCAAATTGATGACCCAATTGAAAAAAGTCCCCAAAACCCTAAAAAAATCCAAGAATTTGATGATCTTGATGAATTTGATGAATTAGACCAATTGGCTCCTGGGTTTGGTCCAAATCATGATTTGGGATCTGGGTTATATGGGGCTGTGTTTAATTTAACTACATCTGTAATTGGTGCTGGTATTATGGCTTTACCTGCAACTATGAAGGTTTTAGGGTTACTAGTTGGTGTTGTTTTGATCTTTTTAATGGGTGTTTTATCTGAGATTAGTGTTGAGTTTTTGATTAGATTTGCTGTTCAGTGTAAAGCTAATTCTTACGGTGAAGTTGTCGAAAACGCGTTAGGGAAGACGGCTAGGATAGTTTCTGAGATTTGTATTGTGATTAATAATGCAGGTGTTTTGGTGGTGTATTTGATTATTATAGGTGATGTAATGTCGGGTTCGTTGAGGCATATAGGTGTTTTTGATCAGTGGTTAGGGAACGGGTTTTGGGATCATAGGAAAATCGTGATCCTTATTGTTGTAGTTGTGTTTCTTGCGCCGTTATGTTTGTTTGATAAGATTGATTCGTTGAGTACTACTTCAGCTGCTTCGGTGGCGTTAGCTGTTGTTTTTGTGCTTGTAGCATTTGTTGTAGCGTTTATTAAGGTTGTAGAAGGTAAGATTGAGGCTCCTAGGTTGACGCCTGATTTTAGTTCTGAGACTGCGATTCTTGATTTGTTAGTGGTTATTCCTATCATGTCGAATGCGTATGTTTGTCATTTTAATGTTCAGCCTATTTACAATGAGCTTAAAGACCGCTCGCCTGAGAAAATGAATAAAGTGGGTCGAATGACGACCCTTCTTTGTGTTATGATATATGCTTCAACTGCCATTGCGGGGTACCTTTTATTTGGGGAAGATACTGAATCGGATATTTTGACCAATTTTGATAAACCACTTGGGATAAAGTTTAGTACTGCTTTAACTTACATTGTCCGTGTTGGATATATTCTTCATTTGGTTCTTGTGTTCCCCGTTATTCATTTTTCTTTAAGGCAAACGGTTGATGAGTTAGCATTTGAGGGACGGGGCCCATTGTTTGAGAGTAGGAAGAGGTGTGTAGCGTTGACTGTTGTGCTTTTGGCACTTGTTTACATTGGGTCTACGATGATTCCTAGTATTTGGACTGCCTTTAAGTTCACGGGTGCGACTACTGCTGTGTCATTGGGGTTTACGTTCCCTGCTCTTATTGCGTTACGGTTGAGTAGTTTGGGTCCTGGTTTGACTAGCCGAGAGAGGTTTTTGGCTTGGTTGATGTTGTGTTTAGCAGTTATTGTTAGTGTCGTTGGTGTCGTTGGGAATATTTTTAGTATGCAAAACAAATCTGGGTGATTTAGTTTCCTTGTTTTGCACGGGTTTTAGGTACAGGCAAAAATGCAACCATTGCTGCGTTTTTTGGCGAAATGACTATTTGCCCTTTGTACGGGCACGGATGATTGTGTAAAAGATATACATGAGTTTAGATACGAATACTGTAATCATGTACCATTTGTCACATTCTCATTTGATTAAATAATATATTATTGTAACGATTACAGTGTTGTTTCATAATGCAAAACTTGTTTAAGATTGTATAATTACCTATTTCCTTATTTCTAATTTGTTCCCTTGTATTGTTGAATTTTCCTTTATATTCTTTTGCTGTTAAGATATAAGCCTGCATATATTCCATGCTATGTCAGAACAGTATTCAAGTACTTTATACCCTTACATGATAAGAATAAGTCCAAATAAGATATAAGCCTGCATATATTCCATGATAAGAACAGTATTCTGGTATGACTATCTTACAGAAATGAGCAATGTGATGTTTCGAACTGTATTGATTCATATTATTCAAAGACAAGTATATATTGGTGTAATCGACTGCGAAAAATGCCAGTTTTTTCTATGACCGGGGTGTATCATATTGTTCCGTTCCTCCAAGGTGAGCTTTGAAGTAGATCATACACATATTTCATATTGATTACTAGGAGCCTTTCAAAAAAAAAAAAATATTGATTACTAGGAAAGGGATCCGGTTAACAAAAAACAAAAAATCTAATAGAAGAACGAGAAGGATTTTTAGCGACGCATTTAAAATAAGATGGATATTTTAAGGGAACATGAATCTAATTTTGTAAATGCATCTCAAATGTGTGTTTGTAGTTTTTCTCACATTTCTTATTTTAATTTTTCTTCTTATTTTATTCTAACTCTTAATGACTAAAGACGGCCATAAAATTGCAAAGTTATGAAAAATCTTAAGCAAAAACTCAAAAAATTAAATAAATAAATAAATAAATGAGAGAGAGAGAGAGAGAGAGAGAGAGAGAGAGAGAGTGATGAAAACAAAAGTGGGGAAAAAAAATAAAAGGGTGTTTGAGATTGCGTTTGTAACCCACTCACATGCTATTTTCATTTGCAAACCGCAAATAATCACTTTGAAGTGTTCGGGTGTGCGTTTGCAAATTGGCTTTTCATCCTCCAAAACGTGGTTTTCACAGCCGTAAGGAGTTGCTTTTTGAAAACGTGGTTTTGGTTCTAAACGTGATAAGCAATCCCAAACAACCCCTAACAAATTTCAAGATTGAAAACAAAAAACAATCATAAATGGACATTATGAAATGGGCTTTAGAAGCCCACAAATTGCAAAGCTACTTTCACATAGTTATATATATACAGAGTACTTTATGAGTCCATCCACTAACTTATAAAGCCCAATAGTGTTTAGTCTCAAACTTATATTTTACATTTTTCGGGAAATGAATACCATGTACATTTTAGTCTAACTAGTAAAGTTTCGGTCCGCCGCGTTGCGGCGGGCCGTTGTAATTTCCAAAGAATTAACAAACCATTTTAAGATACAAATATTGATGTAAAAATTTTGTATTATTTTGAAATTGGAATTGTTGTTGTTTGTAAGTAAAATAGGCTAGTTGTCGTTTATTAATTTACTTAGTACTAAAAATAATGTAACATGTTTTATTTAGCTTTTCAAGAAAGTTCTATCTTGGAACTTGGAAGTATGTCGTATATGTTTTGGTATACACATTCGGATGATCGACACGTAGCTAATCACATATAACCCTTTGGTAAATACCGTTTTTTAAATTCGGGTAAATTGCAAAAATTGTCCTTAACGTTCCACGAATTTGTAAAAACGGGACCGAGACAAAAAGTAGCACAAAAAAGACACCAACGTTTCACAATTTTGCAAAATCGCCACTGAGAGGTCTTTTCCGTTAACTTCCGTTAGTTTTCCTCTTTAAGTGCAGTGAAATGACTAATATACCCTCGTCTTCTTCCCCATTTGGATTTCTTTTGAATTTATATTTAACTTTAAAAAGAAATCAAGAACATCAAACACAAAAACCCAGAAAAGAAAGTCAAAACCGAGATCCAACAATATAAAATCAAGAATTGGAAGAAATAACAAACTGTTAATATGTGCATTTCTTAACATTAGAGACCCCAGTTATTCACATCCTTGAAATCCTTTGTTTGTTCTATATAAATAGATTATACAACGTTCTTTGTGTTTAAACTGTAATTTCTTGTAGCTTAGAGCACTTTGTAGTTTCCTGATAAACCACCCTTTCCTCTTCACCAACAACCCACCGGTAACTCTTTTGACCTCTGTTTATGACTGTTTGTATTTATACATCCGCAATTAAATATTATTTTGTGTTGAACTTGATTACATTGTGCAGTCAGTGTTTATTAGTTGTAGTCTTTTTACTAATAGAAAATACCCTTAACATTTGGACAACTTCAGACTTTGGATCAATTACAGCGGCATGCAATGTAATCAAGTTCAGCACTAACAGAAGTCAAGAACAATTAACTAATATACAGAGAGCATGCATATACCTGACAAGTGACAAGAGTGTGGCTATACTGTTACAAATTTCTCGTCTGATCTTAAGGTAATATCACCCTTTTGTAGTGCTTCATACATATTGTTGTAGTCTTTTTACTAATAGAAAATACCCTTAACATTTGGACAACTTCAGGGAGCTAGAATACTTAAATAATGATAGTCAGTTGTCATGTTTATTACTTTGTTTGTAAATCCACACTTAAACCTATTGGTAACTGAGGTGGCATTTTTGACCCATTACCCAACCCGTCCCGCCCACTCGCTTTTTCTCCTCCTGTTAACAGCTTCATTTGTTGTACGGTGCAGGATGGAGAAGCTTATGCATATCTGCTTAATGTTCTGGCACCTGAACAAGGGAACCCAAACACTCTTGATGTCAAGGATCCTGTTGCAAGGGCAGATTTGGTACTTGACCAGGCGGAAAAGATGGATTGCAAAAGATATATAACTCCAAAGGACATAGTTGAAGGCTCGGCAAATCTAAATCTTGCATTTGTTGCACAAATATTCCACCAAAGTCAAAAAGAGACCACTTAGTGTATTTCGTTTTGCATTATGGTGTTTGGATGTTCGTACTAGAAGTGCATATCTGTTAATCACTATAATATGTGCTGCAACAAAACGCGGTTATCTAAGGGTAGATGAACTTTACTGATACTTTTTATGTCCTAACTTGGTAATTAAAGTTATGACAATGGTCTAGTTTGGTAATTAAAGTTTTTATTCACTCCTATTTGATTATCGGGTTGGGATATAAAAAGGTATCATTACCATCTTGAAATGTACGCTGCTATTTCATGGATTTCACCCAATCTTATTCTATATTTTGATTATTAGATACCACATATTAACTTTCAGAATGCATGTCAGAACACCCTCTTGCTCATAATCGCTTTCCCCATTGTCAAATTTTCATAGCTAAGGTTGTTGTTCCCCTCATCGTGTTGATAACTTCTTGCAGAAATGGTCTATCCACTGATAGCAAAAATCTCTCTTTTGCTGAGATGATGACAGACGACACTAATTTTACAGCGGCATGCTTAGGATCAATTACAAATCATATAAAATTAGTGTCGACTTGATTTAAGAGGTTTAATGCACACCACACACACACGTCCATAGAGAGAAAAACCATAGGTTAGATACAGTATAGCCTGATTAAGTCAGATAAACCTACTATAACTGTAAAGTTACGATCAAACTAGTGATTTTGCAGTGGAATTCTTAGGTTCCATGTTCAAGATTGCACTGTTCATTAAAGATGGTATTTGGATAGTGAGTGTTTACAATCATGCATAGAGGCTGCATTTCTATTTTTCCTTAAACGGAAGAGCCTAAATAAGTTGCAATTTTCCTGATTTGTTATCTCGTTTTTCTTTGTATATTTTCTCATGACTTGAGTAGAGAAATGTGAGTGATGGTTGACTGATTTATTGCTGGTTGCTGAATGATATATAGTTATCAACCCTCTGTCACGACTTAGTCCCGAAAAAAAAAAAAAAAAAAAAAAAACATTTTAAGAAGTGTTTTGAGTGACAAAAACAATGTTAACACTCTACATGATTAACTGCCAAAAGAACTACGAAGTGCTCTAAGCTACAAGAAATTACAGTTTAAACACAAAGAACGTTGTATAATCTATTTATATAGAACAAACAAAGGATTTCAAGGATGTGAATAAGTGGGGTCTCTAATGTTAAGAAATGCACATATTAACAGTTTGTTATTTCTTCCAATTCTTGATTTTATATTGTTGGATCTCGGTTTTGACTTTCTTTTCTGGGTTTTTGTGTTTGATGTTCTTGATTTCTTTTTAAAGGAAGAAGACGAGGTTATATTAGTCATTTCACTGCACTTAAAGATGAAAACTAACGGAAGTTAACGGAAAAGGCCTCTCAGTGGCGATTTTGCAAAAATGTGGAACGTTGGTGTCTTTTTTGCGCTACTTTTTATCTCGGTCCCGTTTTTGCAAATTCGTGGAACGTTAAGGACCATTTTTGCAATTTACCCTTTAAATTCTCTAACTGAACATGGGTCTTAGCGACGTTAACAGGCCGAAGAAGGAAAAGTTGATATGCAATGCTAACGACGTTTTATTTGGTAATTAATATATATATATATATATATATATATATATATATATATATATATATATATATATATATATATATATATATATATATATATATACTAAGGATCAAATGAGAAGAATCCTTAAAATAAGAAAGATGAGAAATAACTATAACTACACATTAGAGATGCATCAATTTGAATTAGATGCATCCCTAATCTTTTAGATGCATAATAATATATTTTCTAGCTAAAAATTAGATGCATATACATATATTAGATTCGTCAAGTTAGACGAATTATATGTATTTTTCGTCCTATGCGTGTCAAATTTATTGTTACTACTACTTTGCATCATTTTCACTTCAAAATCACTTTCGAAACTAATTGTGATGCATCTAAATGAATAGAGATGCATCTAATTCAAGTCGATGCATCTCAAATACGCAGTTATAGTTACTAGTTATAATACCTGTGCACGCACAGGGTTTTTAAAATTTCGTTTTGATTATGTATTATTATCGATTAAGAAATGAACCATTTAACATGTTTTAAATAGTTTTACTTAGTAGAGTAAAAATAAAAAATCATATGTATATATGTTATAATCTACCTATTATTTTAGGAGAATGATTTTGGATTAAAAATTAAATTTTATTATTCAAGCAAAATCACATGATGATACTTGACTTGAATGAGATGTTAGTGATATATGCTTTTAGTTTTGCAAACCCGTGCTATCAATTTACGATGTGTTTTGTAATTCTGGTATTTCTTTTACTTATATTTTTATTAATATATGTAGCATATTTAGATAGCTTTGAAGATTGATTCATTTCTTTGATTATGAATAACCATCATACCATGTTTACTAATGTACTTTTTTGTTTGAAAATTTGTATTTTCATAAGTTTGTGCTATTTACTTCTCATGTTTGATCATAAAATTACCAAATTAACATAGATGCTTACACTATAGTTTCTTTATTACATAAAGAGAAACAAAAAAAAAAAATGTAATTGGTAGAACTCAAATTTAATCTTACGATTATTTATAATGTATAAGTATAATTTTTCTCTAAACCCGAACTATATAAGGAAATTTACTTGTATAAGTAAATTATAAATGCATAAAAAATGACAGAGTACATCCGCAAGTCTTTTAGGATTGTTTGAATCCTTACCGACCTTTCACTTTAATGCAACTTTCTTCACAATTGGCCTAAATCATTAAGGTAAAACACACTCATATTTTAGATCATTGGTTGACACCCATAGTGTTATCAATGAAGGCAAACACCTGCTAAGTTTTATTAATTCATTCAAAGACAAATTACACTCCGAAAAGAATTCCTACCATAAAATTCCCCATATAGGCACTAAAACACATCTTTGGTACATTAACTTTCCATGACAATCATGTGTTGATACGTACTCCTCCTCTAAAAAGCGCACACAATAAATTGCATTACACTTTAGTGTGTGCGATAAAGATCATAAAACTGCAAAAACCACTAACATGTTGCATTATAGTGAGGATAGCAACAAAGTTAGTCATAACATCAAATCAGAAATCTTCAGATTAGAACTAATGGGGTATTTGGTTATGCTTATTAAAGGTGCTTATTGGCTTATTCAATTATCATAACACAATAAGTTTATGATAAAACATTAAGCTTTTTTGAGAAGCTTAGTAAAAAACCCCTGAACTCCCAACTAATTCTATCATAGCTTAGTGTGTTTATAGTAAAAACACAAATATTAAGTGTAAAAATTTTCAATAAAACATAAAAAAAAAAAAAAATTAGTAAAAGTTGGTATGTATAACAAAAAAATTAAACCATAAAAAAATTTATTAAAAACTATCAGCTAGATAAGGCATAAGCCAAAGTGCTGTTGAGGTCTCTTTCGGATTCTATTCAGAAGCAAAAAAGGGTTTACACATCAATCATAAGTATAGAATAATGGTTGTATCTCACATCCGTAATTACCAAGTCAATAACATTATCGCAATATAGTAACGTAATAACCTAATTAAAAACTATATATTCTTGCTGAATAATTCTCATGTACATACTTTTAATTCCTTTACAACAACCAACTATTATTATTTATTTATTTATTTATTTATTTTTATTATTTTTTTTTAAACATCAAGTCAATGAATAAAGTTAGGTTATCACCTACGTTGTTTTTCTTTTTTTGATTTAAGAGGTGATTCTTATCAAATAAGGATTGTGATGCGTGCATTTTTTTTATAATTTAAGAAAAACACCTTCTATATTAAAGAATAACTATCTAGCCGATGTTATTTTTTTTTAGCTAGCTTTGTATAACATTTTTAACTGACAGAGATGTTGAGTTTGAGGTTAATGTTGTTGTTTAACTTTAACTATTGATATCATGTTGTACAAAATGTGCGAGTTTAGTGGTAAATAATGAGCGTTGATAAAGTTAAAATATGTTCCGTAAAGTTTTTAAAATATTTTTATGGATATCCATATATAAATTTTAAATAACAATTTTAATGAGTCGTTGTTATAAGTAGAATCACGTATATTTATTTTATATCACAGTAACTCATGCTTACCATTTGATACTTATATTCCTGTTACTAATAATTTAACCGTATTTCAAACCCGTGTACGCATAAATTATACTTTTAAATAATAACATGAGTCCTTATTTTAAAAAAATATTCTAATGGAAGAAAGTTTAAAACTAACGTTAGTTTAAAAAATATTTAACGTATATTAAAACTAATTCACATATTTACCAAATTTATTTTAATAGATGAAAGTAAAAAAAATTAATACTATTACTCATGTAATTTTAAACAACGTTAACATTATAAAGTATAGGGGGTATGAAGTGTAAGGGGTTATTTGTTTATTATCTAAAGTTATTAAAAAACATGGAGATTTATAATTTTACACTTAACCACTAAGGTTTTATTAATTACCTCCTCTTTTCTTAAGTTTTTATTTTCACAAATTGGACACCTATATTTTTATGTGTTTTTTTTATCAATCAAATTCTCCACCAAATTTATTAAAGTTTGACCAAAATCAATTCAATTTTGACTTTTTATTGGCCAATCATATTGCCTTATTTTGCTTATGTGTCAAAATCGAGCTCTCCTATTGGTCCAATTGTTTTTTCAATGAGAAGGGTTTTGCAAAAACACTATAAAATGATGTAATTCTTGTATTATATAAAAGATTTCTCATTCTTCTCATTTCAAGGTTTCTTCTCACTGGATCCTTACCCTATATATATATATATATATATATATATATATATATATATATATATATATATATATATATATATATATATATATATATATATGCTTATTAGATGTCTAAACGTTATTTTACGACTTCAACATTTAATATAAATATTAAACCATATCAGGACTTACTAGTTATAATACCTGTGCGCGCACAGGGTTTTTAAAATTTCGTTTTGATTATGTATTATTATCGACTAAGAAATGAATCACTTAACATGTTTTATTTAGTTTTACTTGATGGACTAAAAGTAAAAAAAATCATATGTATATATATTATAATCTACATAATATTTTAGGAGAATGCTTTTGGATTAAAAATTATATTTTATTATTCAAGCAAAATCACATGATGATATTTGACTTGCATGACATGTAAGTGATATATGATTTTAGTTTTGCAAACCCATGCTATCAATTTACAATATGTTTTGTAATTGTGGTATTTCTTTTACTTATATTTTCGTTAAAATATGTAGCATATTTAGATAGTTTTAAAGATTGATTAATTTCTTTGATTATAAATAACCATCATACCATGTTTACTAATTTACCTTTTTGTTTGGAAAATTGAATTTTCATAAGTTTGTGCTGGTTACTTCTCATGTTTGATTATAAAATTACCAAATTAACATAGATGTTTACACTATAGCTTCTTTATTACATAAAGAGAAACAAAAAAAGATGTGATGGGTGAACAAATTTAATCTTACGTTTATGTCTAATGTATAAAAATAACTTTCTCTGAGACCGAACTATATAAGGAAATTATAATTACTTGTATAAGTAAATTATAAATGCATGAAAAAAATAACAAAGAGTACATTCGCAAGTCTTTTAGGATTGTTTGAATCCTTACCGACCTTTTACTTTAGTGCAACTTTCTTTACAATTGTCCTAGATCATCAAGGTAAAAGACACCCATATTTTAGACCGTTGGTTGATACCAATAGTGTTATTGCTGACAACAAACACCTGCTAAGTTTTATTAACTCATTCAAGAACACCTGCTAAAAATTCATACAAAAAAATTCCCCATATAGGCACTAAAATACATTTTGGTACATTAAAATACATTCATGTATTATCTAAATCAGCAACTCAACTTAATTATACATTCATACATTGAGCAGACGTAGAAAATCTTTTCATAACAATCATGTGTTGATACTTAATCCTCTTCTAAAAATGCACACAACGAATTGCATTGCACTTTAGTGTGTGTGATAAGTTCATAAAACTGCAAAAACCACTTACATGTTACATTATAGTGAGGATAACAACAAAGTTAGTTATAACATCAAATAAGAAAACTTCAGATTAGAACTAAAGGGGTGTTTGGTTATACTTATTAAAGGTGCTTATTGGCTTATTTAATTACATAACACAATAAGTTTATGATAAAGCTAAAGCTTTTTTGAGAAGCTTAGTAAAGAACCTCTGAACTCACAACTAATTCTATCATAGCTTAGTGTGTTTATAGTAAAACACAAATATTAAATGTAGAAGTTTTCAATAAAACATAAAAAAGAGTTACTAAAAGTTGGTGTGTATAACAAAAAAGTTAAACCATAAAAAAGGTTACTAAAAACTATCAGCTAGATAAGGCATAAGTCAAAGTTCTGTTGAGATCTTTTTCAGATTCTATCAAGAAGCAAAAAGAGGTTAACACATAAATCATAAGTATAGAAGAATGGTATCTCATCGTGTACATACTTTAATTCCTTTATAACGACCAACTATTACGTTTTTTTTTTTGTTTTTTTATGAAACATCACGTCAATGAATAAAGTTAGGTTATTTACCTCCATTATTTTTCTTTTTTTGCTTTAGAAGGTGATTGTTATCAAATAAAGATAGTGATGCATGCATTTTTTTATATAATTTAAGGAAAACACTTTATAAATTAAACAATGACTATCTAAACTTTTTTTTTTTTTTTTTTTTTTTTTTTTTTTTTTTTTAATAATTAGCTTTGTATAATGTTTTTAACTGGCAGACATGCTGGTTGCTGTTGATTTTATTGTTTAACTTTAACTATTGATATCATGTTGTACAAAATGTGTGAGTTTAGTAGCACATAATGAGCGTTAATGAAGTTAAAATATGCTTCGTAAAGTTTTTAAAATGTTTTTATGGATATTCATATACATATTTTAAATAACAATTTCATGAGTCGTTGTTATAAGTAGAATCACGCATATTTATTTTTTCATATCACAGTAACTCGTGCTTACCATTTGATATTTTACCCGTTACTAATAATTTAGCCGTATTTAATATTCAAACCCGTGTACTCATTAAACTTTTAAATAGAATAACATGAGTCCTTATTTAAAAAATATTCTAATGGATGAAAGTCTACAACTAACAATATTAAAACTAATTCGCATATTTACAAAATTTTGTAATTTAAATAGATGAAAGTTTGAAACTAATACTAATACTCATGTTATTTTAAACAAACTTCATATTATAAAGTATAAGGGGTATAAAGTGTAAGGGGTTATTTGTGTTTTTTCTAAAGTTATTAAAAAACATGAAAACTTGTAATTTTACACTTAGCTCCATATATTTTATGTAAAATTCAACCACTAAAGTTATATTAATTACTTCCCCTTTTTTTAAGTTTTTGTTTTTTCATAAATTTGACACTTATATTTTTATGCATTTTTTTTCTTAACCAAATTTCTCCATCAAATTTATTAAGTTTGACCAAAATCAATTTAATTTTGACTTTCTATTGACCAATCATATTGCTTGATTTCGCCTACATGGCAAAATTGAGCTCTCCTATTAGTTATAATACACGTGCACGCACGGAGTTTTTCCAGAAAAATTTAATTATATAGTATTATCATTTAAAAACATAGAATTTTATGTATATTTTAAAAAATTAGAGCATCAACATGTGCGAAAGTAAGAAAAATAGTTAGCCAAAATTGTGAATATAACTGTGGCATCGACCTTGTATTGGATTCTTGAGTGTGTCTCCTTATAATGTTATTGGGTCAAAGATTCTTTGATCACATGGGTTTATATATAAATCAAATTTATTTTAAAAATTTTGTTTACTATATGGATATATAAGAATTTAATCGTGAAAATTGTCATATAAGTACAACTAATAAGTATGCATGGGTTTTTCATTATGTATTAATATCAATTATTATTTTGTAAAAATTTTATTGGATGAAAAATTTAACTTTGTTTAGCTGACATAGATGTTAATGTTGAGGTTGATGTTGTTGTTTAACTTTAACTATTGATATTATGTTATACAAAATGTGCGAGTTTAGTAGCATATAATGAGCGTTGATGAAGTTAAAATATACCCTGTAAAGTTTTTTAAAAATGTTTTTCCGGATATCCGTATATAAACTTTAAATAATAATTACATGAGTCGTTATAAGTACAATCGCGTATATTTATTTTCATATCACAGTAACTCGTACATACCATTTGATATTTATATTACCGTTAACAATAATTTAACTGTATTTAATATGTTAATATTCAAAACCCGTGTACGTATAGATGAAACTTTTAAATAGGATAAAATGAGTTCTTATTTATATTTAACGTACATAGTAGAAAGATATTTTAATAGATGAAAGTCTAAAACTAATATTTATTTTAAAAGTATTTAACGTATATTAAAACTAATTTGTACATTTATAAAATTTTGTAAGTTTAATTGATGGATGTCTCAAACCAATATTAATACTCATGTAATTGTAAACAAAGTTCATATTATAAAGTGTAGGGGTATAAAGTGTAAGGGGTTATTTGTTTATTATCTAAAGTTATAAAAAACATGGAGATTTATAATTTTACACTTAACTCCATATAATATATTTAAAATTCAACCACTAATGTTTTATTAATTACCTCTTTTTTTTTTTAAGTTTTTATTTTCATAAATTTGACACTTATATTTTTAGATGTTTTTTTTCTCAATCAAATTCTCCACCAAATTTATTAAAGTTTGACCAAAATCAATTCAATTTTGACTTTCTATTACCCAATCACGTCGCTTGATTTCTCCTACGTGTTAAAATCGAGCTCTCCTATTGGTCCAATTTTTTTTTCAATGAGAAGGGATTTGCAAAAAAACTCCGAAATGATGTAATTCTTTTATTATATAAAAGATATCACTTGGATTAATGGTTCTTAGAGACAATCAAATATTCAATACATATAAGATAAACATCATGGTTGAAAGAGAAACATCATGGTTGAGCATTGATAAATCATCGTTCACCCTTAACGACTTAACGTCCCCTGGCACGAGCTCTAGAAAAATATAACGGATCAATACGTTAAGCATTTGAAAAATTGATCTAACTGTAAGAAAACCCGACTTACGAAACACATGGTAGTTAATTTGTGGTCAATGTTATTAAACATGGATGTGAAATGCAAACATTGTTTGCTATCAAAGTGCAATGTTGGGACGCTAATTCCAATTTTAAGCTTAAAATCGAATTTAACATCAAAATTGAGTCAATTTTTATACAACTTCCAATTTTGGTCATATGCGACTTGTGCTACTGTGCGACCCAGTCAATTTTGTGACACGTGTCCAGTTACCCAGTCAATTTTCCAGTTGATTTGATATCTTGTCTTCTTATTAAAAGTATTAAAAGACCATATTACCTTCTTTTAAATGTGTAACACGTGTCCACTAAATGTGCGACTGTGCTACCATTAATTTTTTTTTTCCAGTTATTTCCAGTTTCCGTCAATATTTTCCGACTAACCTTTTTTCTTTTTTTCTTTTTTTTTTCTTCAAATGACAAACAAGTAGCAGTAGTAGATTTCTTTGCCTTTGATACGTAATTTCTAAAAGTACACCTAAAAGACCTTGTTTCCAGTTTCCGTCTAAAAGTACACCTAAAAGATTTCTTTGCCTTGTTTCTAACATTCATAATTGTGGTTTGCTTTATGGCCTGCGTTTAAGAAAATATATCATACAAAAGTACATCTATCCTTATCATATAAATAAACAAGTAGCAGTAGTAGATTTCTTTTACACTTTTACACCTATAAACAAACAAACAGTAGCAGATTTCAAAATTCAATTTATAAACAAACAACAATAAGTACACCTATCCTTTCTCTCTAAACACCCTCACCGGAAAATTCATTAACTCCGGCCAAGCAGTAGCAGATTCCGACACCGGCGCCGGAATAATTTCCGGCGAGACCTTTTTCTTTTCCAATCTATAGATCGGTGTATCCCCATCATTTCTGGAGCATTTGAGCTCTTGGCTCCCTCCACAACACCGCCACGCGCCACCCACCGCATCAAGATGTGACGAGTTTGACTCGTATCCGAATCAAACCAACGCGTTTTCTTACCTTGTCTTTATAGATCTCCAAGTTTTAACAAAAGAGGTGATGGTGATGTGTGTTGGTGACGGCGGTGGAGGTGGTATGTGGTGATAGAGAGTGATTGATGGCGCGTGAATAGTGTCAAAAGAAAGAGGAGGTGTTGAGGAGTGTTGTGATGGTGGCGGTGTGGTTGTGGGAGTGGCGGTGGTGGCGTTATGGTGGTGGCAGCTGGCGGGGAGAGAGAGGAGGAAGAGATGGTAAAGTTTGAGAAGATGATAATGAAAGTTTGAGAGAGAGATGGGGTGTTTTATATGGGTATTTTTGACTTTTAATACTTTTAATATAAGACAAAATATCAAATCAAACTTGACACGTGTCACAAAATTGACTGGGTCGCACAGTAGCACAAGTCGCACATGACCAAAATTGGAAGTTGTATAAAAATTGACTCAATTGTGATGCTAAATTCGATTTTAGGCTTAAAATTGGAATTTTCCCTTTTCTTAACATGACCATTTAAATTGTTTCACTACACAGTGTTAGCACTTGCTTCATGCATCTTGGGGATCCATTTGATGATTTTTGTTGTTTTTTCTGGTTTTATATAACACTTTTGTTTTCCATTTTTTTTGAAAGGCAACAATTGCATTAAAACCTCAAAAAGAAAACAAAATACAGATTTAGGATCAAACGAGAAGAAACCTTAAAATAAGAAGGATGAGAAATAACTATAACTACATATTAGAGATGCATCGATTTTAATTAGATGTATCCTTAATCTTTTAGATGCACAATAATATATTTTCTAGCTAAAAGTTAGATGCATATACATATATTAGATGCATTTCATCAAGTTAGAATAATCTTATGTATTTTTCGTCCTCTATGGGTCAAATTTGTTGCTAGTACTACTTTGCATCTTTTTCACTTCAAAATCACTTTCGAAACTAATTGGGATGCATATAAATGAATAGAGATGCATCTACTTCAAGTCGATGCATCTCAAATATGTGGTTATAGCTATTTCTCATTCTTCTCATTTCAAGTTTTCTTCTCACTGGATCCTTACCCACAAAATACAAACTAAAGGCATCCCACTTTTCTTTGCCATAATAAAAACCCTCCACGAGAGCATGCACAAAGCACAATGGTTCTTTTTTTTGCTCGGCATCAAATACCTCATAGTCGACATCGCTTAGTTTCACCATTGCAACGTCCTCGTGGTCAGGTCGTGCTCATGTTCTTCGTGGTCATGAGGCCTGCCGTGGTGAGTTTTAATTTGTTCCTAGTTTCGTTTTTATGTTCTTTAGAAATAAAAGTGGGTAGTATTGTTAGTGATTAGTGCGGAAGAAAGTGATAAGAATTTATGTTACACTTACATAATATAAAAAAATATATATATAAAAAATTAAAAAAATTCGCACATTGTTCATTGTGCGGAAGAAACAGTACCAAAATAATAATAATAATAATAATAATAATAATAAAAATGGGCAATTCCATATATACCCAAAACAAACACCATAATTTCATATTTCCCCAACGTATGCTTTAAAAGCCTTGTATTCATGCATTAAAAACTTGTCATTTGGGTAAATATGAAATTATGAAGTTTCTTTTGAGTATAAATGGAATTATCCCTAAAAAAAACACAACACGTGTGTTAGCAAAATGCATTCATCAATCAAGGTACACAATTATAGTTTTCACCAAACACTTTTGTTATCAGAATTACCTGAACATGTATTCAGTTTCGTTGGACTAAAAAAATTACTTCAATAACAAGTAAATGTAATTTATTAAATATGCACCTAATAAAATCAATGAACATGAATGTGCATGAGAATAGTCATAATAATAAAGGGTTATCTGATGTAATTCATAAAAAATGCACCATGTAAAATCCATGAACATGAATGTGCATGAAAATATTCATAAGACCAAAGTGTTATCTGATTTAACATAACATAAAAATATTATAATAAAATGAAATCAATAATACGTTTTACATAATTGTTAAAAATTATAAAGTTAAAAGAAAAACAAACTCATTTTTGTCGCCATGATGATGATGCACACTATCCATAATCAGATCATGTTCAGTTAACAAAAGTGTTTGATCATTTTGTTCTTGCACAACGATGACCTCTTCAACATGCGAATCATCAACAATATCAACCATATTTGATTATTTAGGAATTGAATGAAACAATAATTCTTGATTAGGGTTTATATGATTTGTTAATTGTGGATGAAAAGATTATAGATGAAAAGATCTTCAAATTATAATTTTAAAAAAAGAAACCGTATATTTGGCATGATTCTAGGAAAAATTTGAATTATTAGTAAAAGAGTGTAAAATGTTAATGGACCATAATGCCCCTACGAATTAATTAAATAAATTGAAAAAAAGAGTTTACTTTGGTCAATTGAAGTTCTCACAGTTCTCGCACTTAACAGGGTTATGAAAATAAAGATACAATATATATATATATATATATATATATATATATATATATATATATATATATATATATATATATATATATATATATATATATATATAGAATGGATTTTGTGGTTGAGTTTTGGGAACAAAATATTTCATCATCCTCGTAATCATATACCGGTAGTTCTCGTTCGACACTTGGTTCACACCGTGAAGGACCGTCACGGAAGTCATTGAACGGGTCGAACTCACTTGTCATTGATATATTGTATTGGCTTGGATTCATCGGTGGAGGTTGGTGATAATATGGGCGTTGATGTGATGGTGGATTCACCGGTGGACGTTGGGAATAATAGTGAGCGGGTGGAGGACTCATTTGGGGATAGTAGGGAAGGGGTTGTGATTGAACTTGCGGACGAACGAGTTGTGATTGAACTTGCGGACGAACGTGTTGTGATCGAGAGCCCCGTCCACGACCTTTAGATGAGTTTGAAACACGTTTTGATTTATTTGGATCAATTTTTTTTAAATGAATAAAAGAGTTCGAAGTGAAAGTAGTGGAATAAAATATGATTTTAAAATGGTTATGTGAATAAAATGTGATTTGAAAGTGTAAATGTAAAAGGATTTTTTTTTATTTATTATTTTTTTTTGCCAACGTTCAAATTTTTAAATGCCTTAACGGTTACCTTTTTAATACCCAACGTCAATGATTCTTTGGTGTGACATACCGAGTAGTCAATGATTCAACCATACCGCGGCAGTGACAACGGTGTTGCCGAGCGGTATGGCTCATATCGAAGGTTCATTACCGAGCCACTCACACCTATAAATAGCATAGTTTTTTCACGACACCGGCCCACGACATTATGGGTACATTGTGCTATTAGTGTAAGTACCTACTGAAAACAACGGGACTCAAACAAGCAAATGTGTAAGAATATTATTGGGCAGAACAAAAGGTGGTTAATAACAACCAGATTACCTGCCATGAGACAAGGCCACATGTCTAGCAATTCGTGGTCAACGTTACCTCCCCAAGATACATTCACGAAAACTCAAAAAGACTCATTTGCATTCTATAGAATCTTTTGTGGAATTATGAGTTAGACTTGTCCTATGATCTATAAAAAAATTTATAATATTCCTTGGCCAGATCTCTTAGATACAAAAGTTTTGTAAAAAAAATATTTGAAATGATCTTTGGCTAGTACCAAAAAAGTGTGTAGCAAAAACACATGGCACATACTTGCTTTCTAGACCTTTATAGAACATTTATTCAGGACATGTGTTACATATTCAAGTCCCCTTGGCTTTTTCCAATTTTTAATTACTTTTGGTTGAACATATGGCAAATTTTGCTTTTATGTTTTTTTCCTTTAGCTTAATAAATTTTGTTTCAAAATCATTGGATTGAGAATATTAACAACTAACATAAGTTAGGAGAGCATAAGCATTGTTTGATGTTCTGATAGCAGAGAATTGATAATGTATTTGAATTTTGACAAATTTCATCTATCTAAAATTCTAACAGAAACTATTCATGTTCATTATTCTATCATATGGATTGGTTTAGATTGTGTTTTTGGCGACAATAAAAAAACAATAGCAGAAAACAGTAGCGATAAGTATAATATACTTCAACGGTTCTTTTAGTGATATTTCTATTACTAAAGTCTAAACAAGATCCAAAACGCTCACACCATTGCTAGACTAGCAAATATTTCAAAATCAATTGCTAAGCACTTCAAAATGTTTCCATACGTTAATATATAAAAGAATATTTATAACCAAATAATTTCATTTAAATTGCAATGCCAAAGAAAGGAAAATGAAGCCGCATAGACTTCACATCCACATAATTCCTAACTTACCAAACAAAATATATTAACATAAAACCATGATCAATCACTTCATAAATACAATATTTAATACTTAGTAAAAAGTACCCACTTGATCACAACAATAGGCTTGTACCAAAATATCAAATCATAGAAAAAAGGTAATGATTTACATCATTTTATTTAAGGGTAGTAGCAGTCATGATTTCAGAATCATCCATACCTCCCAAATCCACCAATAATATCATTCCACCTCATTTCACCTCATCCATACTTTTTTCATACCTCCCAACCTCTTTTTAGTGGCAACCATGCCTTTTTCATACCTCCCAACTTTTTTTTTTTTTTTTTTTTTTTTAATAAATTAAATTAAACAATTTAATTAAAACATAAATATTTCATTAATAATTAAAAATAATATTACATAATACTTGGAAAAAAAATACATAATTAAATCTAAAAATTCGTAGGCCATCCATACGTCTCCGCGTACCCACGTTTTGTGGCAATAATGAAATCTCGCATAACCTGATTGGTTATGTGTTCGTGCGGCTCGTTGTAGAATTTCAGTGCCCGATGCATAGCCTTTTCTTGAGCATTGTCGAGTTGTGTCTGCAGCAACCGTTGGGCCAATTTATCCTTTTCACGTTTTTCAGCCATGGCCTCATCCAAAGCTAGTGCTTTCTTTGACGTATACTGCTCAATAAACTCAGCAGCACTATTCTTTGTCGACGTCTCACTAGCGGTCTTTTTCCCTTTTCTTTTTGAAACAGGAGTTGTGTCGTCATTTAGATTCGGAATAACAGTGTCATTGCTTCCGGACCCATAGTAGGTAGATTCCGACGACTTTCTTCGTTTGTCGGAATGACATGTCGAAGATACTTTTTCAAAACATGGTTGCTCAAACCATTTCGCTTCATCCTTAACAACCCTCCACGCATCAAGATGATTAAACGAAACGCCCTTATTCCTCTTAATATAATCAGACATGGCATTTTCCAAGACGTTGACATCGTCACACCCACTCGCACGAATGCGGTTCTACAAGTATATAAATTAACACAAGTATATTTAAATTAACACAAGTATATAAATTAACACAAGTATATTTAAATTAACACAAGTATATTTAAATTAACACAAGTATATAAATTAACACAAGTATATTTAAATTAACACAAGTATATAGTTTAAAAATTACTTGTTGGATGTAAAGCCCGTTAAATACTCCCATTGCGTGATTCAAATGTTTCCACTTTGTGTTCAACGAATGATGAGTTCGTTTACTATTTTTAATTGTGGCTTTGAAATGCTCCAAAATTCTTTCCCAAAACTTATCTCTTCCTTGTTCATTCCCGACTTTTTTACATGTCGAGATATGAATCCATGCTTTGGCCAAAGCAACCTCTTCGATCGACGACCAACTCCTTTTATCCGCTCTAGTTTTCTCTTTAACCACTTGAACATCTTCATCTAAAAAAAAAAAAAAAAAAACATATAAAAAAATATAACAATTACATAACGAAAAAAAACATATAAAAAAATATATTTATACCATAACGACAAAAAAACATATAAAATAACGCTTATAAAAATATATATATATATACCAATTTGAGTTTCTTGTTGCGTTTCGGGAACAAAGTCAACGTCATCATCATCGTAGTCACCATATAAAGGAAGTTCGCGTTCTAAACTTGCTTCACGACGCGAAGGACCTTCACGGTAGTCACCAAAGGGGTTGAAGTCACTCGTCATCGATATGTTATATTGGGTTGGGTTCATTGCGGGTGGAGCTTGAGGATAGTTAAAAGATTGAGGGTATTGTTGATGGATCGGTGGTGGAGGTTGTGGATAATATCCCGATTGAGGGTATTGTTGATGGATCGGTGGTGGACCTTGCGGACGAACACGAGGACGGTAGCCACGTCCACGACCTCTTGATCTCCCACTTTCCATGCTTCACAATGTATGTATATGAAAAATTTATGTTTCTGTGTGAGTTAATGTTTGTGTTTGTGTGTGAGTTGTAGGCTGTGTTTGTGTTTGTATATATAGGAAATTTTTTTTTTTTTTTTTACCCCGCTCCTCCAAAGCATGCAACGGATACAATTTTTGTTTTTTATGCATTATTGTAGCATGCAACGGTCCAATTTTTGCCTCGAAAATACCATGCTTCCACGGCAATAATAGCCGCTGAGACCATGCCGCTGGCCATGCCGGTGGACTGGCGGCGGTGTTCACCGCCGGCATGGCCATGCCGCTGTCCATGCCGCTGTCCATTGCCACCACTCTAATAGTTAAATCACTTTGTACAAACTGTAAAGCACATTATATAACATTGTAATGAACGAATTATATTAAAAATATATAAAATTATGATGTGAATATCAACACTCATTTTTTATTTGCACATTTTAATATGTGCATTTAGCAGTTGCACTTTTATTATATGCTACTTTATCAGTTTGTATATTTGAATGTGCAAATAATAAATGAGCCCGACAAATTAATTATCTAAAACGATAAAACTTTACCAAGTTTGAATATAACTGAAAGTAAATTCAAACCGCATATGTTAGTCAGTAAAAAAAAAAGAAAAAAAAAAGAAAAGAAAAGAAGGATCTACAAATGAAAACAAACCAATGAAACAATTCAAGGTTAATAACTTCAACGATATATAAAATAAATCATTGACAAACCTTGTTTAAACTAAATAACTATCTACTAAAACTATTTTTTTTTTAACATTACTAACACTATTCAACCTTAATAACAACAAAATTGTTTCTAAAACTATACAACTAATTAAACACAAACCTAAGAAAGTAAAGAGGTGTTTGTTTAGGCTTAAGAGCTTATTTGTTTTTTCAGCTTATATTTTATAAGCCACAATTTTCAGACTTATTTTAAGACTCGTAAACCTGAAATTGAAGTTTTTGAAATATAAGCCAAAACCAAATAAACTCGTAAGCTCACATGTAAGCTCAAACAAACGCCTTCTAAGGATCACTCCCCGGCTTTCGACATGTTCGAAAGCCGGGTAGGCCTAGGTTTAAAATCAGACCGTCTTCGCTGCTGATGCGAAGACGGCCTGATCAACGCAGCCAAAGCTCGTTTCACCAAATCACCCTCCACTGTCCCTATCCTCACCAAGGAGTTAGTCATGGCTGATCTCCTCGCATGCAATCTATGCGAATGATACACTCCATTACTGCTACTATTAGTACTACTTGATATGTTATTGTTTTTGTGTAGGCTGCAACGAAATGATCCTGGGTGAGTTGTGGGAGAACACAGGCATGTTTTCTTGGACCCATGACTCCATGATGGTTTTGAAGGTGATGATGACGTCATGGAGGAGCGGTGTGGTGACGTCATGTGATTGACTGAGAAGCGTATGGAAGAAGAAGATGGTGATGATGACTTGATGGAGGTGTGGAGGGTGATTCTGTTTGGAGAAGTGGATCGGGAGGGTGACGTCATGGTGGATGTGTAGAATTTGCCGGACGGTGAGATTGAACGGCGGATGATGGGTTTGTTTTTCTGGGAAGATGACATCATTGGAATTTTTAAAGAAGAAGCAAAAGTGAAAATTGAGAAATTTGGAAAATGAGTGTTTTGGGTGTTGAGTTTGGCAAACCTTGTGGAAACAAGAGGAGTGGTTTATATAGGAGTTGATGAAGATGATAGGTGTGTTTGATCTGTTTCTTTTTTTGTTTTTTAATTTTATTTTCTTTATTTAGAAAACATATTTTATTTTTGAAAAAGGCGGTGCGGTAGGCGGTTGACTCTCTGTAGCTTGTAATCGGTCTAAACGAGATTAATCAGATTTGCATTTATAACAATTTTTTGGTATTTTCAGTAAGTTTTAGATATTTCCGACAAATTTTATGTATTTCCGACAAGATTTAAAAAAAAAAAAAAAAAAATCAATCTTGTAATAGATATAAGCAACGACTATAAATTATCAAACAATTTTACGATAAGTTTGAGTATTTTTAGCAAGATTTGAAGGTTTTCGGCAATTTTGACCACTGTTGACCATCATTAGCCGCTGTTGACTATGATTGACCGATTTGTTTGAGCCATTTACAAAAATCAGCAAAGTTGATATCTTAGGCGGTGATTAATCGACCTTATAGGCTTTGTTTTGCAACACTGGATACAACTAATACCCCCTTGTATCACCCACTTTAATTAATTATTTTTTTAATGTTTTTCTTTTTCTTTTTTTTTACGTATTTTTAACTTTTATTATTTTCGACTTGTCAAACGTTATTTTTGTTTCGCATTCTTTTTTGTGACAGTTTTTCTGACTTTATTAACATGGCACGATCATTCTTTTTCTATTTTTTAATTGTTTTTTTTTTTAAATTTTAATGATTTTTTGCTTTGTATTTTTTTTGTTTTACTACTATTAACTTATCAAACTTTATATTTTTTTCTCTTGTTTTCTTCTTTTGCAGTTTTATATTTATAACAAAAATTATAAAAAATAAAAATAGAAATAAAGGAGGCATTACTTGCATATTAGAAGCTACCGATAACCAACCCCCTTATATATTGTCTGAACTAAATTTTTAAAATTCATATATAACAAAACCTGAAATCTTATGTACATTTTAAAATACATAAATGTTTTAAGAGAATTGTACATTAACACACTGCAATTCAAATTCTAGTTTATGTTTTAAGATCATTAGATTGTACCAAATATTTATTAATGTTATTAATACTCTATCCGTCTTATAATAAATGTATAAATGTAAATGTTGACTCGGCACGCAGTTTAAAGACATTTGAATTAGTATTTTAGTTCCATCAAACATAACTTTGCCTTTATTTTTTAAAACTTTCAAAGATTAAAATTTGAAAATGTACAATTATTATAAAAGGGTTTTTCTAACTTGTGCCCTAAGGGCACAAGTTAAGCACACAAAAAGTACATAATGGCCCACGAAAAAGTACACAGGGATCCACATAAAAGTACATACATGTATACTTTTATGTGGGTCCCTGTGTACTTTTGATGTATTTTTCAGGTGCTTAACTTGTGCCTCTAAGGCACAAGTTAGAAAAACCCATTATAAAACAGGCCAAAATAACAAAAACAATTTTATGATACCTAATGTTAACATATCTTTACTACTTATAATGAGTTTATATCTTTACAATGAGTTTTTTTTTTTTTTTTTTTTTTTTTTTTTTTTTTTTTTTAACATTGAAACTTAAATTAATTTAGTTTTTTAAATTATCTTTAAGCATTTTTTAAACCTGATAACTTTTTAGAATTTGACAACTTAAATTATGTTTTCTATTAATTAATTCTAAACTTGACAACTTTTTAAAAATACATATTATATTAATTTTAAAAAATAAACATTTAACTAAAATTACAATTTTATATATATATATAATTATTTGTCAGCATACTCCGTCCTTATGTGCGGATGTTCGTCTTTTTTATCTATAGTCATTGCAAAGTAAACTAAAATTTAATTTATGTCGCGTATATTTTTTTATGTGAAGACATTATTAAATGATTGGCAAGTTTGAAAAAAAAGAGTTTCCATATTTGGTTGTATAGAACAAATTGGCCGTTGGTTAAAAGAAACAACGGCTTAAGTGGGTCCCGATTTAACCTATGGGCGGTGCGCAACCGGATTTTCTAACCACGCTCTTTAAGGTATCACGCACGTCAAGTAAAAAATAATTGATAGGCGCGTTTACGTCACGTGCAGTGTGTGAGAGTATGATTGGATGTTGGAAAGTGTTGGCGCGAAAGTTGGGGTCACATACTCACATGAGTTATATAGGACACCTGTTGATGGTGACACGTGTCTTGTGATGACATCAATGAGATCCACATAAAAGAAGACATGTAGTAAATGATTGCTATAATTTCATTAATGTTATTAATTGATATATAAATGCATTTTGGAAATAATGGAAATGCTCTAGTAGTGTATGGTACCATCTATGAGAAATTAATTTGTGATTATTACAAGTTATAACTAATAATTAAGGATGTAAATATATTGCTCACAAATTCAACCTAGATAGACTTTGACATTTGTGTATACATTAACCAAATCATGTGTCGTATGTAAATTGTTGCGTGTTTTTTGAGTCATTTTTTTCTTATGTTGCGTGTTTTTTTTACTTCTTGAAACTAAAAAGTGCTACAGCATTTTTATGATAGCATTAGAAATTCGAGTTTAGAAAGACTGTGTCGATAAAACAAAGAGAAACAAAAAATCGACAAATCAAATCGAAATGAACAAAAAACCGAAGTTAGGTAAAAATTAAATGGTTTTTAAAAGTAAAAAACTATATATATATATATATATATATATATATATATATATATATATATATATATATATATATATATATATATTTGTTTTGTTTTGTTTCGGTTTTAACCCAAAACCGAGCCAAACTAAACAATGCTCATCTTCGCTATTGATGAACACGTCGGATATATGAAGTATGCTTGCTTTTGACGGTTCTTTTATGTAATTCTCTCTTCATAGTTAAAAGAAGTGCTAATTTGTGGCTTGCATAGTTTTTTTTTTCTTTTTTTTTTTTTGACAGATTTTATTAAAACAAGCAAGGGGCTAGAACAAAAAGAATTACATAAAAGTTAACATCGGGCTTTGAAGCCAACCAACCCAGCTAAACTTTCTTTTGGCCCTAACATTACACCAAGCAAAAGATTGACTAACAATATTATCAAATAAAATCCCTTTCTTAACACAATAGACGAGAAGATCACGGAATTGCGATAAATCTAAATATAACACCATGATACCAAAAAAGTAACTTCCGAATACTCTTTCACCTCTTCTCTTAGCTTCAAAGAATCCATCTAACCGATCCACTCTTGATACGACTCAAAGTATATAACTTTCAGACCTCACCAAATTACAAACAAAAAACAAGTGACTCGAGGACTCAACATTAGAATTACAAATGGGCAATAAAAAAGTCGGTTCTTCCATTTGCGTATGTTATATTTCTAGATTTTGAAGAAAAAGTAAACAAATATATTTAAATTGAGAAGAGTTCTACTAAAATAACCTCTTAAACTACAAAAGGTAAGATGCACCAAGCGTAGTTATATTAGTTTGACTTATTAAAGTACTTGTGGTCTAGTGGGTGGGGCTTAACTTGTTAAGCGAGCTACAAGTGGTAGTAGTACCGGGTGGGTGACCACCCGGGAAGTCCTCACTTGTGGTCCACTTGCAGACCATATTGTTCCGGAGATATATTGCAATGATAGATTTGAACCTTCATGCCACTCGTTGCGGGAGTTCAAATCTTGAGCATGGCCCGGTTTTCATCCGGCTGTTTCTCCAGCAAGGTAAACTTGTGTGGAGGCAGTACGGTTTCCGGGGGAAACCCGTTACCACTTGAGATCAGCGTGGACCCGGTTAAGACAACATAGTCTGGCGGGGTGGCGATGAGGCCTTCGCTGTCCGCGAAGGTGGTCGTTTCTAAGTTGAAATTCACCTTTCAAAAAAAAAAAAAAAAAAAAAAAAAAAAAAAAAAGAAAGTTAGTTTGACTTTGCCTTTAGACTATAGACCAATCATAGTTGTCAGTTGTCACCAAACCTGGGGTTTGATCTCCTCTCTGAGCTGCTTCCTTTTCTCTTGGGCATGTTTGGTACAAAAAGTTGGGATGGGGAAATGGGAATAAATTTATTTCCTATGTTTGATAGCTCAAAAATATAAAAAGGCGGAAAATTATAACTCCTAGGATTTGGTTCTTTTGTATTTTGTGGAGAGTTGATTTCCTATCCTCTTGGTAAACAAATGAATTCTTTCTACAACTAAATAATAATAATAATAATAATAATAATGATGATGATGATGATGATGATGATGATGATGATGATGATGATACTGATTTCTTGAGTCAATTCTCTGGTGTTACCAAACACTGGATTTTATACTTAATTTCTGTGAGAATTCATTTATGTGATTTGATTTCTCCACTTCATTTCATTTATCTTAATTTCACCCTACCAAACGTGCTCTTACGGCGACCCCATCGAACGTGGTTCGCCCTTTTTTAAAATCTTGTATTTTTTATTATTATTTTTTTGGTTGAGTCGCTCAGCCGACCTTATTTGGTTTGTATGGTTTGTGTGTGTGAGTGTTTTTTAAATTAATTTTTGTGTGGTATGTTTTTGTTTTTGACCATGTCGCCTTACTACAGACTTAAGGTCATGTCATGGACTTACGCTATGTTCTCCAGTTGGATTTGGGAAAGAAAGTAAAAGAAAAGAAAAGAAACATAAAACCGATTGTGTTCTTGAGATGTTTTAGAGGAGAAAGGAAAAGAAAGTGGAAGGAAACTTTGGGCATAAATCTTCCGCCCATATATGGGCAGAAAAGGAAAGAATCATCTTCACTTCTATTCTTTTCATTTTATTTATGTTCTTTTCTTTTAATGAAACACCGGAAAACGCAGTGTTATGGCATTAGAGAGAGAAGCTGAGGTGTGGCATGAATGACCCATAAACATGGGGTTACCATTACAATCAGGGTTATATATTAGCATTTTCTGTTGTAAACTTTTTAATTTTCGGATTATTGCTACTTTGTATTTTTTATATACTACATGTATATGTATTTTATTAATAGGATATAAAATAAAAAATGACGTGCCCAAAGAGACACCGCCATATCCAAGTGGTGGCCTAGTGCTTCCAATCTCCAACCGACCCGGAGAAGACGCGTCTTTCTTTTTCAAAAATTATGCTTCAAATTTATAAACATTTTATTTTTTTATTATTTTTTTAAATCTAAAGGTGATATTATAATTTAGACATATAAAATTTGTTATACTTATGACTTAGATGCTAAGATAACGTTTCTTTTTATTACGGCATGAGCTTATAAAGTTACTCATATTTTTAAATTTTAAATTTTACTTTTAAATAAACTACGGGTATCATTTCCACTAATCCAACCTTTATTGCCACTTTGCCAGGTTACTCATCAGTTCATTAGATGTTGGCCCAAAATTGTTTTAGTCTATTTGGGCTATAAAAAGTGACCCATTTCGTGACCCATGAAAACAATATAAATTGCATAGTGGGCTTAAAATATTGCATTATGATTCTACATCACGGATTCGGGTCTGAATTAGTGGTGTTCACAAATGGGGTAAAGAACATAAGGTATGGTGACTAAATGTCATGCCAGTATGCCACTTTCAATGTGGTACCTAGTTTCGCACGTCACTTGTATGTCACCACACCTCTAGTTCAGTCATTTCATAGATAGCCACTTAAGTGGCATGAAAAAGACAACAGAGAAAAGAGAAAAGACAACAAAAAAGAACAAAAAAAAAAGAAAAGAAGCCTCTTTTCCTTTTTAGTTGGTTTTGTGTTTGAGTTTAGTGTTTTAATTGGTTATGGTGGGGCTCAAATGGCAAGCCAATAGTGAAGGGATGTTTTTGTGTGTGAGTTTTAAAAGTGAGAATGCTGAAGTTGCATTGAGGTGACACTAAAAAATGAGAATTGGCATGTCACCACACCAGATGCTCTAATATCCGTAGAACTCCAATAAAACCGAACTGTATTTGTTAAAACCGAACCGAACCCAATTAGATATCCGGTTTTGGCTAAACAAAATCATTCATGGAGTTTTCCATTGCTATATTTGGGCGGTTTGGAAATGGATAAATCGTGTGGTTTTTGCTTCGTCTGAGTCCCGTAATAAAGTGCTTGATGAAGACACTTTTCTAGCCATTAAACGGTTGGCAAAATCTTGGATTTCCGCTTGTTGCAAGCTTCCGGCCGGGATTTGGAGTTGTTGGATTTCATATCCTAGATTGATGTTCTCTTTGTCTTAATGGTTGGTTGTTTGTTCATTGTATAGCTTGGTTTGCCCGTTTGCGGCTTTTTTCCTTTGTTCTCGCCTCTCTTGTACTCTATTTGCTGTTTTCTCAGCAGCACTTTTTATAATCTTCTAGCCTTTAAAAAAAAAGTAATAAATAAATAAATAAAAAAGATATCCGGTTTTGGCAAAATGTAAACCGAAAACCGAATTCACATAAATATATGTATTTTTGTATATATTTACTAAGCTTAAAACTCTTTCTTAATATAAACATGACATTGTTCAAGCTTGATTTTATTTATTTATTTATTTATTTTTTAATAAAAAAAACTATATAGTTAAATGAAAAGAAAGATATAAATGATGTAATTCGGGTTATTTGGGTCAACCCGAAAACTGAACCGGATTCAATTTCAATTTTCGGTTTGCTTGAATCCAATTCGAATTTGATTCTGTTTGGTTTTACTCAAAAGAAAACTTTAACGAAACTAACCGAATAACTCGATAACCGAACTGACGAACAACCTAGTCTGGATTTATTCGATGTCCTAAATCCTAATGGTCAACTAATTAAGTTTTCAAGTGTTTGTTAGCTTATGATTCATTTAACGATCTACTTATATAGAATGGCTAAAATAACAATATCGTGTAAGAAAAAAAAGATTGTACTATGTATAAATATAAAAGCTCATGAAACGATTAGTACCAAGGTTGTCAAGATCTCGATCCCACGTTAGATTGTTTTTGTCTTTGCAAGATCGAGATCGTAGGATCGGATCGAGATCCTACAATCCTAGCAATTTGTCATATTTTGTAAACAAATGATAAACGAGTCAAACTGTTTTACATTATTACTAAACGTCAAAGATAAATTTATATAGTATCCTCTTGAAAATGCCAAAGTTCAAATTTTAAACACCAAAATAATAGTAAAATAAAAAAAAGTCAAGTTTCAATCATTACATTAACGATTTAGCGGAATAAGATTACATAACATGAGTCCTAAACGTCTCAAAACATAAGAGCCATAATATCAAAAGATTCATAAATAAACCATCATTGATCAATCTATTATATGGAGTCGTGCATTAACTTCATTTTTGCCAGGTACATCAAAATCATGTTCTTCAAATTCATCTTCTCGACCTATAAATAGAACGATAGAAACATATGTGTTATATGTTTGAGACTTTAGAAGTTTAGAACCAACGTGTGAAATATAAAGTTCTAAACTAACATAACAATAAACTGAAACAAAAGTGTTATGAAATACTTAAAGAAAGATATTAAAGATAAGAACTCACCGAATTGGCCCCTAACAACTCTTTCGAGAAACTCATTATCTCTACCACCATCTTGTGCTTGTGGTTGAGTTGATTCTTCCTCAGTTATGCACTCATCATCAGATTTAACATTTTCAAAATCCAATGCCTCAAGTTGTTCGATTGCAGCTTTTGTCTCTTTTATTTTTTTTCCTTGTCTTCCGGTCAAATTTAAGTTATACATAACATAAACAAGATCATTCATTTTCTGTTGGTGTAGACAATTTCTTCGTTTAGAATGCACCAAACAAAATGGGAGATGATTGGCACACTTCATTTTTTGATTGGGACACTCATATGTACAACCGGTTAAAGCACTGTACATCCACAGTACAACAGTTTAATGCATATGAAGGAGTGTCCTAATAAAAAAGATGGAGTGTGCAAATCATTTCCCTAACAAAATAAAGAGAGGAATAATTAAGAAATTAGTAAAACAAAATTAAGATAAGTTGGAATGAGATTGTTTCAAGTTACTTGTAAGAAATTATTTGCTTCGAGTAATTAGAACAAGAGACGAAAAACAATATATATATATATATATATATATATATATATATATATATATATATATATATATATATATATATATTTTTTTTTTTTTTTTTTTTTTTTTTCGTTTTTTGTTTTTTTTATGGAATTAGGATTTGGGGAAAGTAGATAAGTAGGTTTTTATTTTGACTAGAAAGTGAAACTGTGAAAGTATGAAACGTATTTAACTTTTGAGATCAGATGAGTAATTTAGCAACATTGGGCCTAAGCAAAGTAATAAGGTAATACAATTATTTTTTTGGGCCTAAGAAAAGTAGTGAGCTAGTAAGTCAGTAAGTGTAATTTAGCATTTTAGCAAATTTGGTAAACTCGTATCGGCACAAGATCATACGATTTTACGATCAAGTTTACGATCCCACCTAAAATGCGATCCTATGACGATACTACACGATTTTGACTGGCATGCGCGTAAAATCATACAATCTTACATAAAAACTCACGAGTTTAACATCCTTGATTAGTACAATAGTTTTTAAAGGGCTGAAAAGTGAAAACTTAATTTTGATGTTATATTAATGGGCCGGGTACATATTTAGGTGATTATATCATATAATTATTAATATGATTACAAACTTACTTTTTGCATATAGATGAGCTGAGATATTGCATATAGATGAGTTGAGATAAATGTAAGCCGAGAAGGATTTATGTGCAAGTTACTCGTGGATGTCGAGCGTTTTTTGTTCTACTGCACGCCGCTTAACTAGTATTTCTGTGACCGTCGGATTTTTCCTTGACCATCTCAAAATGTTCATCCAACGAAGTTTGAACCTCGCAATCACTATGTATTTTGGAGACAGTTATGCTACACGACCTGCATATATTCTTCTTTTATTAATGGAAAATTATGCCTTTTTGTTCTTTTGTATCCCTCTATATGATTTAAGACATATGGAATTTTTCCTTTTTATCAACAACCATTCAGATAAACACTATGTCACAGTTGAAATTGGCAAAGCTAGATATTTTTATCACTCAGTAAAAGATATTCGAACCTTTTGTTGCTATATTATTCTTCATCCCACGCACATCACGTTGTACTAGCATGACAACTCTTCTATATATACTAGTTTTCACCTTGTAAGTTGTAACACAACCAGTGACGGACCCAGAGAAAATAGATGTGGGGGGCAAAAAATTTTTTTTTTGACAATAACAATAAAATACGGAAAAAAAATAAGATCGTAATGATAAATCTAGTATTTTTACTTAGAGATGAATGATTTATAAGGCTTTAGAGCGTTGAATGTTATGTTTTAGTATGTGGGTGGGGGGCAATTTGATTTTTGGGTGGGGGTCACTTTCTAAAAAAGGTCAAAATTTTAAAAAAATTACACTAAAATTTCAACTTTTTCGGCTAGCCGTGGGGGGCACCTGCCCCCCATATTTATACCATATGTCCGTCCCTGAACACAACAAGCTAGCTCACGAACTTGCACTAAAACCATGGACTCTTCATCATCTTTCTCTTACTCTACTTCATGCTCATTTTCAACCGACCTCGACCTAGCAAAATGGGTCGACAGCTTGAGAAAATCCATCGAGGAGGACCAAGAAGAAACCTCCAACACTGACGTTTGCATCTTTACCGTGCCCAAAATCCTTCTAGACACCGATCCTGACTCCTACATACCACAACAAGTAGCCTTAGGTCCATACCATCAATGGCGCCAGCATGTCTATGACATGCAAAAGTACAAGCTTGCCGCAGCCAAAAAAGCACAAAAACAAAGAAATGTTAAATTTGAACGTATTGTTGAGTTGATAAAGAAAAATGATGAAGCTCGGATCCGTGCTTCTTACCATAAGTTCCTTGACATTGACGGGGATGCATTAGCTTGGATGATGGCAGTTGACATGTCATTTTTGCTTGAGTTTCTTCAGGTATATATATCCTCTAGTGTTGTTTGATAGTAGCTCTTATAACTTATAACTTACAAGTGTGAACTCTTTTACCCTTATATAAACATATTTTATTTTGGCATACTTTATAAGTGTGTAGCTCTTGCAGTGTTTGTTCTATTATAGATTTTGTGTCTTGATCCCTTACTCAGGTTTATTACGTGAGAGAACAAGGCCAGACGTTGGAGCTTGCTCCAAGATTGTCAAGTGTGGTTGACGTTTCTGGTAAGAAACTATCACACATGACGATTCTTAGGGACGTAATAAAGCTCGAGAACCAGATTCCATTGTTTTTGGTAAAGACGATGTTGGAGCATCAAAATACTGAGAAAGCAGCTAAGGAAACATTGCAAATCATGCTTATGGGATTATACCGTGAGCTTTCACCTTTCCAATATCGACATCAATCCCCCAATGTTGACATCGACGATTGTGATCACATACTCGACTTTTTGTACCACATGACCATCCCCAATCCCCAAGAGCTAGGCATCAATGACGATTTCACTGAGACCGGTGGGGAAACCACGAATTTCGAACGGAGTATGCACTGTTATTAACATCCCCCCCCCCCCCCCCCCCCCAAAAAAAAAAAAAAAAAAACCATTAGAATAATGTTTTATATATAAGTAATTTATTTATAAACTGAATAACATTATAAGAGCATGTTGGTAGAGAGAATTTCAGAGAATAGAAATAAAGCAGATAATATAAATTCAGAGAATAGAAATGAGTAGAGAATTTTGTTCAATTTTAATGTTTGGTAACAACAGAGACTTGACCCAAGAAATGAAATATATATATATATATATATATATATATATATATATATATATATATATATATATATATATTTTCAACAATTCTAAAAAAAATATATTTAATTTTTTTATACTTGACCCGAGAAAATATATATTTATATTTGTTGAAAATATATATTTATTTATTTATACTTGACCCGAGAAATGAATATATATATATATATATATATATATATATATATATATATATATATATGTTGATTTTTTTTTAAAAAAATTATTTTTTCTAAATAACAATTCTAAAAAAATATATTTAAAAAAAAATTATTTTTTTAATTTATTTTTAAAAAAATTTATTTAAAAAAAATTTTAATTTATTTTTTTTTCTAAATTTATTTTTTATGAAAATTATTAAAAAAAATTATTTTTTCTAAATAACAATTCTAAAAAATTATTTTTTTAAAAATATATATTTTTTTGAATTATTTTTTATAAAAAATTATTTTTAAAAGAAAAATATTAAAAAAAAAACCTATTTATTTTGTTAAAAAAAAAAAAAAACCCTCAATTCTCCAAATTCTCCACTAAAATTGTTTAAATGGGAGTAACCAAATTACACTACTCAATCTCTCAAACTCTCCACTAATTTCTCTTCAATTCTCCATTTTTTTTAATTCTCTCTACCAAATAAGAGAATTTGATCAAATTCTATTTCTCTCATTTCTTTTCTCTCTACCAAACGCACCATAAATCTATTTTCAGAATAAACATATTTATACCATAACTACTAATTAATTTGAGTCTACACATTTGTTAATATACACAGTTAAGTGTAAAGAAATGGTTGGTCAAAAAATTACATGAAGGAATTGGATTAATCTTCACTTAGAAGTATAAAGAAATTGATTGGCTTCATTTTTTTATTACTACAGGTTTAGTTTTCAAAATTTGAAAATGCTTTACAGTTTGGTGTTATTTCTAAATGTTAAGTATGATAACTTTCACATGTTTATAAGTATGCTAATGATTATTGTTTGGCTTACATGTAGGTTTATCCAAGGTCTCCGAGACCATGATTTATGTTGATGATGTCGTCGAAGCCCAAGGTGAAAATGCCCAAGGAAAAGAACAATCATTCAAGAAACCGAGTCATGTCAAACGGTTACTTGATCAGATTTGGAGGACTATCAAGATAACATATTCAGGCTTCAAAAGATTTGTCAAGGTTATTATGTTTTCTAGAGTGGTTATCCTCTTATTGAAAGTACCATGGAAGATTATATCCAGTCTTCCTATACTAAAACGTCTTAAAGATCCAATAGAAAACACGCTAGCAAATTTCCGAGATGAAACAAATGAAAAATTGGATGATGAAAGCAATGAATCTAACCCTCCATTAATTGAAGAAATCACAATCCCTTCGGTCACAGAAATGGTGAATGCTGGGATACGTTTCATGCCCGTGAATGGCACAATTTCTAAAATTTGTTTCAATGTCAAAACAAGCACTCTTTACCTACCCGTTGTTCATTTGGATGTGAACACGGAGGTTTATTTGAGAAACTTGGTAGCTTATGAAGCTTGTGTGGCGTCTGTACCATTAGTCATGGCTCGTTACACTGAATTAATGAACGGGATTATTGACACCGAAGAAGATGCTAAGTATTTGATGGATCGCAAGATAGTTTTGAACCATTTAAAGAGTGATCAAGAGGCTGCTGATTTATGGAATGGGATGAGCAAATGTGTGAAAATGACGAAAGTGCCTTATATGGATAAAGTGATCGAAGAAGTGAACAAAAGGTATAATAAGACATGGAGGGTAAAATTGGCAAAGTTTATGGCCACATATGTTTTTGGATCTTGGAAGTTTTTGACATTGTTTTCTGCAGTGTTTATGCTGTTCTTATCGACCGTTCAGACCTTTTGCTCGATTTACCGTTGTGCTCGTGTGTTCAAACAACTTCCAAAGCTTGATCACTCTGAGTGAGTGAATTTTAGCGTTTGTGTGTAAAATTAAAGAATGTTGCAAGGTTATAGTGCGTCAAGAATATTGGTATTGTAGTATTCTGAAACGAAAATGATATATAAGTGTATAACAAACTATGTGAGTAAAATAATGAAAAAAAAAATAAAATAAAAATAAAAAAATCGCAACCTCTTCATCACTCTTCAATCTATTTACTATGATCCCTTTTTCCCTAGGCAACTTTGCATCTTTTTTGGTATCAATAATCCCATTCATTGATCGGTGTAACGAGTCAAAATCAATGGTCCACAATCGTTGCATACTTCGTATGCTACCAAGTTTATCAACACGAGATCTGTATTAGCATCAAACTAATAATGAGAAAGAATGTGTTATGATAGGGACTACTTGAGGCAGTCAATCTCCAAGAAATAGATTAAAGAGACGGATTGATAAGACCGGCCCTTAGAGCGGGCAAGACTCCAAGAAATATAGAGAGACAAGATTTGAAACTAAGTTTCTTTTTTCATCCCTTTCCTATCATTCTCGAAACAAACTACATATAAATACTTGAAATACACAGACTACCACTAGCCTAGTATTTAGGAACAGTTATGTAAACATGGACTAAAATGTAAAACGTGAATGCTAATGCAATGTGGCTATAACCACTTCTTCCTAATTACATGCGTGCAAACAAATGAATATGGAGATCATGGGCACATTGTATCAATATCCAGAAGACTTGGTCTTTTAACTATTAATGTGCACGTATCAATACTCCGCGCCTCAAAGCGAGTCTTGTCCTCAAGACTCATGGTGGTATATCGCATGTCATGTGATTTCCAAGGTGGTTTCGGTTCGGTTTGGAGAAAAACAAACTTTGGTGGATAGCATTGGTGACCGGAATGACATGTCTTCGCGCATCGAAAACCAAGGGTGATGAAGAGTGAGGGCGAAAACCGAACTCGTTTGGCTTCTAACTTGTCATCAGTGAAAGTGGCAAGATACATTATCAAGGGTGAACTTTTCAGTGGTGAAAGTTCATCACTGCTTTTTTTCTCAGTAAGATTTGCCAAACTGAAAGTGGGAAGGCTGATATTGGAGGGCCGGATTTGGAGGCTTTGGTTTGGTGGTAGTGGCAACGAGGGTAGAACCTTGGTGTTCTTTAGTTCGGTTTCTGGCATGCCAGTAACGAGGGATGATAGTTGTTCGTTTTGGGCGGGATGTTGTTTTAAGGTGGTGTCGATGTTAGTGAAGTTCGTGGCATGACAGGTTGTAGTGGTGGTTTGGAAAGGGAGTTCTTGTGAGATGGTTTCGAGTATACGGCAGTGGACGAGCGAAAGTCGTGAACCACCTTAGCTAGTTGATCCACTAGATCAACCAACTTTTCTAGGACATCTCGTGAGTAACGTGGTGGAGGTGGCGAGTAAGTCGATGAAAGCACCATTGTTATGATAGGGACTACTTGAGGCAGTCAATCTCGAAGAAATAGATTAAAGAGACGGATTGATAAGACCGGTCCTTAGAGCGGGCAAGACTCCAAGAAATATAGAGAGACAAGATTTGAAACTAAGTTTCTTTTTCATTCCTTTCCTATCATTCTCGAAACAAACTACATATAAATACTTGAAATACACAGATTACCACTAGCCTAGTATTTAGGAACAGTTATGTAAACATGGACTAAAATGTAAAACGTGAATGCTAATGAAATGTGGCTATAACCACTTCTTCCTGAATACATGCATGCAAACAAATGAATATGGAGATCATGGGCACATTGTATAAATATCCAGAAGACTTGGTCTTTTAACTATTAATGTGCACGTATCAGAATGTAGACAAGTTCTCATCAAAACAAAGAGTGAAAATTCCACCTGACGAGGGAAAGAATCTTGTCCCGGGAACATGATTAATAACCGAAGGGATTGATATTCACTACAACAATTTTGGGCTTTAGAGACGGCAAACTTTTAGGGACTACCGATGTAGTCGCAATAAGTTCACAAAACGACAAAAATTCCACTTTCATGGCTTCGTCTTTGACCAAAACTTGTAGGTTATCTTTAGCGACTACATGTAGTCGCTACAGAAACACAAGAAGACAAATTACGAGTCCGCAATTTTCTTTACATTGACTTTTACTTTTTGCGACTACGCGTAGTCGCTATAGTTAGGAGACTAAAAAAGTGTTAATTTTGTTTTGGAGGGAATTTTTTGCGCCCAATCTGTAGGGACTACATGTAGTCGCAAAAGGGTTCGTGTCGATTTTTTTTAGCAAAAGGCAAAATTGTTACTTTTATTACGGCGGGAATTTTTGGCGCTCAATCTTTAGAGACTACATGTAGTCGCTAGAGGATTTTTTTTTTTTTTTTTTTTTTTATATATATATATTTTTAAAGCGGTGTTTGGACACCCACTACAACAAAGAGGAGAACGGGCGACGAGGTTTTCGGCGGCGACGGCCTTGTCCCCGCCAAAAGTCACTAAACGACAAAAAATGTGCTGAACTGGCACAAATTCTCGCTGACCGCCCATTGCATTTTCAACGCAAACTTTCTGCGGGGACATGTCCCTGCCGAAAGTATTTTTGCAGATCACAACTTTGACCAAAATAGTCACAATTTCAACTCCACCTTTTAGCGGGGACTGTCCCTGCCGAAAGTATTTCATAATATTTTGATCAAAATAGTTGCGCTTTTTATTGTACCGGGCATTATTCCCGCCATTACTTTTGGCGGGGAATACATAACTTTTGGCGGGGACATGTCCCCGCTAAAAGTTTATGCGCCAAATTTCCCTCGAAGCTGCAACTTTTTCCCAAAAACTTTTTAATATATATTATAACATACACCTAATACATATTAAATCTTAAATTCGGCAAAAAAATACAAAACTGCTTAGGTTCTTGCTGTGGACGTTTTTTTAGATTAATAATTACAATCTTGAGTGTTTGGATAGAAGTTTACGATTTCTAGTGGTAAAGCAACAACAACAACAATAACACAACACAACAAACAACATTTTATTAAACAACAACAACAACAATAACACAACAAACAACAAACAACAACAATAACACAAAAAACAACAAACAACAAGAATAACACAAGAAACAACAAACAACAACAACAACAACAACATCAACAACAACAGCATTACATACGAAGATTTTCCATGTCACCTAACAGGTCACGGAGTATTGCATCCGATTGACATGCGTGGTCATTGTTGTCGGGATTCGTTGCCATTGCAAGTCTTGCCTCGAGCAACCTGACTTTTGTCTCTAACACCTGTTTTTGTGCCTCCAGCATATTTATCCTAAGATCTTTTTCATGGCAGTTTGTGCACCCAGAACCGTGAGATGTTGAAGCAGAATATATTACTTGTAATTGTTCATCAAATTCAGTTTTCCACATAAAATATCCACATCCATGACCTTTCTCTCTTGGCTTCGAAAGAGGACATGCATAATACTCCAATCCAAATGTATCTTTTTGATGTGACGTTCTTTTTTTTATATTTCCTACTCCACAAGTACACATAAAAGGATTATATCGCTGCATTCTTGTTGACAGTGTGTGTTTGTAGTTGTGTGTGGTAGAATCGTGATCGGGGTGGCCCGATCTACAAGTTGAGTTGATAAAAGGTGGTGGCCAGAAAAAGATTCCGGCGGCCGGAAACTGCTGGTGTCGCCGGAAAACAGAAACTGCTAGAGAGAGAAAGATATAGTGAGATGAATGTGTGTGTGTGTGAGATGATATGGGTTAGATGAGTGTGTGTGAGTTTATATTGTGAGTTGATAAAAGTTGTTAGGTGGGAAAATATCTCGTGTATAACCATAGCATCTCGACTCGTTCATTTAACATCTCGTGTAATACCACATCATCTCGACTCGTTCGTTTAACATCTCGTGTAATGCCACATCATCTCGACTCATTCGTTTAACATCTCGTGTATAACCACATCATCTCGACTCGTTCGTTTTAACATCTCGTGTAATACCACATCATCTCGACTCGTTCGTTTAACATCTCGTGTAATACCACATCATCTCGACTCGTTCGTTTAACATTTCGTGTAATACCACATCATCTCGACTCGTTCGTTTAACATCTCGTGTATAACCACATCATCTCACTCGTTCGTTTAACATCTCGTGTAATACCACATCATCTTGACTTGTTCGTTTAACATCTAGTGTAATACCACATCATCTAGACTCGTTCGTTTAACATCTCGTGTATAACCACATCATCTCGACTCGTTCGTTTAACATCTCGTGTAATACCACATCATCTTGACTCGTTCGTTTAACATCTCGTGTAATGCCACATCATCTCGACTCGTTCGTTTAACATCTCGTGTATAACCACATCATCTCGACTCGTTCGTTTAACATCCCGTGTAATACCACATCATCTCGACTTGTTCGTTTAACATCTCGTGTAATACCACATCATCTCGACTCGTTCGTTTAACATCTCGTGTAATACCACATCATCTCGACTCGTTTGTTTAACATCTCGTATAATACCACATCATCTCGACTCGTTCGTTTAACATCTCGTGTAATACCACATCATCTCGACTCGTTCGTTTAACATCTCGTGTATAACCACATCATCTCCACTCGTTCGTTTAACATCTTGTGTAATACCACATCATCTTGACTTGTTCGTTTAACATCTCGTGTAATACCACATCATCTCGACTCGTTCGTTTAACATCTCGTGTATAACCACATCATCTCGACTCGTTCGTTTAACATCTCGTGTAATACCACATCATCTTGACTCGTTCGTTTAACATCTCGTGTAATACCACATCATCTCGACTCGTTCGTTTAACATCTCGTATATCATCTCGGCTCGTTCGTTTACATCTCATGTACAACCATATCATCTCGGCTCGTTGTTTAACATCTCGTGTATAATCATATCATCTCGGCTCGTTCGTTTAACAACTTATGTACAACCATATCATCTCGGCTTGTTTGTTTAACATCTCGTGTATAACCATATCATCTTGGCTCGTTCGTTTTACATATCATGTACAACCATATCATCTCGGCTCGTTCGTTCAACATCTGATGTATAACCATATCATCTCGACTCATCCGTTTAACATCTGATGTATAACCATATCATCTCGACTCATTCGTTTAACATCTCATGTATAACCATATCATCTCGACTCATCCGTTTAACATCTGATGTATAACCATATTATATCGACTAATTCATTTAACATGTTACGCACATCCACATTATATTGACGAATTCTTTTAACATCTGATGTATACATATCTTCTCGGCTCTTAAATACTAAAAAAAGAATATAACATTGTTAGCTCAAACCGAATCTTAAGCTAAAAACGAAAAGCTTTAACAACGTTTGTTTTGAACTAGGGCTGAGCATTTGGACCGACCACCTGACCCGACACAAGAAATCGACCGAGACCGAAATGATTCGACCCGACCCACCCATACTTGGTTTTTAGTCGGGCTGCACTTTTCCAGACATGGCGGGTCGGTTCGGTTCGATACCCGACAAAACCGGCTAAAAATCGACAAACCCAACCGACCCGATTATGTTTTGGTTCGGTCTCAGTTTAGGATTTGAGCGAAACTATAAAAAAAAATTCCGGAAGTTTTCTAGTTAACATATATTTTACGAAATTATATATATAAAAAAACCTATTTTTCTAATAAACTTATGGTTATTTTGTAAAAAAAAAATTATAAAACAACTTTTAGCCACTACGGTAGTCCCTAAAAGTGTCTCAGTAGTCGCTACAGTATTCCCTCCAATTTTTCGTGAAAACTCAAAAACGCACCGCGTAAAAAATTCATTTCCCTCCCCGAGCTTTAGGGACAACAGGTAGTCGCTAATAGTGTATTTGTAGTCCCTATAAGTTTTATACCTTTTTCTTTTTGGGCAAAGGGTTTTCTACCTTTCCTACCTAACTCAATTATTGTCTCCCCATTTACTCATATACACTCATTCACAAATTTCACTCATTCACTCACACCGCCACCACTCCACCCCGCACCACCGTTCTCCACCGCCGCTGCCGTCATCTCGTCTCATCTCTTCCTCTCTTCCACTGTTCTCCACCGCCACTCTTTCACAAGAGGTTTCTAATTAACTTATGGTTTTAATTTGTTTTCATGGGTTGGATTTAATTTTTAATTTGGTTTATGGTTTTAGTTTGTTGTTATGGTTTGGATTCAATTTTTAATTTGTTTATGGTTTATGTGAGAATGGCGTGGGTTTTTGTTAAAAAAAGAAAAAAAGAAAAAGAGAATGGCGTTGGTTTGACGAAGGGAATGGGTTGGGTTTGCTGTTTTAGTTTGTTGTTTTAGTTTGTTGTTATGGTTTGGATTCAATTTTCCAGCTTGTTATATTATTAACACATGACTACTAATAAAACATGTATTATTTGTGCAAATAAAGAGATAAAAATTGGACATAGTCAAATAATGGTTTATGAATCTGGACATGTAAGGTGTAATTTGCTGTCTCAAATCCGGGTTCGGGTCGGTTGGAAGGTAGGACATAGTCAAATAATGGATTTTTCCCATAAAAGGGAGAGGTGTATGTTTGCCTGTTTGCCTGATTGTTGTAACTTCAGTTTTAAGTGTGTATAATGATTTATGGTTTTGACTAGTTTCATGATAAAAGTTGTTTGTAATTTATTAAATAAGTAAATGATATTTAGGATTTTAGTGATTAATTTCGGAAAGTCCCCGTCCGAAGTTAATCATCCCATAGAAAACCCGTCCGAAATTAATTTACTAGAAATTAATTTCGGAAAGTCCCCTGTTTGGGACTGCTTTTTGAATGTTTTGTCTCTTTTAGGGTATGGATGTGTATAAGTGATTTACAACGGGAAAGAAAGTTCCTAACAAGGTGCTACGTTACTTTCCTTTGACTCCTAGACTAAAGCGCATGTACGGCTCTATGCACATTGCAAAACATATGACATGGCATGCTACCAGAAAATGTACGAAAGATGGTACGAAAGATTGTAATGACACTATTTTGAATGAAATTGTTATCGAGTTGTTTTTACAATTATGTTTACTTTTCTCGAGCACTTGTATTTTTTTTTTATTTGTGAACTTCAATTTATATGAAATTGTTATTGATTTGTTTTGATAGATGGCATTGGTTCAAGGGAGAGGACACGGTGGGGATAATGGTCCCCCAGACGACGACCGTCCACGGCAGCCACCTGGCGGTTGTAGGAGTAAGTAATTTTAAAATATTGTACTTGAATTTCATTACTTTAAATTGATTTTATTTACTTGAATACTTGAATTGTTAATTTTTTCATTTAAATCTTAATTTGTAGATCCTAAAGGCCGAAAGGAAAGCCGCAACATAAAACTCAATAAGAAAATCAAGGCTAACAATGGCAAACCAATCAGAATTGAATTTGATCTTCGGGATCAAGGGACTGCCAAACCGGTAGGGGACAACCAGAGAGACTTCGTGAGTTTGATAGGGAATGAGATCCAACGTACAGTCCCATTCCACTTCGAGTCATGGGATGCTGTAGATGAGAAGTATAAAGGCACCTTGTGGAAAGAAATAAATGTTGAGCTTTACTCTTAAACTATTATGTTAAATTTGTAAACAATATTCATTACATGATTATTTCTTTTGAATTGCAGTCACATTTTGACATGGCTCGCCATAGGAAAGAAGAGAAGGATTGGGAACAGATCAAGAAAGGCGTGGAAGTACTATTTCAGGACCGATACAGGGATCGAAAGAACAAGCTCAAGGCTAACTTGTTTCCTGGGAATACGAATCCAGAGTCACTTAGGGATACTCCTCAGAGAGGCATGGCTATGGATGATTGGCACAAATATATTGATTTTGTTTCTTCTGAGAAGTTCAAGAATCGGTCTGAAAAGAACAAAGCCAACCGGGAGAAGCTTCCGTACTCGTCAAATCATGGCACGAAATCTTATGCTGCAAGCCGCTATGAGAAGGTAAGTATTTATAGCTCGTGTTTATTTTATCTGTTAAAACAAGTTTCCCATAGCTTTTCAGTATTTTTTTGGTTAAAATATGTTTCTTTTTGGATGCATCTCATTGTTGGTTATTCAATTTGTGATTGTGATCAAGGGACTAGCCATTAAAGATACCTAGGAATCCAATTTGCAGCTATAAGGTCTGTTGTGGTTGCTAAGAAATTAAGCAAATAAACATAGAAATAAGCAATCCCAAACACCCCTGATTCTTAAGGCCATAGGTTCAAAGTTTGTGTGTTATCTGTCTTAAGCTGGTGTTTGGTACATTGTGGTCTGCTATTTTTTTTTTATCATCTGGTGTTTGCTACAGTGTGGTCGATTAACATGATTTTTTTCAGGAGTAGCCTGGTTCGGAACTGAACGAACTTGTGATTTAATTCTTTAATTTGTGGATTTATGACTGTACATTCTATTATAAAGTAGAACATATTTTGATTATTAATGTAGATGATAGTTTGTTGAAGTTGTTCTTGATCTTGTTAAGTAGTTCTTGATTTAATTTCTTGGCGTTTTATTGTTGGGTTTATGAACTGAATAGATGATTAGAAATCAATAATAGCAGTAGTATTAGTAGTTCTTGATTTTTATATCTTTGTGTGAATTAGTGTTACGTGTGGGCTGTGGCTATGGTTTATACTTGCAGACTGTTATTTTTTGCCTGGTAGATATCTATATAATGCTAGGAAAAGCCTTCCTGCTGCATTTGGAAGGTCTTAACATGGAATTTATACATTATACTTATTTTATTTTATTTTATTTATTTTTTTTTCAGTGGGTCAAAAATAATGCATACCCAGACCTTATCCACCAGTTTCGGGATACTCATATGAAGAATGGAAAATGGAACAGCCCTTTAGCTGAATCAAGATATGTAAGTAAATTAGATGTTTATAGCCCAAAATGTACAAATTTTAGTCATTTCACTTGGTTGGACCCATTTTAGCCCAAACATGCACACGTTTAGGCTAAAATGGGTCAAAACGGGTGAAACATGTACTAATAAGTATATTAGATGTTTATATTGCACCCGTTTCACCCATTATTGCCCAAACATGTATGAATAAGTAACGTTGTAGTTTATTTGAGTCATTTCACTAGTTTTGACCCATTTTTCGTATTTTAGCCCAAACATGTACACATTTAGGCTATAAGTTTTTCATTTTTATGAAATTAACTTCCGTGTTTTGTGACTTTACAGAATGAGATGATTAGGATACGGGAGAGCCAAGAAGGACAAGAGATAAGGATGAGTGATCAACAGATTATAAGCCAAGTGCTGGGAGAGAGTCGAGCGTTCTATCCAGGTCGAGGTAGGCGGTTGTCGGCCGGTTCATCCTCGTCTGCGTCCGTAGCTTCCCACGTCCCTGAACCACCGATATCTCGGTCAGTATTCGCTAGGTACGTTGCGGCTAGCCAGCTTCAAGTTCAACAGATGTATGATAATTTTATGAATAATAACAACAACACCCCGCCGCCACGACCTGCCGTTCTCGACCCGAGTCAGTTTTTAGATGCTGATGAAGATGCTGATGAAGATGCTCCTAACACCGACAAGGATGTTGGCCCTTCAGGTGAGTAGGATATGTTGTTGTTAGGTTGGTTTGTGGAACGTTTAATGCTTTTGAACAACTTATGTCGCTCGTCGAACAATTGAAGTTTATGTTGTTGTTGAACTATTGAAGTTTATGTTGTTGAACGATTTAAGTTTATCTTGTCGTTGAACAAGTGATCGTTGAACTTTAAGTGAATGTGATTTGTATGTTTTAAGTTATTATTTGTGTTGAAATTCTGGAAAAACTGCTTGCGGAATGGGTCGGCATGACCTGGTAAAACAGCTATAAACAGCCTGCATTGGTTGGTGCAGCAGGTAACATGTAGCGACTACCTGTAGTCACAAAAGGGGTAGTCACTAATGGGTTGGTCAAAAAACTCAACAAACCTTTTGAGACTACCTGTAGTCACAAAACAGTAGTCACTGAAGGGTTGGTCAAAAAGTCAACAAACCTTTTGAGACTACTTGTAGTCACAAAAGGTAGTCGCTAAAGGGTTGGCCAACAAGCCTGTTGAGACTACCTGTAGCGGCTACATGTTATCGCAACAGGTGTGTCGCTAGAGTTTTTTGGTCAAAACTGGAAAAGTCAAAGTCAAACAAGCGTAGTCGCTAGAAATGAAGATGGTAGTCGCTATACACCTATAGCGACGAGGTATAAGAGATGGTGTTTTTTGAGATTACATGTAGTCGCAATAGGTTTATAGGGACTACATGGGGCACTTATAGCGACTACTTGTGTAGTCGCAAAAAGCGGTTTTTCTTGTAGTGATTTCCTCCATTAATGGAGGTTTTCGAAGACTAATTACGTTGGATACTTGTTTATCTCTCTCATTACATCACTTTCTTTCAATATTCTTACAATGGGTTAGTTAGAAATTACCGTGGAAGGGAATTTTATTATAAGTTTGACGGTTTCTGAAAATAACAATCTTTTGATAAAGATCGTTATGCTGTGTTAAGAGACCGATTTGAGATGGTCAATCTCCCAAAAAACTAGATAAGAAAGTATTTGATAAGGCCCTTGAGTGGGCAAGACTCCAAGAACAAGATAGGAACTAGAATTTAATATTCTCCATTCATTCATTCATACCTTCATTAACCAAATGAACGATTACATATAAGAACTTGCTACACCACTAAGAAGAAGGGAATAACTACCACTTAAGACCCACTAGAAATAACTACATTGACTTATTCAAATGAAAATTAAATAACTAGTTTAGATATTAAAATGACTAAACTTACGTACTTAAATTAAATAATATAAAACAAAATTAAATGACAAACACTACAAGGATCAGGAGAACAGGCGTCGAGGGTTTTCCCGTCGACATTATGTCGACGGCATAAGGCACAAAACGACAAAAAAAACGCTTGACCGAGCCCAGCTGCGTTGAATTTTTCATAATCGTATTTTCCCGTCGACATGTCGACGGGACCATTTTAGAATATTTTTTTAGCCTCAATAATTCACCAAAGTTGGGCGCGAAATTTACCCGCTAATATATTCCCGTCGACATGTCGACGGGAATAGAATAATAACGTTTTATCTCGTAGTTAACGAGTGGTTAAGCATAATAATTATTATGTTTTAAGAGTCCCGTCGACATGTCGACGGGAGTATATTACTAATTATAAACATTTTTAATAAATGGGTAAAATATTGGGCGGGATATTTTCCCGCTTTCTTGTTCCCGTCGACATGTCGACGGGAATATATCTTCAAAAATCAGGCTATATATATCCTCACAAATACATTCCCGTTTCATTTTTTTACCAATATATACATTCTCACAAAATTATTTCCGTCTCATTTTACACATCTCACAAATAATTCAATCGTCAATTCTTACAAGACACACATGACTTGGCGTGGTTGCACAGTTGAAGAGGAGTACTCAAAAATCTTGTCACACAAGCTCATCTTTAATGAAGTTATGTTAACTTTTGGTCATGCAGTTTATGAGGAATATGGTGATTTTAAGGATGTTGAACCGTGGATGAGAGACAAGATTATCGAATGGTGTAGGAAAAAGCCGTACTACAAAGAGTACATGGACGAGCTAGATGCTGCTGAAGCTCAAGCTGCTGCTGAAGCTCAAGTTCTTGCTGTTGGAGGTGACGACGAAGCTGAAAGTACGTTGGAAACAAAACTTGATAATCTGGGAAATAGGATCACAAATCTTGAAGCTACGTTTGCACATATCAAGGAAATGAGAGCAAGGAAGGGAAAAGATGGTGCGAGTTCGAGTAAAGCGGGAAGTAGCCGCAAAAAAAAATAAACGGGTTGTTTCGTTTGATCTGTTGTTTTAGTTGTCGAGTTGTTTCGTTTGGTTGTCGAGTTGTTTAGTTTGAGTTGTTTCGTTTGGTTGTCGAGTTGTTAAGTTTGAGTTGTTTCCTTTGGTTGTTGAGTTGTTTAGTTTGGTTGTCGAGTTGTTTAGTTTGAGTCTGTATGAAAATGCACGTGGTTAAGAACTCTTGCTTGTTTTAAATAAACAGTTTGCCTTTGTGTTTGATAATTATTGCTCCTTCAGTTCTAATTATTGCTCCACAACAACAACATTTTATTAAACAACAACAACATTTTATTAAACATCAAAAACATCAACAACAACAACAGCAAACAACAACAACAACAACGATAACAGTACTACATATGAAATTTATCCATGTCACCTACAAGGTCACGGAGTATTGCATCCGACTGACATGCGTGGTCGTGGTTGGGATACGTTGCCATGTCAAGTTTTGCCTCCAGCACCCTTAATTTTGTCTCTAACACCTGTTTTTGTGCCTCCAACACCTGTTTTTGTGCCTCCAGCAAGTTTATTCTAAGATTTTTTTCATGACAGTTTGAGCACCTTTTTGGAGCAGATCCAGAACCGCTTGATGTTGAAGCTCCCAGAGAACCGATCATCATTTTGGCGAGTCGTTCCTCCTTCCATAAAAAAAAATTACATCCATGGTCGTCTGTCCCAGGCTGTTAAAGAGTAAAAACTATTATTTTTAACAACTAACCAAATTATTTAAAGAAAAAATATGTAATTGTTCACCTGCGAGAAAGGACACGCATAGTATAGTTTACCACGGGAGTAAGATTTACACGATTCTCGCAGAACCACGTCTCCTCGTTCACAAGGACAAGGAAAAGCTTCAAATTCTGCCATCTTCTTCACCATGATAACAGTGTATGTTTGTGGTTGTGAGGTTGAGTGGTTGAATCGTGACCGGTGTGGCCCGATCTACAAGTTGAGGTGATAAAAGGTGGTGGCCAGAAAAAGATTCCGGCGGCCGGAAAATGCTGGTGTCTCCAGAAAACAGAAACTGCTAGAGAGAGATATAGTGAGATGAGTATGTGTGTGTGTGTTTATATTGTGAGGATAAGGTGTTAGGTAGAGAGAGATATAGTGAGATGAGACATATCATGTATAACCATAGCATCTCGACTCGTTCGTTTAACATCTCATGTATAACCATTGCATCTCGACTCGTTCGTTTAACATCTCATGTATAACCATTGCATCTCGACTCGTTCGTTTAACATCTCATGTATAACCATTGCATCTCGACTCGTTCGTTTAACATCTCATGTATAACCATTGCATCTCGACTCGTTCGTTTAACATCTCATATATAACCATAGCATCTCGACTCGTTCGTTTTAACATCGCATGTTTAACCATTGCATCTCGACTCGTTCGTTTTACATATCATGTTTAACCATTGCATCTCGACTCGTTCGTTTAACATCTCATGTATAACCATTGCATCTCGACTCGTTCGTTTAACATCTCATATATAACCATAGCATCTCGACTCGTTCGTTTTAACATCGCATGTTTAACCATTGCATCTCGACTCGTTCGTTTTACATATCATGTATAACCATTGCATCTCGACTCGTTCGTTTAACATCTCATATATAACCATAGCATCTCGACTCGTTCGTTTTAACATCGCATGTTTAACCATTGCATCTCGACTCGTTCGTTTTACATATCATGTTTAACCATTGCATCTCGACTCGTTCGTTTAACATCTCATGTATAACCATTGCATCTCGACTCGTTCGTTTAACATCTCATATATAACCATTGCATCTCGACTCGTTCGTTTAACATCTCATGTATAACCATTGCATCTCGACTCGTTCGTTTAACATCTCATATATAACCATTGCATCTCGACTCGTTCGTTTAACATCTCGACTCGTTTATTAATTTTATAATGGTTGGGATTTAGTATTTTGTGATATTTTAATTATTTTATTTTATATTTTAATAAATGATTTTTGTTATAATTTTTTTTTAATACAGTAGCAGAGCCGAGGGTGAGAGCCGAGAGTCAGAGCCGAGGGTGAGAGCCGAGACAACCAAGACAGCAGGTAATGTAACTCGTTTTATTTTTTTTATTAACTTTTGGTATCCCGACGACATGTCGACGACAACAGCCGAGACCAAGTTTTTAAACTTTTGATATAAAACATTGCTCTCTTTTATTATAGCCCGAGCCCAAGACCACAGTCGAGAGCCCGAGACCACAACCGGAGGTCACAGCCCGTGCCCGAGACCACAGTCGAGAGCCCAAGACAGTATGTTGTTTCTTTTCGTATCCGTATTATTTTTTACATATTAGTATAGTATATTAGGTATGTTAGACTTTGGTTAGTTGTTGTAGATATTGCGTTTGGTTGCGTTTGGTTAGTTGTTTGGTTGCGTTTGGTTAAATGTTAGTTGGCGTTTGGTTAGTATATATGGTATACTAGTTGTAGATATTGCGTTTAATTAGGATCCCTTTGCACACTAAGATTCATTTTAAAAATGTGAAGTTAGTATTGGTTAAATGTTAGTTGGCGTTTGGTTAGTATATATGGTATACTAGTTTTAATATATTGGTTAATTGTAAGGTTTTGAAAAATATTAGTTTTAATATATTGGTTAATTGTATACTAGTTTTAATATATTAGTTTGTGGATTGACTATGTTTCTGCTTATATAACGGGCTTATGGTTTGTTTGGTTTTCGACTTATGTTTCACAAGCTTAATTTTTATGGCTTATTTTGAAACTTTTTAACTTAAATAGTTTCAAAATAAGTAAAAACAAAAATAAGCTTATGAAACATAAGCCGAAAACCAAATAAGCCATAAGCCCGTAGATATATTGTTTGGTTTTCGGCTTATGTTTCATAATAGTTTCAAAAATAAATCACAAAAACAAGTTTCAAAATAACAAAATAGTTTTATGAAACATAAACCGAAAACCAAACAATTGTTTATAGTCTAATTGTTTAACTTAAAATATATGATATTGTTAGACTTTTGTGAATGTTTTAGGATTTTAGTGATTAATTTCGGAAAGTCCCCGTCCGAAGTTAATCATCCTATAGAAAACCCGTCCGAAATTAATTTATTAGAAATTAATTTCGGAAAGTCCCCTGTTTGGGACTGCTTTTTGAATGTTTTGTCTCATTTAGGATATGGATGCATATAATTGATTTACTATTTGAGATGATTTCGACAGTGTTTCTCCTTTACTCCTACGAATATGTCTTTAATGTACATATTTGGGGAGTTGAGGGGAAATGCTGCCGAAATTTTCTCAGATAGTAAATCAATTATACGCATTCATATATGAGATGAATCATTCAAAGAGTGGGTTAGGATTGCCTTCCATAGTTGCACTAGGTGAACAAAACAACTTTCCTTTATTTTGAATGTGTAATAACTAAGAGTTGAACAAAACAATATGCAGTTATGATACTTGATAAGAGTTGGACCCGTTTAGACACTCGTGTTTCCAAAGAGTTTTTTGATGGTCTTGCCGCATTCGTTGAACATTGCAAGCCGTTATTGAATAGTTACGGCAACATAAAATGTCCATGTCGTCTTTGTTGTAATGTTCCATGGGTATCTCTCGACTTACTTAAAAGCCACATAAGCGAAAATGGGTGGGACCCAACTTATACACAATGGCGTGAACACGGTGAACCGGATCCTCTTCCTATACAAGATAACACAACACGATGTGAGATGAGTGACATGCGTGCGTGCATTAATGATATTTTTGATATTCCTCCAAATAATGAACAAAATGAGCCAACTCTTCCAAATATTGGCGAGACAAGTAACGAGCCAGCTCAAGCAACGACACCTCCTGTACGTAACGAGTATGAAGAGTTACTTGCCAGTTCCACTCAGTCTCTTTACCCGGGTTGTGACTTTATGACAACCTTGGATTTTATGTCAAAGTTTACGCATCTCAAGGTCAGCGGTAAATGGAGTGATACTTCATTTAACAATACGCTAAAATTTCTCCAGGAAGTATTTCCTCCTAGGTTAGGTTACAATCTCCCACCATCATACTCTGCCATAAAAAAAACATTTAAAAAGGTCGGGTTAGGGTATGAGTCGATACGTGCTTGTGAAAATGATTGTTTTTTATATCGGGGGACTGGTGCCGAAGATTTGGAGTATTGTCCGGTCTGTAAAACGAGTAGATGGAAAGACAAGAACACAACGGGGAAGAAAGTTCCTAACAAGGTGTTGCGTTACTTTCCTATCATTCCTAGGCTACAACGTTTGTACAAATCTATTCACACCGCAAAACATATGACTTGGCATGCTACTGGAAAGTCTACGGTAAACGGTATGATGCAACACCCGGTTGATGGTGAAGCATGGCAGAAGTTTGACAGCGGTAAATATTCGGAATTTGCTAACAAACCGAGAAACGTTCGATTAGGGTTGGCTGCTGATGGTTTCAATCCATTCGGCAACCTTAGTCAGACTTACAGCATGTGGCCTGTTATCTTAACAACATACAACTTGCCTCCGTGGTTATGCATGAAAGAGACTACTTTGATGCTGACGTTGTTGATTCCTGGACCTAAATCACCCGCGAAGGACATTGATGTTTACTTAAAGCCTTTGATTGATGACCTTAAGGAATTATGGAAAATACGAGGTATCCCGACATGCAACAAGAATTTCCTAGATGGTTTCAGACGAAGGTAAACTTATTATATGTAATTCCTTGTATAAATAATGACTATATATATTACTCATCTCCATCTATTCTTATCTTTGTTCATAGATCGGTAAACTTTACATAGATAATGACCCAAGGTGTACTCCCGACTTATTCGCTTTGGCTTGTGGACCATTATCGACCGTAACCTCAATTCACTCTTGCGTAGTCAACGGTGTGAAGTTTGTTGTACACAGCCGCGATGTAAAACGTACAACTCAGAACAGCGGAATTTGTTCTCCTGGCGAGAAGGAAGGAGAAATGTATTATGGTCATCTAGAAGAAATTCTGGAGTTCGCGTATACCCAGTTCAAAGTTGTGCTGTTTCGAGTTAAGTGGTTCGACTTGGTCAAAAGAGGTAGAGTCGAACGTTATAACACTAGAAACAACATGACACAAATTTGGGCATGTAGCACAGCGTTTGAAGATCAACCTTACATTCTCGCAACACAAGCAAAAAAAGTCTTCTACCTTGAAGATCCTGCCAGATGACCACTCCATTGGAAGGTCGTCCAAGAAGTGAATCACAACACGACCTGGGATGTCATTGTGGCAGAAGACGATGATGATGTGATACATGGCAACAACTCATCGAATCTCCAACTGTCTGCTAATTTGAATGATTTGGCATTTGAAACCTTAAATATCGATGGTCAATCAACGTTAGTTGAGGCACCACCACCAATCATTCATGTTGATGACGACGATGAATTTATTGATGATGAGGACGACGATCCTTATGATTTAGCAGACTCTGACGCAAACAATTCTGATGATGAAGTTGAAGATGCGACTCATGCTGTTTATGATAGTGATGTAGATGTAGCAGATTGATCTTAAATTGTAACTTGTAAAACGACACTTAGCTTATTTGAATGAAATTGTTATGGATTGTTTAAATGTGTATATTTATTTTAAATGTGTATGTATTTGAATGTGTGCATGCTTATGTTAATTTGTTCCCGAATTTCTATATGTTAATTCAACTTGTACTTTTTACAGATGGCAGCAGTAGCGCGAGGTCACGGTGGTGACGGTGCCGATGACCCACCACCCCCTCCTCGTTCGATTACTAGCGGTCACCGTAGTGGTAAGAAAATTAAACTTGATAATTTGAATTTTGTTACTTGTTATTTTTTAACGTTTTCACTCACTTCAATTGTAGGTTCCTCACAAAAACCTCGACGAGGAGGTAGAGCGAGACAAGCTGGCGGCAGGGGTGGAGGTCGGGCTGGCGGCAGGGCACAGGTCCGTGAAGCCAACAAAAACAAAGACCTCAGGAAAGCTGTGACTGCCTCGGGCCCGCAATCGATCGAGTTCGAGTGGCGTGATCAGAAGACATTTAAGCATGTTGGGCCCCACCACGCATGGTTCAGTAACTATGTTGGCGAGCTGGTTAGGTCCTTGCCGTTGCACTATCCCTCCTGGCACGACCTTGACGAAGCGACTCGACAGGGCTTCATGAACCGACTCGGGGTCAGTTATTTTATTTTCCTTTTAATTATATCTTTGAATGTGTACATTTATTTAAATTTGTTTAATTGTGTATATTTGTTTAAATTTGTTTGCAGGAATTCTTCGACTTGCAGAGCCACATGCTCTCACCCAATTGGACTACCATTTCGAAGGGCCTCAATGCGTACATTGCTAAGGTCTACTCCGACAACAAGGGCACGATGAAGAGGGTTTACTTCGACGGGGAGGGTGGGCCTGAAAAAGTGGATGAGATACGAAGAAACCCTCCTCCGAACGTCGAGCCATCTGTGTGGGAGGAGCATATCAAGTTTTACATGCAGGGGAAGAACCTGAAGCGTGCTGCTGTGAACAAGGAGAACCGAAAGAAGTTGAAGGTGTACAGCCGCCACGGTTCCAAGTCATTGGCCGCTATTCGCCACGACTATGTAAGACACATTTTATTTTTATAAAAGTATTTTATTTTTATAAAATTATTTAATTACAACAACGATAAAAGTAATTAATTTTAATTTTATAAAAGTATTTAAGTTTAATTAGAATAAATATGGTGTTTGATTTGCCATTTTTAATTTGTTTCATCTTATATATATGCATGTGTATATACAGTTTCTGAACAGCAAGAACAAAGAATACCCGTCCCTCATCCAGTCGTTTTACGACACACACTGCGACAATGATGGTATGTGGTTGCAGGATGAGGCTCGTGTTCAATATGTAAGTATCTTTTTATTTTTATTTTTTTTTATTTTTTATTTTTTTTTTTAATTTCTTATTTATTTATTTCCCCAAACACGCACTTTAATGATTCATTGAAACATAATCTTGTAATTAACCCGATATATATATATATATATATATATATATATATATATATATATATATATATATATATATACACACACACTTATATATATATATATATATATATATATATATATATATATATATATATATATATATATATATATATATATATATATATATATATATATATATATATATATATATATTTTCTCAATTTTTTTCTCAATTAAATAGGAAGAGATGGTCCGGCTGCGTGATCTGGGAGCGAATACGCCGGAAGGGGTGGCGTATACGGAGGAGCAGATACTTGCGATGGTTTTGAAGGGCAAGCAGCGGGGCCACATCGCCGGACGGGGTAGGGTCGTACCCGGGCTCTCCAGGCCACCGTTACCATACACCCCGCCTCCACCTCCAGGTATGTACAGTTTGATAATATATTAATTATAGATTACTCGATCATGACTCAAATTAAGTATTGCAATAGATGTTTTTTAATTTTGATTATTTCATTTTCAGAATATGCTGAGATGGAGAAAAAGCTTGCTGAGGCCGAGAAGAAGATTGCTGAGGCCGAGGAGAAGAGCCGTAAAGAAGCTGAAGAGCGTAAGGTCTTGAAGGCGCAGATTGATCTGGTCACAGGTTTTATGTCCTCCAACCCGCGATGGAATGAGTATGTTAGTCAGGCGGGTTCTCAGCACGTGGATGGCTCAGGCAGTGGCGTTGGAGGTAGTGGCTCAGCTGGAGGGAGCGGGAGTCGCAGAGGCGATGAGGATGGTTCTGGCGATGATGAGGGTCCTACTGATGATCACGAGTGATTTTGGATGTAGAGGTACAAACTTGGGTATTTTGTGTTGTACTTATGCTTGAAACAATATTTTGGCGACCCATATGTTAGTATTGTATAGTTTAACCTTTTGGCGACTTGAACGTCGCGGATATTAAAACATTTGTGGATATGGCAGCTAGGTTTAGATATTACCACACCCCGTTTTGTAAACTTTATATGTTTTTATGCATTTTGAGGGTGTTTAGCGATATTTTGCAAGTGTTATAGCCGATGGCGAGTTATACGTTTAGGACATGTTGATATTGAGTGGTTATAGGTGCTATTACAGTTACAGGTTTTGGTAGATTTTTTCCGAAAAATCCGGAAAAAATCTGGAATATTGCAATATTTGCAGCCTGCTGTTAGCAGGATATTAATAATGATGCCGTCGACATGTCGACGACATCATTAAAACATAGTAATTGGGTATTTATAATACCGTCGACATGTCGACGGTATCATTAAAACAAAAATAATGTTTTTAATTTTATGCCGTTGACATGTCGACGGCATGATATAATAACACTATTATTGTTTTATATAATACCGTCGACATGTCGACGGTATTATATAAAACAATAATTATTATTAACTAATTAAAACATTAATTAATTATATGTTCCCGTCGACATGTCGACGGGAAGGGGTTTGACGGACAACAAATCCTTTGACTGGAAAACGATGTGGGACCCACCGTGTCGACGGCGATTTTCGACGGGAACACGGTTCCCGTCGAAGGATAGCTGTCGATATGGTTCCGTCGACATGTCGACGGGACGGTATCATTCCGTCGACATGTCGACGGGTAGGGGTTAAAAAAGTCGCCGGGGAAAGCCTGTTTTGTACTAGTGAAATGACTAATAATCGAGTGGTGCATGCATGCTTGTTGTGCTCGTATCAATACTCCCATCCTGAAAAAAATGGCCTCGTCCTCAAGGCCGAGGTTGCCATAGTCCACGGTGAATGGCTCCCAAGGTGGCTCATGTTTGGATTCAAGAAAAACAAACTTTGGCGGATGAAACTGATGACCGGGATGAAATGTCTTCGCGCATCGAAAACCAAGTCCTCGAATATGATTAGCATGGATGTCAGCGGCCGAGGGAAGTTTTAATAACAGTGCAACATGTTGTTTTGGTTGGCTAAGGATCAACGCATGTGGGTTTGTCGTCCCGATAGTGTGTGGGGCGTCGATGGAGATAAATGTGTCACAAGCTTGGTGAGGTGTCCTTGGATGGAAGATGACATCCACTTGATGGACTTTTAGCATCAGGTTTGTAGGCAGAGGATGCACTGAGGGAAATGGTGTTCGAGTTTTTGTGACGAGTTCATTGTTGATCTTGGTCACATAGGAAGCGGGGTCTTCGAGTGATGGTGGGTAATGCTTTGGAGGCATGGTGTGTTCTGGTTTAGCGGTAATCCGTTCATTTTGGTTTGCAAGGTTTGCAATGGCAACATTGAGTTTGGATATTGATGCGGCTATCTTTTCCTTGTTTACGGCCATGGTGGTGACAAGTTTTGAGAGGTTGTCGGTCATGGCAGCCCAAGATTCCAATAGGGATGGTGGATATCCTTCCGGAGGGATCGAGTAAATCAATGAAAGCACCATTGTTAAGAGACCGATTTGAGATGGTCAATCTCCCAAGAAACTAGATAAGAAAGTGATTTGATAAGGCCCTTGAGTGGACAAGACTCCAAGAACAAGATAGGAACTAGACTTTAATATTCTCCATTCATTCATTCATTCATACCTTCATTAACCAAATGAACGATTACATATAGGAACTTGCTACACCACTATGCTAAGAAGAAGGGAATAACTACCACTTAAGACCTACTAGAAATAACTACATTGACTTATTCAAATGAAAATAAAATAACTAGTTTAGATATTAAAATGACTAAACTTACGTACTTAAATTAAATAATATAAAACAAACTTAAATGACAAATGACTAATAATCGAGTGGTGCATGCATGCTTGTTGTGCTCGTTGTTAGAAATTAAATAACATGACTATCATATAAATAAATCATAATCAAAGTATACACGTATGCGGAAGCTATGGATCAAGTATAACATATAATTATTAACAATAACATAAATAGGAACGTACCGTATGCTATCTTTAATTCTTGAACAATTGATGAACCCTAATTAGGGTTTATATGGATCAATGATTAACCCCTTACCGTTTTGTTAGTCGATCCCTTGATAACAACAAAAGTATGTTGTTACCTCGTTCTTGTACACACAAACTAATACCGAATCAAATTAATTGCAAGATTAAACACAAGTATTGTTTTTGGAAGAACCAAAAATCGAAACCCTAAAGGTTTAGGGGTTTCGATCGGCCAAGGATAAAACAAAGGAAGAAAACCAAACTTAGGGTATTGTGTGTGCACAAAAGATGAGAAAACAATGATCCTTGAGTTTGTATATATACTAGAGTATACTTGGTGAACATGCAAAGGCAATGGGTTTCCCCTTTGGGCCTTGATCGACCGGCCACACACCAAAAGAAGGGTGTTCCGGATCCTTCTTGTTACCAAGTTTCAATCTAGTCCTTTTCGTTTCCTTTTAACGATAGTTAGTCCGTACATTTAATAACCAACGACCATTAGTCCTTAAACTTGTGTTATTAATAAATATATCTAACAATTAATATTTATTAATCTTTGACTCTCGTTTGTAATGTGTGCAATCCCGAGGTCTCGGGTTCGATACTAGACATTTACATATTAATATCTATCCATTATTACAACAGCTCCCACTTAGATATCTATTAATAGTAAAATGACATTGGTTGGCGTCTTGCAACACTCCAATGCCCCTAGTTCGACTCGAGCTAGGTTTCCTTAAAAACCTTTAACGATTCATCGTTATTATTATCATCCTTTTGTTTCTAATACTACGTTAAAAAATATATGGATCTTAGTCATTCTTTAATTAACAATTCTGTTTCTCGTTGTTTATAATTGAGCAAGATTACCAAAACATCTGAACGTATTCCAGATAGACTTTGGGCGTGCGCACGCAAACATCTTGTCAACCCTACGAGGGGCCCAGCAGTATTAAACTTCAAAACAAATTTGAAGGAACAAATTCTTTCTTGACTACAAGAATAACCCATGAACTTTGCAACACTTCTGAAAACAACCCTTATAACTCCCTGTTACGGTGAGCGGTAGATTGCTTCACAAAAATGCACTACATCCATGACTTTTATCTGGTATCTCAAGTCTGAGGATAACAAATTCATGATTTACTTAGTGACAAGATCCATAAAGTAAAATCATGCAGTTGGGATAAGTCCTATATTCAATTCATCGAATATCATGTGAAATTGGTATGTCAACGCATCAATATACTTTCAAGTATATTCTAACCAATACTCAGATTTGTCTTAGTTTAATGATATTCCCATATCATTAATTGACAACGGACAATTTAGAATAACATTAAGTTACTCACGGATTTAAACATGCAAATACAGGACACAATTTATTATTAATGAAAACAAACGTACTAAGTACTTTAATTCATTATAAATAATAATTGCTCAATGTCCTTTATTCAAATACTAAATAGATCAATGCATGATAATTCTAGTTAATGAATTTTGTCTCAAGTAATCACTTGTTGACAATTATGCCTCAAGTAATGACAATCATACTTGTTGACAAGGCATTATTCAACTAACGTTGATCTATCCAAATTTTGAGAATACTTATTTTAAGAATTTAATTAGAAAAATTCTTGTATGTGTATATCCAACTATCTTGATATAGTTACACATAATTTTTCATAAATGGTGTGACATCCTCAATCACCATCTTATGATAATCAAACTTTCAAACCTTTTAAAGTTTAAAGTATTCTAATTCTTAAATGTATAATGCAACTATGCTCTTAGTTGAGCACAACTAGTTCACGTGGCTAAGGATAAAATCCTTTCATGACTAGTTATTGAGTGTCATCTCAATTAAACCAGCATCATTGTATATAAAACACAATATGCTCTTTAAAATTCCGTAAACTTAATATCAATTGTGTAATTTTTAGGAGCTATTCCAGGTTTGAGGATCATTATTCTAAGGTCAAACATATTTCTTTAGAATATTCATTACACAAGATATCAAATATTGTTAAATCATTAAGCATTTAAGCATGATGTAACAATAATATGATGCACATGAAAATCCTTCAGTCATACTTAGATTTATATTCATGTTCTATCTTTTCATAATATATATCCATTTTCTAAATGATATATTATGTTCTATTAGAATTTATTTACCGCACATGTTTATTTAATAATAAACTTTTGTTCCAAGGTTGTATCTTTTATTTTCTAAATCTTTCAAATAAAGTTTCATTTCAAACTAAGTCTAACATTTTACTTATATGGAATGTTACTATATAACATATATGATTTAGTAAATCAAACATAATACTCCCACTAGCTTTCAGGAATACTTAGAAATTATCTTATTTCAATTATAAATCAAAACTTGGATATAATAATTAAACATAAGATTAATCTTCTAGATGCATGCATTTATCCATTCATGGATTATTGCACTTTGTACACTTCCAAAGATTTACTTGAATTCATAAACTCCTTTTGATTACTTATCGTCCTCGCTCAAGTAATTATTCATGGAAGAGTTTTTGATATCATTGTCAAATTTCAAATTCATATAAATATGACAATTACCATCTTTGTATCTTTAATATGCTTAGGAAAGAGTATTCAATCATAGTTAATTGCTTAAGTATGATTAATAATCTTGTCATAAGACATGCATTAAGATATGTGTATAATTTTGTCCATATGATTATTACACAAAGATTTAAACCACTAGGGTTATATAATCTTTGAATAAACTCATCTTCATTCTCTAACCTTTAAGAATTAAGATAAACCAAATTTTAAATTTGAATATCTTTATGAACAGCATCTACAACATTCATAATATGAGTAATTTACCCAATTCATTATTCTTGGTAATACTACATCATATAATCTTCAGTATATTAATTAAATATCTGAGATATCCAAGTGGATCTATGAATGAGAATTCCATCATCTTTGAGGTTTATCATTTACATGTTAAGGCCTCATCATGATTTTCACTAGTGTGATTTTAGAAGATTATTTATCTTGTAATTCTATCTTTCAAGATAAAATACTCCCACTTGCCTTTAGTATTATATAGAATATAAATACTTAGCAATTAAAGTGACAATACAATATTCTCTTTTTGGGATATTACAAATACATTATTGACAGTTCCTGACATTCTTTTGTTAATGACCTACACACAAGTAGTTTAACAAATTCAGAATTTCAATTTAAGACTTAATGTGATTCATCACATCTCATATTAGTGTCTTATTAATCTTCTAGGAGTCTAATTGAGCATATACAATCCATACTCAACTTTCTAACCTTGACAACTTTAGGAAGAAAAGAAGTCATAGTTATCTTCAATCAAACAACCTAACTAGAGTTTGATTTCTCTAACTGATCATACCATAAATATGTGGTATTTCAATTAGAATTAATATTGTAAGAAGATCTAACAATATATAAGATAACCATATTCCTTTTGGCATACCTATTTACCAATTAAGTCAACTTAATGGTATAATAGTATTTCCAAACCAATTGCATGCTTTATAACACAAGTACTTTTGACCAAGTCACTTCATGTTCACGTCTCATAAAAAACATAAACTTGTTATAATCCCACTATACGTTATTAATCATTGATCAACTCAATGACTTCTTGTATATGTCTTAATTAAAAGATCATAACAAGCTAACGTCTTACTTTATTATAAGTCTTGTAATACTTAAAAGACTTCATGTTTATAACTATACAATAAAGTATTAACATGTATAATTAAAGTAATCATGAACACCATCATTTTGTTTCAATAATATTTTCAAGTTAACACACTACTTCATTTATTTATGTCATTCTAAGAATACATAATTATTGAAGTAGTATTATATTACTTCATGCATTTATGTCATTCCAATAATACATAAATATTATAGTTGAAGTTGTCTTGTTATCATATTGACACATGTTCTAATAGATATCTAATTTAGAAACTGTAAATTATCCATGTAGGTCTCACGCATGCATGGAAATTCACCTTGTCATTAAAATTTAGTCTGCGTCTCACGTTTATTAAATTTTAACACCAAGTGTTTCTTAGATTAGATGTGTATCTATCATATTAGGACTACAGTCTCTTACTTTGCAGTTAAGAGAATCCTTTAAATCATATTCTTATGTGTTGTACTTTGCACACAATGAAGATTTCTCCCACTTGTGCATGGAACAACACCATGTTACATATAAACAACACGCACGCGCTTGTCAATGTGAACAATATGATTTGTGTCATTTGCATAACTAGTAGATATAGAGTTACTCAATCAATCAAGGAAACGCACATGACTATCCTTGAAAATATTAGTCTCTATATTTGGAAAGTAATTATCTTGAGACATTCAAAAGATAATCTGAGTTACAATCAAGACAAAAAGTCTTGTAACTCCCACTGAATTAGAGAACATTACAATAATCCCTTATTCAGTAATAAGAACACAATACTCCCACTGAATTTGACGACATTGCAAATGTGTCATTATCAGTAAAAGTAAATAGTGTGCTTGTTTACTTTCCTACATCTTTTAAGAAAACCCATTCAAACAATTATATAGGTTATAAAAGGATGTAATCTACTACATAAATGTGATTCATCACATTCCAAATTATTAACTTGAAAAAGCTTGGGCATGCAATTTCTTCCTGTATAGATCTACCATTCTAACAATTGTATGTAGTATCTATAAATGGTCAAACTAAAACAACTAGATAAAATAATCTAATTTGTCTTTTACCATTTTGCAGTAATCCGTCTAGCTTCTAATTTAATAACTCATAAAGTGCATCTACTCTTACTATTAAAGTTTGCTATGAGTTATGTATTTAGAATTTAGACTATTCTAATCATCCTATTATACCTTTCTCATTCATGAAAAGGAATAGGAATTAAGTCTCACACTTCTCTTAATGGAATGAAGACTATGTTTACGGTTCATCGTTGCATTAATACATTAAAAGAATTTGCAAAATTCAATTTTAGTATTTTCGATAATACATATTTTCAAGCAAACATAATACCCATGGATATAATCATATAACCATATTAGTTTCTTGAAAATCTAGGATCCAACTTTTCATAAGTTTCATTATATCAGTTGATCTGCTAGTAATGAAAGTACAAAAGATGGTAATCTGTCGTACAATAATTGGCAAACAATTTTCCAATTCCTAGATCATTTATGGGATTTACATCAAATTGATTCATCAATTTGCAATGTAAGCATGTTTCATCCCATCTCATGCCTTAAGCTCTAGGTCTCACGCATCAACTTAATTAAGTCGTCTAACTTAGAAACTGCAAATTCTCCATGTGTGGTCTCACGCACACTCGGAAATTTACCTTGTCATTAATATTTAGCCTGCGTCTCACGTTTACCAAATAATTAACTTCAAGTGTTTCTTATAGTTAGATGGCATGTAACTTAAATTTTAAGGGTATTCAATTTTGATATGTCAATCAAAATATGTATAAAGATGCATGCACTCATCTTTATAGCATACGTTTTCAAAACAATTTTTATATATCCAATTTTAAGCAAGATAAAGTCAAAAGTTTTCTATAGAGGTATTGGGTTCACCAATTAAAGAAGTACCTTCAATTATCATCCACCAAAATGGAATTGAGGTAAATCACCCTTAAGATGATATTGCACATAGAATAGTGATATAGGTAATTTTCTTTAAACAATCTCATAGGCGTGGAAACCAAGGTAGACTCTAGGCTCTTTTCAAAACCTTCAATCCACTATTATGAGTTTGTCTAAAAATCATTACTTTTACCACAATTCTTGTCCAAAAACGTCAATCTATAAAAAAGTTTACAACTTTAGTCTTAAAATTAAGTAACAAAGTTTAGATCTTGCTAGTCTCGCCTTGGGAGCTGATTATCGTGCGAATCGGACCACTAGCGGCACATAAGACCTTGCAAGATTCTTACTTTATCACTTTTGTTTCACCGTTATTAGTCCGATTTAATTTTTCTTTATAAAAATTACCCTTTTATTGCTTACAAACGTGTCCAACAATTAAACAATAAAACAAGTAATAAAGACAAATCAAAACAACTAATAATATAACAATTATAAAGGTGAAACAATTAGCCACATGCAATCTTTTTAGAAAAGATTCGAACAAAATCAATTCTAGGTTTTTATATGCATATAATTAACTAGGGCCTTCACCTCTTAATGGAAGTGAGCCACATACATTGACAAGTCAATTGCGTAGGCCAAAGCTAATCACATACCACATAGCACATAATTGATTTTAATAATTATGGGGTCTTCCCAAATATTAGATCTATCTAAACATGTGAAAAAGCTTAACAATTAATAACCCATGACTAACATGCATGTTTCGTCACGGATCAAAGCATAACAATTACCAATTAGGTCACATAGATACGTTCAAATAACCGGTTAATGACCTAGGGTTTTTAATTAATTACAATTTAATTAATTTAAACCACAAACCCTAATTAGGGTTCATGGAAAAAAACGACCCCCCCCAAAATTAAGGTTAGGGTTTCGTAAATTTAAAAAAAATTAAAGAAAAAACCCTAGATCCAAAACATGTATCTAAAACTATTAAAGATACGATTTTTATTATGTTTAAGTAATCAATTACATGTTATACATGGCTCGTGATGCCACTGTTAGAAATTAAATAACATGACTATCATATAAATAAATCATAATCAAAGTATACACGTATGCGGAAGCTATGGATCAAGTATAACATATAATTATTAACAAAAATATAAATAGGAACGTACCGTATGTTATCTTTAATTCTTGAACAATTGATGAACCCTAATTAGGGTTTATATGGATCAATGATTAACCCCTTACCATTTTGTTAATCGATCCCTTGATAACAACAAAAGTATGTTGTTACCACGTTCTTGTACACACAAACTAATACCGAATCAAATTAATTGCAAGATTAAACACAAGTATTGTTTTTGGAAGAACCAAAAATCGAAACCCTAAAGGTTTAGGGGTTTCGATCGGCCAAGGATAAAACAAAGGAAGAAAACCAAACTTAGGGTATTGTGTGTGCACAAAAGATGAGAAAACAATGATCCTTGAGTTTGTATATATACTAGAGTATACTTGGTGAACAAGCAAAGGCAATGGGTTTCCCCCTTGGGCCTTGATCGACCGGCCACACACCAAAAGAAGGGTGTTCCGGATCCTTCTTGTTACCAAGTTTCAATCTAGTCCTTTTCGTTTCCTTTTAATGATAGTTAGTCCGTGCATTTAATAACCAATGACCATTAGTCCTTAAACTTGTGTTATTAATAAATATATCTAACAATTAATATTTATTAATCTTTGACTCTCGTTTGTAATGTGTGCAATCCCGAGGTCTCGGGTTCGATACTAGACATTTACATATTAATATTTATCCATTATTACAACACTCGTATCATGCTGTCAATGATTTGCTTGATTATTATTATTATTATTATTATTATTTTCTTGCACTTGTTATTGATTATCACCTTTATCAGTCATTTCATAACATTGTTCTTTGGAGTCGGGATCAACGATCATATGGTTTAGACCACTAACACATGGATGCAATCTTCGTTGGATGGAAGATTATTCTCGTGGTCCAATACCCTAAAGGGTGAAAGCTCTTTATACAACCCTAAGAACGTTGAAACTAAAGATGTTTTAGCATATTCTGAAGAACTGAATAGGAATTTAATTCTCTAACATACGGACATCTCTAAGAATTGCAGTATGAGCAAATTTTCGACATGAAAAGTAAACAAGGTATGACATTCTTGATGTTACTCTTGTGATTGATCATTTTCAGATAGTGTAAACATCAAGAAACTCAAGTAAGAATGAAACATCAATTACCCATAATCCAAGCTTGAGTTTCTCCATCATAATGTAGATACTTACGATAACAAGCTCGGATTTTTGGCTCAAAAATGGCTGATTGGTCAACAAGATCTACAAACTTTAGACCATTATCGTGTTGTTGTTTTCGAAATCTTTTGGCAGCTGGAAGCTTATATCTATCCATCTCATAGACCTCGGGTTGCCAATGGTGGTGAGGGCCCAGGGCTACTTGTTGTTGGATGTAACATCCGGGTTTTGTGGACATTAGCTAGACCCTTTGGTACGTTGAATATACGCACGAGCATGTCAATATCTTCTTCAATACCATCATTGATGACTTGACGAATTTGAAGTATCCAACAGCGATCACTTGTTGTGGGATGTAACATTCGGGTTTTGTGGACATTATCTAGGCCCTTTTTGTACTACATGACCATCCTCAATCAAAAGGCATCGTTGACGATTTCCCTGAGACCGGTAGGGAAACCACGAATTTCAAACGTAGTATGCACTATTATTAATTAACATTTCCTGCCCAAAAATTACGTTAGAATAATGTTTTATATATCAGTTTTATTAAACTGAATAACACCAGAAATCTATTTTCAGAATAAACATATTTATATATACCATAACTACTAACTGATTGAGTCACACATTTGTTAATATACATAGTTAAGTGTAAAGAAATGGCTGGTCAAAAAAATATATGAAGAAACTGATTTAATCTTCCTTAGAAGTATAAAATTGATTGGCTTTATTTATTTATTTATTTATTATTCACTACTACACAAAAGCTTAAATAGATCACCTTAAATAGAGCGGTTTTGCTAAAACCTGATCTAATTAACGAAAAAGAAGGGGAGAGGTAATAAATAGACCGGTTATTAAGACAAAAACTGTTCTAATTAATTTTAAATATAATTAGATCGGTCTTTTTGTATCAACCGATCTATTTATACACCACAAACTCCAATGCGACATAGCTGGTATCGCGTTTTCTTTAAATAGATCAGTTTTTTCTTAATAACCGATCTATTTATTTTTATAAATATTTCTACCTTTTGTGTCCAAGGTCTCCGAGACCCATGTTGATGTCCCCGAAGCCCATATATGGAGGATTATCAAGAAAACGTACTCTGATTTCAAAAGATTTGTCAAGATTGTTATGTTTTCTAGAGCGGTTATCCTCGAATTGAAATTACCATGGATGATTATACCCGGTCTTCCTATACTAAAACATCTTAAAGATCCAATAGAAAATATGCTAGCAAATTTCCGAGATGAAACAAAGGAAAAATTGGACGATGAAAGCGATGAATCTAACCCTCCATTAATTGAAGAAATCACAATCCCTTCGGTCACAGAAATGGTGAATGCTGGGATACGTTTCATACCCGTGAATGGCACAATTTCTAAAATTCGTTTTAATGTCAAAACAAGCACTCTTTACCTACCCGTTGTTCATTTGGACGTGAACACGGAGGTGTATTTGAGAAACTTGGTAGCTTATGAAGCTTGTGTGGCGTCCGGACCATTAGTCATGGCTCGTTACACTGAATTAATGAACGGGGTTATTGACACCAAAGAAGATGCTAAGTATTTGATGGATCGCAAGATAGTTTTGAACCATTTAAAGAGTGATCAAGAGGTTGCTGATTTGTGGAATGGGATGAGCAAAAGTGTGAAAATGACGAAAGTGCCCTATATGGATAAAGTGATCGAAGAAGTGAACAAAAGGTATAATAGGACATGGAAGGTAAAATTGGCAAAGTTTATGGCCACATATGTTTTTGGATCTTGGAAGTTTTTGACATTGTTTTCTGCAGTGTTTATGCTGTTCTTATCGACCGTTCAGACCTTTTGCTCGATTTACAGTTGTGCTCGTGTGTTCAAACAACTTCCAAAGCTTGATCATCTCGAGTGAGTGAATGTTAAAGCATGTTGTAAGGTTATACTGAGACAAGAATATTGGTATTGTAGTATTGTGAAACAAAAATGATATGTATAACAAACTATGTGAGTGAAGATAATATGATAAGTGTGTCAAAAAAGACTTGTCTTTGTCTAAAACAAGTTTCTTCATAAAACACTTCTTATGATAAATATATATATGAGTCGACGTTAGTTGTGTTAGTGTAGATTTAGACAAAGTGTATGTCCATGAAGTGTTGTATGTAGATTAGGACGAGGTGTTAATCCGTGTATTGTTGTGTGAAGATGAGGACAAAGTAGAAGTCCGTGAAGTGTTGTGTGAAGACTTGGATTGTGTGAAAATCCAAGTGGACGAGGTGTATATCTGTGTAGGGTTGTTTATTGGTGTGTAGATTGGTTCTAGCTAGGATTAGCACTCGACATTCCGCTTAATGTCGTAAATTGATGTAAGCGAAGGTGTACGGTTTTCTCCGCCTGAAGGGAGTTTGTTGACATAGTGATTGTGAAATCTCGAGCATGATACTCGAGGAGAGGAGTAGGGCAAAGAGCGAGCTTCGTAGCCGAACCACTATAAATCTCCGTGTCTTATTTTGGTTGTTCTATCCCGTTATCTTTCCTTCATTCATATATTGTTTTCTCTATGCATATCTATTGTGTTTATATATATATATATATTGTTGATTGATATCACATAACTTCGAATCAAACGATTTTCAAAAAGAATTAAAAGCTTTAAAAAGTTTTAAAACGTAATTAAAAATGGTGAATTATTCAACCCACCTTCTAGTTTCTACAGAACTCTAACTTGACCAGCAGCAACCAAATCCCCAACAAAGTGAATATCAATATCTATATGCTTTGTACGTTGATGCTGAACCGGATTAGATGATAGATATATAACACTGACATTATCACAGTAAACAAGCGTAGCAGAAGACTAAGGAGTATGCAGCTCTTGTAGCAAATTCCTCAACCAACAGGTCTCAGCAACAATATTGGCAACACCACGATACTCTGCTTCTGCATTAGAGCGAGAAAGCGTCGGTTGAAGCTTAGAAGACAAATCAGTAGCAAAGCAAATAACAAATTTGTTGATGAAGACATCCACAGCAAGTGGAGATTAATCTTCACCATTTGGCATCAACAAACGCAAAGAAACAAAAATAAAAGCAAAGCATAGAATTAATCATTTTTCTTTATTTATTATTTCTTATTTATTAATTTTTTTGGAAAATGGATAAATGTTGGCAGCTAGGGTTTGACGGTGTGACATAGAAGAGGCGACTCAATTTAGCCACCTAGGTCTGAGGATCAGACCCACTTCGATCCAATGTTAAACATTGAAAACCCGTATTGAGGCACAATATATATAGGTAACCCTAGAAACCCTATACCCACAAACGGGCTTGGGCTTATATATCATATATGTTTGTCATTCCTGCTTGTTGTATCTTCAATCTTGTTCCTTGTGTTATAAGCGGTTCTGAGTTTGTTGTTCGTTGGTTTGGCGTATTATTGCCTAAAGGCTCTCGTAAGCAGGATCATTTCCTTGTTCATGTCATTCATAATTGGGTCATGCTCATCATCACCAAGACCTCTTTCATCTTGTCATTGTCAGAACCTGATACAATTGATGATACCTATAGCTTTGCTCGTAGAAATGAGTGTGATTTGTTCGATTGTGTTGGGGATTGTCTTATCTGCTTTCTTTGCTTGAATCTCAACTTTAAATCCATTTGCCTCTTGTTGTTTCTCCTTTAATATGTCAAATATCTTGTTGAATCAAGTGTATGCAAGTCTTTGGTTTGCTTGACGATAGTGACATACCGTTTCCATTCAGGATGGAGGTTAAGGACAAACTTGATGTTTTCATCGATCTTCATCTTGCCCAACTTGTTTCTGTTCAGCTCATTTATCAACTTGGTGAACTTAGTATGATTCCAGACTCTCACACTCAACTGATGTGAATTCCTTATAGCTGCATAGAATTTGCAATTCTTTCTCTTGAAGTCCCACATTAGTTCCTTGCATTTGTCTTTCAATAGCAAACCACATCTCATGTGCACTTGAGTAGCTATCAAAATTAGATTATATGTCATTGTTTAACCCAAGCAAGATGATGTTGATTGCTTGTTTGTTTGCCTTTACATTCAAATCAACATAAGTCTGCATCCGTATATGTGCAATAGTAGGAGGATCAGAATCGGGATTCCCCGACACATTGATCACTTTGAATATAAAAGAGCCATTGAGTATTGAGTTGAGAAGTTGTTCATAATTTGGTTTCTCGTCTATGAACCTCATCATACAAGAAAACTGTTGTACATAACTACCCATGTAGAGTATTGGAGGGCGGTTTTCAGAACCTATGGCGATGACAACATTTTGATTTGAAGTAGACATGATGATTGTGTGTGATAAGTAAACCTTGATAATGGATCTATTATGAATACGAAGTGTGTTTTTAGTTATCTTTGTTAAACAGTGAGGTTATCTCGGTTTTGTGACGAACTATTGAGGTTGTTGTATCTTGGTCGCTAATCTAAATTTGGATAGATTTTCGTTTAAAAACTATAAGAGAGGACCGATTTACACTAGAACCTAGATAGTATAAAATTAACACGAGATCAAAACCGAGGTATTAACTTATTTCAGAACCAAGTATGCAAGTGGTGGAATTTCCAAGGGTGACATGGACCAAAATAGTTCGACAAAAGACCGAGCTATCCACCGGGATACTAATCTCGGTAAAAAGTACCACGTTAGTAGAGAAAAAAGTGCTTTTGGACCACCAAGGTACTAGCTAAAAACTTAAACTTTTTAAAAAATTGACCTAATCTTCAGTTTTGATGTTTCTAACCCAATTACAAACCGATAGAATCAAACCAAAACCCATTTAAATGATTTCAAATGTAAAAGTTTTGAATTTTATCCATAAAATCTTTAGTTATGATTTCGAGATCTATCTAAGGTTTGAGTCGTAACTCGTCAGTTTAAAATAGTTTTAAAAACAATTTTAATAGTGGTTTTTGAAAAGATTTCACTCTATAATCATGTGTTGGCTTTGATAACAATTGTAGGTCATAATAATATCAAGATCCAAGCCAGACAATCAAAGATATGTAGTTTAGATAGAAAGACAAGAGATAGAAAAATGGGAAACTCTTATTACTTTCAATGTGGAACCGAGGTACATATGAATAGAACTCCCACCTCCTTATGTTGTCATGAGGGGGATATTTATACAACAAAATACCTAGTCTTGACTAGTTGACTAAGTTTATACTTATTACAAAACGACCCTTATACTATATGAGCTTATACTATATGAGGTATGGCCATCACCTCAAAAGCCAGCATTCACTTAGATTTGTGGACTTCTCCACTTCCGAGTCTTGGTGGTTTAAAATACTATGTGTTATTTTTGGATCATTATTCACATTATTTATGAGTGTTTCCATTGTGTTATAAAAGTGATGCTTTTGCTAGATTTGTTCAATTTCAAGTATATTAAAACTCATTTTAATAGTGATATAAAAGCCTTTCAATATGATCACGATAGTGAATTTGACAACACCAAAGATGCACTAACTTTTCACCTTTAATGGGATTCATATTCATTTTTTTGTCCTAAAACCTCTCAACAAAATGGCAACCCCCAGCACATGATACACACCATTAATAATCAAATACGTACTGATGTGGCGTATTGCAACACCGAAGTTTTATAATCCTCCTAGGCATAGTACATAATCGTTGTAGTGTATTACAAACAAGACTCAGAGGATTGATTGTTCTCTAGAGGAATAGTGAGGTGAATTCAAAATGTATGACGATTTAAGGCTAAAGGTTGAAAGAAGGTCATTTTTTGGTATTTTTATGTTTTATATGAAAACAAGTAAAATTTCGGGGTTTAAGAGAGTTTTTTTATATTACTACTAAACTAAAATGCAATAAAAATAAATAACAATGAAAGTAAAAGTGGTGACAAACTTCTTATAAGAAGGGCAATGTATTTAGTTATTTACCTAGAATTCCATTACTCCCTAGTTATTTTCTCACTATGTTTACTGAATGTCACTTACTTGTCTAATGCAATGTGGAGTATTCCTTATTATCTATTGCGGGTTGGTCAGTCTCACGTCTATGAACTAGCCTAAATGGGAGATGCATGTCTGAATGTCAATATCCTACCCTATAACTAATTCACAAAATAAATACCCTACTTAATTAATTCCTAAGACATAAGCATTAATTGGACACGTTTAAGTGGACATTTAAGCTATCCATATAGAATCCTAGTAAGTTTTCCAAGTCCTAACGTACAAACCATTGACAAGAGACGATAAACAAGCAATTAATAACTAGGATTCATGTAATCATAAGTAAATACTAATAAGTTTAGCCTAGCATAGTAATAAAGAAACAAGTAAATAAGCAAATCACACAAGTACGCCAGATGCTCTAATATCCGTAGAACTCCAATAAAACCGAACTGTATTTGTTAAAACCGAACCGAACCCAATTAGATATCCGGTTTTGGCTAAACAAAATCATTCATGGAGTTTTCCATTGCTATATTTGGGCGGTTTGGAAATGGATAAATCGTGTGGTTTTTGCTTCGTCTGAGTCCCGTAATAAAGTGCTTGATGAAGACACTTTTCTAGCCATTAAACGGTTGGCAAAATCTTGGATTTCCGCTTGTTGCAAGCTTCCGGCCGGGATTTGGAGTTGTTGGATTTCATATCCTAGATTGATGTTCTCTTTGTCTTAATGGTTGGTTGTTTGTTCATTGTATAGCTTGGTTTGCCCGTTTGCGGCTTTTTTCCTTTGTTCTCGCCTCTCTTGTACTCTATTTGCTGTTTTCTCAGCAGCACTTTTTATAATCTTCTAGCCTTTAAAAAAAAAGTAATAAATAAATAAATAAAAAAGATATCCGGTTTTGGCAAAATGTAAACCGAAAACCGAATTCACATAAATATATGTATTTTTGTATATATTTACTAAGCTTAAAACTCTTTCTTAATATAAACATGACATTGTTCAAGCTTGATTTTATTTATTTATTTATTTATTTTTTAATAAAAAAAACTATATAGTTAAATGAAAAGAAAGATATAAATGATGTAATTCGGGTTATTTGGGTCAACCCGAAAACTGAACCGGATTCAATTTCAATTTTCGGTTTGCTTGAATCCAATTCGAATTTGATTCTGTTTGGTTTTACTCAAAAGAAAACTTTAACGAAACTAACCGAATAACTCGATAACCGAACTGACGAACAACCTAGTCTGGATTTATTCGATGTCCTAAATCCTAATGGTCAACTAATTAAGTTTTCAAGTGTTTGTTAGCTTATGATTCATTTAACGATCTACTTATATAGAATGGCTAAAATAACAATATCGTGTAAGAAAAAAAAGATTGTGTACTATGTATAAATATAAAAGCTCATGAAACGATTAGTACCAAGGTTGTCAAGATCTCGATCCCACGTTAGATTGTTTTTGTCTTTGCAAGATCGAGATCGTAGGATCGGATCGAGATCCTACAATCCTAGCAATTTGTCATATTTTGTAAACAAATGATAAACGAGTCAAACTGTTTTACATTATTACTAAACGTCAAAGATAAATTTATATAGTATCCTCTTGAAAATGCCAAAGTTCAAATTTTAAACACCAAAATAATAGTAAAATAAAAAAAAGTCAAGTTTCAATCATTACATTAACGATTTAGCGGAATAAGATTACATAACATGAGTCCTAAACGTCTCAAAACATAAGAGCCATAATATCAAAAGATTCATAAATAAACCATCATTGATCAATCTATTATATGGAGTCGTGCATTAACTTCATTTTTGCCAGGTACATCAAAATCATGTTCTTCAAATTCATCTTCTCGACCTATAAATAGAACGATAGAAACATATGTGTTATATGTTTGAGACTTTAGAAGTTTAGAACCAACGTGTGAAATATAAAGTTCTAAACTAACATAACAATAAACTGAAACAAAAGTGTTATGAAATACTTAAAGAAAGATATTAAAGATAAGAACTCACCGAATTGGCCCCTAACAACTCTTTCGAGAAACTCATTATCTCCACCACCATCTTGTGCTTGTGGTTGAGTTGATTCTTCCTCAGTTATGCACTCATCATCAGATTTAACATTTTCAAAATCCAATGCCTCAAGTTGTTCGATTGCAGCTTTTGTCTCTTTTATTTTTTTTCCTTGTCTTCCGGTCAAATTTAAGTTATACATAACATAAACAAGATCATTCATTTTCTGTTGGTGTAGACAATTTCTTCGTTTAGAATGCACCAAACAAAATGGGAGATGATTGGCACACTTCATTTTTTGATTGGGACACTCATATGTACAACCGGTTAAAGCACTGTACATCCACAGTACAACAGTTTAATGCATATGAAGGAGTGTCCCAATAAAAAAGATGGAGTGTGCAAATCATTTCCCTAACAAAATAAAGAGAGGAATAATTAAGAAATTAGTAAAACAAAATTAAGATAAGTTGGAATGAGATTGTTTCAAGTTACTTGTAAGAAATTATTTGCTTCGAGTAATTAGAACAAGAGACGAAAAACAATATATATATATATATATATATATATATATATATATATATATATATATATATATATATATATATATATATATATATATATATATATATATATATATTTTTTTTTTTTTTTTTCGTTTTTTGTTTTTTTTATGGAATTAGGATTTGGGGAAAGTAGATAAGTAGGTTTTTATTTTGACTAGAAAGTGAAACTGTGAAAGTATGAAACGTATTTAACTTTTGAGATCAGATGAGTAATTTAGCAACATTGGGCCTAAGCAAAGTAATAAGGTAATACAATTATTTTTTTGGGCCTAAGAAAAGTAGTGAGCTAGTAAGTCAGTAAGTGTAATTTAGCATTTTAGCAAATTTGGTAAACTCGTATCGGCACAAGATCATACGATTTTACGATCAAGTTTACGATCCCACCTAAAATGCGATCCTATGACGATACTACACGATTTTGACTGGCATGCGCGTAAAATCATACAATCTTACATAAAAACTCACGAGTTTAACAACCTTGATTAGTACAATAGTTTTTAAAGGGCTGAAAAGTGAAAACTTAATTTTGATGTTATATTAATGGGCCGGGTACATATTTAGGTGATTATATCATATAATTATTAATATGATTACAAACTTACTTTTTGCATATAGATGAGCTGAGATATTGCATATAGATGAGTTGAGATAAATGTAAGCCGAGAAGGATTTATGTGCAAGTTACTCGTGGATGTCGAGCGTTTTTTGTTCTACTGCACGCCGCTTAACTAGTATTTCTGTGACCGTCGGATTTTTCCTTGACCATCTCAAAATGTTCATCCAACGAAGTTTGAACCTCGCAATCACTATGTATTTTGGAGACAGTTATGCTACACGACCTGCATATATTCTTCTTTTATTAATGGAAAATTATGCCTTTTTGTTCTTTTGTATCCCTCTATATGATTTAAGACATATGGAATTTTTCCTTTTTATCAACAACCATTCAGATAAACACTATGTCACAGTTGAAATTGGCAAAGCTAGATATTTTTATCACTCAGTAAAAGATATTCGAACCTTTTGTTGCTATATTATTCTTCATCCCACGCACATCACGTTGTACTAGCATGACAACTCTTCTATATATACTAGTTTTCACCTTGTAAGTTGTAACACAACAAGCTAGCTCACGAACTTGCACTAAAACCATGGACTCTTCATCATCTTTCTCTTACTCTACTTCATGCTCATTTTCAACCGACCTCGACCTGGCAAAATGGGTCGACAGCTTGAGAAAATCCATCGAGGAGGACCAAGAAGAAACCTCCAACACTGACGTTTGCATCTTTACCGTGCCCAAAATCCTTCTAGACACCGATCCTGACTCCTACATACCACAACAAGTAGCCTTAGGTCCATACCATCAATGGCGCCAGCATGTCTATGACATGCAAAAGTACAAGCTTGCCGCAGCCAAAAAAGCACAAAAACAAAGAAATGTTAAATTTGAACGTATTGTTGAGTTGATAAAGAAAAATGATGAAGCTCGGATCCGTGCTTCTTACCATAAGTTCCTTGACATTGACGGGGATGCATTAGCTTGGATGATGGCAGTTGACATGTCATTTTTGCTTGAGTTTCTTCAGGTATATATATCCTCTAGTGTTGTTTGATAGTAGCTCTTATAACTTATAACTTACAAGTGTGAACTCTTTTACCCTTATATAAACATATTTTATTTTGGCATACTTTATAAGTGTGTAGCTCTTGCAGTGTTTGTTCTATTATAGATTTTGTGTCTTGATCCCTTACTCAGGTTTATTACGTGAGAGAACAAGGCCAGACGTTGGAGCTTGCTCCAAGATTGTCAAGTGTGGTTGACGTTTCTGGTAAGAAACTATCACACATGACGATTCTTAGGGACGTAATAAAGCTCGAGAACCAGATTCCATTGTTTTTGGTAAAGACGATGTTGGAGCATCAAAATACTGAGAAAGCAGCTAAGGAAACATTGCAAATCATGCTTATGGGATTATACCGTGAGCTTTCACCTTTCCAATATCGACATCAATCCCCCAATGTTGACATCGACGATTGTGATCACATACTCGACTTTTTGTACCACATGACCATCCCCAATCCCCAAGAGCTAGGCATCAATGACGATTTCACTGAGACCGGTGGGGAAACCACGAATTTCGAACGGAGTATGCACTGTTATTAACATCCCCCCCCCCCCCCCCCCTCCCCCCCAAAAAAAAAAAAAAAAAAACATTAGAATAATGTTTTATATATAAGTAATTTATTTATAAACTGAATAACATTATAAGAGCACGTTGGTAGAGAGAATTTCAGAGAATAGAAATAAAGCAGATAATATAAATTCAGAGAATAGAAATGAGTAGAGAATTTTGTTCAATTTTAATGTTTGGTAACAACAGAGACTTGACCCAAGAAATGAAATATATATATATATATATATATATATATATATATATATATATATATATATATATATATATATATATATATATATATATATATATATATTTTCAACAATTCTAAAAAAAATATATTTAATTTTTTTATACTTGACCCGAGAAAATATATATTTATATTTGTTGAAAATATATATTTATTTATTTATACTTGACCCGAGAAATGAATATATATATATATATATATATATATATATATATATATATGTTGATTTTTTTTTAAAAAAATTATTTTTTCTAAATAACAATTCTAAAAAAATATATTTAATTTATTTTATAAATTATATATTTTTAAAAAACTTATTTTAAAAAACATTTTATTTAATTTTTTTTTAAATTTAATTTTTATAAAAATTGTTTAAATTTTTTTATTTTTTCTAAATAACAATTCTAAAAAAATATATTTAAAAAAAAATTATTTTTTTAATTTATTTTTAAAAAAATTTATTTAAAAAAAATTTTAATTTATTTTTTTTTCTAAATTTATTTTTTATGAAAATTATTAAAAAAAATTATTTTTTCTAAATAACAATTCTAAAAAATTATTTTTTTAAAAATATATATTTTTTTGAATTATTTTTTATAAAAAATTATTTTTAAAAGAAAAATATTAAAAAAAAAAACCTATTTATTTTGTTAAAAAAAAAAAAACCCTCAATTCTCCAAATTCTCCACTAAAATTGTTTAAATGGGAGTAACCAAATTACACTACTCAATCTCTCAAACTCTCCACTAATTTCTCTTCAATTCTCCATTTTTTTTAATTCTCTCTACCAAATAAGAGAATTTGATCAAATTCTATTTCTCTCATTTCTTTTCTCTCTACCAAACGCACCATAAATCTATTTTCAGAATAAACATATTTATACCATAACTACTAATTGATTTGAGTCTACACATTTGTTAATATACACAGTTAAGTGTAAAGAAATGGTTGGTCAAAAAATTACATGAAGGAATTGGATTAATCTTCACTTAGAAGTATAAAGAAATTGATTGGCTTCATTTTTTTATTACTACAGGTTTAGTTTTCAAAATTTGAAAATGCTTTACAGTTTGGTGTTATTTCTAAATGTTAAGTATGATAACTTTCACATGTTTATAAGTATGCTAATGATTATTGTTTGGCTTACATGTAGGTTTATCCAAGGTCTCCGAGACCATGATTTATGTTGATGATGTCGTCGAAGCCCAAGGTGAAAATGCCCAAGGAAAAGAACAATCATTCAAGAAACCGAGTCATGTCAAACGGTTACTTGATCAGATTTGGAGGACTATCAAGATAACATATTCAGGCTTCAAAAGATTTGTCAAGGTTATTATGTTTTCTAGAGTGGTTATCCTCTTATTGAAAGTACCATGGAAGATTATATCCAGTCTTCCTATACTAAAACGTCTTAAAGATCCAATAGAAAACACGCTAGCAAATTTCCGAGATGAAACAAATGAAAAATTGGATGATGAAAGCAATGAATCTAACCCTCCATTAATTGAAGAAATCACAATCCCTTCGGTCACAGAAATGGTGAATGCTGGGATACGTTTCATGCCCGTGAATGGCACAATTTCTAAAATTTGTTTCAATGTCAAAACAAGCACTCTTTACCTACCCGTTGTTCATTTGGATGTGAACACGGAGGTTTATTTGAGAAACTTGGTAGCTTATGAAGCTTGTGTGGCGTCTGTACCATTAGTCATGGCTCGTTACACTGAATTAATGAACGGGATTATTGACACCGAAGAAGATGCTAAGTATTTGATGGATCGCAAGATAGTTTTGAACCATTTAAAGAGTGATCAAGAGGCTGCTGATTTATGGAATGGGATGAGCAAATGTGTGAAAATGACGAAAGTGCCTTATATGGATAAAGTGATCGAAGAAGTGAACAAAAGGTATAATAAGACATGGAGGGTAAAATTGGCAAAGTTTATGGCCACATATGTTTTTGGATCTTGGAAGTTTTTGACATTGTTTTCTGCAGTGTTTATGCTGTTCTTATCGACCGTTCAGACCTTTTGCTCGATTTACCGTTGTGCTCGTGTGTTCAAACAACTTCCAAAGCTTGATCACTCTGAGTGAGTGAATTTTAGCGTTTGTGTGTAAAATTAAAGAATGTTGCAAGGTTATAGTGCGTCAAGAATATTGGTATTGTAGTATTCTGAAACGAAAATGATATATAAGTGTATAACAAACTATGTGAGTAAAATAATGAAAAAAAAAATAAAATAAAAATAAAAAAATCGCAACCTCTTCATCACTCTTCAATCTATTTACTATGATCCCTTTTTCCCTAGGCAACTTTGCATCTTTTTTGGTATCAATAATCCCATTCATTGATCGGTGTAACGAGTCAAAATCAATGGTCCACAATCGTTGCATACTTCGTATGCTACCAAGTTTATCAACACGAGATCTGTATTAGCATCAAACTAATAATGAGAAAGAATGTGTTATGATAGGGACTACTTGAGGCAGTCAATCTCCAAGAAATAGATTAAAGAGACGGATTGATAAGACCGGCCCTTAGAGCGGGCAAGACTCCAAGAAATATAGAGAGACAAGATTTGAAACTAAGTTTCTTTTTTCATCCCTTTCCTATCATTCTCGAAACAAACTACATATAAATACTTGAAATACACAGACTACCACTAGCCTAGTATTTAGGAACAGTTATGTAAACATGGACTAAAATGTAAAACGTGAATGCTAATGCAATGTGGCTATAACCACTTCTTCCTAATTACATGCGTGCAAACAAATGAATATGGAGATCATGGGCACATTGTATCAATATCCAGAAGACTTGGTCTTTTAACTATTAATGTGCACGTATCAATACTCCGCGCCTCAAAGCGAGTCTTGTCCTCAAGACTCATGGTGGTATATCGCATGTCATGTGATTTCCAAGGTGGTTTCGGTTCGGTTTGGAGAAAAACAAACTTTGGTGGATAGCATTGGTGACCGGAATGACATGTCTTCGCGCATCGAAAACCAAGGGTGATGAAGAGTGAGGGCGAAAACCGAACTCGTTTGGCTTCTAACTTGTCATCAGTGAAAGTGGCAAGATACATTATCAAGGGTGAACTTTTCAGTGGTGAAAGTTCATCACTGCTTTTTTTCTCAGTAAGATTTGCCAAACTGAAAGTGGGAAGGCTGATATTGGAGGGCCGGATTTGGAGGCTTTGGTTTGGTGGTAGTGGCAACGAGGGTAGAACCTTGGTGTTCTTTAGTTCGGTTTCTGGCATGCCAGTAACGAGGGATGATAGTTGTTCGTTTTGGGCGGGATGTTGTTTTAAGGTGGTGTCGATGTTAGTGAAGTTCGTGGCATGACAGGTTGTAGTGGTGGTTTGGAAAGGGAGTTCTTGTGAGATGGTTTCGAGTATACGGCAGTGGACGAGCGAAAGTCGTGAACCACCTTAGCTAGTTGATCCACTAGATCAACCAACTTTTCTAGGACATCTCGTGAGTAACGTGGTGGAGGTGGCGAGTAAGTCGATGAAAGCACCATTGTTATGATAGGGACTACTTGAGGCAGTCAATCTCGAAGAAATAGATTAAAGAGACGGATTGATAAGACCGGTCCTTAGAGCGGGCAAGACTCCAAGAAATATAGAGAGACAAGATTTGAAACTAAGTTTCTTTTTCATTCCTTTCCTATCATTCTCGAAACAAACTACATATAAATACTTGAAATACACAGATTACCACTAGCCTAGTATTTAGGAACAGTTATGTAAACATGGACTAAAATGTAAAACGTGAATGCTAATGAAATGTGGCTATAACCACTTCTTCCTGAATACATGCATGCAAACAAATGAATATGGAGATCATGGGCACATTGTATAAATATCCAGAAGACTTGGTCTTTTAACTATTAATGTGCACGTATCAGAATGTAGACAAGTTCTCATCAAAACAAAGAGTGAAAATTCCACCTGACGAGGGAAAGAATCTTGTCCCGGGAACATGATTAATAACCGAAGGGATTGATATTTCCTCCATTAATGGAGGTTTTCGAAGACTAATTACGTTGGATACTTGTTTATCTCTCTCATTACATCACTTTCTTTCAATATTCTTACAATGGGTTAGTTAGAAATTACCGTGGAAGGGAATTTTATTATAAGTTTGACGGTTTCTGAAAATAACAATCTTTTGATAAAGATCGTTATGCTGTGTTAAGAGACCGATTTGAGATGGTCAATCTCCCAAAAAACTAGATAAGAAAGTATTTGATAAGGCCCTTGAGTGGGCAAGACTCCAAGAACAAGATAGGAACTAGAATTTAATATTCTCCATTCATTCATTCATACCTTCATTAACCAAATGAACGATTACATATAAGAACTTGCTACACCACTAAGAAGAAGGGAATAACTACCACTTAAGACCCACTAGAAATAACTACATTGACTTATTCAAATGAAAATTAAATAACTAGTTTAGATATTAAAATGACTAAACTTACGTACTTAAATTAAATAATATAAAACAAAATTAAATGACAAACACTACAAGGATCAGGAGAACAGGCGTCGAGGGTTTTCCCGTCGACATTATGTCGACGGCATAAGGCACAAAACGACAAAAAAAACGCTTGACCGAGCCCAGCTGCGTTGAATTTTTCATAATCGTATTTTCCCGTCGACATGTCGACGGGACCATTTTAGAATATTTTTTTAGCCTCAATAATTCACCAAAGTTGGGCGCGAAATTTACCCGCTAATATATTCCCGTCGACATGTCGACGGGAATAGAATAATAACGTTTTATCTCGTAGTTAACGAGTGGTTAAGCATAATAATTATTATGTTTTAAGAGTCCCGTCGACATGTCGACGGGAGTATATTACTAATTATAAACATTTTTAATAAATGGGTAAAATATTGGGCGGGATATTTTCCCGCTTTCTTGTTCCCGTCGACATGTCGACGGGAATATATCTTCAAAAATCAGGCTATATATATCCTCACAAATACATTCCCGTTTCATTTTTTTACCAATATATACATTCTCACAAAATTATTTCCGTCTCATTTTACACATCTCACAAATAATTCAATCGTCAATTCTTACAAGACACACATGACTTGGCGTGGTTGCACAGTTGAAGAGGAGTACTCAAAAATCTTGTCACACAAGCTCATCTTTAATGAAGTTATGTTAACTTTTGGTCATGCAGTTTATGAGGAATATGGTGATTTTAAGGATGTTGAACCGTGGATGAGAGACAAGATTATCGAATGGTGTAGGAAAAAGCCGTACTACAAAGAGTACATGGACGAGCTAGATGCTGCTGAAGCTCAAGCTGCTGCTGAAGCTCAAGTTCTTGCTGTTGGAGGTGACGACGAAGCTGAAAGTACGTTGGAAACAAAACTTGATAATCTGGGAAATAGGATCACAAATCTTGAAGCTACGTTTGCACATATCAAGGAAATGAGAGCAAGGAAGGGAAAAGATGGTGCGAGTTCGAGTAAAGCGGGAAGTAGCCGCAAAAAAAATAAACGGGTTGTTTCGTTTGATCTGTTGTTTTAGTTGTCGAGTTGTTTCGTTTGGTTGTCGAGTTGTTTAGTTTGAGTTGTTTCGTTTGGTTGTCGAGTTGTTAAGTTTGAGTTGTTTCCTTTGGTTGTTGAGTTGTTTAGTTTGGTTGTCGAGTTGTTTAGTTTGAGTCTGTATGAAAATGCACGTGGTTAAGAACTCTTGCTTGTTTTAAATAAACAGTTTGCCTTTGTGTTTGATAATTATTGCTCCTTCAGTTCTAATTATTGCTCCACAACAACAACATTTTATTAAACAACAACAACATTTTATTAAACATCAAAAACATCAACAACAACAACAGCAAACAACAACAACAACAACGATAACAGTACTACATATGAAATTTATCCATGTCACCTACAAGGTCACGGAGTATTGCATCCGACTGACATGCGTGGTCGTGGTTGGGATACGTTGCCATGTCAAGTTTTGCCTCCAGCACCCTTAATTTTGTCTCTAACACCTGTTTTTGTGCCTCCAACACCTGTTTTTGTGCCTCCAGCAAGTTTATTCTAAGATTTTTTTCATGACAGTTTGAGCACCTTTTTGGAGCAGATCCAGAACCGCTTGATGTTGAAGCTCCCAGAGAACCGATCATCATTTTGGCGAGTCGTTCCTCCTTCCATAAAAAAAAATTACATCCATGGTCGTCTGTCCCAGGCTGTTAAAGAGTAAAAACTATTATTTTTAACAACTAACCAAATTATTTAAAGAAAAAATATGTAATTGTTCACCTGCGAGAAAGGACACGCATAGTATAGTTTACCACGGGAGTAAGATTTACACGATTCTCGCAGAACCACGTCTCCTCGTTCACAAGGACAAGGAAAAGCTTCAAATTCTGCCATCTTCTTCACCATGATAACAGTGTATGTTTGTGGTTGTGAGGTTGAGTGGTTGAATCGTGACCGGTGTGGCCCGATCTACAAGTTGAGGTGATAAAAGGTGGTGGCCAGAAAAAGATTCCGGCGGCCGGAAAATGCTGGTGTCGCCAGAAAACAGAAACTGCTAGAGAGAGATATAGTGAGATGAGTATGTGTGTGTGTGTTTATATTGTGAGGATAAGGTGTTAGGTAGAGAGAGAGATATAGTGAGATGAGACATATCATGTATAACCATAGCATCTCGACTCGTTCGTTTAACATCTCATGTATAACCATTGCATCTCGACTCGTTCGTTTAACATCTCATGTATAACCATTGCATCTCGACTCGTTCGTTTAACATCTCATGTATAACCATTGCATCTCGACTCGTTTGTTTAACATCTCATATATAACCATAGCATCTCGACTCGTTCGTTTTAACATCGCATGTTTAACCATTGCATCTCGACTCGTTCGTTTTACATATCATGTTTAACCATTGCATCTCGACTCGTTCGTTTAACATCTCATGTATAACCATTGCATCTCGACTCGTTCGTTTAACATCTCATATAAAACCATAGCATCTCGACTCGTTCGTTTTAACATCGCATGTTTAACCATTGCATCTCGACTCGTTCGTTTTACATATCATGTATAACCATTGCATCTCGACTCGTTCGTTTAACATCTCATATATAACCATAGCATCTCGACTCGTTCGTTTTAACATCGCATGTTTAACCATTGCATCTCGACTCGTTCGTTTTACATATCATGTTTAACCATTGCATCTCGACTCGTTCGTTTAACATCTCATGTATAACCATTGCATCTCGACTCGTTCGTTTAACATCTCATATATAACCATTGCATCTCGACTCGTTCGTTTAACATCTCATGTATAACCATTGCATCTCGACTCGTTCGTTTAACATCTCATATATAACCATTGCATCTCGACTCGTTCGTTTAACATCTCGACTCGTTTATTAATTTTATAACGGTTGGGATTTAGTATTTTGTGATATTTTAATTATTTTATTTTATATTTTAATAAATGATTTTTGTTATAATTTTTTTTTAATACAGTAGCAGAGCCGAGGGTGAGAGCCGAGAGTCAGAGCCGAGGGTGAGAGCCGAGACAACCAAGACAGCAGGTAATGTAACTCGTTTTATTATTTTTATTAACTTTTGGTATCCCAACGACATGTCGACGACAACAGCCGAGACCAAGTTTTTAAACTTTTGATATAAAACATTGCTCTCTTTTATTATAGCCCGAGCCCAAGACCACAGTCGAGAGCCCGAGACCACAACCGGAGGTCACAGCCCGTGCCCGAGACCACAGTCGAGAGCCCAAGACAGTATGTTGTTTCTTTTCGTATCCGTATTATTTTTTACATATTAGTATAGTATATTAGGTATGTTAGACTTTGGTTAGTTGTTGTAGATATTGCGTTTGGTTGCGTTTGGTTAGTTGTTTGGTTGCGTTTGGTTAAATGTTAGTTGGCGTTTGGTTAGTATATATGGTATACTAGTTGTAGATATTGCGTTTAATTAGGATCCCTTTGCACACTAAGATTCATTTTAAAAATGTGAAGTTAGTATTGGTTAAATGTTAGTTGGCGTTTGGTTAGTATATATGGTATACTAGTTTTAATATATTGGTTAATTGTAAGGTTTTGAAAAATATTAGTTTTAATATATTGGTTAATTGTATACTAGTTTTAATATATTAGTTTGTGGATTGACTATGTTTCTGCTTATATAACGGGCTTATGGTTTGTTTGGTTTTCGGCTTATGTTTCACAAGCTTAATTTTTATGGCTTATTTTGAAACTTTTTAACTTAAATAGTTTCAAAATAAGTAAAAAAAAAAATAAGCTTATGAAACATAAGCCGAAAACCAAATAAGCCATAAGCCCGTAGATATATTGTTTGGTTTTCGGCTTATGTTTCATAATAGTTTCAAAAATAAGTCACAAAAACAAGTTTCAAAATAACAAAATAGTTTTATGAAACATAAACCGAAAACCAAACAATTGTTTATAGTCTAATTGTTTAACTTAAAATATATGATATTGTTAGACTTTTGTGAATGTTTTAGGATTTTAGTGATTAATTTCGGAAAGTCCCCGTCCGAAGTTAATCATCCTATAGAAAACCCGTCCGAAATTAATTTATTAGAAATTAATTTCGGAAAGTCCCCTGTTTGGGACTGCTTTTTGAATGTTTTGTCTCATTTAGGATATGGATGCGTATAATTGATTTACTATTTGAGATGATTTCGACAGTGTTTCTCCTTTACTCCTACGAATATGTCTTTAATGTACATATTTGGGGAGTTGAGGGGAAATGCTGCCGAAATTTTCTCAGATAGTAAATCAATTATACGCATTCATATATGAGATGAATCATTCAAAGAGTGGGTTAGGATTGCCTTCCATAGTTGCACTAGGTGAACAAAACAACTTTCCTTTATTTTGAATGTGTAATAACTAAGAGTTGAACAAAACAATATGCAGTTATGATACTTGATAAGAGTTGGACCCGTTTAGACACTCGTGTTTCCAAAGAGTTTTTTGATGGTCTTGCCGCATTCGTTGAACATTGCAAGCCGTTATTGAATAGTTACGGCAACATAAAATGTCCATGTCGTCTTTGTTGTAATGTTCCATGGGTATCTCTCGACTTACTTAAAAGCCACATAAGCGAAAATGGGTGGGACCCAACTTATACACAATGGCGTGAACACGGTGAACCGGATCCTCTTCCTATACAAGATAACACAACACAATGTGAGATGAGTGACATGCGTGCGTGCATTAATGATATTTTTGATATTCCTCCAAATAATGAACAAAATGAGCCAACTCTTCCAAATATTGGCGAGACAAGTAACGAGCCAGCTCAAGCAACGACACCTCCTGTACGTAACGAGTATGAAGAGTTACTTGCCAGTTCCACTCAGTCTCTTTACCCGGGTTGTGACTTTATGACAACCTTGGATTTTATGTCAAAGTTTACGCATCTCAAGGTCAGCGGTAAATGGAGTGATACTTCATTTAACAATACGCTAAAATTTCTCCAGGAAGTATTTCCTCCTAGGTTAGGTTACAATCTCCCACCATCATACTCTGCCATAAAAAAAACATTTAAAAAGGTCGGGTTAGGGTATGAGTCGATACGTGCTTGTGAAAATGATTGTTTTTTATATCGGGGGACTGGTGCCGAAGATTTGGAGTATTGTCCGGTCTGTAAAACGAGTAGATGGAAAGACAAGAACACAACGGGGAAGAAAGTTCCTAACAAGGTGTTGCGTTACTTTCCTATCATTCCTAGGCTACAACGTTTGTACAAATCTATTCACACCGCAAAACATATGACTTGGCATGCTACTGGAAAGTCTACGGTAAACGGTATGATGCAACACCCGGTTGATGGTGAAGCATGGCAGAAGTTTGACAGCGGTAAATATTCGGAATTTGCTAACGAACCGAGAAACGTTCGATTAGGGTTGGCTGCTGATGGTTTCAATCCATTCGGCAACCTTAGTCAGACTTACAGCATGTGGCCTGTTATCTTAACAACATACAACTTGCCTCCGTGGTTATGCATGAAAGAGACTACTTTGATGCTGACGTTGTTGATTCCTGGACCTAAATCACCCGCGAAGGACATTGATGTTTACTTAAAGCCTTTGATTGATGACCTTAAGGAATTATGGAAAATACGAGGTATCCCGACATGCAACAAGAATTTCCTAGATGGTTTCAGACGAAGGTAAACTTATTATATGTAATTCCTTGTATAAATAATGACTATATATATTACTCATCTCCATCTATTCTTATCTTTGTTCATAGATCGGTAAACTTTACATAGATAATGACCCAAGGTGTACTCCCGACTTATTCGCTTTGGCTTGTGGACCATTATCGACCGTAACCTCAATTCACTCTTGCGTAGTCAACGGTGTGAAGTTTGTTGTACACAGCCGCGATGTAAAACGTACAACTCAGAACAGCGGAATTTGTTCTCCTGGCGAGAAGGAAGGAGAAATGTATTATGGTCATCTAGAAGAAATTCTGGAGTTCGCGTATACCCAGTTCAAAGTTGTGCTGTTTCGAGTTAAGTGGTTCGACTTGGTCAAAAGAGGTAGAGTCGAACGTTATAACACTAGAAACAACATGACACAAATTTGGGCATGTAGCACAGCGTTTGAAGATCAACCTTACATTCTCGCAACACAAGCAAAACAAGTCTTCTACCTTGAAGATCCTGCCAGACGACCACTCCATTGGAAGGTCGTCCAAGAAGTGAATCACAACACGACCTGGGATGTCATTGTGGCAGAAGACGATGATGATGTGATACATGGCAACAACTCATCGAATCTCCAACTGTCTGCTAATTTGAATGATTTGGCATTTGAAACCTTAAATATCGATGGTCAATCAACGTTAGTTGAGGCACCACCACCAATCATTCATGTTGATGACGACGATGAATTTATTGATGATGAGGACGACGATCCTTATGATTTAGCAGACTCTGACGCAAACAATTCTGATGATGAAGTTGAAGATGCGACTCATGCTGTTTATGATAGTGATGTAGATGTAGCAGATTGATCTTAAATTGTAACTTGTAAAACGACACTTAGCTTATTTGAATGAAATTGTTATGGATTGTTTAAATGTGTATATTTATTTTAAATGTGTATGTATTTGAATGTGTGCATGCTTATGTTAATTTGTTCCCGAATTTCTATATGTTAATTCAACTTGTACTTTTTACAGATGGCAGCAGTAGCGCGAGGTCACGGTGGTGACGGTGCCGATGACCCACCACCCCCTCCTCGTTCGATTACTAGCGGTCACCGTAGTGGTAAGAAAATTAAACTTGATAATTTGAATTTTGTTACTTGTTATTTTTTAACATTTTCACTCACTTCAATTGTAGGTTCCTCACAAAAACCTCGACGAGGAGGTAGAGCGAGACAAGCTGGCGGCAGGGGTGGAGGTCGGGCTGGCGGCAGGGCACAGGTCCGTGAAGCCAACAAAAACAAAGACCTCAGGAAAGCTGTGACTGCCTCGGGCCCGCAATCGATCGAGTTCGAGTGGCGTGATCAGAAGACATTTAAGCATGTTGGGCCCCACCACGCATGGTTCAGTAACTATGTTGGCGAGCTGGTTAGGTCCTTGCCGTTGCACTATCCCTCCTGGCACGACCTTGACGAAGCGACTCGACAGGGCTTCATGAACCGACTCGGGGTCAGTTATTTTATTTTCCTTTTAATTATATCTTTGAATGTGTACATTTATTTAAATTTGTTTAATTGTGTATATTTGTTTAAATTTGTTTGCAGGAATTCTTCGACTTGCAGAGCCACATGCTCTCACCCAATTGGACTACCATTTCGAAGGGCCTCAATGCGTACATTGCTAAGGTCTACTCTGACAACAAGGGCACGATGAAGAGGGTTTACTTCGACGGGGAGGGTGGGCCTGAAAAAGTGGATGAGATACGAAGAAACCCTCCTCCGAACGTCGAGCCATCTGTGTGGGAGGAGCATATCAAGTTTTACATGCAGGGGAAGAACCTGAAGCGTGCTGCTGTGAACAAGGAGAACCGAAAGAAGTTGAAGGTGTACAGCCGCCACGATTCCAAGTCATTGGCCGCTATTCGCCACGACTATGTAAGACACATTTTATTTTTATAAAAGTATTTTATTTTTATAAAATTATTTAATTACAACAACGATAAAAGTAATTAATTTTAATTTTATAAAAGTATTTAAGTTTAATTAGAATAAATATGGTGTTTGATTTGCCATTTTTAATTTGTTTCATCTTATATATATGCATGTGTATATACAGTTTCTGAACAGCAAGGACAAAGAATACCCGTCCCTCATCCAGTCGTTTTACGACACACACTGCGACAATGATGGTATGTGGTTGCAGGATGAGGCTCGTGTTCAATATGTAAGTATCTTTTTTTTTTTTTTTTTTTTTTTTTTTTAATTTCTTATTTATTTATTTATTTCCCCAAACACGCACTTTAATGATTCATTGAAACATAATCTTGTAATTAACCCGATATATATATATATATATATATATATATATATATATATATATATATATATATATATATACACACACACACTTACATATATATATATATATATATATATATATATATATATATAAATTTTCTCAATTTTTTTCTCAATTAAATAGGAAGAGATGGTCCGGCTGCGTGATCTGGGAGCGAATACGCCGGAAGGGGTGGCGTATACGGAGGAGCAGATACTTGCGATGGTTTTGAAGGGCAAGCAGCGGGGCCACATCGCCGGACGGGGTAGGGTCGTACCCGGGCTCTCTAGGCCACCGTTATCATACACCCCGCCTCCACCTCCAGGTATGTACAGTTTGATAATATATTAATTATAGATTACTCGATCATGACTCAAATTAAGTATTGCAATAGATGTTTTTTAATTTTGATTATTTCATTTTCAGAATATGCTGAGATGGAGAAAAAGCTTGCTGAGGCCGAGAAGAAGATTGCTGAGGCCGAGGAGAAGAGCCGTAAAGAAGCTGAAGAGCGTAAGGTCTTGAAGGCGCAGATTGATCTGGTCACAGGTTTTATGTCCTCCAACCCGCGATGGAATGAGTATGTTAGTCAGGCGGGTTCTCAGCACGTGGATGGCTCAGGCAGTGGCGTTGGAGGTAGTGGCGTTGGAGGTAGTGGCTCAGCTGGAGGGAGCGGGAGTCGCAGAGGCGATGAGGATGGTTCTGGCGATGATGAGGGTCCTACTGATGATCACGAGTGATTTTGGATGTAGAGGTACAAACTTGGGTATTTTGTGTTGTACTTATGCTTGAAACAATATTTTGGCGACCCATATGTTAGTATTGTATAGTTTAACCTTTTGGCGACTTGAACGTCGCGGATATTAAAACATTTGTGGATATGGCAGCTAGGTTTAGATATTACCACACCCCGTTTTGTAAACTTTATATGTTTTTATGCATTTTGAGGGTGTTTAGCGATATTTTGCAAGTGTTATAGCCGATGGCGAGTTATACGTTTAGGACATGTTGATATTGAGTGGTTATAGGTGCTATTACAGTTACAGGTTTTGGTAGATTTTTTCCGAAAAATCCGGAAAAAATCTGGAATATTGCAATATTTGCAGCCTGCTGTTAGCAGGATATTAATAATGATGCCGTCGACATGTCGACGGCATCATTAAAACATAGTAATTGGGTATTTATAATACCGTCGACATGTCGACGGTATCATTAAAACAAAAATAATGTTTTTAATTTTATGCCGTTGACATGTCGACGGCATGATATAATAACACTATTATTGTTTTATATAATACCGTCGACATGTCGACGGTATTATATAAAACAATAATTATTATTAACTAATTAAAACATTAATTAATTATATGTTCCCGTCGACATGTCGACGGGAAGGGGTTTGACGGACAACAAATCCTTTGACTGGAAAACGATGTGGGACCCACCGTGTCGACGGCGATTTTCGACGGGAACACGGTTCCCATCGAAGGATAGCTGTCGATATGGTTCCGTCGACATGTCGACGGGACGGTATCATTCCGTCGACATGTCGACGGGTAGGGGTTAAAAAAGTCGCCGGGGAAAGCCTGTTTTGTACTAGTGAAATGACTAATAATCGAGTGGTGCATGCATGCTTGTTGTGCTCGTATCAATACTCCCATCCTGAAAAAAATGGCCTCGTCCTCAAGGCCGAGGTTGCCATAGTCCACGGTGAATGGCTCCCAAGGTGGCTCATGTTTGGATTCAAGAAAAACAAACTTTGGCGGATGAAACTGATGACCGGGATGAAATGTCTTCGCGCATCGAAAACCAAGTCCTCGAATATGATTAGCATGGATGTCAGCGGCCGAGGGAAGTTTTAATAACAGTGCAACATGTTGTTTTGGTTGGCTAAGGATCAACGCATGTGGGTTTGTCGTCCCGATAGTGTGTGGGGCGTCGATGGAGATAAATGTGTCACAAGCTTGGTGAGGTGTCCTTGGATGGAAGATGACATCCACTCTTTTAGCATCAGGTTTGTAGGCAGAGGATGCACTGAGGGAAATGGTGTTCGAGTTTTTGTGACGAGTTCATTGTTGATCTTGGTCACATAGGAAGCGGGGTCTTCGAGTGATGGTGGGTAATGCTTTGGAGGCATGGTGTGTTCTGGTTTAGCGGTAATCCGTTCATTTTGGTTTGCAAGGTTTGCAATGGCAACATTGAGTTTGGATATTGATGCGGCTATCTTTTCCTTGTTTACGGCCATGGTGGTGACAAGTTTTGAGAGGTTGTCGGTCATGGCAGCCCAAGATTCCAATAGGGATGGTGGATATCCTTCCGGAGGGATCGAGTAAATCAATGAAAGCACCATTGTTAAGAGACCGATTTGAGATGGTCAATCTCCCAAGAAACTAGATAAGAAAGTGATTTGATAAGGCCCTTGAGTGGACAAGACTCCAAGAACAAGATAGGAACTAGACTTTAATATTCTCCATTCATTCATTCATTCATACCTTCATTAACCAAATGAACGATTACATATAGGAACTTGCTACACCACTATGCTAAGAAGAAGGGAATAACTACCACTTAAGACCTACTAGAAATAACTACATTGACTTATTCAAATGAAAATTAAATAACTAGTTTAGATATTAAAATGACTAAACTTACGTACTTAAATTAAATAATATAAAACAAACTTAAATGACAAATGACTAATAATCGAGTGGTGCATGCATGCTTGTTGTGCTCGTTGTTAGAAATTAAATAACATGACTATCATATAAATAAATCATAATCAAAGTATACACGTATGCGGAAGCTATGGATCAAGTATAACATATAATTATTAACAATAACATAAATAGGAACGTACCGTATGCTATCTTTAATTCTTGAACAATTGATGAACCCTAATTAGGGTTTATATGGATCAATGATTAACCCCTTACCGTTTTGTTAGTCGATCCCTTGATAACAACAAAAGTATGTTGTTACCTCGTTCTTGTACACACAAACTAATACCGAATCAAATTAATTGCAAGATTAAACACAAGTATTGTTTTTGGAAGAACCAAAAATCGAAACCCTAAAGGTTTAGGGGTTTCGATCGGCCAAGGATAAAACAAAGGAAGAAAACCAAACTTAGGGTATTGTGTGTGCACAAAAGATGAGAAAACAATGATCCTTGAGTTTGTATATATACTAGAGTATACTTGGTGAACATGCAAAGGCAATGGGTTTCCCCTTTGGGCCTTGATCGACCGGCCACACACCAAAAGAAGGGTGTTCCGGATCCTTCTTGTTACCAAGTTTCAATCTAGTCCTTTTCGTTTCCTTTTAACGATAGTTAGTCCGTACATTTAATAACCAACGACCATTAGTCCTTAAACTTGTGTTATTAATAAATATATCTAACAATTAATATTTATTAATCTTTGACTCTCGTTTGTAATGTGTGCAATCCCGAGGTCTCGGGTTCGATACTAGACATTTACATATTAATATCTATCCATTATTACAACAGCTCCCACTTAGATATCTATTAATAGTAAAATGACATTGGTTGGCGTCTTGCAACACTCCAATGCCCCTAGTTCGACTCGAGCTAGGTTTCCTTAAAAACCTTTAACGATTCATCGTTATTATTATCATCCTTTTGTTTCTAATACTACGTTAAAAAATATATGGATCTTAGTCATTCTTTAATTAACAATTCTGTTTCTCGTTGTTTATAATTGAGCAAGATTACCAAAACATCTGAACGTATTCCAGATAGACTTTGGGCGTGCGCACGCAAACATCTTGTCAACCCTACGAGGGGCCCAGCAGTATTAAACTTCAAAACAAATTTGAAGGAACAAATTCTTTCTTGACTACAAGAATAACCCATGAACTTTGCAACACTTCTGAAAACAACCCTTATAACTCCCTGTTACGGTGAGCGGTAGATTGCTTCACAAAAATGCACTACATCCATGACTCTTATCTGGTATCTCAAGTCTGAGGATAACAAATTCATGATTTACTTAGTGACAAGATCCATAAAGTAAAATCATGCAGTTGGGATAAGTCCTATATTCAATTCATCGAATATCATGTGAAATTGGTATGTCAACGCATCAATATACTTTCAAGTATATTCTAACCAATACTCAGATTTGTCTTAGTTTAATGATATTCCCATATCATTAATTGACAACGGACAATTTAGAATAACATTAAGTTACTCACGGATTTAAACATGCAAATACAGGACACAATTTATTATTAATGAAAACAAACGTACTAAGTACTTTAATTCATTATAAATAATAATTGCTCAATGTCCTTTATTCAAATACTAAATAGATCAATGCATGATAATTCTAGTTAATGAATTTTGTCTCAAGTAATCACTTGTTGACAATTATGCCTCAAGTAATGACAATCATACTTGTTGACAAGGCATTATTCAACTAACGTTGATCTATCCAAATTTTGAGAATACTTATTTTAAGAATTTAATTAGAAAAATTCTTGTATGTGTATATCCAACTATCTTGATATAGTTACACATAATTTTTCATAAATGGTGTGACATCCTCAATCACCATCTTATGATAATCAAACTTTCAAACCTTTTAAAGTTTAAAGTATTCTAATTCTTAAATGTATAATGCAACTATGCTCTTAGTTGAGCACAACTAGTTCACGTGGCTAAGGATAAAATCCTTCCATGACTAGTTATTGAGTGTCATCTCAATTAAACCAGCATCATTGTATATAAAACACAATATGCTCTTTAAAATTCCGTAAACTTAATATCAATTGTGTAATTTTTAGGAGCTATTCCAGGTTTGAGGATCATTATTCTAAGGTCAAACATATTTCTTTAGAATATTCATTACACAAGATATCAAATATTGTTAAATCATTAAGCATTTAAGCATGATGTAACAATAATATGATGCACATGAAAATCCTTCAGTCATACTTAGATTTATATTCATGTTCTATCTTTTCATAATATATATCCATTTTCTAAATGATATATTATGTTCTATTAGAATTTATTTACCGCACATGTTTATTTAATAATAAACTTTTGTTCCAAGGTTGTATCTTTTATTTTCTAAATCTTTCAAATAAAGTTTCATTTCAAACTAAGTCTAACATTTTACTTATATGGAATGTTACTATATAACATATATGATTTAGTAAATCAAACATAATACTCCCACTAGCTTTCAGGAATACTTAGAAATTATCTTATTTCAATTATAAATCAAAACTTGGATATAATAATTAAACATAAGATTAATCTTCTAGATGCATGCATTTATCCATTCATGGATTATTGCACTTTGTACACTTCCAAAGATTTACTTGAATTCATAAACTCCTTTTGATTACTTATCGTCCTCGCTCAAGTAATTATTCATGGAAGAGTTTTTGATATCATTGTCAAATTTCAAATTCATATAAATATGACAATTACCATCTTTGTATCTTTAATATGCTTAGGAAAGAGTATTCAATCATAGTTAATTGCTTAAGTATGATTAATAATCTTGTCATAAGACATGCATTAAGATATGTGTATAATTTTGTCCATATGATTATTACACAAAGATTTAAACCACTAGGGTTATATAATCTTTGAATAAACTCATCTTCATTCTCTAACCTTTAAGAATTAAGATAAACCAAATTTTAAATTTGAATATCTTTATGAACAGCATCTACAACATTCATAATATGAGTAATTTACCCAATTCATTATTCTTGGTAATACTACATCATATAATCTTCAGTATATTAATTAAATATCTGAGATATCCAAGTGGATCTATGAATGAGAATTCCATCATCTTTGAGGTTTATCATTTACATGTTAAGGCCTCATCATGATTTTCACTAGTGTGATTTTAGAAGATTATTTATCTTGTAATTCTATCTTTCAAGATAAAATACTCCCACTTGCCTTTAGTATTATATAGAATATAAATACTTAGCAATTAAAGTGACAATACAATATTCTCTTTTTGGGATATTACAAATACATTATTGACAGTTCCTGACATTCTTTTGTTAATGACCTACACACAAGTAGTTTAACAAATTCAGAATTTCAATTTAAGACTTAATGTGATTCATCACATCTCATATTAGTGTCTTATTAATCTTCTAGGAGTCTAATTGAGCATATACAATCCATACTCAACTTTCTAACCTTGACAACTTTAGGAAGAAAAGAAGTCATAGTTATCTTCAATCAAACAACCTAACTAGAGTTTGATTTCTCTAACTGATCATACCATAAATATGTGGTATTTCAATTAGAATTAATATTGTAAGAAGATCTAACAATATATAAGATAACCATATTCCTTTTGGCATACCTATTTACCAATTAAGTCAACTTAATGGTATAATAGTATTTCCAAACCAATTGCATGCTTTATAACACAAGTACTTTTGACCAAGTCACTTCATGTTCACGTCTCATAAAAAACATAAACTTGTTATAATCCCACTATACGTTATTAATCATTGATCAACTCAATGACTTCTTGTATATGTCTTAATTAAAAGATCATAACAAGCTAACGTCTTACTTTATTATAAGTCTTGTAATACTTAAAAGACTTCATGTTTATAACTATACAATAAAGTATTAACATGTATAATTAAAGTAATCATGAACACCATCATTTTGTTTCAATAATATTTTCAAGTTAACACACTACTTCATTTATTTATGTCATTCTAAGAATACATAATTATTGAAGTAGTATTATATTACTTCATGCATTTATGTCATTCCAATAATACATAAATATTATAGTTGAAGTTGTCTTGTTATCATATTGACACATGTTCTAATAGATATCTAATTTAGAAACTGTAAATTATCCATGTAGGTCTCACGCATGCATGGAAATTCACCTTGTCATTAAAATTTAGTCTGCGTCTCACGTTTATTAAATTTTAACACCAAGTGTTTCTTAGATTAGATGTGTATCTATCATATTAGGACTACAGTCTCTTACTTTGCAGTTAAGAGAATCCTTTAAATCATATTCTTATGTGTTGTACTTTGCACACAATGAAGATTTCTCCCACTTGTGCATGGAACAACACCATGTTACATATAAACAACATGCACGCGCTTGTCAATGTGAACAATATGATTTGTGTCATTTGCATAACTAGTAGATATAGAGTTACTCAATCAATCAAGGAAACGCACATGACTATCCTTGAAAATATTAGTCTCTATATTTGGAAAGTAATTATCTTGAGACATTCAAAAGATAATCTGAGTTACAATCAAGACAAAAAGTCTTGTAACTCCCACTGAATTAGAGAACATTACAATAATCCCTTATTCAGTAATAAGAACACAATACTCCCACTGAATTTGACGACATTGCAAATGTGTCATTATCAGTAAAAGTAAATAGTGTGCTTGTTTACTTTCCTACATCTTTTAAGAAAACCCATTCAAACAATTATATAGGTTATAAAAGGATGTAATCTACTACATAAATGTGATTCATCACATTCCAAATTATTAACTTGAAAAAGCTTGGGCATGCAATTTCTTCCTGTATAGATCTACCATTCTAACAATTGTATGTAGTATCTATAAATGGTCAAACTAAAACAACTAGATAAAATAATCTAATTTGTCTTTTACCATTTTGCAGTAATCCGTCTAGCTTCTAATTTAATAACTCATAAAGTGCATCTACTCTTACTATTAAAGTTTGCTATGAGTTATGTATTTAGAATTTAGACTATTCTAATCATCCTATTATACCTTTCTCATTCATGAAAAGGAATAGGAATTAAGTCTCACACTTCTCTTAATGGAATGAAGACTATGTTTACGGTTCATCGTTGCATTAATACATTAAAAGAATTTGCAAAATTCAATTTTAGTATTTTCAATAATACATATTTTCAAGCAAACATAATACCCATGGATATAATCATATAACCATATTAGTTTCTTGAAAATCTAGGATCCAACTTTTCATAAGTTTCATTATATCAGTTGATCTGCTAGTAATGAAAGTACAAAAGATGGTAATCTGTCGTACAATAATTGGCAAACAATTTTCCAATTCCTAGATCATTTATGGGATTTACATCAAATTGATTCATCAATTTGCAATGTAAGCATGTTTCATCCCATCTCATGCCTTAAGCTCTAGGTCTCACGCATCAACTTAATTAAGTCGTCTAACTTAGAAACTGCAAATTCTCCATGTGTGGTCTCACGCACACTCGGAAATTTACCTTGTCATTAATATTTAGCCTGCGTCTCACGTTTACCAAATAATTAACTTCAAGTGTTTCTTATAGTTAGATGGCATGTAACTTAAATTTTAAGGGTATTCAATTTTGATATGTCAATCAAAATATGTATAAAGATGCATGCACTCATCTTTATAGCATACGTTTTCAAAACAATTTTTATATATCCAATTTTAAGCAAGATAAAGTCAAAAGTTTTCTATAGAGGTATTGGGTTCACCAATTAAAGAAGTACCTTCAATTATCATCCACCAAAATGGAATTGAGGTAAATCACCCTTAAGATGATATTGCACATAGAATAGTGATATAGGTAATTTTCTTTAAACAATCTCATAGGCGTGGAAACCAAGGTAGACTCTAGGCTCTTTTCAAAACCTTCAATCCACTATTATGAGTTTGTCTAAAAATCATTACTTTTACCACAATTCTTGTCCAAAAACGTCAATCTATAAAAAAGTTTACAACTTTAGTCTTAAAATTAAGTAACAAAGTTTAGATCTTGCTAGTCTCGCCTTGGGAGCTGATTATCGTGCGAATCGGACCACTAGCGGCACATAAGACCTTGCAAGATTCTTACTTTATCACTTTTGTTTCACCGTTATTAGTCCGATTTAATTTTTCTTTATAAAAATTACCCTTTTATTGCTTACAAACGTGTCCAACAATTAAACAATAAAACAAGTAATAAAGACAAATCAAAACAACTAATAATATAACAATTATAAAGGTGAAACAATTAGCCACATGCAATCTTTTTAGAAAAGATTCGAACAAAATCAATTCTAGGTTTTTATATGCATATAATTAACTAGGGCCTTCACCTCTTAATGGAAGTGAGCCACATACATTGACAAGTCAATTGCGTAGGCCAAAGCTAATCACATACCACATAGCACATAATTGATTTTAATAATTATGGGGTCTTCCCAAATATTAGATCTATCTAAACATGTGAAAAAGCTTAACAATTAATAACCCATGACTAACATGCATGTTTCGTCACGGATCAAAGCATAACAATTACCAATTAGGTCACATAGATACGTTCAAATAACCGGTTAATGACCTAGGGTTTTTAATTAATTACAATTTAATTAATTTAAACCACAAACCCTAATTAGGGTTCATGGAAAAAAACGACCCCCCCCAAAATTAAGGTTAGGGTTTCGTAAATTTAAAAAAAATTAAAGAAAAAACCCTAGATCCAAAACATGTATCTAAAACTATTAAAGATACGATTTTTATTATGTTTAAGTAATCAATTACATGTTATACATGGCTCGTGATGCCACTGTTAGAAATTAAATAACATGACTATCATATAAATAAATCATAATCAAAGTATACACGTATGCGGAAGCTATGGATCAAGTATAACATATAATTATTAACAAAAACATAAATAGGAACGTACCGTATGCTATCTTTAATTCTTGAACAATTGATGAACCCTAATTAGGGTTTATATGGATCAATAATTAACCCCTTACCGTTTTGTTAATCGATCCCTTGATAACAACAAAAGTATGTTGTTACCACGTTCTTGTACACACAAACTAATACCGAATCAAATTAATTGCAAGATTAAACATAAGTATTGTTTTTGGAAGAACCAAAAATCGAAACCCTAAAGGTTTAGGGGTTTCGATCGGCCAAGGATAAAACAAAGGAAGAAAACCAAACTTAGGGTATTGTGTGTGCACAAAAGATGAGAAAACAATGATCCTTGAGTTTGTATATATACTAGAGTATACTTGGTGAACAAGCAAAGGCAATGGGTTTCCCCCTTGGGCCTTGATCGACCGGCCACACACCAAAAGAAGGGTGTTCCGGATCCTTCTTGTTACCAAGTTTCAATCTAGTCCTTTTCGTTTCCTTTTAACGATAGTTAGTCCGTGCATTTAATAACCAATGACCATTAGTCCTTAAACTTGTGTTATTAATAAATATATCTAACAATTAATATTTATTAATCTTTGACTCTCGTTTGTAATGTGTGCAATCCCGAGGTCTCGGGTTCGATACTAGACATTTACATATTAATATTTATCCATTATTACAACACTCGTATCATGCTGTCAATGATTTGCTTGATTATTATTATTATTATTATTATTATTATTATTATTATTATTATTATTATTATTATTTTCTTGCACTTGTTATTGATTATCACCTTTATCAGTCATTTCATAACATTGTTCTTTGGAGTCGGGATCAACGATCATATGGTTTAGACCACTAACACATGGATGCAATCTTCGTTGGATGGAAGATTATTCTCGTGGTCCAATACCCTAAAGGGTGAAAGCTCTTTATACAACCCTAAGAACGTTGAAACTAAAGATGTTTTAGCATATTCTGAAGAACTGAATAGGAATTTAATTCTCTAACATACGGACATCTCTAAGAATTGCAGTATGAGCAAATTTTCGACATGAAAAGTAAACAAGGTATGACATTCTTGATGTTACTCTTGTGATTGATCATTTTCAGATAGTGTAAACATCAAGAAACTCAAGTAAGAATGAAACATCAATTACCCATAATCCAAGCTTGAGTTTCTCCATCATAATGTAGATACTTACGATAACAAGCTCGGATTTTTGGCTCAAAAATGGCTGATTGGTCAACAAGATCTACAAACTTTAGACCATTATCGTGTTGTTGTTTTCGAAATCTTTTGGCAGCTGGAAGCTTATATCTATCCATCTCATAGACCTCGGGTTGCCAATGGTGGTGAGGGCCCAGGGCTACTTGTTGTTGGATGTAACATCCGGGTTTTGTGGACATTAGCTAGACCCTTTGGTACGTTGAATATACGCACGAGCATGTCAATATCTTCTTCAATACCATCATTGATGACTTGACGAATTTGAAGTATCCAACAGCGATCACTTGTTGTGGGATGTAACATTCGGGTTTTGTGGACATTATCTAGGCCCTTTTTGTACTACATGACCATCCTCAATCAAAAGGCATCGTTGACGATTTCCCTGAGACCGGTAGGGAAACCACGAATTTCAAACGTAGTATGCACTATTATTAATTAACATTTCCTGCCCAAAAATTACGTTAGAATAATGTTTTATATATCAGTTTTATTAAACTGAATAACACCAGAAATCTATTTTCAGAATAAACATATTTATATATACCATAACTACTAACTGATTGAGTCACACATTTGTTAATATACATAGTTAAGTGTAAAGAAATGGCTGGTCAAAAAAATATATGAAGAAACTGATTTAATCTTCCTTAGAAGTATAAAATTGATTGGCTTTATTTATTTATTTATTATTCACTACTACACAAAAGCTTAAATAGATCGCCTTAAATAGAGCGGTTTTGCTAAAACCTGATCTAATTAACGAAAAAGAAGGGGAGAGGTAATAAATAGACCGGTTATTAAGATAAAAACTGTTCTAATTAATTTTAAATATAATTAGATCGGTCTTTTTGTATCAACCGATCTATTTATACACCACAAACTCCAATGCGACATAGCTGGTATCGCGTTTTCTTTAAATAGATCAGTTTTTTCTTAATAACCGATCTATTTATTTTTATAAATATTTCTACCTTTTGTGTCCAAGGTCTCCGAGACCCATGTTGATGTCCCCGAAGCCCATATATGGAGGATTATCAAGAAAACGTACTCTGATTTCAAAAGATTTGTCAAGATTGTTATGTTTTCTAGAGCGGTTATCCTCGAATTGAAATTACCATGGATGATTATACCCGGTCTTCCTATACTAAAACATCTTAAAGATCCAATAGAAAATATGCTAGCAAATTTCCGAGATGAAACAAAGGAAAAATTGGACGATGAAAGCGATGAATCTAACCCTCCATTAATTGAAGAAATCACAATCCCTTCGGTCACAGAAATGGTGAATGCTGGGATACGTTTCATACCCGTGAATGGCACAATTTCTAAAATTCGTTTTAATGTCAAAACAAGCACTCTTTACCTACCCGTTGTTCATTTGGACGTGAACACGGAGGTGTATTTGAGAAACTTGGTAGCTTATGAAGCTTGTGTGGCGTCCGGACCATTAGTCATGGCTCGTTACACTGAATTAATGAACGGGGTTATTGACACCAAAGAAGATGCTAAGTATTTGATGGATCGCAAGATAGTTTTGAACCATTTAAAGAGTGATCAAGAGGTTGCTGATTTGTGGAATGGGATGAGCAAAAGTGTGAAAATGACGAAAGTGCCCTATATGGATAAAGTGATCGAAGAAGTGAACAAAAGGTATAATAGGACATGGAAGGTAAAATTGGCAAAGTTTATGGCCACATATGTTTTTGGATCTTGGAAGTTTTTGACATTGTTTTCTGCAGTGTTTATGCTGTTCTTATCGACCGTTCAGACCTTTTGCTCGATTTACAGTTGTGCTCGTGTGTTCAAACAACTTCCAAAGCTTGATCATCTCGAGTGAGTGAATGTTAAAGCATGTTGTAAGGTTATACTGAGACAAGAATATTGGTATTGTAGTATTGTGAAACAAAAATGATATGTATAACAAACTATGTGAGTGAAGATAATATGATAAGTGTGTCAAAAAAGACTTGTCTTTGTCTAAAACAAGTTTCTTCATAAAACACTTCTTATGATAAATATATATATGAGTCGACGTTAGTTGTGTTAGTGTAGATTTAGACAAAGTGTATGTCCATGAAGTGTTGTATGTAGATTAGGACGAGGTGTTAATCCGTGTATTGTTGTGTGAAGATGAGGACAAAGTAGAAGTCCGTGAAGTGTTGTGTGAAGACTTGGATTGTGTGAAAATCCAAGTGGACGAGGTGTATATCTGTGTAGGGTTGTTTATTGGTGTGTAGATTGGTTCTAGCTAGGATTAGCACTCGACATTCCGCTTAATGTCGTAAATTGATGTAAGCGAAGGTGTACGGTTTTCTCCGCCTGAAGGGAGTTTGTTGACATAGTGATTGTGAAATCTCGAGCATGATACTCGAGGAGAGGAGTAGGGCAAAGAGCGAGCTTCGTAGCCGAACCACTATAAATCTCCGTGTCTTATTTTGGTTGTTCTATCCCGTTATCTTTCCTTCATTCATATATTGTTTTCTCTATGCATATCTATTGTGTTTATATATATATATATATTGTTGATTGATATCACATAACTTCGAATCAAACGATTTTCAAAAAGAATTAAAAGCTTTAAAAAGTTTTAAAACGTAATTAAAAATGGTGAATTATTCAACCCACCTTCTAGTTTCTACAGAACTCTAACTTGACCAGCAGCAACCAAATCCCCAACAAAGTGAATATCAATATCTATATGCTTTGTACGTTGATGCTGAACCGGATTAGATGATAGATATATAACACTGACATTATCACAGTAAACAAGCGTAGCAGAAGACTAAGGAGTATGCAGCTCTTGTAGCAAATTCCTCAACCAACAGGTCTCAGCAACAATATTGGCAACACCACGATACTCTGCTTCTGCATTAGAGCGAGAAAGCGTCGGTTGAAGCTTAGAAGACAAATCAGTAGCAAAGCAAATAACAAATTTGTTGATGAAGACATCCACAGCAAGTGGAGATTAATCTTCACCATTTGGCATCAACAAACGCAAAGAAACAAAAATAAAAGCAAAGCATAGAATTAATCATTTTTCTTTATTTATTATTTCTTATTTATTAATTTTTTTGGAAAATGGATAAATGTTGGCAGCTAGGGTTTGACGGTGTGACATAGAAGAGGCGACTCAATTTAGCCACCTAGGTCTGAGGATCAGACCCACTTCGATCCAATGTTAAACATTGAAAACCCGTATTGAGGCACAATATATATAGGTAACCCTAGAAACCCTATACCCACAAACGGGCTTGGGCTTATATATCATATATGTTTGTCATTCCTGCTTGTTGTATCTTCAATCTTGTTCCTTGTGTTATAAGCGGTTCTGAGTTTGTTGTTCGTTGGTTTGGCGTATTATTGCCTAAAGGCTCTCGTAAGCAGGATCATTTCCTTGTTCATGTCATTCATAATTGGGTCATGCTCATCATCACCAAGACCTCTTTCATCTTGTCATTGTCAGAACCAGATACAATTGATGATACCTATAGCTTTGCTCGTAGAAATGAGTGTGATTTGTTCGATTGTGTTGGGGATTGTCTTATCTGCTTTCTTTGCTTGAATCTCAACTTTAAATCCATTTGCCTCTTGTTGTTTCTCCTTTAATATGTCAAATATCTTGTTGAATCAAGTGTATGCAAGTCTTTGGTTTGCTTGACGATAGTGACATACCGTTTCCATTCAGGATGGAGGTTAAGGACAAACTTGATGTTTTCATCGATCTTCATCTTGCCCAACTTGTTTCTGTTCAGCTCATTTATCAACTTGGTGAACTTAGTATGATTCCAGACTCTCACACTCAACTGATGTGAATTCCTTATAGCTGCATAGAATTTGCAATTCTTTCTCTTGAAGTCCCACATTAGTTCCTTGCATTTGTCTTTCAATAGCAAACCACATCTCATGTGCACTTGAGTAGCTATCAAAATTAGATTATATGTCATTGTTTAACCCAAACAAGATGATGTTGATTGCTTGTTTGTTTGCCTTTACATTCAAATCAACATAAGTCTGCATCCGTATATGTGCAATAGTAGGAGGATCAGAATCGGGATTCCCCGACACATTGATCACTTTGAATATAAAAGAGCCATTGAGTATTGAGTTGAGAAGTTGTTCATAATTTGGTTTCTCGTCTATGAACCTCATCATACAAGAAAACTGTTGTACATAACTACCCATGTAGAGTATTGGAGGGCGGTTTTCAGAACCTATGGCGATGACAACATTTTGATTTGAAGTAGACATGATGATTGTGTGTGATAAGTAAACCTTGATAATGGATCTATTATGAATACGAAGTGTGTTTTTAGTTATCTTTGTTAAACAGTGAGGTTATCTCGGTTTTGTGATGAACTATTGAGGTTGTTGTATCTTGGTCGCTAATCTAAATTTGGATAGATTTTCGTTTAAAAACTATAAGAGAGGACCGATTTACACTAGAACCTAGATAGTATAAAATTAACACGAGATCAAAACCGAGGTATTAACTTATTTCAGAACCAAGTATGCAAGTGGTGGAATTTCCAAGGGTGACATGGACCAAAATAGTTCGACAAAAGACCGAGCTATCCACCGGGATACTAATCTCGGTAAAAAGTACCACGTTAGTAGAGAAAAAAGTGCTTTTGGACCACCAAGGTACTAGCTAAAAACTTAAACTTTTTAAAAAATTGACCTAATCTTCAGTTTTGATGTTTCTAACCCAATTACAAACCGATAGAATCAAACCAAAACCCATTTAAATGATTTCAAATGTAAAAGTTTTGAATTTTATCCATAAAATCTTTAGTTATGATTTCGAGATCTATCTAAGGTTTGAGTCGTAACTCGTCAGTTTAAAATAGTTTTAAAAACAATTTTAATAGTGGTTTTTGAAAAGATTTCACTCTATAATCATGTGTTGGCTTTGATAACAATTGTAGGTCATAATAATATCAAGATCCAAGCCAGACAATCAAAGATATGTAGTTTAGATAGAAAGACAAGAGATAGAAAAATGGGAAACTCTTATTACTTTCAATGTGGAACCGAGGTACATATGAATAGAACTCCCACCTCCTTATGTTGTCATGAGGGGGATATTTATACAACAAAATACCTAGTCTTGACTAGTTGACTAAGTTTATACTTATTACAAAACGACCCTTATACTATATGAGCTTATACTATATGAGGTATGGCCATCACCTCAAAAGCCAGCATTCACTTAGATTTGTGGACTTCTCCACTTCCGAGTCTTGGTGGTTTAAAATACTATGTGTTATTTTTGGATCATTATTCACATTATTTATGAGTGTTTCCATTGTGTTATAAAAGTGATGCTTTTGCTAGATTTGTTCAATTTCAAGTATATTAAAACTCATTTTAATAGTGATATAAAAGCCTTTCAATATGATCACGATAGTGAATTTGACAACACCAAAGATGCACTAACTTTTCACCTTTAATGGGATTCATATTCATTTTTTTGTCCTAAAACCTCTCAACAAAATGGCAACCCCCAGCACATGATACACACCATTAATAATCAAATACGTACTGATGTGGCGTATTGCAACACCGAAGTTTTATAATCCTCCTAGGCATAGTACATAATCGTTGTAGTGTATTACAAACAAGACTCAGAGGATTGATTGTTCTCTAGAGGAATAGTGAGGTGAATTCAAAATGTATGACGATTTAAGGCTAAAGGTTGAAAGAAGGTCATTTTTTGGTATTTTTATGTTTTATATGAAAACAAGTAAAATTTCGGGGTTTAAGAGAGTTTTTTTATATTACTACTAAACTAAAATGCAATAAAAATAAATAACAATGAAAGTAAAAGTGGTGACAAACTTCTTATAAGAAGGGCAATGTATTTAGTTATTTACCTAGAATTCCATTACTCCCTAGTTATTTTCTCGCTATGTTTACTGAATGTCACTTACTTGTCTAATGCAATGTGGAGTATTCCTTATTATCTATTGCGGGTTGGTCAGTCTCACGTCTATGAACTAGCCTAAATGGGAGATGCATGTCTGAATGTCAATATCCTACCCTATAACTAATTCACAAAATAAATACCCTACTTAATTAATTCCTAAGACATAAGCATTAATTGGACACGTTTAAGTGGACATTTAAGCTATCCATATAGAATCCTAGTAAGTTTTCCAAGTCCTAACGTACAAACCATTGACAAGAGACGATAAACAAGCAATTAATAACTAGGATTCATGTAATCATAAGTAAATACTAATAAGTTTAGCCTAGCATAGTAATAAAGAAACAAGTAAATAAGCAAATCACACAAGTACGCATAAACATGAATGAATAGATAACTTGTCTCAATAATATATGAGGTCTTAGGGCCAAAAAAGCCTACAAAAGCTGTAAAACCGACTAGGGTTCGGTGGTATTCGTTCCTCTAAAGTTACACACACCATAATGAAAACAATGCGATTATACTTATAGATTTTAGGTTGTGATGGCGTCACATTGTAGGTGTGATGTCGTCAGCTCGTCGCTCATTTGGGTTTTGTCTTTTCCACTGCCTTATTGTAACGACGTCACTTTATGCTCATGACGCCGTCAGATGCCTTATGACTCCATCCCATCAAGCTGTCTCCACACACCGACCAGTCACAGGGAGGTGACGGCATCACGGATGCCAATCACGTTGATGGAATTGTTGTTTTTCTTCGTTCTTCTTCCAATCGAGCCCAAGACTTGTATCTTTCCAACATATGTTCTTCCAAGTATCTAAAACTAAAAAATAAGCAATTTAGGGTAATATATGATCAAATATGGACGAGTTTCGGGGCTAAATGACCCCTTAAAAATGTATGAAATTACACCTCATCACGCACCTTGCTTTCTCAAGCTAATCTTCCATCACAATTTTAGGTCGAAGAACTTTACATGGCGACTTATTTGCTCAATTTGTTACCATCCCTTCGCCATCAACAACGATACGCCTCATGCTCGCATCTACAAAACCAAACCCAACCTCACTTTTCGTCGAGTTTTTTGGTGCTTATGCTACCCGCATGTTCACACCAATCAAAAACTCGAACCTCGCTTCACACCCTCCATTTTTCTTAAATACCCCTCAAATCATCGATATCGTTATCATTATCTTCACTCCAAAACAATTATAGTCATTTGTCATGTGACCTTTGATGAAATAATACCAATCTTTAGTTACAGCAATAACAATATGTATTCAATTCCAATTTGTTTTATTTTCTACGAGTTCACTGGCTTCATACAATGCGAATGACCCTATGGATATAGATGAGGTATTTGAGATTTTGGCACATCTAAAGTTAACGCTAATTTTCCAAAGCGACTCATGAATATATTTTGGTTAATGAATTCTGCTACCCTTAAGTTACTTTAGAAATGTATTACATGTCAATCGATAAGGATTCATGTTCAAATTACACGTAAAAGTCAACGTTTTTTTGGGTCTAGTGTACAGCATTTAGCTGGTATTATTGTGGCCGTCGGCCTTTTCCCTAATCATCTTAAAATTTTCTTTTGTATCCCTTTTTATGATTTAAGACATATATGGAATCTTTCCTTTTTTATTAGCAACCATTAAAATGTCGAAATTGACAAAATAAGCAAAGATACTTTTATCATTCGGTAAAAGATAAATATTCGATTCTTTTGTAGCTATTATTCTTCATCCTACGCACATCACATTGTACTGGCATGACAACTCTTCTATATATGCAAGTTCTCACCTTGTAACACAACAAGCTAGCTCACTTGCACCAAAGCCATGAACTCTTCATCATCTTTCTCTACTTCATGCTCATTTTCAACCGACCTCGACCTAGCAAAATGGGTCGAAAGCTTGAGAAAATCCATCGATGAAGACCAAGAAGAAGTCTCCAACACCGACGTTTGCATCTTCACCGTGCCCAAAATCCTTCTAGACACCGATCCTGACTCCTACATCCCTCAACATGTAGCCTTAGGCCCATACCATCAATGGCGCCAACATGTCTATGACATGCAAAAGTACAAGCTTGCCGCAGCCAAAAAAGCACAAAAACAAAGAAATGTTAAGTTTGAGCGTATTGTTGAATTGATAAAGGAAAATGACGAAGCTCGGATTCGTGCTTCTTACCATAAGTTCCTTGACATTGATGGGAATGCACTAGCTTGGATGATGGCTGTTGACATGTCGTTTTTGCTTGAGTTTCTTCAGGTATATATATATATGTCCCCGATCACAATTATTTTTCGTCCTGAATAACAATGTTATAAAAGAACATGTAATTAGGATTGCATTTTAGGCTTAAATAGCACTACTCATTTTTATACATATCTTCTAGTGTCGTTTGATAGTAGGTCCTATAACTTATAGGTGTGATCTCTATTACACTTGTATAAACATATTATTTTGGCATACTTATAAGTGTGTAGCTCTTGTTATATATTATAGATTTTGTGGCTTGATCCCTCAGGTTTATTACATGAGAGAACAAGGCCAGAAGTTGGAGCTTGCTTCAAGATTGTCAAGTGTGGTTGATGTTTCTGGGAAGAAATTATCACACATGACGATTCTTAGGGACGTGATAAAGCTCGAGAACCAGATTCCATTGTTTTTGGTACAGACAATGTTAAAGCATCAACATACTGAAAAACCAGCTAAGGAAACACTGCAAATCATGCTTATGGGATTGTACCGTGAGCTTTAACCTTTCCAATACCGACGTCAGTCCCCAAATGTTGACATCAACAATTGTGATCACATACTCGACTTTTTGTACCACATGACCATCCCCACTCCCGAGGAACTTGGGATCGTTGACTAGGAAATGAGACTGGTGGCAGAACGAGACATTTAAGCACTAGGCCTATCTACTGTAAAGATACTATATTGATTATTGACTTACTAGTTACTACAAATCACTAACAGTTGAGTATAAAGAATAAGGTCTAATCTTGACCCTTCAAGTTTAAACACATCAATTATCTTCATTAATTTTTATTTATACAAAATCATAAGTACAATTTATGTTACACATGCGTAAGCTTGGTAGTTGTTGTTATGTCAAACGTTTATATGTTTAATTATTTTTACATGTTCATAAGTATGATTAAGATTATATATTGTTTGGCTTAAATATAGGCATGCCCAAGCTCCCTGATGAGACAATGATTCATGTTGATATCACCGAAGCCCAAGGTGGAGATGTCCGAGGAAAAGAACAGTCATTCAAGAAACCGAGTCATGTCAAATGGTTACTTGATCAGACTTGGAGGACTATCAAGAAAACATATTCCGGCTTCAAAAGATTTGTCAAGGTTATTATGTTTTCTAGAGCGGTTATCCTCGTATTGAAAGTACCATGGAAGATTATATCCAGTCTTCCTGTACTTCAACTCCTCAAAGATCCTATAGAAAATATGTTAGCAAATTTCCAAGATGAAACAAATGAAAAATTGGACGATGAAAGCAATGAAACGAACCCTCCATTAATTGAAGAAATCACAATCCCTTCGGTCACAGAAATGGTGAATGCTGGGATACATTTCATACCCGTGAAAAATGGCACAATTTCTGCAATTCGTTTTGATGTCAAAACAAGCACTCTTTACCTACCCGTTGTTCATTTGGATGTGAACACGGAGGTGTATTTGAGAAACTTGGTAGCTTATGAAGCTTGTGTGGCGTCCGGACCATTAGTCATGGCTCGTTACACTGAATTAATGAACGGGATTATTGACACCGAAGAAGATGCTAAGTATTTGATGGATCGCAAGATAGTTTTTAACCATTTAAAGAGTGATCAAGAGGTTGCTGATTTGTGGAATGGGATGAGCAAATGTGTGAAAATGACGAAAGTGCCCTATATGGATAAAGTGATCGAAGAAGTGAACAAAAGCTATAATAGGACATGGAGGGTAAAATTGGCAAGGTTTATGGCCACATATGTTTTTGGATCTTGGAAGTTTTTGACATTGTTTTCTGCAGTGTTTATGCTGTTCTTATCGACCATTCAGACCTTTTGCTCGATTTACAGTTGCGGTCGTGTGTTCAAACAACTTCCAAAACTTGATCATCCTGAGTGAGTGAATGTTAGTGTTTGTGTGTGCAAATAAAGCATGTTGTAAGGTTATAGTGCCTAAACAATATTGGAATTGTAGTATTGTGAAATGAAAATGATATGGATAACAAACTATGTGAGTGAAGATAATATGATATGTGTGTCAAAATAGACTTGTCTTTGTCTAAAACAAGTTTCTTCATAAAACACTTCTTATGATAAACATATATATAAATCTAGATAGAGATGAAACCAAATCTACAAACATGAAGAATAAGATTAAAACAGCTGCAACAAATGTAAGATACTGCAAGCAAATACATAAACCTTGATGAATTTCCCTATTCTAACTCTCCAATGTCTTCCATAAACCTTGTTAACATCTTCAATCACCTTATCCAAGAAAGGTACTTTGGTCAATCTAAGTATCTAACTGACCTGCTCATCGATCCCATGCCACAAATTAGCAATCTCTTCATCACTGTTCAATCTAGTCACTATAATATATACCCTTTTTCCTACGCAACTTTGCATCTTGTTCCGAATCAATAATCCCATTCATTAACTCAGTGTAACGAGTCAAGACCAGCGATCCACAATCATTGCATACTTCGTATGGCGTATGCTACCAAGTTTCTCAACACGAGATCTGTATTAACATCAAACTAAGAATGGGTAGAAAGAATATAGACAAGTTATCATCAACACAAAGAGTGAAAATTCCGCCTGATGAGGGAGAGAATCTTATCCTGGCTTTAACAAGATTAGTAACAGAAGGGATTGATATTTCCTCCATTAATGGAGGTTTGCGAAGACTAATTACGTTGAATACTTGTTTTTATCTCCCTCGTTACAAGAACTTTCTTTCAATAATCTTACAGTGGGTAAGTTAGAAATTACCATGGAAGGGAATATATTTTATTATGAGCTTGACGGTTTCTGAAAATAACAATCTTTTGATAAAGATCGTTATGCTATCAATGATTCGTTTTAATTTGTTTTTTATTTTATTGCACTTGTTCTTGATTATCACCTTTATCAGTCATTTCATAACATTGTTCTATGGAGTCGGGATCAACGATCATGTGGTATGGAAACCCTAATACATGTGTGCAATCTTCACTGGATGGGATATTGTTCTCATGGTCCAAAACCCCAAAGGGCAAAAGCTCTTTATACAACCCTAACAACATTATAGCTAAAGATGTTTTAGCATATTCTGAAGAACTGAATAGGAATTTAACTTCCAACATCTTTTCCAAAAGGAAAATAGGAATTTGATTCTCTAACATACCGACATCTCTAAGAATTGCATTATGAGCAAATTTTTTGACATGAAAAGTAAACAAGGTGTGACTTTCTTAATGCTCTTGCGATTGATCTTTTTCCGATAGTGTAAACATCTAGCTAGAAACTGAAGTAAGAATGAAACATCAATTGCCATAATCCAAGCTTGAGTTTCTCCATCATAATGTAGATACTTATGATAACAAGCTCGGATTTTTGGCTCGCAAATGGCTGATTGGTCAACAAGATGTTCAAACTTTAGACCATTATCCTGTAGTTGTTTTCGACATCTTTTGGCAGCTGAAAGCTTATATCTATCAATCCCATAGCTAGACCTCAGGTGCCAATGGTAGCGAGGGTGTAGGGCTACTTGTTGTGGGATGTAACATTCGGGTTTTGTGGACATTAGGCCCTTTGGTACGTTGAAATTGGATTTTAGTTTAAATTTATGATAGAATGTTTATGGAATTAAGTCTACTGAAGAAATAAAATTTAACTAGTAGTCATTAGATGGAACTTGCTTAACCACTATTTCTAATTTAATATCAATTTAGTGGAAATGGTAACGTTTCTTATTTTTCTTGTATCAATACTTATGGTATGAGTAACTTTAGCCTAACTAGTATATATATGGATCAATAAATTACACACAAAAACTGCTAACATATAGAACAATAAACATATACTGTAATTAACAAAAATGTGGTGTTTGTTTACATAAGTGATTTGAGTCTTTGACAAACAAAAGGCCCAAACTAAATTCAGTCATATTAATCAGCCCAACACATTTGTTGAGTGTCAACTAAAAAATGAGTATTTTGCTTGGTGTGTTTGAAATTGACACTTTGACGTTGAAAAATGAGGGTTTTTCAGAAAACTCTCCACAAAAAATGCGTGTTGTCTAATTTATTTTTATGTTGAAAGCAGAAAATAGTTTAAAAACTTGACGACTTTTTTTGAGTTAATTGCATAAATCGTCCTTGAACTTTGGCCAAAATGCTCGTTTTGTCTCAACTATTTCGAAAATGCATAAATTATCCTTGGGAAACTTTTGAGCGAATTTCCGTCCATTGTTGGAACGAAACGTGCAATTTAGCGTTTTTAAAAAATGCAATTTTCGTCTCAACTAGGGACGAAAAATTGTTCAAAGGTTTTCCAAATGGACGATTTTCGCACTTTCAAAATAGTTGGGACGAAACATGCAATTTGGCCAAAGTTCTTTTGAACTATATATAAGGGACTAACTAATTAAGTAATAAAAAGTAAAAACACAATTTTTTTAGAGTGCGCACATTTAGAAAAATGTAGATTTTCCAAAAAAACATTAAGCAAAATTTCATCGATATCATCTCATGACACGAGAAAAGTTCAATTAGGGACTAGTTTTTGGTTACATACTAAGGGACAAATCATCACCATCCATTTAGTTTGATCTAATGGTGGAGATTAACCTATTATTAAACATGGAAACCTAAGTCCATATTTTTTTTTTTTCACTTTCTTTATTTCTTTCTTTCTTTTTTTTTTCTTTTTTTTTTTGGCTTTTTTTTTTCCAATTAACGTTATATATTTTTTCTTTCTTTCTTTTTTTTTTTTCTTCTTTTCCTTCTTTTTTCTTCTAATTCACGTTTTTTTTAAGTCAAGCTTTTCTTTTTTTTAATAAATTCACGATTTTTTTCTCACTTTATTACGTTTTCGTCCGTTTTTGTCTGTTTTCACATGATTATATACGTTTTCAGACGTTTTTGTCCGTTTTCAGACGTTTTTACCGTTTTTATACGTTTTCGTCCGTTTTTTTACATTTTCGTCTGTTTCAGACGTTTTTGTTCGTTATTATACGTTTTTGTCCGTTTTTTACGTTTTTGTCTGTTTTCAGACGTTTTTATCCGTTTTCGATAGTTTTTATATGTTTTCAGACATTTTTGTCCATTTTCATGCGTTTTCATCCGTTTTTATACGTTTTTGTCGTTTTTCAGACGTTTTCGTCCGTTTTTATACGTTTTTGTCCGTTTTCATACGTTTATATACGTTTTCGTCCGTTTTCATACGTTTTTACACGATTTCATCCGTTTTTATACGTTTTCATCCGGTTTCATATGTTTACATTTGTTTCCGTCTGATTTCATACGTTTTCTTCCATTTTTTTATATTTTCGTCCGCATTTAGACGTTTTCGTCCTTATATTCGTCTGTTTTATTATATTTTTGTGAATTTTCATAGGTTTTCGTCCGTTTTTTAATTTTTTTGGCCAATTTTAGACGTTTTCATACGTTTCTGAATATCACAAGTGATATTCGGTGATACTCAGACGTTTTTGTCTGTTTTCGTTCATTTTTGTCTGTTTTCAAACGTTTTCGTCTATTTTCATACGTTTCGGCAGTATTTATACGTTTTCAAATATTTTTATCTGCTTTCAAACGTTTACATCAATTTTTTACATTATCGTCTGTTTTTATACGTTTTCGTCCATTTTAAGACGTTTTCGTCTGTTTTTATATGCTTTCATCCATTTTTATCTGTTTTCATACGGTTATAAACATATTCGTCCGTTTTTATGTATTTTTGTCTGTTTTCAGACGCTTTCGTCTGTTTTCATACTTTTCAGTAGTTTTTATACGTTTTCATCAATTTTTCATGCGTTTTTGTCCCTTTCCAGGCGTGTTTTTACGCTTTCATACGTATTCGTTCGTTTTCATATGTTTTCGTCCGTTTTCATACGTTTCTGAACATCACAATTGATATTCTTAATATCACAAGTGATTTTCTTTGATATTCAAAATATCACTTGTGATATTAATAATATCAATTGTGATATTTAGAAATGTATGAAAACGAAATAAAACGTATGAAAACGAACAAAAACAAAAGAAAACGTAAGAAAGTGAAAAAAACGTGAATTAAAAAAATGTGAAAATCACTTATAATATTCTGAATAACACTTGTAATTTTCTGAACATCACTTTTGATATTCAGAATATCACTTGTGATTTTCATGTTACAAAACATTAGTTGAACATTACTTGTGATATTTGGAATATCACTTGTGATATTCAGAATATCACTTGTGATTTTCTGAATATCACTTGTGATTTTCTGAATGTCACAAGTGATTTTCAACTAATGTTTTGTAACATGAAAATCACAAGTGATAATCTGATTATCAAATGTGATATTCAGAAAATTACAAGTGATATTCGTGTTATAAAATGTTAGTTGAAAATCACGTGTGATATTTAGAATATCACTTGTGATTTTCATGTTATAAAATATTGGTTGAAAATCACTTGTGATATTCGGAATATCACTTGTAATATTTAGAATATCACTTGTGATTTTCTGAATATCACTTGTGAATTTCATGTTACAGAACAATTGTTGAAAAATCACTTGTGATATTCAGAGTGAAATTCAAAATATCACTTTTGAAAAAACGTGAATTAGAAAAAGCGTGAAATCACTTGTAATATTCTGAATATCACTTGTGATTTATATTCAGGATATCACTTTTGATATTCAGAATATCACTTGCGATATTGTGAATATCACTTGCGATTTTCATGTCACAGAACATTTGTTGAAAATCACTTGTGATATTCAGAATATCATTTACGATATTCAGATATCACTTGCAATATTTTGAATATCACTTGCGATATTCTGAATATCACTTGTGATTTTCATGTTACAGAATGTTAAAAATCACTTGTGATATTCAGAATATCGCGAGTGATATTCAATATCACTCGCGATATTCTGAATATCACAAGTGATATTCTGATAATCACAGTATATCACTTGTGATATTCGGAAAGGTATGAAAACATCTGAAAACATTTAAAGACAAACGGAAATGAATTAAAACGGACGAAAACGTATGAAAACGGACAAAAATGTATGAAAACGAACGAAAACGTAAAAAAATGGACAAAAAGGAAAGAAAACAGATGAAACCATATGAAAACGTATAAAAATGGACGAAAACGTATAAAACGGACGAAAACGTATGAAAATGGACGAAAACGTATGAAAATGGACAAAAACGTAAGAAAACGAACAAATATATATGAAAACGGACAAAAACGTATGAAAAAAATCCAAAAACAGATGAAAACGGACGAATATATACATATGAAAACGGACGAAAGCTTATGAAAACGGGCGAAAACGTAAGAAAACAGACGAAAATGTATGAAAACGAGCGAAAACGTAAGAAAACAAACGAAAACGTATGAAACGGACGAAAATGTATGAAAACGAACGAAAACGTAAGAAAACTGACGAAAACGTAAAAAACCGACGAATATTATGAAAAACGAAAAAAACGTAAAAAAAACGCAAAAAAAAAAAAAAAAAAAAAAAAAAAAAAAAAAAAAAAAAAAAAAATTAAAGGAAAAAAAAACGTGAAATTAAAAAAAAAAAAAAAAAAAAAAAAAAAAAAAAAAAAAAAAAAGAGAAAAAAGAAAGAAAAGAAAAAAGGAAAAAAAAATGAATAAATAAGATAGACAAAAAGGACAAGAAAAAAAACATGGACTTAGGTTGTCTTATTAAAATCATAGGTTAATTCCCACCATTAGATCAAACTAGATGAATGGTGGGGACTTGTCTCTCAGTTTGTAACAAAAACTTAGGTGTCGTTTGTTTTTTCAGAGCTTTTACCTCTTCATCTGCAAAACATGTCTGCAGAAGAAGAGGTGCACATAAGCTCTTCATCTACAAGAAGAAGACCGTTTGTTTTTATGCTATTGAAGTACTTCTTTCTTTGTTTCTTTTTTTCACCAGTATTTTTTGTGCTATTAAAATATTTTTTTTCTTTCCTTTTTCTTTTTCACTAGTTTTTTTTACGTTTTCGTCCGTTTTTTTTATGTTTTGGTACGTTTTTATGTTTTTTACGTTTTCGACTTTTATTTTACGCTTTTTCTGTATATTTATGACTTCGTCTGTTTTTTTACGTTTTCTTCCATTTTTTAATGTTTTCGTCTTTTATTTTACGTTTTCGTCTTTTTTTTACGTTTTCATCCATTTTTTTACGTTTTCGTATGTTTTTATACGTTTTCGTCCATATTTTACGTTTTGGTACATTTTTTTTACATTTTCGACCGTTTTTTTATGTTTGTCTTTTTTAAATTTTCACCTATTTTTTTACATTTTCATTTGTTTTTACGTTTTCGACCGCTTTTTTACGTTTTCGTCTGTTTTTATACGTTTTCGTCTGTTTTTTTACGTATTCATCTATTTTTTTAACGTTTTTTCGTTTTTGACCTTTTTTACTTTTATGTCAGTTTTTTTAGGTTTTCATCCGGTTTTTTATGTCTTCGTCTGTTCTTTACGTTTTGACATTTTTTACATTTTCGTATGTTTTTTTAAGTTTTCGTCTTTTTTTTACGTTCTTGTCTGTTTTTTTAGGTTTTCATCCGTTTTCATATGATTTTGTCTGTTTGTACGTTTTTTTATGTTATTGTACGTTTTATTACATAAGAAAACGTAAGAAGAAGGTCGAAAACGTAAAAAAAAACAGATGAAAACGTAATTAAATAAGAAAATGTGAAAAAGATATAAGAAAAAGTAAAAATCGGTTGAAAACGTAAAAAAACAGACGAAAACATAAAAAAAAAAAAAAAAAAAAAAAAAAAAAAAAGCAAACAAAAACGTAAAAAAACAGACAAGAACAGATGAAAATATAAAAAATACAAAAACATAAAAATAACGGACTAAAATGAATGAAAAGTAAAAAAAAAAAAAGACGAAAACGTAAAAAAATAAGGCGAAAACGTAAAAGATCGGGCGAAAACATAAAAAAAGGACGAAAACGTAAAAAGAAGGGCGAAAACATAAAAAAATGGCGGAAAACGAAAAAAAATAGACGAAAATGTAAAAAACAGGCGAAAACGTTAAAAAACGGGCGAAAACGTAAAAAAAATGGCTGAGAACTTAAAAAAATTGGAGAAAACGTAAAAGAATGGACGAAAATGCAAAAAAATGGGCGAAAACGTAAAAAAATGAACGAAAACGTAAAAAAACGAACAAGAACGTAAAAAAACTGGCGAAAACGTCAAAAAGCGGACTAAAACGTAAAAAAATGGACGAAAACGTAAAAAAAGGGGCAAAACGTAAAAAAACAGACGAAAACGTAAAAATTCGGTCGAAAACGTAAAAAGCTGTCGAAAACGTAAAAAAACAGACGAAAACGTAAAAAAAACAAATGAAAACGTATAAAAACGGATATTGAGAAAGAGATGTAAGGTTTGTGAAAGAAGAGGCAAGAAGTGAATGAAGAGGTTAGAAGTGAAAGATAATGTCTGAAATTTAGAAGAGTAAAGAAGTGAAAAGAAGCACTTATGTCTGCAAAAAAACAAACAAAAACCTCTGCCCTCCTGCAGACAAAAGAAATGAAAAGAGGAAAAAAATACTTATTGTGAAAAAACAAACGACACCTTAGTTTATAAAATAACTCACCTCCTCATGACACCGGATGAAAAATACAAAACTCTAAAACTACACGGCTAATTTAAGTCCAAAACCAAATATCAAACATCTTATTTAGTAGCTATCAATTACCCACTGGGAACCAGCATGGGTTTATTGTTTTGATTTTTCTAATAAATTCTCAAGTGGTCTACTTGAAAGAGCATTTAGAATTTTCGTACCAAATTATTCGCAGAAAAATGTCAAATGAATTGTCCTATGCTTTCGTCATCATGCCTCGACTGTATCTCTCTCATAACTGGAAATTTTCGTACTTTCCATCTTTAGATCCCCGTGTCACGTTTCATTTAGTGATGCTTTAGTCTTTTAGATTTGTTTTAAACAAAATAAATAATGATAAAAAAATTATCTAACTTGTCAAAAATTGTGATTGTATATGTACTGTATTCTATTAAAATTTTGACCTTTGTGTCATTTGTGTGTATTATTTAATTTTTTTTCAACGATTTTTCCCTTCCGTTGTCAAAATTAAAAAATAAAGTACACACAATGTTTGAAATTTTAATAGGGTACATACAATCATAAAATTTTTTTGGAAACGAAGAATTACATTAAAGAAAAAAACTCTCTCACAAGAGTTCCAACAATGAACTTTACGACCTCTATTTTTAAGCCAAGAAAAAGAAAAGATATGAATATTATCGAATATGTCACTTTTCTTCATAGGTTGAGAATTAAAAGTGACACTATTTCGATACCGCCACAATAGCCACAAAGAAGCCGCGGTAATGACATACACACGATCTTTAGAATCCTTTGAAGCTCTCCAATCGTCAATCCATTGTAACCATTCGTAGCAAGAAGAGAAAGAAGGCATATTAACATCAATCCACACGCGAATAAGCCTCCATAAATTGATAGCCGTATCGCAACCAAAGAAGATGTGGTCATTAGATTCCAAACCCACATTGCAAGAAGGACATGTAATAGACATAATCTTTAAACCCCGCGAGGATAAATTTAAACGATTCGGCAATCTATCCAAAACAAGACACCAAATGAAAATATTTACCTTTCGAGGCAATAACTTAGACAACCTAGTACTTGGGCTTAGAGACGGGAGGAGGCAGTTATCAACATGAAGTCTCGTATCAAGCATAGAGAAAGCGCCATCATGAGCAATGTTCCATTGCCAAGAGTCCGGAAAACTGCTTATATTAACGTGACCTATTTCTGAAATCATAGCCTCCAAAGCTTCTTCATTTCGACTTCCTAAGCTTTGCCTATTCCAATTCCAAGACCAATTATTATTAGAGATACGCTCCGATAATAAGCAATTTGCATTTGAATCCAAGTGAAACAATCTGTTATATCTTAAATTCAAAGACCCATTTCCAACCCAATTATCCTTCCAAAAACGAATAGACGAACCATTACCCACCTTATGTTGTAACGTGTGTAACGGAATGATCTCTCTAGCATGTAACATAGAATGCGTGGCTACGATGTTCGCCCATGTACCTTTACTTTTGCACCCTTTCAAATCAAAACCCGCATCAACCCCATGAATAGCTTTTATCACACGAGCCCAAAGAGAATCCGGATTATTAACGAACCGCCATCTCCATTTTTGGAGGAGAGCGAGATTAAATGCTTTCAAACTCCCGATACCTAAACCACCTTTATCAAAAGAGGCCAAAATATTATCCCATTTAATCCACGCCATCTTCTTTTGATCCCCACTACCACCCCAAAAGAAAGAGGCCCGAATAGATTCTAAAGTATTGAGAACATAATCCGGGCATTTGAAAATTGACATATAGTATATTCCAAGGCTCCCTAACACTGCTTTGATCAATGTTAAACAACCGCCAATTGACAACAAATTTGCTTTCCAAGTTGAAAGTTTAACACGAAAACGATCAATCATAAGCTGCCAATTTGCTATCAAATTCATATTAGAACCAATCAGCAATCCAAGATAAGTAAACGGTACACTACCTGATGCACAGCCGGTGGCATGAGCCATGCCTGTAATTTCATCTGAAGACACTCCAATCCCATACACATTTGATTTTTCTATATTAAGTTTGAGACCCGATGCAAGATAAAAAAACCTGCAACACCCGAATTATATTGTCCATGTCTTGTCTATTCCATTCGGATAAAATAACGACATCGTCTGCGTAAAAAAGATGGGATATATTCAATCCTGAATCACCCACCATTGTCCCACGAATAAGACCTGTATCAACCGCTTCTTTTAACGCTAGATGAAGGCCTTCCATAATAATTATGAACAAGAACGGGCTTAAAGGATCACCCTGTCTTAAGCCACGTTTGATAGGAAAATCAGAAGACGGGCTCCCATTGACAAGAACAGAAGATCTCGCCGATTGCAAACACAATTGAATCCAACGCCTCCATTTAATTCCAAACCCAAGACTCGTTAACATATGGTCAAGGAACTTCCAACTTACGGTGTCATAAGCTTTTTCAAAATCAACTTTAAACATCATAAGTTTTTGGTTACTCTTTTTGTACCGTGCGATTACCTCACTTAGCATAATTGGACCGTCGAGAATTTTCCTACCCGAGATGAACGCCGATTGCTCATGACTTACCACTTTATCAACAACTTTCGCTAACCTGTTGGCTAAGATCTTTGCTATGATTTTGTATTGCATGCCGATTAGAGAAATTGGACAAAAGTCCTTTACATTTATCGGGTTAGCTACCTTCGGGATAAGAGTAATAAAGGACGAGTTTGCACCCTTAGGCATCACGAAGGAGTCGAAAAAATTCCTCACAGCAGCTTCAACATCATGTTTGAATAACTCCCAATATGTCTTGATGAAAAGAAAAGAAAATCCATCTGGACCCGGAGCTTTTTGGCTACCACAATCCCAAACGGCTGCCCTTATCTCTTCCATAGTCACTGTAGCTTCCAAATCTTTAATTTCGTCTATATTAAGTCTCACTTGAGGCGTAACAGGAGCTAAACCCATTAAAGAATCATGATCCATAAATTTATCCTTATAAAAATTCCAAAAAGCCATTTTTACTTGATGAGGATTCGTTACCCATTCACCATCAATCATAATCCCTTTCACCATTTGTTGATGTCTTTTTTGTTTCAAAATCCCATGAAAGAATTTCAAATTTTCATCTCCTTCAACGTCCCACTTGATTCTAGCTTTTTGAACCGCATCCATTTCCTCCAACTTGGGATTGTGATACAACCATAAATTTGGACAAGTTAAGTACAATTTTTTTTAATCATTATCTTTAAATGAAAAACCACGTTTTTCTTCATTCTAGCTTGTTTGAAATTTTTTGAAATTACGATTCAAAGACAAACAAGAAAAAACTTACTCTCTCCGTCTCAAAATTATTGTCAGGAGACAAAAATTACACAGTTTAATAAAAATGTGACTATTTTAATTTTCAACTACTCAAATAAAATATTCTTCTACTAAATTCTCTAATTTTTACTTAAAAAGAAAGTGAATAATTATTTTGAAACATCTTAAAAAGAAAATATAGACAATAATTTTGAGATAAGTTAGTATAAAGGATTTTGTTTTGCTTGTTTGCCTTGAAATTCACAACTTTTACTACTGTATTAATTGATATACTACATCATATCGTAGCTTGACTTAGCATGTAGACAATTGGAAGCTAGCAGCCAACAAAGGTTATGCACAACAAGTGCAACGACACACTACGTTAAATGGCACCGGCTAGACTGTATTTGTTAAAGTTTTCGTAGGGTTACGTCTATTCAAAATCTTCAAGAATACTGTACTTAAAAAGGTTTTGAAACCCTACAAAAAAATCTTTGAAGTTGCGCATAACAATTATACTTGAAATTCAGTACGGTATATTATCAGCAAGATAAACAATCTAGAAATATTTTAAAATCTTTAATACTAACTGCATGTAATATATTTGTGTACTCTACTTTCATAGAAAAGACAAAATATAATTAAAATAGTATCTCAGAAAATAGTTCTAAAAGATTTTAGTCTCCATCATATCTACATAATTAAACACACCAGAAGCAGAAAGTACCTGAACCTCGTAAATCAAAGAAACAACGTTTTACAAATGGGTCCAAATTTTTGTATTTAAGGGTCACATGACTCACATCTAACCAACCATCGGTTAATTTGTTGTGCATGGTATCTAGCTAGTACACTTAACTAAAAGTCTCACACCAATCGAAACGTACGATCTTTTCTTAACTTAAGTCATCATGACGATATTCCTAGATAATAACACGATTGTACACATTGACACAAATATATCAGGCTTTTAAGATCTTGCCAATTGTATATATGGACTGGTTAATGAGCTAAAATGGTTTGTGTGGAAAGGTCGGTTATATGAGTATATGACACTTTTTTCTTGTTAATTCATTGTTTCAAACCTAAACTTTTAACTTGGATAATGAATAATGATTTTTCGTATAAGAAAGATTTTGAGTGATAGCTTTAAAATTTTCTCCAAATTTGAAGTATGTTTGGAGATGAGTTTTGATAGTCCATTATTCAATTATAGAGAAAACGATGGTTTACGTACCATGGTTGAAGATGACCTAAAAAACGCTTTATCCAAACCACTTTGATATTAGCTTTACAAACTACTCAACAAGACCATGTAAATCACGCGTCCTGCATTGTTAGTTTTTACCTCTTGTGAATGATTTTCGCCAACAATAATATTTGACAACGATAGCTCTGTAAAAACTAATAAAATTATGTTTGACAAAATTAGCAGTAGCGATAAACTGTAGCTAGCAAGAAGTGGTATTAAGAAGCTCTGGCAGCAAGAAGTAACAGCCTTTATATTTTCAACACTTATTTGAGTAGTATATTCAATACTAGCATCTACATAAAATCTAGAATGCTACACGTTACTTGATAAGCAAGTTTTGTATTTTAAACGCTAAACGCTAACTAGTTGTTTCATAACCGTGTCTGCAAAAATACAGCCACAACAACAAATTTTACTCCAAACTAAAAGGCCACCATGTAACTTTTTTTTTTTTGGTGCCACCATTTAACTTTTTTTGGTGGGTCGGGTTAAACTTTGTGTATAAATATGGTGTATGTAGAAACACCATTTCCCATGCAACCTGATGCATTCCTCATCCTTAGATCCTCCTGCAACATGTTAGATACTCTCTCAATCCACCTTCCATTAAAACATAACTTCCAAACTATGAACACTCAAAGTCTAGAAAACCCTTCAATGTTGCATCAATATGATGCAACCACAACTCTAGAAACTGTTGTTTCATCAGTTTACGACCGTCCTGATCATGTTCTTGAGGGTATAGCCGCTGTGGTCGGAGAACGTATTCTTTTTGGAAAGAATGCGACTAATAAGCCTAATGGCCCGAGCCATGACAACAACAAATTAGCTAAATGTACGTACTTTTCGTAAGATATTCAGTTATTGACATACATATTAGCTAAGCGTGTCGGATATTAAATGTATTTAATTTGTCACTTTGTATATATCTTGTAGTGCCAATGAAGAATGAAAAAGGTATGGAGAAGAGTTACAGAGGGGTTAGAAAGCGGCAATGGGGGCGTTGGTCAGCTGAGATACGCGACAAGATAGGGAGGTGCAGACACTGGCTCGGGACGTTTGACACACCTGAGGAAGCAGCACGTGCTTACGACTCAGCAGCAAGACGGTTGAGAGGAGCTAAAGCAAAGACTAACTTTGAAATACCTTCTGTGTTTCCACTCCCCACGACGTCCCCAACATCATCATTTTCGCCAAAAGCTAAAAAACGGAAGTCCAGTAGTTCATGTGCTGTGACTTCAATGGACCAGCTGTTTGGTAACTCCATGCCGAAGTTGCTTATAAGAAATTAGCAAAATGTAACTTCTTGATTTTGAATGTTTTAAGTAGTTTAGATGTAATAGCAACTTATGATATGTTGTTTTCTAGATGTGTAAAAAGCTTTTAATGAAGCAAGTTTTTTCACTTAAAAAAATATATGCACCAGCCGGGAATCGAACCCGGGTCTGTACCGTGGCAGGGTACTATTCTACCACTAGACCACTGGTGCTTCTTGTTTATATTGTGGCATTGTTATATAAATTTACTACTGCTAAAACTTAATGATTTAAACAACAAAAAACGTAAGATGATTATTGATTTTTATTAGAAAACTTTGTATTTTTATGTCATATTTAACTGGATTTGAATAAAATTCACTATAAAATATAAATATCAATCTCAAATTAACGACCATCTAAGGTGTAAAAAATTGAGGATCAACAAAATATTTATCTAAGTTATGAGAGAAATGCAAGTTTAACAGTTACGATGGTCATTGCTACTACCTTGGCGCCGGTAACAAACATTACTATACTAGGACAAGTAACAATGGCGGAGATAGGAGGGGGGCGGGTGTCCTAGCAAAACAATTGTAGTGTATTTTTCAAATATATATGGCTAAATTTGCAATTTGCTTTCTAGCAAAAAGATTTGTAGTGCGGTTTTTAGCAGTTATCACAGATTTCCGCTTGACCATAATTTTCAAATCAATGTCATTATTTTTCTATAGAAAAGGTTTACAAGGAATGCATGACCATTTCAGTGACATGATCCTAGTAGAAATATAAAAATGTGCTATGAAATTGGATTATGTTATATTTTTATCTTTGGATTATGAAATTGGGGATTAAGATATACCTACTCCACCTATATCCCGTACAAATGAGGTCAAGCACAAGCCAATAAATTAAGGAGTTACATAACAACCTAGCTTGTACTCATTTTTGTATGACATTACCAAGCATTTACAACTTTAGATATCTGATCTTACTGCTCTTTGTGAGTTAACAAGCTTTAACAAAAGTTCCAACAGCTTATCCCACATAGGCAGGAGAGTAAACTTGTGATGTGTTTATAAGTAAGAATGTAAAGGCTAACAATAGTTTACTTTAAGTGTTACAACTATGGGGTGTATTCATTACGAAGAGAACGTCAAAAGCTTTCTTTCTTTGATTGGTACTCCCAAATGTGCGACATTTAAGGCAAATTTTTGGTCGTCTCAATGGTTATATATTCTTTTATGGGTATGAATAATACTCAGTAATATCATACATCGCAATCATAAATCAAGTTTGTTTGTTTGTTTGGCTTTTTTTTTTTTTTTTTTTTTTTTTTTTTTTTTCAACTTTTAACAATGTGATGCATTGTAGTTTTTGCTCGTAATGTTGATTTGGTAAGATACTCGAACTACATGTTTGAACAGAAGAACGGTTTTAAAAATAAATGAATACTTACTTTTAGGAATCAAATAAAATCTGTCAAAAAATGCAAGATATATTACTAGATATCATACCAATAATCTAACCCAACTTAATAAGGATCATTTCAACTGAAAGAGATGATTAAGAAATCATTCAAAAACATGTCTGACTAATAAGTGAGCTTTCAAAAGCCGACGGGTGATGAAAACAACATATGAATTTTTACAAAGGCAACTAGTTTTATTCCGATGTCCATTTGGGCGTACTGCTACCACTATTTGATCTTTACATAACGCACGATTACCCAATGACCAATTTGGACGTCATTCCTTCACCGCGCCTCTTTGCAACTCACTTAAGTTTATGTCTTTACAAAAAGCTTCAAGCTACTGGATTATGCTTATTCACTTACTTCCTCCCCCAAAAATGAGAAGCTTTTGGAAATAAGCTTATCTGAACACCTTGTAAGTGCTCCATAGGTCTTCCAAAATACAATAACTTATTAAGCACCTAACATAAGTTTGCCCAAACAACCTGATAACATGGCTATCTAAAGTGACTTTTCATACTGTCAAAGAGTAACCATGAATTTGAGGAATATCGCGATTACAAAGAAGGTTCAATTAACAAGAAAAGCCAGTCAACGAGATACCACCAGCTTAGTAAACACAAACAAAAGCTAGACATATTTCATTTGTAAAAGCTATAAGCAACGTGTAAATATATATCCGATCCGATTATGGAAAGATAACAGGTTTTTAACAACTCGTGACAAAAGAATATAAGTTTGAATCTAAAAGGGTTAAAAAGATTTCTACACTATCGTCCTCTAGTTACACTTCTCTTACCTATCAACGTTAGAACTTATATTCTATTGTTGACAATATACTCTGCTGTTATTCTATGCCTGCCTACTTTACTCGTCTTCACCTGCTGGAATATTCAGATCAGGGAGCACAAACCCGCTGTCCTCCTTTTCTTCTATATGATTGTTCACCTCAGAAGTTGCTAACCCTTGTTTATGTGGTTGCATATCATTCTGAAACCCATAATACAAGTTTAAATCGTTAAAAGTAAGTGGTAGTGGTAACTAAAAAATGTTAACCACTCAGGGATGGCCTATAACTTATAAAAAAAAGTCAAATTAAGTTGTGTTTTACCTCAAAAAAATATAGCTAACAGGGAACGGGTCAAATAAGCTAAAAATCACCTAAAATTAGCTAATTAAGTCGTTTTTATTCAGAAGTTTTGGATTATTATTGTAATGATATGGCTTTGTAATCCTTATTATAGGCTTATAGCATCAAGTATCTGTAAAACATGGTCAAGCAACTGGTTGTGAGTCATTTGGACCCGCCCCATTTTGATGCGTACTAAAAAACTGACTCGTTTTGACCCATACTTGCTAAGAATTTAGTCACACAACATAAGTGACCATCAATGTACACATATTACTTTATAAATGGTGTATGTGTAACAATCCTAAAATTTATTATAAAAGGTGTTTGTTTTACCTTCATCTTGTTCAAGCTTTCGTTCTCCTTTCTCCTTTTCTCGCACGCGGCTTGTAAGTCTGCCACTTGCTACAACACAATAAAAACTAAAATCAGCAAACACTTTACGATTTCCATTATAATTTATCATAGCATATGTAGGTCCCACACTGCATACATATCCGAAAAATAAGACAAAGTCAACAAGTATAAGTGTATAACATAAGGTATATGCATACGTACTCGCTTCAATTGCTTTCTTTCTTTTAATAATGCCGTCTCGTCCTCTTTAAGTTCAGCCAATGTCTACAAACAACCGAGAAAACAACATAAGTAAATTATTATCCAAAGATGTAAACTCGACACGCATGGAAATCTTGCAGAGGTTTACCTTCTTCTTTCTTGGCCTCTTTGTAGGAGTTGATTCATTTCGCCCTATAACCTGAAAATGCCGAAAACAAAATTAATGATCATTAACAAATAAGATCAAGTACTAATTCTGTATAAACTTGAGCACATTTAGAACGAAAGACAACATTGAGCACACTGAAAAGATTCATCTCTACTCGTGTTGAGTAAGTAGGACCCACAATCATGTATGTTCTAATACTACAATTTACAGAAGATACGCAAAATATAAAAATGTTAATCATTGATTTCCTCGAAACAGCTGTGACAATATGCATATGTTTGTCTTATTTAAAAGGAGATATATTTGTCTTGCACACGTAGAAACCAATGCCTAGCTTGATTATCAAAGTCAAAGACTAACAATAGAATCCAGCTTGTGATATTAAATAAGTTTATCCAAATGGAGATTAAAAAAACCTTAAACATGTCTTACTCCTGAGTTGTGAAACAAGCATCTTTTGGAGACAAATGAAAACTACAAATTCGACACTTTTTAGACAAGAAAGAGCAAGTGACTCCATCATCATGCATGGAAGGAAGCAAGGGTTTACTTGATAATATTATAATTCATATGTAGGGGGTGTTTGAGATTGGATTTGAAAACTGTGTATCAGCTTATTGCGTTTTGATTAAGTTGATAAGCACTTTCAAGTGTTAGATATAGACAACTGCGTGAACAGGACTTTAACCAACAACCATTTAGTTGGGGAGCTTTCTCACATAACAAAGAGATACCGCTAGACTACAATACTTTCGGTTAAAAAGAAATATTAGATGAACCGAAAAAGGACTATATAAATTATATCAAGATGTGTTGTTTTAAGCTTTGATAATGAATATAATCAATTTTTATTTAGTGTTCAACTAAAAGTTTATAAGTACCAAAAATCACTAGATAATGAAAATAAGCTTTTTCTACAACTACTCCTAAAGTGAATATGTATAATGGCCTGCTTGGCAAGAGCTTTTTGAGGAGCTATTAACTTTTTGTTACAAAAATAATATCTTTTAAAATAAGTAGCTTCGTTTGGATACATTAACTACAAGTTTTTATTTCAAACAAATAGCTCCTAAATGAAAAGCTGATTCATGAAGCTTTTTAAACATCTTGGAGCTGTTAAAACTTTAAATTATTGATATAACCTCCAAACATTTGTTTACAACTATAAATATGTCTTTTTATGTCATTTTACATCTTACAATTACATTTAATAGCTAACATACCAAACACGATTATTGAAAAAAAAGATACAGTTTATAGCTCATGTTAACAGTTTTGCAGTTTATAGCTTACAGATTACAGTTAATAGCTTATATAGTTTTGCCAAACATACCCTAAGAGTGAACATTTAACTATTAGAAAATCAAGTAAATACACTTGTTTAATATACCAAATCATTATAAACTGAGTATCATCTATAACTTGAAAACACACTCAATTAAATAATAATAATAATAATAATAATAATAATAAGGTACAAAGCATTTAGCATTTCTGTTCTAGATAAAATAAAAATGTCAAGAAATCCTGTCATGCATGAATGATGAACCATTTATTTGACCAAAAAATATATTGGCAATGGACCTATCCCATTTATTTGACCAACTCTCTATTGCCAATGACCAATCCTATCTACAGATATAAAGTGCAAGTGTAACCTACCACACACAAAAAAATAAAAAACAATTCAATGTTCAAACTTCAAACCTTTAAACTTGTAACAAAAAAACCATCTTAGCTTTTGACTTTGTCAACCATAGGATTAAAAAGTTAATTCCAATCACATGGAATTCTAATTTAAGTGACCCACATGACTAATAAAAATAGCAAACAAATACTATACGGTTATAGACACAAACACAAGTCCCAATACTGCGACACACTGGATTACTAGTACAAACAAAACACAAACACAACTAATAAAGTGCCCAACTACTCGTACCAAACACACACACCCAAGTTGCCACGAAAACACGCCATCAATAAAAACACACCCATTTATGCTACTCATGAATCATATACACATTACAAAATGACCAAAATACCATTGCAGTTGTCATATTTTTTGGTTTGTCGGTATCGGTACTTATCGGGTCGGGTCGGGATCCGGCCCGATGCTCACCCCTAATAACAACATAGACATTCAAAAAGAAAAAAAAAAAGACTCATGGGCCAATGTCTTTTATTTGAAAAACATATTTTTCTATGAGTCCTTTAGTTTTTTTCGTGAATCTTTATATCTTTTTTTGATGTGTTTAACTTATGATTTCATGGCACAAGTTAAAAAAATCATATTTTTATTTGCACATGAGATATATAAGCATTGTAAAATAAGCAGCATGTAAATGTAATACATGATGCATATGTTAATAGCAAAGAATTTTATGTGTTAACAATTAAAGGTCTTAAGTTCAAAGCTCTCCATATTGACATATCACAGGTGGTTAGGGAAAGAATTTGAAAACGGTTACGAAGATTTCTTAGTTAGGCCATATAGATTTGAGCAAAAGACTCGCCCTCTTTAAATAATATGTCTTTAAATAATATGAACCTGGAAATAGCTTATCCCTTTACCATGTAATGTGTAAACATCACATTTCATATGATAGACACATTATCAAATAACCAAAATACCCTTGAAAGTATACTTTATTCACAAGTTTGGGTTGTGTGGCATTCGGTCTTTTTCAACTATATCTAGATGTGTATTGACTTGACGTAAGGTGTACACGAGTCATGAGTTTAGCAACTACCATGAAGATTTGAATTGACTATATTGTCCTTAGTGGAAAAAAGGGTATTTTTCATTAAAGTGTGACAGAAAAAACGTGGAAAGTCGTTTTGGTTTCTGACCCTATGCGTCGAAGGGAAGTCACCTCAAAATATATTTATTTGATATTTAAATTCTTCATGGGTTTATAAAAATGGAAACATTCAAACAAAACTTGTTTTACACTTCAAAAGTTTATCATATCAAATTTATATTTTTCAACTTACAACAATACCAAATATCACCTTATCTGATCCTATATCATTTGATATAATTTATACCATCTTATCATGACTTGTTTTGCTATATAAAAAAGATAAAGTTTATTCAATTTTATAACAAGCTAGTTGTTATAAGTAATTGATTTTTTTAAATCAAACTAAATACATAGAATATAGAATATGTAAACTCATAAAATGTGTATGTGTTAATGAATCAGTACTTGGTGTTGAGAGAGAAAAATATGCATAATCAAAGCATAAATAGTTTAATACATGACTTATGACTTCAAAAACACCTATAAATAGCAAAATAATATTTAATTCCTCTTAAAATAAGCATTCATATTTCTGTAACCAATCATTTTATAAAACAAAAGAAAAATAATTTAGTGAAATCTTTATACTTTGATGGTGCCACTTTAATAATGAACATTTAGAGGGTATGGCTTAGATAACCGGCTTATTTTTTGGGCTTATATTTGATAAGCTCAAAACCAGCTATAAGCCGGCTATATAAGCCGAAACAAACACCCCATTAACTCATCGAGAAACACATACTATACGAGTCTATCACACTAATGAGATCTCATTTTTTTTCTTTTTTTTTTTTTTTACTTTTGCATGACACAAGGGTAAAACCGTCATATTAAAAAAACAAAAAAGTAAAAAAACCAAACTCAAAGTGTCTCATCTGACACAAAAACCTAAACTTCCTAAACTAAGCATCGTATCAAGGACAAAACCGTCATTTCACAAACACAAAACCTTAAACAACAAACAAACTAACCTTAGATCTCGCCACGTCATCAACACCACCACCTTCACCACTACTATAAGACAACGGAGTAGTCGGACTAGCTCTCTCCGTTGCCGACTTTTTCGCTGCTGCGGTGGCGGTGACAGGTGGCGCCTGTGTGCGTCTTTGTCGAGTTGTCCATGTTTTGAGCTTATTATCATGTGATGATGATGATTGACGTAGGTTGATACGGACGTTGACCACTAAGTCAACGTTGTTCATTGCTGATGCTAACCAGTTGTCTTCTTGCTCTTCTTCCATCATTGTGTGTGTTTTTTTTAGTGTGTGTTTTGGTGTTGGTGGCAGAGAGAAAGTAGGGGGAGAATATTAATGGGAGTTAAGTTATTGTGTTTTCTTTCTTATAAAAGTGTGTGTGTTTATGGAGGTGTTTTATGTGAGTGTTTTTTTTTTTATAAAAAGTGTGTGTGTGTGTGTTTTAAGGTGTTTTAGTGTGTGTTGAAACTAGAAAGAATGGGTGGAGATTGGTGTGTTTGTGTGTGGGGCCCATTTGGAGGTGAGACAGTATGTGGAAGTGATCGCCCTATAATTGCATTTTTCTTGGTTGGAAATGGAAAGGAAATTGAAGTAAGGGTCTTACTTGTCAACTTACTATAAGTGTGACATATTTTGTTTTTGGAAGTCTTTATAGAATGTGCTAGGTTTGGTTTAAGACCGGCCGTAATAAGGGTTTTAAGATTCAAGATGCGTCGACCTGTATAATGGTGTTTAAGGAAGATGCGTCTTTAACACAAAAGAAAGAAGACTTTGTCGATACCAAGATCGAGTCGTGTATTGTGTGTTTTTGTTTCTGTGTATATGTTTTGGTGGGGTGTATATGTGTTTAAGTGAGCTATATTTTGGTGGTGAAGTTGGTTATAGAAAAAGCTGATGTGACGCTGAGTTTGCGGTGATGGATGCGATCTTGAGAACTCCTTATTGCACTTAGTGTAAGAGGTTAGCAAAATAACTTAAAAATATACGTAATGAGGAAGTGAAACACACCGAAGAACATAGACCATGTACGGTCCATTGTTACGAGGAGGGCGAGCAACAGTAGATGACGGTGGTGGCCACCTTTGTGAAATGAATGCGGTGATGGTATTTTTTTTGTGTGTGTTTAAGTACGTGTGTTATAGAATATGATTGTGTATTAAGTCTATATAGGTAATATATAGGTAAATGTTAAGAATGTGGTGACTATTATTGTCATAACGTAGTGAGAAGGTGGAAAGAATGAGGGATCACGTGGCTCTAATGTGAAGGTAGTCACCACCACCATAACATCCGGTCTAACATAAATATCATTAAGTTAAAAGTTTTTTGTTGTTTGGTTTAACCCGTAAAGGCAAACATTTGAAAACTTGAAGGTCATTGAGGTCACTTCACTTAACTAACAATGAAGTAAAACGAGATTTTAAGCCATTGAGTATGAAGTAAGACAGCATTCATATATAGACTATAGTTAGGTTGAAAAATAATGACAACATCCTAGACATTAATGCCATTTTGTTGTAAATATATAAATCAAATGTGCAACACTATTCCATTGGTAGAACCTTTGGGTCAAAAAGATATGTGATGCATCATCTATTGTAAACAATTGAAACCTGAATTAGCAAATGTATCAGGGTAAGTTGGAATCATATAACAGAACACGAGCAGGGACGGACCTACATTGGTGCCGGGTGTGGCACGGGCTACCCCCGATGTTTGGTCACGAAGTGCAATTTTTTATTTTTTTATAATTTTTTTATTGAAAATTCAAGTTTAGTATGTGCAACACTCGGCAAATGTTTTTTGCCACTTCCGTTTTCATGGGCTAACTCAACAGTATTTTTGTGCACATATTTTTCTTTTTACAACACTTTCTCGAAAATTTTGAATCCATCCCCGAACGCGAGTAAGAAAATCGACACTAGCTATTGTGGTGGTGGTTAATGATAACAAGAAAACATTAAATTGATACTTTATCAACTTTGTTGAACATCAATAAGAAGGGTTAGCTAGCCTAGTCATTAATTATTAACGTTGATCGGTCTACCACAAGGCATTATTTGGTAGTGGTTGAAAAGTTTTGAGTTACCACTTGCTCCAATAATAACTGAATGACAATGATACACCTCATGTAGGTATGAAATTTATTATTATGTAATTGTTGTGTTTTGTAAAAGTTATGGAAACTAACGTTAAAATAAAATAATATTATCAGACCACTATAATGTCAAACAACTCTTGCTAGAAAAAATGTCGAACAACATGTATTTGGACACCATTCAAAATTCTATTAGAGCAATATTTAATTATTTATTTGACGAGCTATTCCGTGATCATTAGAGGGGAAAGTATGGTTGCTAGGTGATTTTACTCATTTGGAGCTCACAGATGTCACATTACTTTAACACATCTTTATAACTAACCTTCTCTTCACTTATAACCAATGTTCTAAAAGGCGTGAGGCGTGGCGTGGCGGCACAGCCATGCCTCAAGCCTTACGCGCCTTTGCAAAGCCTTTGCGTTTTTTAAGGCGTGCTTAAGGCGGCAACAAAATATTTATAAATTTATGTATTTATAATTTTATATCATTTTATAAGAGCAATTTCAAATACTAAAGCCCAAATCCCAAATAGCCAGACCCAAATACGAGGCCAACGTATGAATTAAGTTTTGAGATTACGAGGCCCAAGAAAGAAATAACCCAAATACTTGAAATTCAAGCCCAAATCCATAAATCCCCTAAATGCTTCTAAAAATGGCGTCACGCCTTACCAAAAAGGCGCACCTTTGCACGCCTTTTCGCGCCTTATTCCACGTCTTTTCACACGACGCCTAGACCTCACGCCTTGGTCCATTTCGTAGTGTCGAGGCCACGCCTCGCGCCTTGGCGCGCCTTTTAGAACACTGCTTATAACCAACCTCTACTTACTTATTTGAGGCCCACCACTTACAACTTTATTTTTTTTTATTCATTTCATTAAATAAATAATCAAACCTTTCTTAAACGTGTATCCTTCATCTTCTTCTTCATTCATTCATTTTCTTCTTCGTCATTTCCACTTCAAAAATTTATAAAAATTTGTACATATAATTAAACCTCAATTCATGAAAATCTTATAACAATCTATAAGAAAAAGAAACCATTAGTGGAAGTCTCATCATCATCTTCATCACGCTTCTCATCACCACTTTCCTTCCACCGGATCCACTCCGCCCCACCAATCTCAACCCAACCCATTTCAAGATTTTCAAAACCCATCTCCAAAATCACTTCATTTTCATTACCCGACGTTCGCAAAAAAAATAATAAAAAATCGAAAAGTTGCCAAAAGATACTTAAACCAAGCTCGTCGTGCAGACGAGTTGGTGTCCAACGGCGAGCATAGGGTGGTGTGGCAACGAGCCAAACTGGTCCTCCACGTAGGAGTGGCGAGGGTAGGCAACGAGCCACATCCTCCCCTCTTAAAAACATTAGGAAGGGTTTGGGCTACTATTGCGCGCCTTTTAAAACCATATTCATATGTCTTATATTTTTACGATATTTTCAGTTCCAAGAGAAGTGAGTTCTAATAACATCTACTATAAGAGGTTCATGAAAAAGGTTTATAAAATTTGAAAAGGTTTATAAATTGAGTCACTATAGTGAGGTGAGGTTTATGATGACATGGAATGAAATAAGTTTAACTTTATAGACCTTTTCATTGCAACTAAATACATGTAATTCATTTAATACCTCATCTATAATACTATAAGATTCAGTCCCTAAATTTAATGTGAAGTTATGATAATAGAGTTTGTAGAGTTAGAAACAAGTTGGAGTCGTTTAGTAGGTGCATATAGTACAAGATAGCTAATGCTCGGAATTCTATGCAGCCTCATAATAACTATACAATTATGAAAGGAGATGAAGTGCAAGGGTTGCCTGAATTGATCACATAGCATTTAGTATTGAATTAAAAGTCGGTAAGATGAAGTGCAAGGGTTGCGAAAGGTTGCAAGAATAATTAATGATTTAACCTAATTCATGCCTATATAAACCGGCCAAAGTCACATTTAGTATGTACATTTGTAGATGATACACACTTCTTTTAGATCTTTGATTGTTGGTAGCGGTATGTAAATTCTCTTTTGAAACATTTTGGAGATGATTCACACATCTTTTAGATCTTTGTAATTAACTTTGTCTTCATTTTTTCTTAATTTAGTTATCATACGCATGTACCATGAAAATCACACAAGATCATGCATGCTTAGATAAATGAAACCAAAGATTGTGATACCAACTATTTTCTTTGTTTCTTACATATTTAGGTGATTATTATAGATAAGCATATATATATATATATATATATATATATATATATATATATATATATATATATATATATATATATATATATATATATATATATATATATATATATATATATAAAGTTAATGCATTTTCATATACAAGTAATATATGTGCGTTTTCTATTGATATAGCTCACATGTGCGAACGCCCATTAATTGAGTTTGCCATAATAGCAAAATATGACATATTAAAAATATCACATTGAGTAATGAATAGAAAGAAAAAAAATACAAAATTTGAGTTTTAAACATAAGCAAAAGTTCAAACTTTTATCGAAAAACAAAACTGATTTATTTAATGTGAAGTATATACAACATCGAGATGGAAGTGCAAGGCTTTCCGGAATTGATCACATGATATTTAGTAATTAGTATAGAATTAAAATTCGGTTATGGATTGAGATGAAATTGAAAAGGTTGCAAGAATAGTTTATGATTTAACCTAATGCAATATATATATAGATATATGTATTATGTTAATGCATTTTCATATACAAGTAATTTATGTGTATTTTCTTTGATGTAGCTCACATGTGCGAATTGATTCAAGAAAATGTGCATGAGCATGTATGTAAAGCAACATTTAAATGATTAAATGATACCTTTTAGCGTGATTAGTTTATGTAAGTAGTTGCTTTCGAATTCTCTTTGAGAAATATTAGAATGAATTTATCGTGTGCAATTGAATTATTATTGAAAAGAAGAAGGTCGCACATCGCAAAGTGTTTTCTTTTTCTATATGTAGAATCATTAGTGAGAAACCAATATTTACGCCAATTAAATGAGTTTGGCATAATAGCAAAATATGACATATTAAAAATATCACATTGAGTAATGAATAGAAAGGAAAAAATACATAATTTTGACTTAAATTCGTTTGTAAATTATAAAATCAAATAAAAAATTTGAGTTTTAAACATAAGCAAAAGTTCAAACTTTTATCGAAAAACAAAACCGGTGCATTTAATGTGAAGTATATACAACATCGAGATGGAAGTGCAAGGCTTGCCGGAATTTATCACATGATATTTAGTAATTAGTATACAATTAAAAGTCGGTTATGGATTGAGATGAAGTTGAAAAGGTTGCAAGAATAATTAATGATTTAACCTAATGCAATATATATATATATATATATATATATATATATATATATATATATATATATATATATATATATATATATATATATATATATATATATATATATATTATGTTAATGCATTTTCATATACAAGTAATTTATGTGTGTTTTTTTCTATTGATGTAGCTCACATGTGAGAATTGATTAAAGAAAATGTGCACAAGCATGTATGTAAAGCAACATTTAAATGGTTAAATGATACTTTTTAGCATAATTAGTTTATGTAAGCATGTAACTTGAATACTGAATATGAAAGAAAAAGTATATAATTTTGCTCAAACCCATTTGTAAATTAAAAAGATTAAGTTTAAGACATAATAGTGGAGTCTAAAGGTTTTAGGAATTATTAATAGTGTGTTAATTAATATTCATTTAGTTAGCTATTTAGAATTGAGTTTATTGATAAAATTTGTTAATATTAGTTGGACTTCAATGTTAATTTTCAATAAAATTAGTTGTACAATAAAATGAGATGAAGTTAAAAAGATTTGTAACGATTTTTATACATTTTATGTGGCATTATTATATATACATTATTACACAAACTTTAACTTACAAACTTAATAAAGAAAATTTTTAACGCACATTAAACTATGACCAATTAGATAGACCCCGTGTGCTTCATATTACCATGCAAAAATTATCTAATAAACAAGTATTGTAGGGCTAAGTAATCGACCAAAAGAAACAAAGTTATTTTTTTATCATGCAAATAAGTAATATGCCAAAAGAAACAAAGTCATCACAACTTAATAAACAAAAGCCCATATATAGAATACAACTCCACAAAACCAAAACAACATCAAACACTTTTAAATTTTTATACAAGAAAGTTAAAAAATTTCATACAACATACTTAACAATAATTATGTGTACACTCGCCAATATACAGAAAGAATACACGATTAACAATTAGATTCTTAGCCCGTGCGTAGCACGGGTTCTGCCTACCTCGTTAAATTATAAAGTTTTAACAAGTTTAAAAATAGTGATAGTAGGTTTATAAAATAAGAAATTTAAAAACATATGACATGAAAATTATATAAACATTTTAAAAAAAATTACCATAGAAGATGCTTTAAAAAACTACGTGTCAGTTATGAAGGCGAAAAATAATATATTTATGATAACTCAATAACATGACCTGATAAATATCTCTCTAGACAATAAAATGAAATATTCGTCGTTAGTTAGTTAGTTAGGTTTTTTTTTTTTTTTTTCTTTTTTTTTTGTTTTTTTTGTTTTTTTTTTTAAGGTAAGATATATTCGTCGTTATATCTTATGCTTATTAGAAAAAGTAACCAAAGCTGCCTTAAAACATACGATAAGATTTTCTCATTTCAGAAATAATAATTCCCATGACTTTTTTAAATGGCTCATATTTTAAGCAACGTGGAGTCCTATTGGATAGATTATTGTAAAAAATATGAAACAAGGAGTAATATGGTACGTGATAACATTATAAAATGGAGTGCCATAAATGGACCAACTACATTGCTACACTAGTTTAATTATCTAGAGAATTTTGTTTACTCCAATTAGAGCATTAGGTGTAGTGCTCGCCGTTCAGCTCGCCGCTACATCACAAAATCCTCGTCGTTCCTCTTTGTTGGGCATCTCCCCGTGGCCACGACAAACCAAAAAATCTGACAAAAGTGAATGTTTACGTTGGAGAGCAGAGGTGGAGAAAAGGACGTTGGGTTTTATTTGCGTTTGTGTTTGTGTATTTTTTTTTTTTTTTAGATTTAGTGTGTGTTTTGGTTTTGGAAAAGAAGACACAGTTAGGGTTTTTTTTTTTTTTTTTTTTTTTTTTTTTTTTTTTTTTTTTTTTTTTCACAAAAGGAATTGGGTACAAAATGTGTTTTATTAATGTGTTGTATTATTATTTTCTTTAAGAAGATAACGTCTATCTTTTCTTTTTTTTTTTTTTTTTTTTTTAAATAAATTTTGATGAAATAAAATTAATGTGTTGGGTTATTTTTAAGTATTTGGAAAATGAATTTAATTTATTTAATGAAATGAATAAAAAAATAAATGTGTAAGAGGTAGGGCTCTAATAGGAAAGTGGAGTATATCAAAATCTAGGTGTGACACGCCATTTGTATGTCTGCCTAATTATTTATTTTCAGTTAAATAACAACTTTATCGTCAAGACCATTAATTTAGTCGTCATAGGAAGTTCATTTTTGGTCAATTAAACATCATACGTTAGTGATGTATATGTCCTTGTGTAGCAAAGCGGTCGTGGTACTTAAACTGTCAATGGTATGTGAGTGAGTGTTGCTTCAAGGTTGGACGCATGTGCGTTCTTTTACAGGGTTTTCGCCCCAAATTTTGAGGCCATATGCCATAACTATAAAAGTATGTGTTTTGGGCACACACTGTTACGTTAAGATATTTGTAAGAGTACGACTATTACTGATTTATACAAGTGTCTTAAAGGGGGGTTTAAGTCAAAACTATGTTATTTTGAATTTGAGATTTGAGTACTATTAGTTTCTGAAATGACTTTCATTCGGCAGATGAAAATGGATTTCAAACCCTCAAAACTTGTCATTCTCTAAACCTACAAAAGCTAGTGGGTTTAAATACTCATTCCCAATCCCATGCCCATAATCATTCCCCGTTATAAAGCAAACACCCCCAAAATATATCAAGTTTGCCGTACATTCAAGATGCAATTCATGTTGTTGTATAGTTGGCCCAAAGTTTCAAACATGGGCTCATATTGGGCTTGCTAAAAGTTTCAAACATGGGCTCAATTTATTATTGTATTTTCTTATCATCCAAAGACTAAGGTTAAAAAAAGTGTATTTTCTTGCCTTGTCGTTAAACTCTGAAACTTTTCGACCTTACAAACTGGCTCTCCCAGTTCCATCTGTAAATTGTTCTTTTTTGTGTTCAGGTGTAGTCAATGACAAAAATGAGATTTATATACATGACTATGTAACTATGTAAGAACATATATAATAACCAATGGGCTTTTGGTCCGATGGTATCGGTGAGAAAGTTATGTCACAACCTATATTGTTATAGGTTAAAGCCCCGCAAAGGAACTAAGTTAAGTTGTTGTGATTGAGTTAGAATTTATTAGTTTTGTGTTTAAGCATGTCTTTCAACAAAAAGAGGAAGAATTTATATAAGACTCTAGTTATAATACCCGCGCACGCGCGGGTTTTTTAAATTTTTTTGAATCATATATTTTTATTTATTAAAAAACAAATAATTTAATCTTTGTTTTGTTTGATTTATGATGTTTAATTATAGTTTTTTTTATTAAAGATAATTATTTAAAATTTTTAATCCTATTATTAATTGCTTCTTATCTATATTTTTTGTATTTATCTTCTACTTGTGTTAACTGCATCTTATCTATATTTTTTGTATTTATCTTCTACTTGTGTTATGGATAAATATAAAATCTTACCTAATAAGAAAATAATCTATTTTTTTAAATACAATTATTACTAAATAAGGTATGAATGCATTTTTTTGAAATGAAAAATTCCCAATATGGGTTTTGTTTTATTATATAAAAGATACCCATGCACGCAAGGGGTTTTTTCTAAATATTTTAATTATGTATTTCTAGTTGAAGAATGTGATTAAAATATTTTTACTTGCTGGATTAAAAGATGGATGCTATATCAACAAAAATATTACAAAAGATTTTTTCACAAAAAAATGTGGCATGCATTCATAGGAAGATGTTAATCGAAATGATAGAGAGATAATTGATTAAAATGAATTTTGCGAAAGTTTTTTTGTAAATTTTTGTAGATGTAACATTTCTCGGATTAAAAATAGAAAATCTTGTGTATATATGTTTTTATTCATTTATTCTATTTAGATAATGATTTGGGTTGAAAAATATATTGCATTATTCAAATAAAATGCCATGTAGTAATATTTTTCAGTTGTGTGATAATTGGTATTTGGTTTAAATCATAAGCACGAGTTTTTAATATGCTTCACATTTCGCCGGTTGGTCCAACCAAGAAAGACATGGGAATTTCGAGCGTCAGATTCATTCAAAGTAATCATAGATAATGTAAGAACCACCCCTAATTAAAAGTTTAAAACCAACCCAATATAAATTTCCTATCGTATACTTTCTTATAGGCTAAAATTCATCCATATATATGCCATGACCCATGAGGGTCTACCTATAAAATAAACTTCAGTCAACTTGCCACATACTCCGATTTATTCTCACCATTGGAGACAAATGCATGAGAATGACCAAGACCTCATAAATGACCGCACTGATATGCAACAAAAACAGGAGAATTATGACCCATAACCATACCCTAAGTATTTTCTTTACAAAAATTATTTTCCCCAACAATCATAAATGTGGCACTAAGCAAAATTAGTTAGTACAAAATTTCTGGAACTACTTGATATAATCATCGATCGTACAACATTTCTGATTGTAGAACCAAATACAACATTAAAAATCATACATTCACGTCCTTCTCATTTATAATTGTATCTTTTTCTCATGCATAGAATTTTTACTAAATCATAACATATTTTCAAGCAACATTTGCTAGAAAACACACCTTCCATCTTCGTTTACAAAATCCTTAAACTTGGATGCTTTTGTTACTAAATATAGTTGGCTTAAAAGTTACTACTTGTTAAGGTTTCAGATATACCCGAGTCGAAACTTTTGCATGCTTCAGTGGCTACTATGATGACATGCTCGGCTTCATCAATGATCTCCATCTCAAATCTCTTCATCATTATCCTCATTCATGCGAGGTTGCATGAGTGGGATGGTTGAGGTTAAATTTTAAAAGATTCAAGCTTCTGCGAGCATTCCAACCCGTTGAATTGCCCGCGCCTGGATCAGTTTGGTTACCATTTTCCTTCATTCGTTGTAGTCCATCCTGTTATATGCCATATACAGTCAGTAGCTTGTAAATGTCTACGTGAGGAACATGAATAACTAAGCTTCAAGTTATAACTTTTTCTATAGTACTTCAATTCAATAATCCTTTCACGGTCATGCATATATGGATTTTCCAGTAGGTGACATGGTCAGTGCTTGCTGACAAAGCACTTGATTCTCGGGCTCTATTGGAGAGCTTTTCTTCAAGCCTATACAACAAAAAAGACATTTGCAACACTTCAGGGCAAACAATCAAGTTTGTTAAAAGCATACTACACAGATATACATTGATAAATCAAACCTTTATATTATACATGAATTGGCCAACATATGTAACAAACTTTATTACTATTATGAACACAAACCTTTGAGTTGATTCTTGACGGTGCTCTGCTCTTTTCTCAGCATCTTCAAAACTTTTTCATTAACTCGGCATTCCTGGCATCAGCTTTGAGTAAATACTTTTTAGCCTCTTTTACCTCTTGTTTTTGAATTTGCAGCAAAGTCTGTACAAAGGTATAGATTAAGCAACCACATGCTATGGATGTATCTAAAAATTTACAGTACTGATTACTACAATTCCATCATCACTATTTGTCATCGAATACCACCTAAATATCAAATTTTAAGAGTTATGACTTAGAGTCTCTACCTTAAAACTCTGAGTCTCTAGTCTCTACCATAAAACTTTCAACCTGAGCTGTCAAGGTTTCAACCTTTTTGGAACTTCAATGTAAGTTGTACTGGGCCGTCAAATAGTTACGTATTATATATTATTGTGAGTTTAAATTAAATTGCATCTTATTCTAGGTAAGGAAATATTTTTTTAATGCGCATGTCTGAATCATCATTTTTGACTTATAAGCTATAGGTAATAAAAGCTACAGTGATACAGAGCTTGCAGTTGTTGCCATGAAAGTTTTCTCTCAAAGTTTGACATCCACATCTAACTATAACATACTGAGAGTCTTTTAAAGAGCTTAAAGAAGAATGGTAGTTAGACTTATTACCATGACCTAATGAAATACGATATTGCTTTTTCATGCTACATAATACACTCGGCAACTTTGATTTCTTTATCTTTTGTTGTTGTTGGATGTTGTTTTTCATGTATAATGAATACCTTATATATATATATATATATATATATATATATATATATATATATATATATATATATATAATATTATTTATTAAAGCTACGAAATCATAAACAAAATATCATTACCTGTTACAAATATGCAGATGGAACCAAGCTATTATATATATGAAATCCATCAATTTGATGATCTTTAGTTATTAAGATGACAAATTGGAGATGAAGAAGATAAAAGTGTCATATCACGAATCCACCTTCCGATCTTTAAATTTGCATGGAAAATTTTCCTGCAACAACATCAGAAACAGGTTGAAAATGAAAAGAAAACTTCATTTATGAAGATCATTCCGATTTAAAGTGCCAGTAAAATAAAAGAAAATGGCAGGTCATGTATCGGGTTGAACTTTTACATAGTGTGGAGCATATAAGGTTGCAACTAAAATGACCAACGTTGCGTGTATCCTTTAAAATAAGTAACCTCCAATGATAACTAATGTACCGGTGATCCATAAGTTACCATACATCCAAGGGACCAAAATTGAAATTAAACCTACTATAGATATACCGGGAGTCGGCCTAAGTAGTGGATAGCACACGCAACAGCGCACAATGAAAATCAGTGCAACGGTGAATGCCATGAAATTATTTCACATTTTGCCATTATTTATTTTAATTGAAATACGATGTTCATATAGGAGAAAAGTATTTCACTTGTAATGAGCCATGTCAAGATATATGTGTGTTATATGAAGATATCATATAGGTCGTAGTCACACACACATACACATCTCGTTATACCAGCTAGGGGGTGTTTGGCATTGTGTATTGAGAGTGTTCCTACGTTGTGTTTCCAATTCAGTGTCCGATGTTTAGTTATAGCAAAACCAATTTGGCCATTATGATTACGGGATCATTTAGTGGCATTACATGTAAATCTTAACTAATGAGAGTTTGCCAATAAAAAAAACAACTACTTATCTTATTATCATAACATCCAAACACTATCTACCGGTTTCTGATTATTCCAAATCACCTAATGAAGGGGGTTTCGAGGAAGCAATTAAAGAATTGTAGAATCTCATAAAGCTAATGTCAAAATCAAGAATCAATCATTAATTTAATATCAAATGAATCGTAACTCAAAGATTCGAAACAAAAATCATACCTTGGATTGATCACCTTCAACTTTTTAACAATAATTAACAATATTTTGATTATAATACACAACTTAGGTTCTTAAATTTTTATAAAGATGAATTGATATGTAAACACAAATAGATAATAAATTGGTGATTCAAACAAAAAATTAAGATAAAATGGGGTTAAGAGTTACCTGATTTTGACGCCGATGATGAGAAGATTATAATGGTGGAGATGCGAACCGGTGGTCGTGTTGTTGTGGTCGGGTGGTGGTGTGGTGGCTGCATTGATAAGAATTGGAAAACATAATAATGGAGTTTTAGGGATGGAAAACATAATAACCGAGGGTGCTTTTTAAAAAAAAAATCTATATTAAAACTCACAAGTAATAATAACAGAGGGTGCTTTTTAAAGATTTTTCTATAACTAACATATTTTAGTGGTATATGCAGAACATTTTGATCGACTTTTGCGTTTTAACTTTTAACCCATTTGGCATCCTCCCTTTCAAAGTGACTTTGTTTGATCATATGAGATAAACTATAGCTGGACAAGACCTAATCATAAAAAAATGAGTAGAACTGCCACATATAACCATGCACCTTATAACATCTAAAGATTATAATATACTGCGTACATACTTATGTGTGCCAAAAAACAGATTACCTGTGAGTTTTGCAAGTTATATGCAATAAGATTTCTATCAACGGTATTATAATCAACAGTCGGGAAGTTGTTGAGTGTGGGCTGGAGTCTATTGTCCCAGTACCTATAAAAAGATCACATAACATAAAAAAAACCATGGTAAGAGACAGTAAATATTGAACGAAAGATAATACTGAAGAACCAAACCAAACTATTCAAGAATTAGCAACTAAATGTTTCTAATCATCATGACAAAGAAATGCTCTATTAAAGAACCGAAGCCCTCATAAGTCCTAAGACTCCTAACAGATAATGCACATAAATCTAAGATAAATAATCCAATATCAGTATCTTATAATTGGATTTGTGAACTAAACAAACACGTACCGCTCTGAAAGAAGAGAGAAGGAAACATGAAGCTCACCACCTTTACTCTTAATATTATATAAGAAAACCTATGGTCAAAAAAGGGCAGGACACGTAGTGAGTCAAAAGGGATCCTTTGTACGGGTTTACCCAAATAACACTTGTTACTAACACTTTATAAGTATATGTAAACAATTAGTATGCCAAACAGGACTAAACGTTTATACCGTTCCAATATTAATCTAGTATTTCTAATAAAAGGGGAGGTTTTATACGCTACTAATGCTATTTGAGTAACTTTCAGTTTCAGCCCATTTGACCCGTTCTTATTTAGCTACTCTTTTAACCCATATGTGTGCATGCACGGGGTTTTTTCTAAAACTTTTATTAATTATTAGTGACTAAAAATACAAACAACTTAACATGTCTTAAATATTTTTACTTGCTAGATTAAAAAAAATAATAATAAAAAAAAAAAAAAAAAAAAAAAAAAAAAAGATGCTGATATATGAATATAAGATTTTATTTGTTTATTGTTTTTAGATAATTTATTTGGATTGAAAATTATTTTTCGTTATTAAGTAAGTCATTAAAAAACATGGTATAAGTAACAAACCTTGCAGATTATATAGCAAGCCAGCCAAGCATGTTTGATAGGTTAGGAATATAGAATTGTCTTAATCATCTTGAATTCCTTTATAATATAATCATACAACAAAATTCAATTTTCCTTTGTAAGGATCTCGAATAGTAATGCATAAGAATATAAGATCAAAGAACAGGAAGAACATGATATTTACCATAAATACCATATTATACCGTCCCTGAAAGTTTTCAAATGCAATCTTTCTATTTGACGTCAATAAAAATTTTATGTCGTTTGTCATGTAAGATTATTCATTATTTTTTTAAATAATCATATATTACCATATGAAAATGTTGTAATTCTCTTTTAATGGTCTATGCTAAAATTTAGGGGTACGCCGGTAGCAATTTGTGATAAGACACGAAACATGACCCGAGACCGGCAAAAAAATAGTTATCTTTGTGGCCCAAAGTAAGATATGAAATCTAAAACCTTTATTCAGAAAATGATATATTCTTGCGTTATTAAGGGTGTAATTAAATTAGCACATAATTTAAAAGGTGTTTGGGATTTGTAGCTAAAATTAGTTTAAGCTTATTGCGTTCCTATGGTAACCTCGAGTGTTTTGATAGTACAACACTGTTTCTGATTATCTATTTATTTGAGGGTGGCTTCAAAAGCAAATCCAAGCACCATTCCTACAATTCCTGTTGTTACAGTTACGTATCCCCTTATTTCCAGTTAACATAAACAGTTGATAAACGCAATTCCAAACACCTCTGATATGATGAATTACCTAGTTCATTGTAAAGTTCATCCTCCAACACTTAATCACTCTTCTTGCTCCATGCTCGCCCTTTGCAGCAACCCGTTGAGATCTCGACGTCCAATCTGCAATATCAATCACATATTAAGAGAATTGAGTAATAAATTGAAAACAAAATAGCCACTCGGATATTGATGAGGCAAAAAATGAACCACTTTTAGGGGGTCATTTAAGCCCGGAATTAAATTTATTTGATCAAATATTGCCGTAAATCGTTCCTTTTGTGATTTTAGGTACTTTGGGAGTGAATTCTGGAAAATGAAGCAATTCGGACATTTTTGGAGCATAAAAGTGAAGAAAATGGCAAAGACTTAATTTTCCATGCTGAGAACAGTACCTGACGGCGTCAAGAGGAAGATCCTGACGGCATCAAGAGTAAAATCCATGACGACCCAGTGCAAACCTGAAGGCGTCACAACAAGGGCGTCAAGAGTTAATTTGGTGACGACCTGCATAAGGTGTATCCATGACGGCGTCAGACCCAGATCTAGGCAGTCCGAGAAACTATTTGGCGGCGAGATGATGGCGTCAGACATTTGTTCTTGATGCCGTCACCTATCAAACTTTATATATAGTTTTTATTTTTCATTCATTAAAAGAGGAACTTGTGTGGATAAAACTAGGGTCGAACTTTGTAAACCCTAGGTCATATTTTACAGTGTTTTCAAGGGTTTTCACCCCTTGAATCCTTTCATGTTCAATTGAGATAAGTCTTCTCTTAATTCATTCAATATGTCTACGTGTTGTTTGAATATATCTTTTACTTGTCTTGATTTCAACATGCTAGGCTAGATCTATCTTGTGTTTGCTTAGATCTAATGAAACCTAGATGTTAATTATGTGTTGATTACTTGTTTATGGTTGTATTGGATGAATGATTTCATTGTTAGGCTTAAGAAAACTGGCAGATCTCCATTGTGTAACATGCTTGAACGTCTTAGGAAACATGAACCGATGTGTACTAGGTTTTATTGGTTGTATTTAATGCATGAGCAAATTCTAGTGATCCCATGTTAGGAGCTTCTTAGCCGGCTCGACATAGGAGTGAAGTAGACACTCATAGGATTGGGGAAGTAAGTACGCCACCCCATGAATGGTATTAAGGAATACAATCCGTCATCCACGCAACTATAACAAGTAATTAACGTGTAAAAGATATCTAGGGAGTAGTGAAATCTAAGTAAACACAATTTTCCCACATATTGCTCACAACTCTAGTTTTATATAGTTTATTTTCATTTATAGTATTTTATTTTAATTGCATCATTAGTATTGGGTTAGTTGAATAGCAACTAACTCCGCCCAACTCCTTCAAACCCGAGATTTTTACTTGCTTTCATAAAAATACAAAAATACAAAAAGAATCATCCCTCATCTCTAGACCTAGTCTTTAGGTTTTCTAATCCTAGCGACACTATTCCTAGCTGAACGATCAATCCCCCGGTACTTGTCACTATACTATACTACATCGATCAGGTACACTGCCTAGTGGGGGTTGTAAGCTTCTCAAGATCCCTTGAGAGGTAAAGTCTGGTGCGATCCCCACGTATCAAGTTTTTGGCGCCGCAGCCCGGGGAATAGTTATTGTCTAGGTTAGAAGCTCTTTTTATTAGGTCTACTTGCTAGATTCTTTTCTAGTAAGATTTTATTTTTATTTTTAGGTTCTCATTAGTCTATCTTATTTCTTCGTGTTTTTGTTAGTAACTCTTTGCCATCCGACATCATGGACAATGGTAACATCTTTGAACCCGCTATCCCACCACAACAAAACCCACCACTAGCCAACCAACCTCTTAGGCCCCGAACCTTAGGAGAGTATTCCCGGCCTAGCCACAAAGGCTACCGAAACACCACTGAGCTCACCCAAGGAGCCAATGTGACCCCCTTGCGATCCGACTCCATCCGGTTGGTGCAAAGCGGATGTGCATTCCATGGACTTCATTCTGAAGATCCAAACCAACATCTCAAGGACTTCCTTAAAATTGTAGATTCTATAGACCTTGATGTTACAACTAGAGAGTCAACCCGATTACGCCTATTCCAATTCTCTCTACGTGATCAAGCTAGTCAATGGCTTGAGCGTTTACCCGCGCGATCCATCACCTCATGGGATGATCTCACCACTCGTTTCCTTGCTCAATTTTTCCCATCGGGGAGAACTATCAAGCTTAGAAATGATATCTTGTTGTTCAAACAACGTCAAGGTGAAACTCTATATAAAGCATGGACTCGATTCAAGGACTTACTCCAAAAAGTCCCGCATCATGGCATAGATCTTTTGCTCCAAGTCCAAATCTTCTATGACCATATCGATCTCTCCACAAGGCGAGCCATTGACCAATCGGCCGGTGGTAAGCTACGTGATCTAAGTGCGGAACAATCATGGGAACTCATAGAAGATCTTGCTCTCTATGACAACGAAAGTTGGAATGATCCCCGTGATTTGAACAAAACGGTCAAGGCAATATCTTTGCCTTTGAACAACTCTAGCACTCCCGACCGTAGGATCATGGAACTTGAGGACCAAGTCAAGTTTCTCATGAAATCTTACGAAGCTCCTAAGCCTTCAAGCCAAGTGAAAAAAATCACTTCTTCATGCGAATTATGTAGTGGTCCCCATGACACTCGTGATTGCGTGGAACTCCCCGAAACAGTTTTTGCGGACTACGCATCCTCGCGTACCGACGAAGCGGGAGATAAGTGGTACACTTTCAAACCCGAGCCAAACCCTTACAGTGATTCCTACAACCCCTCTTGGAAAAATCACCCAAACCTTAGGTGGAGACAAAACCAAGCCAATTCTTCCAATCCACCTAATCGTTACCAATCAAACGGTCCACCCTCCAACCGTACTTTCAACAACATTCCTTCTAACAACTATGGTAGTACCAACAATCTTGAAGGATTGATGTCCAAGTTTATGGCATCTCAAGAAGCTCGCATAGCTAGGTTTGAAACCAAATTCAACCAACAACAAACGGAGATGACCAACAAGATAGACAACTTGTTGAAAGCCCTCAACGACCAAGCGTTAACTACACCTAGGAAGGACACTAGGGACGCCAATAACGGAATCCAAATTAAGGACTCATCATCATCCAAACATGTCCACTTTGTCAATGTTATCACCATTAAGCCAAAAGATAAAGATATAGAAGAAAGTGACAAAGATGAAGTTGATGTAGAAACCGAAACTAGGGATGAAATTAGGGAAGTTGAGGTTAATAAGGGAGAGGAGTTAGAGGAAGTAGAGACTATAGAAACTCACTTTGATAAGTTGCCCACCAAGGAAGAACGGGAATACGATAAGGATTTATTCGATGGCCCCGAGACACCATATATCCTTGGCACACCCCTTATCAAAATGGGAGACCCCTCTAACATAAACATACCATGCAACATCGGGCATATGCATATATGGAAAGCTTATATCGATCCTAGATCTCCTATAAACATCATGACTAGGACTTATTACAATTGGGTGATGAAGAAACAACTTGATTATAGGATGATGCCCAATAAGAATTTGATAAGTAATTTTGTAGGAAGAGTGAAGGGATTGCATGTGATTATAGGTAATTTCACCTATGAGATCGATTTTATGATAGTAGAAGATACTCGCCCGGTGATAGATGATTGCCTAAGCCAAGTAGTATTCGGAAAACCATTTATTGAGGCCACTAAGATGAGTTATGATCCAACTTTAGGGATAGTTAGGTTCAAGGAAGAGAATGATGAGATGGCCTACCAAATGCCCTACAAGATTGAGCAATACCGCCTCCTTTCTAATATAGAAATGGAACACAAACAAGCAGCTTATTATAGGAATGATGAGGATAGATGTAGAGGAGTAGAGTATGTGAAGAATAAGATGCTTGGTTTTTACAAAGAATGCTTGCAATTAGGTCCGGAATACAAAACTGGCTTAGAAGACGACTTAGAAAGTGAAACCAATAATGAGGTCACGTAGTAACCCATGACCTTGAGTCTAGCTACAAGACTCGTAAATAAAGAAAAGCGCTTCTTGGGAGGCAACCCATTTTTTGTGTGATTTTTATTTTGTTTGTTTGTTATTTGCTTCCGTATGCATGCTTTATTTTTATTGTTGGTAGATCATGTTTCAAAACTAAAATAGAAAAAATACTTTACTTTGTTTTTTGGCCTAGTCTTAACTTCACCCAAAGGTATTTTTGCAAAAGATAAGTGTAAGGGGAAACCCCAAATATGTTTTTAAGAAACAAAACCGATCATGATTCTCCACAATATTAAGTGAACATGTATATTCGTACTTGTTAGAGTCAAATGCTTGTATCGAGTCATAATGATGTTTTGTAGGATTTTCCAGGAAGTAGAACGAAGTTTTTCCAGAAATTTTCTGGAAACTTAACATAAGAATTTTTGCAGGTCACTTCTGATGGCGTCACGAGTTTACTCTTGACGGCGTCACGTGTAAAAATCTGGAAATTTTACCAGTTTTGTTTTTCTAACGGAGTCTCAAAGTTTTTGTTGAATTATTAGTTTTATAATCTCCAGGAAATCTGCAAACATCATTCCACAAGCATTATATCTTATTTTGTTTTCTAGGATTTATTAGCATATGTAGATTGCCGCCGATTTTATGCGAGGTTGCCTTGTGTAACACCCCCTAATTTGAAATGCGGCAGCGGAATAGAAATTAGGGTGTTACGGTGAGGATCGAAGTCATAATGATAGAAAACGACTCGAAGAGACGTTTTAAAAACATAATTTCATTTATAAATATTTGAAATACAATAGGTCCTTATCAGAGTATTATAAAAACTTGATATTTTGAACTAAATCAAACATCATTTATTTTACATCATATTTGATAATAATTAAACATAATTTGAAGATTTTTGCCGCCCGTTCCATGCTTGCTTCCCCTGTCAAATACCTGAGATACATGCTTAAAGTCAACAAAATTGTTGAGTGAAATCATAGAGTTTGAATTTAATAATCATTTTGATACACAAGCAAGATTGTATTGGAAAATACAATCAGTTTGAAACATTGATATTGCAGTTCATATATTGCACTAAGTCTCATGACACGCAAACGTTAACAAATACCTTAACGGCGGGTGTATATCAAATCAATGATACATTTTTGCCCTCGTGTAATAGGTGATTTGCCAGTTCCTATTTTTACTCAAATATAATTATCACGACTAATGCGGCTAACCACATGCATATGGCATTCCGTCAAGCATTAGTGGGACAGGCTGTCAAACCTTAAATAGATCTATTCATTATATTCGCGTTCACCGCAGTTATTAATGGTTCATGAATAAGGGTCTTTTGGCAATAGCTAACTTAGGCATATATCAGTCAGGAAAGCATACAGAAAATACTTGTGAATCTATTTATAGCATGTATCCCCCTCACGGAGTTTTGAAAATAATTAAATGTGAGGCTATGACTCACCTTGATTGATATTGAAAATGAAGAAAATAAAGTCGGATGAATTTTATGAAAACGGCTTCGAAACACAACCTAATAAATAAATTTATCTAAGAAATTGACCAACAACTATTCGGTGATTATAAAGAAAATGACGAATATTAGATATTCGTCATGACGATTAAGTGATGTGCAGTGAAAACATTGTGATATGCATGACAAAATATGATTTTTAAAATTATCCATCGAAGTTTTAAACATAACTAAATCTTAACCTTTTAAAATATCGTTATATATTATTAACGTTAAGATATATATATATATATATATATATATATATATATATATATATATATATATATATATATATATATATATATATATATAAACAATATTTAAACATGATATGAAATAAAAAATAAAAATAAAATAAATGAGAATGATAACAAAATTTAGTCTTTGTCTCCTTTTCCAATTTTTACCATTTTTACCCTAACGATACTTGCGTTACACCGTTAGTCCTTTATATATAATTTTCAACTATAGTCCTCTATTTTGTCCAAAAGTCAATACAATCCTTCTAATATTTATTTTTATCACATTTTATCCTTAGATTTCTGTATTTACAGGTTTAGTCCTTGATTTTCAATATTTACATGTTTAGTCCTTCTAGGTGTCGTCGTGTTACATTTTTAGTCCAATTTTACAAAAATGATTATGGAACTTTTCTAAAATTTTCCGTAGCTTATTTTAACTGCTTATTCATTTAAAAGCTTATTTTTATAGCTTATGGGCCTGGTTCGAATTATATTAAGGCCCGTTAAGATTTTTGGAGGCGAGGGCATGGAAAAAGTTTTGGGCTTGGCTTTGGACCATTTTTAGGATTCTAAAAACATATCTTATAGGCCCAGTGGGCTTACGGATTTCAAAAGCTTAGTGGGCTTTAATTAAGCCCACTCGACAAGCTTAAGGTTTTTATAAAACAAATTTTAGTTGTGAAAACTATTTTGTGCCGATTCAAAATGGATCGTTTAAAGTGTCTAAACATGATTATTTTTACGAGTTGTCTACATGAAAACTTTAGTTTGCTAGGTGGTCTATGACGTCGTGAAAAGATTTGGTACCATTGTTAAACTAGATTTTAAGTTACACGTTGTTTTAGTAGCATAGTTGGGTCGATATAATAACTTGAAAGCTAATAAAATTTTACTAAGTGTTATACCATTTTTATGTCGATGGATGCAAGTAGAAATAGATGCATGAAATGATTATATCGTTACAACTAGAGTGAATGATGTGTGCTACGTGATTCCTAAGCCATCCAAGATAGAGGCAAACCACGCTTTGTGTACTACGAACAATTATATACGTGAGTTTAGTGTGCAAAGTGTAATCGTACGAAACAAAATATACTAAGTGCATGACAATGTAATAACGTAGGAAATGGATTAAAAACAAGTGCAAAAGACTTACAAACACTTTTAAGGTGAACTAGAGTCGAGCTAGGGAGAAAAGAACACAAGAATTCACTTCAAACTATATAACCCGATCGTTATATTTATTATTTTGAAAACAGTTTGAAGGACACATTTACTAAGTGAAAGAGTGTGTGAATGAATATGAGCTAATGCATGCATGTAGTTATATATTACTTGAATATACAACACATAAGTGAGTAAATTTCAATGTGAATGGTGTGTACTAATTTACACACCTTTTCATGGCCAAATACCGACCCAAATAGACTAAATATGCTAACAATTGCCAAAGAAATGTGTGTTTTTATGTTTGTGAACGTGCAGGTACGGATATATAATAAAAAGGCAAAAATCAAGCAAAAACCGACAAAAACGAGCACGGGAATGGAAAAGGTCAATAACCGAAGCCGAGAAAGAAACGTCAACTCTAATCCTCCAAGTTACAAGAAATGCATTTGGATCGTTATCAGTCGTTACGTTTAATACTAAGTTGTATTAGTTACATTTTATAATGTTTTAGGCTTGAATTTTATGATTTGTAAAGGTCTAGGGGCTAAATGTGCAACAATGGCAAAGATTAGAGAAGCCCTAGCCCCTAGCCTATAAATATCCCCTTAACACCAACATTGAAAGGTTGTTGTTGAGGGTTGGTCCTCATAGTGGTAGGAGTAGTGTAATTTTATTTTTATAAAGTCAAGTTTTATTTACTTTCTCTCTTTAAAAGCTTTATTTTTCTAAAAGTCTTTAATTTCTAGTTGTTAAATTCGTGTTTTTATTGGTGGGATTTATTGTTTATGGTTAAACTAGTTTGTTTGGTAATAGATTTGGTTAAAAACATTAATTTTAGGCATTATTTTGGATCAAAATGGGGTTTTGTTATAATTTTTTGCGAGTTTGCTTTTTAATATTTTTTATCGAGTTTGCATTTTTACCAAATTTCTATCGAGTTAGTTTCATTTTAAATGTAGTATCGAGTTAGACTTTTAATTGTTATCGAGTTAGGGAACAAAATTGTTATCGAGTTAGGGAACCAAGTACTATCGAGTTAGCATGCAGAAATAGATCTTCGAGTTTGACTTTTTGTTTTATCGAGTTAGAGGATATAACACTTTCGAGTTACAGTTATTTTAGTTATAGGGACCTTTTTGCAATTTATTCGTTTTCGTTTTCGGTCAGGGACCTATGTGCAAATTATTTTTCTTTTAAAGTCATCGAGTTAGGAACATCAGTAGTATCGAGTTAGAGAATTAGAGGGTTATCGAGTTAGAATCACAACATATCGAGTTAGTTTTATTAAGAAAATAGTTTTCGAGTTAGGGGATTTTAGGTTTATCGAGTTAGGGGCCAAATAGTGTTATCGAGTTAGGAAATTTTTATTATTTTCGAGTTAAGTTTTTATTTTTACCAAGTTTCATTTCTTTTGGCGAGTTAGCCATGATTATCGAGTTCGATAATCACTCCCTCATCGTTTATCGAGTGAGGTTTTCTTTTCTTAATATCTAAACGAAACTCTGCCGAATTTTTCTAAAATTTATCAATTTAGGTTTTATTACATAACAAGTTAATTTCTTTTATGTAGTCACGTTATCTTGTAAACATTTTTAGTTTAATAATAAATAGTTTTTATTTCTTTTACTCATTTCTTTTTATTTTATCGAGTAACTTTATTTTATTAATATGATTTTCGAGTAGTTTCTATTAGTGTTTGCTTTGTGGCCCGAGTTTGTGAGTTAAGTGTGGCCATAAAAGAGGATCGTGATTAATAATCGTTATAATTATTTAGATTTGTGATTTTATTATTTGAAGGGCAAAAGCCGGAGAATAGTCAAATTACAAATCTAGTAATTATTTTCTTTTTAAAGGATTATTTTCAAAATAAACCAACGTTGTGAGAAAATAGTCTTGTTTAAGGAAAATAATTCGTCGTCAATCCTTGGCCCACACTTGATGAACTTATTCACGCCACTTAGCAAACATATTGTCTTTAAATTCATTTCCAGTCTTAATTTCTTTTCGCATTTTAAATCTCGTTTTCTTTAGTCATTTTATTTTACACTTGTTTTAGTCGTTTGTTTTTACTTTGTGTCGTTTTATTGTTTCCTTTTTACTTTAACTGCGTTTTAAATTCTTTTAGTAGTGTAATCAAAAACCAACAAAATATCTCTTTTAAAACCCCATTCATTTCACAAGATTCACAAACCGTGTCGACAAGATCAATTCAACGCTTCGTTGGGAGAACGACCCGGGGAACATACTTTCACCGGTATTTCTTCGGAATAATTATATACTATAAAAAGACTAATCAGTGAACTTCACACTCACTATTCCATGTCAGTGAACTAGCTCTAGGTGTTTATTATATTGGTTTTAGAAGGTGTTGTGAGAGCATATAATGAGGAGAATGTTGGGGTGATTCATTGCCCTTTGTCGACCAAGTTAATATATATACATACGATTCATAAATCGTTTACCACTCGTACATACTTGATCATCCTTAACATTTGAGCATGAAATCATCCTAGAAATAATATTAGGAACATTTAGAAACAAACTAGATTCAAAACGGTTAAGTTTTGAATATAGTTTAATTTCGATTTGGGTTTGTTATGGTCGACTACTTTGCCTCTTAAAAACGTATCAAAACTCAACGTAGGAACGCGAGACTTGACACACTAATTGTTGGCTAGTAGGTTAACGAAATGGGAAAATAAAATACATAGGTCGTGTGCAAGATTTGGGAATAAACGATGCGATTTGGAGGTGGTTTGGTTATGTCGACCGGATGAAAACTAATTATAATTTGGAAGTTGGGCCTTGATTTGGTGGGCTGATGAATTGTGAAAATGGAGTGGGCCGAAAATAATTAAGGGTCCGGTTTGCTAATTAAGGTAATGAGTAATTTTAATTATAATTAATAAATATAATTAGGATTAGGATTTAGGTTTAGGATTAAATAAGAAATTTAAGTTTCGTGTAACGTGTCGAGGATTAATTCCGACATTTCGTGAATTATATTATTTTGTGAAAATCGCCAAAATAATATAATAAGAAAAATTTTAAATTTTTCCGAGAAAATGGGAATTAGAAACGATAACGAAAGATTAAATATTTATTAACGATTTGATTACAAGAAATTTTTACAGGGTTCTACACCTTGTCTGTTTTCTCAGGTTTTACAGGTTATGTATGACAAGAAGATGATTATTATTCTGGAAGGGAAGCTTTGATTGTTCATTTTCTTGGAGGAAGATCTAACCTGGCCACCTTATTATCCATACCGAGCGAATCAGGGGAGTATCTGATTTCATTCGTTTTACTTATTTCACTTTTACATTCTTTACTTGAACATTGGGGACAATGTTCATCCTAAGTGTAAGGGGAGGGTAAAATGATGATACCTTACAGATACACTTTCGCTTGAGTTTGTTTGTTTAATGGTAGATGTGTAATAAAACTATGATAAATACTTGTTAGTGCAATTTTAGCGCCAAATTTAAATTTTTTTACAACATTTAGGAGTGAAACTTTAGTCATAGCAAGCGTCTCATGGATAGGAGATTGTATGACTGGCACATAACCGTATCATTCAGAAAAATTTTCCACCCAAATATGTGAGGTTCGCCGTTAGATTTGATAGGAAAAACATTTACTATTAGTGCTTATGAGTGTACCGGTAGCATTTAGATTCTAGAACTTGCGTTAGTGATGCATCCCGAGACCGCTAGTGAGACTACATTCGTGTAGTAGGATTTACTACATGATAAGAGCCATTAGGATCACCCTTGTGTTAAACCCGTATTATAATTACTTGACCATTTAAGTCATATTACTTGGCTAGTTAAGTCAATTAATTTTTCCCACACCCTTAGCGTTGTACTCATTTTTAGTACACGAAACCTCTAGTACACCCCTCCGAGCCTATCTTTTCGTTTCTAACTTTATGCATTTTACTTAAAGGAAGAATTTGTTACACCCCACTTAAATGTACACCCAAATCGCCTTAGCCTTCCGTGTATGCACTCATTTTTAGTTCATTATTGTTATTTGTTAAACCTTAAGTTAATTATCTAATTGATTACATGGTTGCTAAGTCGAGTCATATCCTTGTACATATTGTTTTGGGACGATTGGGACTCATGGGTAAAGTACTAATGTTATAGAGTAATGGGGAAGAACATCATTTATTACCCCCATATGTGCGTTAATCTTAAAGAGTACTCCAAGTGTTTTGATTTTCTTAATTCGAGTCATTAGATTAGTTTATTGTAAAGTATGTAAAAATTCAAGTGTAAGGGGAATTCTCATTCCCTATGATGTATTATTTTGGATGGTAGGGTAAGAGTGTATGCAAAAAAAAAAAAAAAAAAAAAAAAAAAAAAAAAAAAAAAAAAAAAAACGGACTACCATCCCTTTTCATTCTATGTTTGTTTTATGTTTTTGTTATTTTTGATTTATTAGCTTAAGTCGAGTCTAGTCTTGGCTTAGCAACGCCATATTGTACATGTAATTAACCAAGATTGTTAACTCGCCACCAGTAAAGACTGCCTATATCCAACAAAACCGTGTATTCCATATCCCTACACCTAACGTTACAACCCTTTAAAAGACCTCTTTGATAGTTTATCCTAGGTGCTTACGCAATGTGGTGGAGGTTTGATCCTTTCCCAAGCCTATGGTAATCTATTTTGCTATGACAGATAGTGAGAGATGTTTTCTATTTCCATATTGTGATATTACTTTATTACACCCGAGAGATATGAGTATCTAAACACTATTTGTGAGGTGCTAGTATATGACCTCCGTGCTTGTCTTTGGTCTTTAGTGGAATGATTATTTGTTGTAATTACTTTTATATTAGTGTTAAATGACCCCTAACTTGTATTTTGACTAGAATAAAAGCGCATTTGCTTGAGGACAAGCAAATCTCAAGTGTAAGGGTATATGATGAGGCGAAAAATGAACCACTTTTAGGGGGTCATTTAAGCCCAGAATTGAATTTATTTGATCAAATATTGCCCTAAATCGTTCCTTTTGTGATTTTAGGTACTTTGGGAGTGAACTCTGGAAAATGAAGCAATTCGGACGTTTTTGGAGCATAAAAGTGAAGAAAACGGCAAAGACTTAATTTTCCATGCTGAGAACAGTACCTGACAGCGTCAAGAGGAAGATCCTGACGGCGTCAAGAGTAATTTGGTGACGGCCTGCATAAGGTGTATACATGACGGCGTCAGACCCAGATCTAGGCAGTCCGAGAAACTATTTGGCGGCGAGATGACGGCGTCAGACATTTGTTCTTGACGTCGTCACCTATCAAACTCTATATATAGTTTTCTATTTTTCATTCATTAAAAGAGGAACTTGTGTAGAGAAAACTAGGGCCGAACTTTGTAAACCCTAGGTCATATTTTACAGTGTTTTCAAGGGTTTTCACCCCTTGAATCCTTTCATGTTCAATTGAGATAAGTCTTCTCTTAATTCATTCAATATGTCTATGTGTTGTTTGAATATATCTTTTACTTGTCTTGATTTCAACATGCTAGGCTAGATCTATCTTGTGTTTGCATAGATCTAATGAAACCTAGATGTTAATTATGTGTTGATTACTTGTTTATGGTTGTCTTGGATGAATGATTTCAATGTTAGGCTTAAGAAAACTGGCAGATCTTCATTGTGTAACATGCTTGAACGTCTTAGGAAACATGAACCAATGTGTACTAGGTTTTATTGGTTGTATTTAATGCATGAGCAAATTCTAGTGATCCCATGTTAGGAGCTTCTTAGCCGGCTCGACATAGGAGTGAAGTAGGCGCTCATAGGATTGGGGAAGTAAGTACACCACCCCATGAATGGTATTAAGGAATACAATCCGTCATCCACGCAACTATGACAAGTAATTAACGTGTAAAAGATATCTAGGGAGTAGTGAAATCTAAGTAAACACAATTCTCCCACATATTGCTCACAACTCTAGTTTAATATAGTTTATTTTCATTTCTAGTATTTTATTTTAATTGCATATTTAGTATTGGGTTAGTTGAATAGCAACTAATTCCGCCCAACTCCTTCAAACCCGAGATTTTAACTTGCTTTTATAAAAATATAAAAATACAAAAAGAATCATCCCTCATATCTAGACCTAGTCCTTAGGTTTTCTAATCCTAGCGACACTATTCCTAGCTGAACGATCAATCCCCCGGTACTTGTCACTATACTATACTACATCGATTAGGTACATTGCCTGGTGGGGGTTGTAAGCTTCTCAAGATCCCTTGAGAGGTAAAGCCTGGTTTGATCCCTACGTATCAGATATGGACATCTAATGTTCACCAACAGCTAAAGCCTTGAATAAATCCGTTCCTCACCTAATTACTCCATCTAGGATAACCGGTAACGGGTCATAACAGGCTGAGGCTGGGATGGGATGACTCACTCACCCACAAGGACGATGATACCCTTAATTATTAGATAAGGTTATTTAGTGGTAATAGGCATTTATAATACACGTTAGGTGACTTCTGACCCGTTTGAAACATTTGACTTTTTTTTTTCTCCTTTATAGCAACGTCTTAGGCCCATTTTACGATTTAGTAATAAGTTAGTAGTTTAGATCAACTCTTGCCATATAAAAGTGGAAATAAATCACCATCTCTTTTATGAACAGTGAAAATTAGATAGCATAAAGCGGTTTGTGGTTTGCCGAATACTTTAAGTTTGGCTCAACACTTGAAAATTTAGTTGATTTAGCTTAAGCAATTGATGCACTTACATAAGCTCAAATGTAACGTTATGTGTATGCTGTAAAATAATTTTACTTATGCACATATTTATCACCTTGTTAATACAAATATCGCCTAAAAACGTTATTTATATTTTACGATCTTTGCTAAGTTTTGTTAATGACAAAGTATGAACTTTAGCTAAGAGTAAATCATCACTTTGAATGTTTAAGTCTTGTTTAACTAATGTTTACATTTTCTTTTAAACTAAACATTGTTTTTATTTCTTAAATTAGAAAGTGTCTTGTCACATCACACTTATTTCTTAAAATAGAATTGTCACATCACATTTATGGCAAGTTTTGTCTATATGTATTTATGGTAAGAAATGTGTTTGACTTGCTTTGGTGTGGCTTACAAGTTTTGTGTTTGACTTGATTTAAGTGATGTGACATTGTTTGGTTGCTAGGATTTATGAGACAAGACCTTGTTTGGTTTGAAGAGTTATTGCATAAACCTACTGCAGACCCGGCGGTACTCTAGGGGTACACGGGCGGAACCCATCTGAGGGTTCCGCCTGATCCGCCAAGCATGCAGTATGGTGTGCTATAAATACCAAGCCATAACTTGATTTTTGGCTAACCCTTTAGGACTTATTCTCACATATTCTCTCAACAAACTCAGTAACCCTTGACTTGTGTGATTCTCTTATGTAGCAAGGAACTCCACAAGATCATTCAAGAAGTTGCAAGCTTCAACTCTAAAGTTGCAAGTCTTGGTAGCTTGATCATGTATAAGCTTTGGTAGTTTATACTTCATGTGTGTCATGTATGTAGAAGTTATAGGTTAGTATTTTAGGCCTCAAAATACGTAGTGTGTTGGGAGTTGTTGTACCCTAGTAAAAGAACTAACGGGAGTGGTTGTACCCTTGGTAAAGAACTCGACATCTAGCTTTGTGTCGGTAAAAGTGTAAGCGACGAATGGGAGTGGTTGTACCCTTGTAAAAGAACTCGACATCTAGCTTTGTGTCGGTAAAAGTATAAGCGACGTGTAAGGTTTTCTCCGCCGGTGAAAGGAGCTTGTTGATTAGTGTTTATAACTCTCGAGTTGGAAACTCGGGGCGTGGATGTAGGGCAAGGAAAAAGAGTCCTTGTAGCCGAACCACGATAAACTATCGTGTTGTGGTTTGATTGTTTCTTTCTCTACCTTTGCTTATTATATGTTGTTGTTTAGTTAGAATTGTTGATCACATATAAAGCTTTTCAAAGAACCAAAACAAGTAATGTTGTTCTTACATCTTTAAACATAAGTAAAGCTTTTCAAAGAACTAAACAAGCAAAGTTAGGATCATTACAAGTAAAGCTTTTCAAAGTATGAAACAAGTTAAGTTGGAATTGTTATTCACATGTAAAGTCTATTCAAAGAATCAAACATATTAAGTTGTGCTTATATCTTTAACCAAACGTCAAGTTCTCAAAGGTTATTTAAGCTAAATAAGAATCGAAAAAGCGGTAAACTATTCAACCCCCCTTCTAGTTTTCCACACACCTCATAACTTAGGCTCTTCATATATTCAGATTAGTGAAAATGTAGTACTTTACGACACACCAAAAATAAATTATGCAATACGGAAAAAGATCATACAACTCATGTTAAATCTCACCTTAAGTATAATCCATTTCAGCGTGAAACAAAACTGTCGATGCATCTCACTTGACCAATATCATCCCTTGAACCCGAAGTGCACCATCACAATATAACTTTAACCAATCTGATATGCAAAATGCCAGAAAATACATCATGTTCACCATATGACCCAAGCTACTTTTATCCACAAACAACAATTACACCAACATCCTATCCCAAAACAATTCCGCTGTTACATGGTACTTATTAGAGAAGAAACTAAAACACATAAACGGAAATAATCAGAGTCTATGGCAAGAAACTCTACCAAATCACTAACTATAAAATAATCAACATGACCAAATGGAGTATACTATTTATTATTTTGCTTTTTAATCTCATATGACCAAGTAGTAATAGTATTCGTTTTTAAGCCGTTTATTAGACCCGTAAATAATCTTTCTATAATAAAAAGATTAAAACAGTAAAAGACTATTTTAATACTATAGCAATTACACAATCTAAATAACTGAGAAACGATTCTGTTAAACAAATCCCTACTCAACTTCACCATATATATGTATCGTAAACATTTTTTATATAATACAGAAAAACCCATAGTTGAGATATCGGAAAACTAAACATATTCATCCGATAGTTGTTTTTTCCTAGATTGAACCAATGCTACAAATTCTTACTTAAGAATTTTAATTAATTCACAACAGTTTAATTATAAAACATCACATAAACAATTATAACTCATAAGAAATCTAAGTGATATAGAAAAAATCTATCCTCAATTCCCAAAGCCCAGAGCAAACAATTAAAGAATCAAAATGCTAAATTAAACAAACCCTAAATCAAAACAGTTGAGGCAACAATTGAAAAATCAAATTACCTGCTTAATTACTTACACAATCAGTTTAGAATAAGTGATATAGATTGAGATTGAGGTAACTTTTGCTACAACTTTGAGACAATTTTGTTTCAACAGATTGGAGTAACGGGAATCTACGTGATTCTGATATCCGACTTTGGTTTTGCAACGATTGTTGATTTAGGTTTTGGGAGAGAGAATCAATGATTAAGGTAATTGTGTTTTTTGTTAGTTTCAAATTACATAATTTACCCTTAAATATTTGTAGATTACCCCCACCTACCCATAACTTTTTATCTTTTAATTTTTGACACATGTACTTTTTAGCTCAAATCTTCTTAAAAAATGAATTTAGAAAATACTTTTGCCAAATAAGGAATTATTTAGGTTTTTTAAGATACCATGCTTAAAATAAATGAATAATAATTAAAACAATATTGCCTACGAAGTAATGATTTGATTTTTTTAAAATGAGAAAGTCCCCATTAGGGGTTTTATTTTATTAGGAAAAAGATGTTTATTGACAAGGTTTTCAACCCAACCCAATAAAAATACATACCAAAATAATATTTTTATAATGTTTGGATACAACCTTTCATGCAATTCGGTCGCCTAAGAATCCATGGTTCTCAACCCATAATCTGTCAAATGGCATTATTTTAGTAGCTATTTTTTTTTCTTTTTTTTAATATAAAACTTTAAGTAATTAAATTAAATTATATATATATATATATATATATATATATATATATATATATATATATATATATATATATATATATATATATATATATATATATATGAGATTGAGTTGTTGATAAATGATAAAAAAAATATAGATTGGTTATGTATTGATTGTGTAAATAAAGGAAAAAGAAAATAATATTTGAATAAAAGATTGATTTGGGATAAATTGTTGATAAAATTAAACTAGTCTAACAAATAGGTGTGTGTATGAAATAATTTTAGCACTAATTATTTATTTATTATTAATTAAATACTAATTATTACTAATTATTAATATATAAACATCTTAAATATAATACAATCTTATTTAAACACTAGAAAAATGAAAATAAAATTTCTAAAATTATAAAATAACTAAAAATAAGTTTTAAAATTAAAAATAAGTGTTTTTGTCTTTTTGTGGATTTTCTATTAATTAATTACTAATTAATTATTAATTACCTAATTAAACTATTTTAAATTAAGAAAAATAACAAATAAACAGTAAAAATTCTAATAAAATTTCTAAAATTATTTTATAACATATAAAAGCTATAAAAAATATAAAAACTAGGTTTTACTTAATACAAACTAATTATGCTATTTTAAACTAATTATTAATTAATAATTAATAAAACTAGGATTAATTCTAATAAATACTAAATAGTAAAATAAAAATCTAAAAAAATTATTATAAATACTTTAATATAAGAGGAATTTAAGAAAAATATAAAATAGCTAAGTACTTAATAAAAATTTAAAAATGAAAATTAAAATTAAATTACATTAAATAGAAACTATCACTTACAAATAAATTGATTTTTCTTTTACCAACCTATTTTATAACTAAAAACAAAAACTTTTTGTGAAAACAACTTTTTTATAAACTGAAAATAAGCACTTTGGAAGGTATTAAGTCCAACAATTGACTAAAGTTGACCAAATGGGGAAATAAGCTAAAATCAGCTTAGGTGGGACCCACAATGGGTAATTCTGACCCAAATAAGTTATATGAACTTGCTTAGGCCAGAAAATGAAAATGGGGTCCACTGGATAAGCCAAAAAGCTCAAATAAGCACTTACAAAAAGCAAGTCGCACTCAGAAATGGGACAAACAAGATGGGCTGATTTAGGTGGGACCCAGGGGGTTTGAGGTCAAATGGTTGGTCAATATTTGAAGCCCACCAGGGGGGGTTGAAAGGACAAAGGTTGGGGTTGTGGGGACCTCTGTGGTGGTCAGAAAACCACCACCAAGTGGTGGTGGTGGGACTGTGGTCTGTGCAGCAGAACAAGGCTCAACCTGCAGCTCACTTTGGGTAAAGGTGGGGCCTACTAGAAAATTAGCAAAAATGAAAGGGTGGTGGAACTTTGTAGATGATGTGAGGGACTACCATGTGTGAAAAGTTCACATCCTAAATCTTAACTGAAAATTCTATAAAATTCATGCACTTTTTGGAAAAATCTAAAACATTGCAATTTGACTTTTGAGTTTTACACCTGACTTTGACTTTCTTGAATTCTGATTACTTCTAATACACTAAATACATGATAATAAGCTACAAAAATGTTAAAATGAGCTATGTTGAACACTTATGAATTGCTTTGATGAGATATGGTTTCTGAAAATCCAACAAGGTGACTGTGAAGTAAATGACAAGGGTATTTTGACTAATTGTCAACTAAGGCATGTTGAGAACCTACAAATGACCTAAAATTACCTAATGTAGTCTACTGGAGCTGCAATAATATTAAAACAACAACCAAACCTCAGCAATCAATGCTTGACCCAAACACTCCCTATGATGAACTGTTTTTGTGATTGTGAGGTAAGTGGGTAGATTAGACCTTGATATGAATGCATAAGCACTTATTATGATATAATCAACCAGAATAAACACATAGGTACCACTCTAGACAACCAAGTTCTCATGGATTGCTGACAAATTTTAGGCAGTGGAAATAAAAAGAGACTGAGTAATCATACAATAAGTTATGATGAAACTTAACTGCACCAGGTTCATAATTGCTCACCTAAGATCATTTATGCATATTCCAACTAAAATAACAGTAAGAAAAAAGAAACAACAAGTCCACACTGGAAATTCATGAAATTAGAAATGAAAAGGAAATTCTTACACATTCAATGCCCTAACTGAAATAGGGTGAATCCCTAACCCAAGCCTATCTTTAGATAGACTTAATCCAACCTGTAACAACCCTGATCCAGTGCTGAGTAAACCAAATCCATTAACACTTCTTTATTTGACTTTTGTTGACTATTTGGAAATTTATGATTAAATCAGTCCTATGAACTCAGATAAGCTCCTAACAGGCTATAATTAGCTTAAATAAGCTTATTGAGCAGAATTGGGGGCTTATGGAAATTATTCAAACATAAATGGGGTTTAAGGCTAAATCATGAAATTAAGCTGCAAAAGGAATTTCAAAGAGAACTGAGTTTCTTTTATTTAAAAGTTAAATACACTGCTGAAGTTGAGATTACAATGCTGCATTTTAAAATGTTACATTAATTTAAACTAAAATTAACAATACATTAAGCTACAATAATTAGCTACTTAACTAACTCTCCCACTCTGCTTCTTTCTTGTTCTTTTGATACTCCTTCTCTAGGGTTTCTGAGCTTCATTTGGACTCTTCCTAGCACCCTTCTTTGACCATAGGATTAAGTAGAAACAATCCTGACCCTTGTTTGAATTTGGCGCCCAAACTCCCTTGGCTGTTTCTTGGAGATAATTGAAGCCAGAGGTGGAATCTTGGCTTGTAGTTGTTGTTTGGTGTGATAAAGGTGAGGGGTTGAGTGTGTAGGAGGGTGAGGGCAGTATAGGGTGATGATGGGGATGCAGGTTTGGCAGGGTTCAAGTGGGGGGGGGGGGTGTGAGGTGGAAGATTGACCAAAGTTGACTGAGGGGGAGTATTATACGGGGTTTAATTTTATTGGGTGGATTGGGTTGTTGGGCTTGGGGGTGTAAATGGACCAGGCCTGGAGTATTAGTGGATTGGGATAGTTATGGTTTGGTTTGTTTATTTTGGCTCAAAATTCACAAGGACCATTCATGTAAAAATCTGAATTTGAGGGACTGAAAATGTAAAATCTTTCAAACTTGCTTCATGGTCCTTTCCTGCCATATATCAATAGTCTAAGGATTTTATTTGAAAATTTCTATGTTTTAAAATTCCAGGGACTATTTTTGCCAAATTTGAAACTTTAAGGACCAATTTTGTAAATTCCCCAAACTTTTCATCCAGGGATAACATGTGACAACTTTTGAGTTTCTAAGGACAAAAAATGACTTTTCTTCCAAAAATTCCCCACCAGGGACCAAATCTGTCATTTTCTGAAACTCCAGGGGCCATTTTTGTACTTTTTCAAACTGCAGGGACTAAAGGTGTAATTTTCTCAAACTTATTACCCAAGGATCAATTTGATAATTTTTGACTTTATAAAACCTTGGGTTGACTTTTCTTTCGTTTTAAAACTTCAGGGACTAGTTTTGTCAATTTTTGAAACTTGAGGGACTGAAACTGCCAATTGTGCAAACTTTGTTCGTTTTTCGTTTGTTTTTAAACATTTTGTATCTAAAACATATAAAACACACTTTTGGAATAATTTCTGTATTTTGATGCATTTTTGAGTGTTTTTGTATGTTTTGGCAGTTCATATAAGACAAAAATGATGAGTATTTACACACTCATCAATGGACAATATTGTGCACGTATTTAATGCATGTCTTGTGACAAGATTATTAATCACACTTAAGCGATTAACTGTGATTGAATATTCTTTTCTAATTAAAGACATTAAATATATAAAGATTATGATTGTCATATTTATGAAATTGACAATGGAATATCAAAACTCTTTCTTGAGTGATTACTTGAGCGAGGACGATAAGTAATCAAAAGGAGTTTATAAATTCAAATAAATCTTTAGCAGTGTACAAAATGCAATAATCCATGGATGGATAAATACATGCATCTAGAAGATTACTCTTATGTTTAATTATTAAATTCATATTCTGATTTATAATTAAAATAAGATAATTTCCAAGTATTCCTAAAAGCTATTGGGAGTATTATGTTTAATTTCTTAAATCATATATGTTGTGGAACATATAAAAGTAATATTCCATATAAGTTAAAAGTTAACTCTTAGTTTGGAATGAAACTTTACTTGTAAGATTTAGGAAATAAGACATACAACCTTGTAATAAAAGTTTATTATTTAATAAACATATGCGGTAAATGAATCTAATATAACATGATATATTATTTAAAAAGTCTAAATAGATATGTATGACATGAATAAAAATCTAGGTATGACTCAATGATTTTCATGAACATCATGTTTGTTGTATCATGCTTGATTACAAGATTATTTGGCAATATTAAATATCTAATTAAAAGTTATTAGATAACTTGTGTAATATTCTAAAAAGAATATGTTTGATTATAGAATCACATCCTAAATCTGAAACAACTTTCAAATTCTATATATGAACAATTTTTCAATTGTTGTGAAAATTGTCATAGCCAACAAACTTGAAAGTTTGAATGGCATCAAACATTACACAATAGATATTAATGTTTACGGGAAGTTTAAATAGCTTGTTGTTGCATACAATGATGCTAATGAAATTGAGATGATACTCAATACTAGTTATGGTAAGGATTTCATCTTTAGCTATATGTACTAGTTTTGCTTAATAAAAGCATAGTTGCATTATACATTAAGAGAATAAGAATACTTTAAACTTTAAAATGTTTGAAGTTTGATTATCATAAATTGGTGGTTAAGGATGTCACACATTTATGAAACATTATAAGGCATTATCAAAATAGTTGAGTATGCATATACAAGAACTTCAATAGTTGAATTCTTGAAATAAGGATTCTCAAAATTCTGATAGATCAAAGTTGGATGATTTATGTCTTGTCAACAAGTATGAATGTCATTACTTGAGAGATAATTCATCAACAAGAGTTATCATGCATTGATCTATTTAGTATTTGGATAAGGGATGTTAAACCATTATTATAAATTTAAATACATGGTATGTTTAATTTATAATATATTGTATCCTGTTTTTACATGTTTAATCCATGAATAAATGTTATTCTAAATTATCCGTTGTCAGTTAATAATATGGGAATATTATTAAATCAAGACAAATCTGAAGGTTGGTATAATATACTTAAGTATATTAATGCGTAGTCATGTCATTTCAGATGATATTCAATGATACCGAATATAGGACTTATCCCAACTACATGATGTTACTTTATGGATTTTGTTATTAAGTAAATCCTGAGAAGTTATCCTCAGACTTGAGATGCAAGATAAGTGTCATGAATGTAGTACATTTTTGTGGAACAACTTAACGCTATACGTAACTGGTAGTCATAAGCGTTGTTTTCGAAAGTGTTACAAAGTTTGTGGGTTTTTACTTGTAGTCAAAATAGAATTTGTTCCTTCAAATTTATTTTTTGGAGTTTAATACTGCTGGGCCCCTCGTAGGGTTGGTAAGATGCATGTGCGGCCGCACCCAAGATCTCCCCTGAATATGTTCAAAAGATTTGGTAATCCTGATCAATCATAAACAACGAGAAACACAATGGTTAATTAAGGAATGACTTTAATTCATATCCTTATTAACGTGGTATTAGAAATAAAAGGATAATAATAATGAGAAATCATTAAAAGGTTTTCCAGGAGCCTTACTCGAGATCGTACTAGAGGCATCGGCGTGTTGCAAGACGCTAACCGATGTGATTACACTATTAAAATATGTCCAAGTGGGAGTTGTTAGATTATGGACATTATTTTAGTAGTTGTATGTTAGGATCGAACTCGAGATCACGGGATTGCACACTTTACGTATGAAAAGTAAAGGAATAATAATTATATATAAATGTTATATTAATTATTAGAACGTAAACACGTAATGATCGTTTACATTTAATGGAAAAGGCTAACGACCATTAGATGAATAAAACAAAAGGGACTATAGATGAAAATTGGAATGTCAAGAAGGCTCTAGAACCCTTGTGGGTTGGTTAGGGTCGATTGGCTAAGGGTATCTCACATCGCTTGGTGAAGCTTTTGTTCCAAGTTTTCTATCCTATATAAACACACAAGGTTTCATTGTTTTTTCATAACTTGAACACATAATCTTGTGTGTTTTACACCCCATTAAAGTTTAAAGGAGTCGAAACTTTGTATTCTCTGGTGTTTGTGCTCGCTTTACTTGCATAAACGTTTACTTGAAGTAGTACGTGTGTACAAGATCGTGAATCAAACACATCATTGTTTGTTTCTTGGATTTGTTCACATAAACCCTAATTAGGGTTCTTGAGTTGAAGATTGCATTTGATTCTTGTTCGGGCTAGAATCACTACGGTATGTTTACTATTTATCTTTGATTAATTAATTACATATTATATGATCTTGTTATAACGCTTCCGCATATGCTCTCTTGATGTGTTTGGTTTATTTTATATGATTGTCATGATATTATAATTCCAACATATACTACTGGTTGGAGGTACACCATATTGATGGCTTGGGTCATTGTTTGATGGTGTGTCTTTGGAGGTACACCATAGCGCGCATTTGTTAAAGAACAAAAACGATAATCATACCAAAAACAATGAGAAGTTCAACGGAGATGTAATATAAACATTTACATAAATATACAACGAAACACCAATTCAACCCAATCCAAACACCCTTATATAGTTTGCAATATGACAGACCCAAAATTAATACTCAAACCAAACACCCCAACCATAGCCAATGAACCAAGAATTAAAACAATTGAAGTACCCCTCTCAGGAAAGCCACAGATCGAGCCACCAATTTTATGGGATAACAATCATAACATATATGACAACATTGTCTTTAAACTACAAATGAAGTATATATTGTAAACCATTTCTAAGTTACAGTAATCACGACGAAGAAGTTATAGCATTGTCCTCTTACTTATTGCTGTGAAAAAGAACCAAAATAAAGCTTAATAAAAATCCATGCAAGCTAATAACAATATTCATCATAAGTTCGTGAAACCTCCAAGGTAACAAATATTGTGCAACTTCATTCATTTAGTTAAACAAAGAAGAAAACATCATGCCGCAGAAGAAGCAACCGCATCTGTTGGTATCTTCTTCAAATCCAGACGCATAATATAACCATCCTACTTGAAGAACCTAACTGCATCATGCCAATTACGATCTGTCTTGATCAAAACATCCCTAGCTGATGTTTTGTAGCTTAGAGGGTAAGGAGTAATAACACCATATAACACCAACACCACTGCCACGTCAACGCCACATCATTTTAACACCAAATAACATAACACCAAAAACACCAAGAAATCATAACACCACTTTTTACAATTTTACAAATTCTACCCTCAAGAATTTCATTCATTAAATTTTCAAACAATATATTATGAAATATATTCCACTCGTATTTGAATTTGAATTTTAAATATATCCCGCTCATTTTTTTAATTTGAATTTCAAATGTATCCCGCTCATTTTTTAATTTGAATTTAAAATGTATCCCGCTCCTAGTGTTTCAAACGGCTATAAATAGCATACCAAATTACAAATTTTTTTCAAACTTCAAATATTTGAAATGAGTAATCGTTGGTCCGTAGAAGAAGAAACCTTGCTAACTCAAGTTTGGGTTACAGTTCATGAAGAGCCTATCATCCACAATGCAATGTCTTTTTGGAACCGGGTTGTAACCATGTTCAACGAACGTTCTGACGAGGTCAATCGAAACAGAGATATGATCATGAGTAAGTGGAGCAGTCTCAACTGTGAATGTGTTGTATTCAATGGTATTTATCAACAGTTGCTGCGAACAACCAGGGACGAGCACACTGTTTGCCTCGTGAATGCAATGAGAAAATTTAAAGATCGCTATAATGGGAAAAGTTTCAAATATGTTCAAGCTTGGGAGGTTTTGAGAACCCACCCCAGATGGGCCGAATAAAAGCTTCAAATCGTATCTGTTATTTGTGTTGTATGTCTTTTTCGTATCATAGTTGTTATTTGTGTTGTATGTCTTGTTTTCGTAATGTATTGTAATGTTTTTTAACGAAATTAATTTATTTAAAATAAACATACTAAACATGTTAATACAAATATCGCCTAAAAACGTTATTTATATTTTACGATCTTTGCTAAGTTTTGTTAATGACAAAGTATGAAGTTTAGCTATAAGTAAATCATCACTTTTAGTGTTTAAGTCTTGTTAACTAAGGTTAACATTTCCTTTTAAACAAAACATTGTTTTTACTTCTTAAACTAAAATGAGTCTTGTCACATCATATTTATTTCTTAATATAGTAAGGTCACATCACATTTAGGGCAAGTTTTGTCATTATGCATTTATGGAAAGAAATATGTTTGACTAACTTTGTTGTTGCTTGCAAGCTTTGTATTTGACTTGTTATTATGAGATGTGACATTGTTTGGTTGCTAGGAGTTATGAGACAAGACCTTATTTGGTTTGCAAGATTTATTGCAAAACCAACTGCAGCCCTGGCGGTACCCTGGAGGTACACGGGCGGAACCCTTTTGAGGGGTCCGCCTGATCCGCCAGACCTGCAGTGTTGTTTGCTATAAATACCAAACCATTTGTTAGTTTTTGGTAACCCTTTTAGGACATATATTCACATACTCTCTCAACTAACTCAGTAACATTTTGATTTGTGATTCTCTTATGTAGCAAGGGACTTCACAAGATCATTCAAGAAGTTACAAGCTTCAACTCTAAAGTTGCAAGTCTTGGTAGCTTGGTCATGTATAAGCTTTGGTAGTTTATACTTAATGTGTGTCATGTATATAGAAGTAAGTGGTTAGTATTTTAGGCCTCAAAATACGTAGTGTGTCGGGAGTTGTTGTACCCTTGTAAAAGAACTAACGGGAGTGGTTGTACCCTTGGTAAAGAACTCGACATCTAGCTTAGTGTCGGTAAAAGTGTAAGCGACGAACGGGAGTGGTTGTACCCTTGTAAAAGAACTCGACATCTAGCTTAGTGTCGGTAAAAGTGTAAGCGACGTTGTAAAGGTTTTCTCCGCCGGTGAAAGGAGCTTGTTGATTAGTGCTTATAACTCTCGAGTTGGAAACTCGGGGCATGGATGTAGGGCAAGGAAAAAGAGTCCTTGTATCCGAACCACGATAAACAATCGTGTTGTGGTTTGATCGTTTCTTTCTTTATCTTTGCTTATTACATGTTGTTATTTAGTTAGAATTGCTAAGTTACATATAAAACTTTTCAAAGAACTAAACTAGTTAAGATGTGTTTGTATCTTCAAACAAAAGTAAAAGCTTTCCTAATAACTAAACAAGCAAAGTTAAGATTATCACAAGCAAAGCTTTTCAATGTATGAAACTAGTAAAGTTAGAATTGATATCTACATAAAAAGCTTTTCAAAGAATCAAACATATAACATTGTGTTTATATCTTTAAGCAAACGTAAAAGATATTCAAGTTAAAAAGAACCTAAAAAGCGGTAAATTATTCAACCCCCCTTCTAGTTTTCCACAATTGGCATCAAGAGCTATGTTACTCAAGATCTTTAAAATAGAATGTATTTTAAAACTTGGATCGATCCATGGATTTTGAAAATCTCAAAGAAGGGCAACCTATTAAAAACCAACCGCTATTTGAAAAAGAAAACTTACTTGAATGGAAAAGTAATTTTGAAAATTATGTGAAATCAATTGATCAAGATCTTTGGCATATTATTTCTTTTGGTAATTTCAAACCAAAGAAAACAAGTTTTTGAAAACCAAGATAACTATCTTAAACTTGATAAAAATACTAAAGCTAAAACAATGCTTTACAAAGCTTTAGTACCAAATATGAAAGAATGTATTTTTGTCAAAAGGCTAATGATGTTTGAAAAATATGGTAAACTTTCATCAAGAAATATGTCAAGTCAAAGATGATCAATTTGATCTTACATATGAATTAGAAGTTTTAGAAAAACTAATTGATAGACACTTAGTAGAAGTTAATACATGTGCTACTAGTTTAAATGTTTTAAATGAAGGTACAAGTGAAGATGAGTACGTGTGTTTTGATGAACCTGCTTGCGTATCTTGGAATGTAATGGATGTTGACGAAGACAATGTTCCGGTAGTTTATTGTCAACTTATTGATACAACAAGCAAGGTGTAAGTGAAGATGATTACTCATGATGAGCTCTTTGTGGACTTGCTTACGATTCATGGAATAACACGGATGAAAATGAAGCCAACCATCCGGTTTGTGATTCTAAACTAGATAAAACATCAAGCAAGGTACACTTTGAAACCAAAGGCTTTTGCTTTGACAAATTTATCCTAGAGTTTTCTAAACTAAAAAATGAGTCTAAACGCTTATGCAACATGAACCTAAAAATTATCTTCAAGAACGAGTCTTCAAAATCTTTTGAGAATTTCTTTGAAAAGGAAATCTTGTTCGAAGATAAAATATCTAGAATTGAGAGTAATGTTGAAATTGATCTAGAATGTAAATTGTGTCTAGATTACAAACATAAGATTAAAATGCAAAATGAGAAAGGAAAAATATTAGTTAACTTTGACGAAAGCTCAAAATCTTTTGAAAGATTGTCATTAGTACTAGTAGGAGATATAAGGTGTTTTGGTTCTTTAACCATCAAGAGATAAACACGAAAAAAAAACTCTTGAGTATGTCTCACTCAACTCTTGCTTACAAGTGAGCTAACTAAGAATTTCCTAAGTGTTAAAATGTCTAACACTTTTGTGATGCTTGCAAAACAAACCTTTGTTAAACAATTTTCTCAAACACCATACTTTGAGTCTTTAATTGTGTTTTTCTTCAATCACTCCTTTATGATAATCTCACATAAAACACACAAGGTGAAATAAATCACATTAGCATACATTAGGATGTGTGAAAGAAAATGAGTTTTCAACATCTAGGATTTACACATCAAATGTGACACATAGTCTCATGATGTTGTACCTCTTGGATTTTTTTCAAAATAAATAGAGTTCATAGTGTCTTAAGTAAGAAAACCCAAAGAGTCGAGGAGTCGTTGAATATGACATTTAACGAGTGATCTCCTCCTTCTATGATATCATCTTTGGTAGATGATAACTTAGTCGAAAGTCCAATGATGGCAAGACAAGTATGTTGTGTAAAACATTAAGAATAAAAGTATAAAATAATATCTCCTCACCGTGAGACAAACATTGAATCAAGCAAAATTGACATAAGTCATAAAACTTAATTTATAGGTCATAGTTGTGTCTAAACAAATTCAACAAAAACAATTTTTGGAATTTAGAATAAAACAACTAGTGAAACGAAATTGATATTTCAAAGTAATCAAGTGAGTATTGTGTCAATATTTGAAAGACCGTTTGATAATAAAAGCAAGCCACAAAAGCAAGGGATTTTAACTTAAAGACATTCCTAGTTGCTCTCTTGTTCTCAATGGTTAAGTTATTGATGACTTATCAATAATGAGATTAGTAAATCCGTAGGTAAAACTAAATGTAGAGAAATGTTTGGAAGACAACTTGTTCTCATAACAATTAGATTCAACATTATGTTTAGCTTTTGTCTATGTGCTCGTGTTAAAGAAAATCCTAAAACAACTCTTTAGTTGAGCCTATTTGGATACATCATAAGGTACTACACAACTAGAATTATGGTCTCCCAAAAGAACGGGAATAGAAACCATAGTGTTTGACAAATGGAATTATGTCGGTAATAAGTTGATAAGAAAAGCTCAAGTGGTACTTGCACTTTTATGCTTACTTACCCAATGATTCTCCAAAACGCGTATGACTCTCAAATTAGTATCGAATGGAGAAACACGTCAACAAGCTCCGCTTGAACTAGCAAACTCGCATCAACAACGGAATTCATCTTATCAACATTGTTATACCTTCAACAAAGGAAGCATCGACTTCAGCGACAATTCAATCCATTATGTTCTTAATTGACATATTGTGATCCATCATCATCGCCTTGGTAAGATTGTTCATTAAGGAACGTCTTAACTAAGAAACTCTTCTACGTTAACTATTTCATCATCACGTTATCAAAATCTCTTGAATGAAAAGCATTCATCATCCCTAGGCTTAGTCAAGGACTCTTAAGACCTAAAACCATAGTTTTGAACATTAGGACAAAACCACAAAAATCAAAACAATTTCCTTTAAGTTTTTCCCTGCAGAACCCACGGCACCTTCAGACCATACGGGCGGAACCCATTTTTTGGTTCCGCCTGGTCCGCCAACCCTCAGAGTGTATTATTTGTAATTTCAAAACCAAACACCCTCTTAAAATCTTAACAAAAACCAACAAACAGCATCACCCTCTCTAAAACACATATCCTCACAAATTTTAGGGCTTCTAATCCAATCTCTTCCAATTCAACTAACTTTGTAAGTATTCTAATCACAATTGCATTTTTAATTTAATTATAACATTCTTGCTTACAATCATTAACTAGAATCTTAGGGCTTTTGCATAAAACTTCATGATTCATGAAAAACTTGGTGGCTAGTCAATTATGTATTTCATTAGTTAAGAAATGTATCTTTTCATTGTTACTTTGATTTACCAAACACACCAAGTGCATTATCTTTCAAATTGCAACATGATTCATCACCACATTGTTAAAACAAATGAAAAACATCAATTAAACATCACTTGCATACTATCTCTTGAATGCTAAAGGGGATACATAACTAATATGTATTTTCGGGTACATTCAATCGAAGACACATTCAATTAGGAGAGTGTTGGTTATCTTTTTTTTTCAACAAAATTTGCATAACAAAACAATTTGGGAATCAAAATGAGTCAAGATAACCAAGTCTTCACATTGTTTAGCATATAGGAACATATTAGAACATCCACATTGTTAAAAGTCATTAACATACAATTTTATGTTTTCTAGGAATCAACATGCCTCCCGCAAACAAATCCGATCATAAAGAAACCCTTAAGTACATGCCCAAACACCATATGACCAAAGGTCTCAACCTGGTTCAAGTAGAAACCTTTAAGGCATTAGAAAAACGCTATGTTCACGAAGGTAGAACCATTGATCCATCCTTTCTAGAAGGAACATCTATTCGCCAAAACTTTGCTGCAATTCACTTTGATTGTCTCCTTGATATAGATGAGCCCATTTGTCCTAGGTTCATCTTGGAATTTTATGCAACCGTAAACCTTTCCTCATGTGCTGGTGGTAGGATTTCATTAAACTTCACAACCAATCAAATATCACATGACATAGATTTAAAAGACTTAGCTATAATTCTTGGTGTACCAAATGAGGGAACTTGTCTCTACACGGATAAGTGGCCCATTTCATGTCTTGATACTATTGATCGTTTTTATCCATACGATACACCTCTTGCTAGTAAGGAAAATATTAAGGAACACCTCTTTGTTAGAACCTCTACCACTAGGGTGAATCGTTCAGGGAATACTGTAGATAAGGATCCTTTTGGTATGGAGCTCAATGAGCTTAAACCGCAATTTAAGAAATGGGAAGAAATTCTTAGGGCTAACGTCATAAGTACCATAGGAAATAGAGATCACATCAACACATGTCTTTGCTATATGCTCTATAGCATTTCAACCGGTCAACCCTTCAACTTAGCCTACTACCTAGCCAAAAGGATGGCCGACATATCCTTAGTTGGAACAACCGCTCTTCCCTATTGTATGCTTCTTACTCGCCTATTTAGAGGAATCTCACCCATTTCTCCTAACGAAAATGGAATGCACCTTGACTATTTTCTAGTTCCTTACATCTTCGTTCCTTTAAGTGATAAACGAGTTTTCAAAAATAAGGGCAAACGTACTCGATCACCTACACCATCATCATCATCATCCGGAATGAGCGAGGATGATAAACTTCCAAACTTTAAGTTACCCCCTTTAGAATACCTTCAAGCTCTCCCCATCATTGACAATGCTTCCGAAGAATTCAAGCAAACCAAAGGAATGTTCAAGTGTTTTGGAAGGTACCTAAACAAGCTCAAGAAGAAGATAGACCGGTTGAGAGAAGATTAAGGAGTGTTTGGCTTATGAGTGCTTTAGAATCGTCGTTGTGATAAAACTACGTGAATTATTTGTTTTTCACTTTCATGGTTTATTACGTTTGTTGGATTATGTTTGTATGAACCTTTATGCATAATGACAAAGTTTAAGGTGTTTGTTAATTTTTTTTCTATGCTTATAGCAATTCTTACTAAGTATAGTGAAATCCTCGACCTCAAGGTCAAAGTCCCATGAAATGCATGTTTACGTGTCTAATTTTTGCATTGCCCAACCAGAAATGCTTTATCTCTTTGATTTTAGGAGTTTTCGAAAATTTTGAAAATCTTCTCGCGGGTCAAAAACGCGGACTGCCTAATTTTTTATCCCTGGCGGATCTGGCGGTACCCAAATTTGGGGTCCGCCAGTGTATTTTCTGGGAATTCCATAAATGGCCCAACGGACCAGGCGGTACCCTCAAATGGGTTCCGCCAGTGTATTCTGAGGGATCCGCTAGACACCTGCAGAAAATTTTTCCATTTTTCTTAAGTCCAAAACTTGTAATGTGTCAAAACCATTATCCTAAGTGAGAAACATCTTCAATTAACTTCAATAACCATATTAGAACTACCTTCACTCACTAAAACAATTAGGAAGACACTTCCCTCAAAAAATTCAAATTCAAACATAACCAACCCAAGGAACCCTTTCAAAGGATCCTTCAAAACCATTGAAACATTTTTCAAACAAATCACATCCCATGATCACAAAGCATTGAGTGCTTTTGTTGGTCTTTCACTCCACCTCATTCTATTGGAATGCCATGCATTGATTTGACATATTCATGAAATTTTTGTAAATCATTTGAAACCTCAATCCTTGAATGGTAGAACATTAAATCCAAACACTCTATTCAACATCTTCTTCATCCTATAAATTTGAAAGTTGGCAACAATTCAAATCACACCATCACCATCAAAACTTCTTATCTCAAAACATCAAAACCACACCTTTGAAAATGACCAAATCTAACACATCATCCGAGTCATCAAAATCCCTTTCAAGAATCAATAGGATTAGTGTTAAACCTTGTTGTTTTAACAAAACCGTCAAGTCAAGCTCATCTTCCTCAAGTGATGCTTCGCTTAACATTTCTTCACCCATCCAAAATTACCTAAATCTTACTACCTCAACACAATCCCCAACACATTGTAATACCAATGTAATCACCCTTCAAGAATTGCTTAATCTTGAAACTCCATCACCTCAATCACCAACACCTACACCAATGGAACTTTTCCATACACCTCCAACATCACCACTACCCTATTTGGAAACCTTAGAAGACTTATCACCCAAATCATCTAGTCAACCATCTTTGTCACTTTTTGACACCATTGCACAAATGGAAACCCAACAACAACCTAGTGAGCAACTAGATGATGAACCCCATCAACCATCGTTAGTAGAACGATTGGCTTACCGTTATGCTAGACCATCCATTTTTCCAAATGATCAAGGTCATACCCACTCACAATCATTTGTGTTTCATCCAATTTACAAAGATCTTCATGGCAATCCTTCCGGTGAAACAAGTTTCCGCCATTTTGTTCAAAATCAACCACAACAACAACAACCATCACCACAAGAACCTTCCTAACAATTTGAATCCCTATTTTCTTCCTATAAGAAAATAGAAGCATCCATGTGGGAAAAACCTCCAAACCATCATAATGAGATTGACACTCATTTAAACCACCTTCATGTCTTCAAACGTATGGTTGACTCTCAAATCAACCATATCATGGTTTTACAAACAACACTTCAATCAACAAATGAAGGAAGCAAAAACACTACTCAACCTTTCACCTTTGCTCCTTCAAGTTCAAACCATCCACCACCAACATATCAAACCACCCTTCCACCAAATTTTCCCCGCCATGATTGCAATCATTGCGAAAGAACCGCTCACATTAGTGAAGGGTGTCGAAGGGAAATTCGTGAACTATCCGAAGAAATGAGGTTTATACTAAACCACATTTTGGATCTTCTTCAATCCTCATCCTACACACCTCAACCCTAGTGTCTCCAAAATGAAACATAACCGTTTCTCTTGGAAAATGTTTCTCATCTAAACCAACAAAATAAAACCAAGTCACCTTCTCACCTTTCAAAATAAAACCCGCTACAACCCTCAACTCACATTTTCATCTTTAAACAACCTCATCCTTGTTTTTGGAAAATGTTTCTCACAAAGGAAAATGATGATTTCCTTGTAGCTTTTTATGGTCGTTGCTTATTTGTAGCTTTTTCTTTATTTCTAGAGGTAGGATAGTGTAACCAAAATTTCTTGTCTTTGACTTTTTAAGAAGTCTAAATTTTACATGAAATGAAGTTCATTACACTACAAGGTTTTCTTTGTTTGTTGACCATTTAGGTATGATATGTGAACTATACCTTGTTATGATACCATACATAAATCTTGTGCTTTAAAAGCTAACCTCTCTTTTTGTAGGTTCATTTTCCATGTTTTCCTTCCTTGATACTCCATTTAGGGGAGTAATATTCAAGGGGGAGCATGAGTGTTGTACTATTTCACTTCAAAACTCTTAGTTGTGTTTAAACCTGAAATGCTTTCATGACTTGGTATCTTGTGCAACAACTAACCTTTTCTTGTAGGTTCAAAATCCATGTCCCATCTCTTGGCACTCCATTTAGGGGGAGTATCGTCCAAGGGGGAGCAAGTGGTTACTTCCGCTTCGCTACTCTTCTTTTTGTTTCGACAAAAAGGGAGAGAATTTAGATATAAACTTGTTTCAAATTTTATATATATATATATATATATATATATATATATATATATATATATATATATATATATATATATATATATATATATATATATATATATATATATATATATATATATCACATCATCTTAGCAAAAACAAGTTTTTATACCTAACTTTATAAGACTTAATACTAAAACTAGTGACTTACTTATAAATAAAGTTTATGTTTTGTCATCAACAAAAAGGGGGAGATTGTTAATACAAATATCGCCTAAAAACGTTATTTATATTTTACGATCTTTGCTAAGTTTTGTTAATGACAAAGTATGAAGTTTAGCTATAAGTAAATCATCACTTTTAGTGTTTAAGTCTTGTTTAACTAAGGTTAACATTTCCTTTTAAACAAAACATTGTTTTTACTTCTTAAACTAAAATGAGTCTTGATGCGTGGGAATCGCACCTTGCTTTACCTCTCGAGGGATCTCGCGAGGCTTACAACCCCCACCAGGCAGTGTACCTGATCGTTGTAGTATAGTATAGTGACAAGTACCGGGGGATTGATCGTTCAGCTTAGGAATAGTGTCGCTAGGATTAGAAAGCCTAATTAATAGTTCTAGAGATGGAAGATGATTATTTTTGTGTTTTTATATTTTATGAAAGCAAGTAAAATCTCGGGTTTTGAAGGAGTGGGAGGAATTAGTTGCTAATCAACTAACCCAAAAACTACTTTATAACTAATTAACTAATGAAAATGAAATTAAACTAATATTAAACTAAGGTTGTGAGCAGTGGTTGGAGAAATTGTGTTTACTTAGACTTCATTACTCCCTAGATATCTTTTACATGTTAATTACTTGTTACACTTGTATGAATGACGGGTTGTATTCCTTAATACCATTCGTGGAGTGGCATACATAACTCCCCAACTCTATGAGCTCTTATCTCCTCCTACACCATGACCCAGCACAACTATAGGGATTGTAAACAGTGGCTCATGCATTAAATACAACCAATAAAGACCTAGTACGCCTCGGTTCATGTTTCTTAAGACGTTCAAGCATGTTACCATTTGGAGATCTGCCAGTTTTCTTAAGCCTAACATATAATATCATTCATTCAAAACAAGAATAGACAAGTAATCAACACATAATCAACATCTAGGTTTCATTAGATCTAAGCAAACACAAAGGAAATTTAGCCTAGCATAGTAGAATTAAGATAAGAACAAAAGATAGACAACCAACACATAGACATATTGATTGAATTAAGAGTATACTTATCTCAATTACAATGCAAGGTCTCAAGGGTTTGGAACCCTTGAAAAACCTGTAAAAGAGGCACCAAAATCGTCTTTAGGGTTTCACCAAAACTTCTCTCCCTTTAATGAAAAAACTAGAAAACTATATATAGGAAAATCGTCCTGACGGCGTCAAGAGTAAAATCTGACGCCGTCAACTCGCCGCCATATACTTCCTCGGACGCCCTAGATCCAATCGTGACGGCCTATGTGACGCCGTCACCACCCTCGGTAAATTAATCTTGGTCATTTTGACGCCGTCATCTCTTCATCTGACGCCTTCACAACCTTCGGTAAAATATTCATCCTCTCTGACGCCGTCAAGAGTAAATCCTTGACGCCGTCACCTTGTAATTCCAGCTTGGATTTGGTACTTTGTTGTTTTCTTCACTTTATGCTCCAAAAACGTCCAAAATAGCCTCTTTTCCAGAATTCACTCTCCAAACACCTAAAATCACAAAAGGAACGATTTAGGGCAATATTTGATCAAATAAATTCGGATTCGGGCTTAAATGACCCCCTAAAAACGGATCATTTTTCGCCTCATCAAGTCTTGTCACATCATATTTATTTCTTAATATAGTAAGGTCACATCACATTTAGGGCAAGTTTTGTCATTATGCATTTATGGAAAGAAATGTGTTTGACTAACTTTGTTGTTGCTTGCAAGCTTTGTATTTGACTTGTTATTATGAGATGTGACATTGTTTGGTTGCTAGGAGTTATGAGATAAGACCTTGTTTGGTTTGCAAGATTTATTGCAAAACCAACTGCAGCCCTGGCGGTACCCTGGAGGTACACGGGCGGAACCCTTTTGAGGGGTCCGCCTGATCCGCCAGACCTGCAGTGTTGTTTGCTATAAATACCAAACCATTTGTTAGTTTTTGGTAACCCTTTTAGGACATATATTCACATACTCTCTCAACTAACTCAGTAACCTTTTGATTTGTGATTCTCTTATGTAGCAAGGGACTTCACAAGATCATTCAAGAAGTTACAAGCTTCAACTCTAAAGTTGCAAGTCTTGGTAGCTTGGTCATGTATAAGCTTTGGTAGTTTATACTTAATGTGTGTCATGTATATAGAAGTAAGTGGTTAGTATTTTAGGCCTCAAAATACGTAGTGTGTCGGGAGTTGTTGTACCCTTGTAAAAGAACTAACGGGAGTGGTTGTACCCTTGGTAAAGAACTCGACATCTAGCTTAGTGTCGGTAAAAGTGTAAGCGACGAACGGGAGTGGTTGTACCCTTGTAAAAGAACTCGACATCTAGCTTAGTGTCGGTAAAAGTGTAAGCGACGTTGTAAAGGTTTTCTCCGCCGGTGAAAGGAGCTTGTTGATTAGTGCTTATAACTCTCGAGTTGGAAACTCGGGGCGTGGATGTAGGGCAAGGAAAAAGAGTCCTTGTAGCCGAACCACAATAAACAATCGTGTTGTGGTTTGATCGTTTCTTTCTTTATCTTTGCTTATTACATGTTGTTATTTAGTTAGAATTGCTAAGTTACATATAAAACTTTTCAAAGAACTAAACTAGTTAAGATGTGTTTGTATCTTCAAACAAAAGTAAAAGCTTTCCTAATAACTAAACAAGCAAAGTTAAGATTATCACAAGCAAAGCTTTTCAATGTATGAAACTAGTAAAGTTAGAATTGATATCTACATAAAAAGCTTTTCAAAGAATCAAACATATAACATTGTGTTTATATCTTTAAGCAAACGTAAAAGATATTCAAGTTAAAAAGAACCTAAAAAGCGGTAAACTATTCAACCCCCCTTCTAGTTTTCCACAAAACATAAATACTTAAACGTTACATAAACATAAATTAAAATCGATACTAAATTAAAACATCACCTAAATATAAACCTAACTTCAGTTGTAGTCCAGGTGATCCCAAGTTGAGAGTTATTGGAGTCATAGCCGTCGTCATACGCAGAGTACCTCGCAAACTTCTCTTGCTCTAACTGAGCTTCCAACCTACTCAGCTCTCGCTCATCCACAAAGTTCCATCCACCATCATTATCCGGCACATTTTCCTCAAAGTTTAGCCGGAAGTGATCTAGATGAGGCAACTGTTGTTTTTGCACAACAAATCTTGGTGCAGATGAACTAGATGCACCTTGTTGTTGTTGTTGTTGTTGTTGTTGTTGCTGATGTCGTTGTTGTTCAACCTTACCCGATTCAACATTTTCTTTAAAACTCCAACGGATTTTGTTGGAGATTTCGGCCTGAATCTATTTGACACAAACCCATAGTGATTCAATAACAGCAGCTTCCTTACGATATTCATCGTATAAGAACATGTCGATCACATATTTCCTATCAACTGAGATGTATGTGCACACTCCGTAGCGTTCTCTAAGTCGTTTTTTTGTTGTTTCGCCGCCTCCAACTTCTTGATGACTTCAACAATAGCATTTTGGCGATCCACGTCGTGTTTCTCGGTTTCATTTTTGATAAATCGTTGTAGTTCTTCGACGGTATGTGGTAGTTTACAAGCCATAATTGTGTGTAAATATGTTAATTGTGAGAATGCTAAGTGTGTATATATTTGTAAATAATGTGTTGTATTTATAAGGTTTAAAAAAAATTGAATTCTAGCCGTTTGGCTTCAATGGTTTTGTGTACTATATATATATATATATATATATATTTTTTGAAATTCAAATATGTAGTACATAATAACGTTAGGGGGTGTTGGTGTAATTTTATTTTATTTTTGCTTCCAGTAGTAACACACGTTATTATACCAACGCACGTTACAAATCTTCTCCAACACAGACGAGTAGGAAATGGTGAAACGTGGGATAACGGCGTTGAGCCAGTGCCAGGTAGGAATAATGCGCGTTTTACGTTATTACTCCCTCCCCTCTTAGTTCGTAACATCCACGAGTCAGCTTATTTTCCTCCTCAATAATTCTGATTACATTTTCAAACGGGTACCACCCCCTTACAACATGCACCATCATTTCCTCCGCTGCAGAAATAAACATGGTTATTCTATTCTTATACCCATGAATCCTTTTGTTGAGTCCATTGACCTGATTCGAAACCAAGATGTTTTCTTTCCTCAATACTGCTTTAAATTTTGTCAAGTCAACTGCATATAAACATATCAATACTTAAATAAGATGGTTTCATCTCAAAAAATATAACAAATATGTGACTTGTTTGAATTACTTTAGACAAAACCTAAATTACGAAATTTATTAACACATCCATATGAGTTACATGGCCGAACAAATACAAGCCCTAAATATTGACGCATGGATTTAAGTTTTGAAAATTCATCAAAGGGTTATATATAGTACGTGAATAACATATATTAGGCTACGAACAAACACAATAGCAGGTTATAATAAATCGCATAAGTTTTAAAAAGAGATTCAATGTGGTTTTAGCAATCACCATTAAACATAGCCGCAGCTTGCTTGAGCGTCATTGATCCATTGTTTAGCAGAAGAATTTGTTCTCTCGTCAAGGGAGGTGGGGAAGGGACTTGCTCTGTCGAGTTCTGTCACACATTTATCAATAGAAACTGTAACAATTCGCATTTTCAGGTTAATTACTTTTCCCAGCAGGTCACCCAAGCCTGTACTACTCTCGCATGAGCACGCTTAACCGTATGGGCGATTAACCGTTAGACCACAAAACGCTTTTCTAAGACGATTTGAGTTTTCAACTTATTAGAAAAAGTCAACATATTTTTTCCCTCCTCCTTTGACCAAAAATCATTCCTTGATTTTATAAGTCATTCCTTGATTTTTAGGCTTACGGTTTGATGTCTAAAAGACATTTAATACCAACCGACACTGGACTGAGCCCAGTCTAGACATTATAAGTCATTTTAAATCATTTATATCCTATTAGAAAAGTAACATTTTACTTTTCTCAATTTTACGCAATATTCGTACATTTTACGTATTACGCGTTTTAGACCTGTGTTTCCAGTTTTTAGCAGGGTTTTACACCCAAATGGAACCTACCACTCATTTTATATTTTATTATGGAGTATTTTGACATGTTTAACCATTCTTCCAAGTTTCGTATTTTTACGATACCCGGTTTTACATTTCGTGGCTTAACCATTTACGGTTAGCATTTTACGGAGCCAAAACTAACTCAATAACTTGGATAATATCATCAAAAGTCCACCCTTGCTCCCCAAGGTTGGCAAACCGACTTAGGGGGGGGGGATTCAGCCCCTAGGTGGCTTAATCCCATGCTTTAAGCCTTAAGATGTGAACATGTGTTCAACTTGGTGAGCAAGTGTTGACTAGTCAAGGTTCTAACCTCCTCAAGACCTTATTTAAGTCATTCTCTTCCCCTCCTTGGCCATTCCAACGACCCACACACATAAAAACACACCATCATCTCATCCTTAGCTCATTTACTTCAAGTTTCATCCAAGAAATCAAGTGCAATATCCATACATAAACCCTAGTTTAGTTTTGATTCATCAAAACTACTTCAAATCCTTAGAAACTTTGGTGATTTCTCTTGAGTTTGAATCCACTCAAGTCACCTCAATTTTCATCATCTCTCTTTCAAGATTACAAGAGTAGAAAGATTGCATGAAGTGAAGTGGGTTGAAGCAAGTCTATCAAAGTCCTATCCTTACATGTTAACTTCCTTTCATCTTTGAAAGCCAAAAGTTGTAAGCCAAACTCTAACATGCTTCTTGTTGAATAATCATGTTCATGTTATTTACATATTATTCATGCTATATTATGTCTTGTATTCATGTCCATGATGTATAAAAGTGAGTAAAACAAGTTGTTGTAATTGATTGACAAGATAAGTTATTAAAACAAGTAAACTAGTGACTTTCTTGGTAAGACCTGATCAAAATGGTAAAAATATGATATTGGATCATTACATATTACAGTAGAGGACTTAACAAGGAAACCATAGCAATTTGAACCACCTAAAACGTGTTTACGAGTCAAAAGTTACGCCCATTTGAAGTTACCAAAACTTTGCGGCAAACTGCCAAATACCATTCTGATCAAATTTGGGTTTTGAAAGTCCCACTTCTGGTCTGATTCATCAAAAACTTAAAACACGAAAGTTGTCCGGAACGACGTTTTTGTTCAGGAACAAAGAAGCTCGAGCCCTGAAAACGCTTTCCGAGTGATAAATTTCTTCAAATTCTAAACAGCCCATTTTTATACCAAAATCATTACATATAAGTTATGGTTTATGAAGACCAAAGGGGTCTTATGACCTAGAATCAAGACCACAACCATGGCTAGAGCCAAGGTTGAGTCTCAAGACCATGGAACAATGACCAAAGGTCATGGCTAGGCCATGACGAAATGACCATACAAGCTTACAAAGGCAAATACATGAACTAGAGAAGTTGGCGATAACTTGAACATACAATTTGGATCTACTTCATCTAAAGGAACCATGAGATATTACAAAGAGAAAATGGTCATACAAGACTTATGAAACTACCCCTAATAACAATCTTCATGTACTAATAAACTTTCCTAAGTTTATTCAAATATCGGACATGTAACTTTTCGGATCAAAACTTATATCTATATATTTCATCAACTACTACAATAGTAGGGAGCCTCATGTGAGGAGTTCATTATGTAAGCCGTCGAGTTGAGTTGTGGATTTACGAGTTAAAGTGTCCTGGCTCCTCGAACGCTTACTAACATGACTTCTGAATTATGTCGGCCCGAACGGTAGTAAACGATATATAAACATACATGTTTCATGAATCATTTCTTTCAAAGACTTACATTATACATCATACCACATCATGGACTAAATGCAAGATATATATATAGGCACTACTTCATATTCTTTACTCCGATCCTAAGTCGCGACATTCTATTATAGGTTGCTCGTAGAAACCTACACGATTCAACCGTTACATTCATTACTTGCTATCTTACTTAAGGTGAGTTCATAGCCCACTTTACATTTACTTCAATGTTTTACAAACCCTTGGGGGAAATACATGCTATTATTTTTTTCTACTCGAACACAATGCTTTCTACTGTATGCTATTCGACCATGTTTTATTATCACTAAGTAACATCCTTGCCAAACCAAGATCCCTTATTATGAACCATTTAATCACTTGCGAGGGTTACTTGCAAGTGAGCGCGAATATTGTGAATAGGCCTATTGGGATTGACGAATCCCATTTGTTTTGACTAAGTTCAAACAAATGCATTAATATTTGAGACATTAGGTATGACGGCAAAGTACCTACCGGGATAAATCTGCCGATCGATATTGGTACACGTTAACGTTTTGGTGTCATAAGCTTAGTGAATTAATAACCTTTCCGGGCATATAACAATGTAGCCCATCTTTGTTTTCCAAACATTGGTGTGAGTCTATAGCTCACACTACCAACATATTGTGTTCAAACGATTTAACTACAAACACTACGATTATTGTGTTCAAACGATTTAACTACAAACACTACGATTATTGTGTTCAATGATTTACTACCAACACCTTGTGTTCAAACATTAAACAAACTCTATGAATATCACTCAACCTTTGTGTTGACCTCTCAAACATGTATTTCAGGTTCATGACGATCAAGGATGGCACGGAAGGGCACGGATACTCAAGAGGGCTATAAATTTTATTATCATTCAAAAACTCGTTTATTATACATTGTAAACATGGAACCATTTGGGACTTCATTTTGTTATCTCTGATATTTATATAATTTGAATGATAAATCTTTTAAAACGACTCAATTGGAGTTCGTTTTCTATTATTGTGACTATTGTGCCGTCGAGTAACACCCAGTTCGAATTCCGCTGCAACCATGAATTGGGGGTGTTACAGATTGGTATCAGAGCCATGGTTATAGAGAAACGGGTCTAAGTGAGACCTAAACTATAACTACAATCACAAACAAAAACATTTTATAGCCTTCCGCTCTCTGTGTCTTCCATCCTCCAGACGATTATGGACTTAGTAAGCATGTTATGATACACAAACATATTAGTATATTCATATATACCCATTTTGAGCATTTCCCCGTAGACATTTTTATGCTACACAAACATAATTGCATATTAATATATGTACCCTAAACATAATTGAGCATTTCCCCGTAAGCATTTTATGCTACATGAACACATATAAGTATATTGATATATACACACTAAGCATTTTATGCTACATGAACACATATAAGTATATTGATATATACACACTAAGCATTTTATGCTACATGAACACATATAAGTATATTGATATATACACACTAGGCATTTTATGCTACATGAACATATTAGTATATTGATATATAAACTCGGTTTATTTTCAATCATTTATCTAAACAATGGACTAAACATATCTGTGTATGCCTATTCTAAGGCATTTCGGCACAGCCACACTCTCCCAATCATGTTCCTACTCCAACATTATATGTCCAAGACATTGTAACTGATTGCAATGGTCTTTCCTATTTTCCAAGACATTGTGAGATACAATGGTCTCATTCATTTTTCAAGACATTGTGAGATACAATGGTCTCATTCACTTTTCAAGACATTGTGAGATACAATGGTCTCATTCATTTTCCAAGACATTGTGAGATACAATGGTCTCATTCATTTTTCAAGACATTGTGAGATACAATGGCCATATTCATTTTCCAAGACATTGTGAGATACAATGGCCTCATTCATTTTCCAAGACATTGTGAGATACAATGGTCTCATTCATTTTCCAAGACATTGTATGATACAATGGTCTTAATCATTTCTCAAATGTTTTGAGTCACACAATGACCTAACCTGCTTCCCAGACATTGTGAATTGCACAATGGTCTAACCTACTTCCGAGACATTGTGTTTTGTGCAAATGGTCTCTAGAATTATTCCATCACATCATCAATATCATTTCTTATGATATCAAAAACCCGTCACAATCTATCGATTTCAAAACAAGAAATATGAGATTTCTAAAGGACAAACTAATCCATCATCGACAAAAGCTGAACTTTCTCTACATTCATCAAAGTTTTCTTATGAAACCTTCATTATTAAAAGTTCATGATCCTGGCCAAGTATGTTCTATTTTAGAACTACTTAAAACTTCCTTTCCATACGTATCTACCCTTACTACCTTCTATGCAATGGAATATGAAAACATACGTTACAAGTCTTGTATGGACGGGACTTGCAACTTAAGGGTTTGACATCGCCTTTGTTTAGTGGACAGTTTCCCGAAAGCAACGGACATATCAAAAGTATACCTAGTTTAGGTATTTGAAAATTTTATCGAACCTTGGCTAAATATAGACTAGTCACCTATATTTAACCTAGGGACAGTGGAATATAGTCTGACTAACTATATTCGACTTAGAATTTTCAAATACTGAGAATAGTTGTACTAGGGTTATGTTTAGATTGATTTCCTACATAAACACGATAAACCACCAGAATACATTAAAACAATCTAGAGACACGATAGTGCCTTACCACTCAGCGAAATCTTAACACTTTATTTGTACTACCTAACTTCATTCTTAAAAGTTTTCATTTATGAGATAATCCGAACTACTATCTGGGATAGTTATCAATTATTCTCTTCATCCTGTAGAAGTACTATCCTGTTTAGGTCCTAAGGATACCATTCCATCATAAACCTTTAAAATCTCTTAAGATTTCTAAAGCAAACTCAACATCTATACCTAAGAGTATTAATGTTAAGCATACACTACACATTTTTGTTCATCAACATATCACATCATTATCTTCACAACCGTTACAAACACAAGCTCATTAACAGATCTTGATGCACTTTTAAAGCTCAAATCATCCTTAGTTACACCACAAGTACCCTCATCAGCTTTACAAGTTTGAATATTCATCTTGTACTTTTGCTACACCAGTGTCATCTCGTAATACACTACCTTGTAACTCACCGGCTAAGTATGAATGTTGTGTCGAGAATTCTTGAGTAGGATGATTTATAATGTCCTTATTTGAATGGATTGGGATGCCTTTTCATTTAAATAAAGAAATTATAAATCATCGAACCATACGTTTATATTCCTTTAGTTACATTGTTTGGGATGCCTCTCTATGTAAATAAAGAATTATAAACAAGTGGGCTTATTTATATCCGAAATAACATAAGTATGAAGTCAATAAACACTAGATACAACAACAGATTACCTACTAGGCTATGATTGCAATAACTATCCCAATTTCCATTTGTACGAGATTTACATTTTGGTTTTCATAATGATAGTGCAATAACAAACAAACTCATTGCGAGGCCATGTAACCATATGCATGTGCAGTCGTACCAAACTCATTACGGGGCCATGTAACCATACGCATGCGCAGTTGTACCAAACTCATTGTGAAGCCATGTAGCCATATGCATGGGCAGCCGTACAATTCAAACAGGACTTGGTCCAACCACATGTTCAACGCTTATTCCATGATTCGATTCTTATATCAATTGCTATTGATACTTGACAACTAAATCAAGTTCTATTTGATATTCAACTACTATATCAATTCCTATTAATATTCGACTGCTATATCAATTTTCTTTGATATTCGACTATTATATGGATCTCTACTGATATTCAACCATGTTATCAATCTCTAATGACACACCATATTCTGAGACAAATCAAACTACATCACTAGTAATTCCAGACTTTGGTCCTCATAAGTAACCACACATCTTTATCGACACCACTCCAACATATGACATACAAAGAACTTCGGGACGAAGTTCCCCGTAAGGGGTAGAGACTGTAACAATTCGCATTTTCAGGTTAATTACTTTTCCCAGCAGGTCACCCAAGCCTGTATTACTCTCGCATGAGCACGCTTAACCGTATGGGCGATTAACCGTTAGACCACAAAACGCTTTTCTAAGACGATTTGAGTTTTCAACTTATTAGAAAAAGTCAACATATTTTTTCCCTCCTCCTTTGACCAAAAATCATTCCTTGATTTTATAAGTCATTCCTTGATTTTTAGGCTTACGGTTTGATGTCTAAAAGACATTTAATACCAACCGACACTGGACTGAGCCCAATCTAGACATTATAAGTCATTTTAAATCATTTATATCCTATTAGAAAAGTAACATTTTACTTTTCTCAATTTTACGCAATATTCGTACATTTTACGTATTACGCGTTTTAGACCCGTGTTTCCAGTTTTTAGCAGGGTTTTACACCCAAATGGAACCTACCACTCATTTTATATTTTATTATGGAGTATTTTGACATGTTTAACCATTCTTCCAAGTTTCGTATTTTTACGATACCCGGTTTTACGTTTCGTGGCTTAACCATTTACGGTTAGCATTTTACGGAGCCAAAACTAACTCAATAACTTGGATAATATCATCAAAAGTCCACCCTTGCTCCCCAAGGTTGGCAAACCGACTTAGGGGGGGATTCAGCCCCTAGGTGGCTTAATCCCATGCTTTAAGCCTTAAGATGTGAACATGTGTTCAACTTGGTGAGCAAGTGTTGACTAGTCAAGGTTCTAACCTCCTCAAGACCTTATTTAAGTCATTCTCTTCCCCTCCTTGGCCATTCCAACGACCCACACACATAAAAACACACCATCATCTCATCCTTAGCTCATTTACTTCAAGTTCCATCTAAGAAATCAAGTGCAATATCCATACATAAACCCTAGTTTAGTTTTGATTCATCAAAACTACTTCAAATCCTTAGAAACTTTGGTGATTTCTCTTGAGTTTGAATCCACTTAAGTCACCTCAATTTTCATCATCTCTCTTTCAAGATTACAAGAGTAGAAAGATTGCATGAAGTGAAGTGGGTTGAAGCAAGTCTATCAAAGTCCTATCCTTACATGTTAACTTCCTTTCATCTTTGAAAGCCAAAAGTTGTAAGCCAAACTCTAACATGCTTCTTGTTGAATAATCATGTTCATGTTATTTACATATTATTCATGCTATATTATGTCTTGTATTCATGTCCATGATGTATAAAAGTGAGTAAAACAAGTTGTTGTAATTGATTGACAAGATAAGTTATTAAAACAAGTAAACTAGTGACTTTCTTGGTAAGACCTGATCAAAATGGTAAAAATATAATATTGGATCATTACATATTACAGTAGAGGACTTAACAAGGAAACCATAGCAATTTGAACCACCTAAAACGTGTTTACGAGTCAAAAGTTACGCCCATTTGAAGTTACCAAAACTTTGCGGCAAACTGCCAAATACCATTCTGATCAAATTTGGGTTTTGAAAGTCCCACTTCTGGTCCGATTCATCAAAAACTTAAAACACGAAAGTTGTCCGGAACGACGTTTTCGTTCAGGAATAAAGAAGCTCAAGCCCTGAAAACGCTTTCCGAGTGATAAATTTCTTCAAATTCTAAACAGCCCATTTTTATACCAAAATCATTACATATAAGTTATGGTTTATGAAGACCAAAGGGGTCTTATGACCTAGAATCAAGACCACAACCATGGCTAGAGCCAAGGTTGAGTCTCAAGACCATGAAACAATGACCAAAGGTCATGGCTAGGCCATGACGAAATGACCATACAAGCTTACCAAGGCAAATACATGAACTAGAGAAGTTGGCGATAACTTGAACATACAATTTGGATCTACTTCATCTAAAGGAACCATGAGATATTACAAAGAGAAAATGGTCATACAAGACTTATGAAACTACCCCTAATAACAATCTTCATGTACTAATAAACTTTCCTAAGTTTATTCAAATATCGGACATGTAACTTTTCGGATCAAAACTTATATCTATATATTTCATCAACTATTACAATAGTAGGGAGCCTCATGTGAGGAGTTCATTATGTAAGCCGTCGAGTTGAGTTGTGGATTTACGAGTTAAAGTGTCCTGGCTCCTCGAACGCTTACTAACATGACTTCTGAATTATGTCGGCCCGAACGGTAGTAAACGATATATAAACATACATGTTTCATGAATCATTTCTTTCAAAGACTTACATTATACATCATACCACATCATGGACTAAATGCAAGATATATATATAGGCACTACTTCATATTCTTTACTCCGATCCTAAGTCGCGACATTCTATTATAGGTTGCTCGTAGAAACCTACACGATTCAACCGTTACATTCATTACTTGCTATCTTACTTAAGGTGAGTTCATAGCCCCACTTTACATTTACTTCAATGTTTTACAAACCCTTGGGGGAAATACATGCTATTATTTTTTTCTACTCGAACACAATGCTTTCTACTGTATGCTATTCGACCATGTTTTATTATCACTAAGTAACATCCTTGCCAAACCAAGATCCCTTATTATGAACCATTTAATCACTTGCGAGGGTTACTTGCAAGTGAGCGCGAATATTGTGAATAGGCCTATTGGGATTGACGAATCCCATTTGTTTTGACTAAGTTCAAACAAATGCATTAATATTTGAGACATTAGGTATGACGGCAAAGTACCTACCGGGATAAATCTGCCGATCGATATTGGTACACGTTAACGTTTTGGTGTCATAAGCTTAGTGAATTAATAACCTTTCCGGGCATATAACAACGTAGCCCATCTTTGTTTTCCAAACATTGGTGTGAGTCTATAGCTCACACTACCAACATATTGTGTTCAAACGATTTAACTACAAACACTACGATTATTGTGTTCAATGATTTACTACCAACACCTTGTGTTCAAACATTAAACAAACTCTATGAATATCACTCAACCTTTGTGTTGACCTCTCAAACATGTATTTCAGGTTCATGACGATCAAGGATGGCACGGAAGGGCACGGATACTCAAGAGGGCTATAAATTTTATTATCATTCAAAAACTCGTTTATTATACATTGTAAACATGGAACCATTTGGGACCTCATTTTGTTATCTCTGATATTTATATAATTTGAATGATAAATCTTTTAAAACGACTCAATTGGAGTTCGTTTTCTATTATTATGACTATTGTGCCGTCGAGTAACACCCAGTTCGAATTCCGCTGCAACCATGAATTGGGGGTGTTACAGAAACTATTAAAAAAACATATTCAAAGACAAATACAAAATATCATACATCTTTTATATAATAAAACAAAACCCCTAGTGGGGACTTTCATATTTCAAATAAAAGATTATTTCCTTATTAAGTAATATTTTAATTAATTATTATTTTTTAATTCATAAATTTCTAAATTCGTTTTGTTGATATATACTACACAAGTAGAAGATAAATACAAAAAATTTATATAAGATGCAACTAACAATATGATTAAACTTTTAAATGATTATCTTTAATAATAAAAAATATAATTAAAAATCATAAATCAAACAAAACAAAGATTAAATTATTTATTTTTTAATAAATAAAAATATGTTATTCAAAAAACTTAAAAAACACTCGCACTTGCGCGGGCATTATAACTAGTTTATCATACAAAAAAAAACAAACCATTGATGCAGCAATTGGAGGATCAACGCTTATGTGTTCCATGGTATTCTGTGATCACAAATAAATCATTATAGACAGTATTAAAATACATATTAATTGAAACTTAATTAAAGTGATTAGCACAAGAAAAAATAAATACAAACAATTTCAAGGACACTTATACAAATATCAATCTGCAATTATAAAAAAAAAACATGTTTACAGAAAAAGTTAAAAACCCTAAATTAGATTTTCAAAACACAAAAGAATTCTAAGTCACAACTAGGCTTAACAATTTAGCAAAAGCCCTAAACAAGATCAAAAAATATAGATATAAGATCAAGACCAAACTTTTTTTATATACCAAGGGATTAATCTCCACCCTCCATCTTCACTCCATCTTTATTTGATCTAATGAATGAGATTAATCCCAACAATTTAAAAAACCCACTTTCATCATTTTTTTCAAATATTAATATCTTTCAAACCGTTAATCGTTAAGCGAAAAAAAATATACCGTTACGCCGGACATTTAATTATCTTTCTATAGATAGGCACTTTGACATATTTTCGACAAATTTTTTTTTTTCGTTTTCTTCACGTTTTTTTTTCGTGGCCGAAAAAATCATATATGATATTACATATATGATATTTTTTCGGCCACGAAAAAAAACGATTTTTTTTAATTTTTCGAAAGTATATCAAAGTGTCCGTCTATAGAAAGATAATTAAATGCCCGTCGCGATGGTGTAATTATTTTCGCTTAACGATTAACGGTTTAAAAGATATTTAAATTAAAAAAAATAAGTGAAATATTAAAATGCTTTTAATCTCAACCATTGATTTCCTTTTTAGATGGATTGTGGAGATGGGTCCCTTGATATTATGTGAGGAATGTTTGGTTTGTAGAATAAGTCGACTAAAAAATATAAGAATTTTATAAGAGCATGCCCATACGTAACGCAGGACATGCGTTAAAGGGAATTTTGTCCGGCGTTAACCTGCTTTACGGTTGTGGGTTCCTGCGTTAGAGGCGCGTTAACGCGGGCTAACGCAGCGTTAGACATGAAACTTGAATAATAAAATAAAAAAAAAATTGTTTTACCCCTCCAACGTTCCAATTTATAGCCGTTTTTTTTCAAAATATATGAGTTAAAGCTGAGTTATTGTTGTGGGTGTTTTTTTCTGAGTTAAAGTTAAAGTGGAAAAGCTGATGTGGCGCTGACGTGGCACTGCATTAACTTATAACTTGTGTTACGTATGGGCATGCTCTAAGAGTCAAGTCACGGCTAGGAACATTGTTTTAGTAAAAAGACCCGTAAACAAGATTTTCAAAACACAAAAGAACGAACGAGGAATATTGACAGCAACAATCTAAAGCATAAGTTACAAACCCTAAACTAGATTTTTAAACAGTACAAACAAAATGATTTTACGAGTCAATCAAAAGATAATCTAAAAACATACTACAAAGAAACTAAACATGGCACTCAAACTAAACACATAAATTTGTAAACAAGTAAACATATGAAACATTATTCACACACTACAGATACACATTAAAAAATGAGTAAATTCACATACAATAGTCATAAAGAGAGATTAATTAATCGATCTACCTGTTCTTACTGTGTGAAAAACAAGTTTATTCTGAGCGGCCAGAAAACAGGCCATATACCATTATAAATCATGGGCTAGCATAATTAGGAGTAATAAATCAGTCTTACTATCTGCACATTTAGCTAAGGGCAAATAAAAAAAAAGGTAATATACTTGCCACAATTTCATCGAATGGGTAGTGAAATATTTTTTATTTTTTTTTATTTTGAGGGTAGTTTTCTTTCAAAATCATCATCTTTAAGGTATTTTGTAAAAATTTTGGACAATTTTGCCCCTTGTAGCTAATACAATTTTTTTTCCCGAAGGGCAAAATTGTCAAAAATTTTTGCAAAATACCCTAAAGATGATGAATTTGAAAGAAAATTACCCTCAAAATGAAAAAAAAAAAATAGTTCACTACCCATTCGATGAATTTGTGGCAAGTATATTACCTTTTAATATCATTTGCCCTTTAGCTAATGATAACTTTGGTCAAAATCCGTTAGAATTTGCTCATTTTCTCACCAGTAGGCTGCTAATCTAAAATTTTGCTTGATCGATGCGAAAGAATTATGGCTTGAACTAATCAGTAGTAATAACTACATATATGAATTACGAAGAGATAAGCTCTAAAGCAGACGTTTCAATATATATTGGAACAAATAAAACGATTAGCTACGATGGCTAGATCATGAGACTCATAAACTTACAAAATTTCCCGTGAATCACGTAACGAAAACTTCTGTTGGATAAAAAACATGAATTATGAAAGCATCAAGTTGTGAAATAAAACAAATGACAAGAGCTCTAATAAGGTGATAATTACACTAATAATTCAAGTATACCAAACGTATTGATATTACACATTTGACTTTAAAGGTATTGTTAATTATTGAAATCTAAAATCAATGAATTTATGCACAAAATCTCCTTTAGCATGCCTTTTAAGATTAATGTTGTATACACAAAAACACTTTTAAAACTACTACTGTAATAGTTTGCCTTCTGGGAGATACAAAAGACTATTAGGGAAGAAAAGTCTTCAATTTCCACCTTTGTATACTGATAACCTTCATATATATGGCTTTAACTGAAGTATCTACCTACAACGATATAACTCATCCTTGCTCCTTTTGGAGGCTGATAGACAACTCTTTCTAATATTCTCGTTATCTGATTGTTTAACCACATCGTTCAAAGAGTCATGGGAAGAATCCACTCCATCAGCATTTATATCTGAAGCTAGATCTTTACTGATTTGTGCAACAGCACCAGCATCTGATGCATCTTTACTTGGGCCTACAAATTTGATTGAGTTCTTGAACCTTGGAAAGAATGCAATGCCTCTCTGATTCATTGGACATATGTTTTCTTGCTGTTTAGAGGTGATCCAGTGGATTCTATATACATGGAGGTTTGAGGATAGGAGGCTTTCATTTCTTAAAGAAACACTTTGGTTTGATTAAACTTGATCAGGCTTTGCTAACTATATTTAAGACAGCATTATCCTTAAACTACAAATGAAGTATATATTGTAAACCATTTTAGAGGTGATCCAGTGGATTCTATATACATGGAGGTTTGAGGATAGGAGGCTTTCATTTCTTAAAGAAACATTTTGGTTTGATTAAACTTGATCAGGCTTTGCTAACTATATTTAAGACAGCATTATCCTTAAACTACAAATGAAGTATATATTGTAAACCATTTTTAAGTTACAGTAATCACAACCAAGAAGTTATAAGCTTAATTATAGCATTATCTTCTTACTTATTGCTGTAATAAAGAATCAATAAAAAATCAACCAAAATAAAGCTAAACAAAAATCCATGCAAGCTAATAACAATATTCTTCATAAGTTTGTAAAATCCATGCAAGCTAAATAAAAATCCATTCTCCCGCATCTGCAACTGCATCAGCACCCGGGCCTGCATCTTGACCCGCATCTGCACCCATATCTGTACCCGCACCCGCATATGGCATCTTCTTCAAATCCAGAGGCATAATATAAGCATGCAACTTGAAATAATTAACTGCTTCATGCCAGTTACGATCATTCTCAATCCAAACATCCCCAAGTGATGCATGTTTGTAGCTTAGTTTGTAACATCCACGAGTCAGATTACATCCCTCCTCAATGATTCTGATTACAAATTCAAATGGGTACCACCCCTTTACATAGTACATCTTCAAATTCTCCTCGACAGAAATATACATAGTTATTCTATAATTACCTCCATGAATCCTTCTTTTGGTTCCATCGACCTCATTCCAAACCAAGATGTTATATTGACGCAGTGCTTCTTTAAATGTTTTAAAGTCAACTGCATATAAACATATCAATACTTAAATAAGATGGTTTCATCTCAAAAAAATATAACAAATATGTGACTTGTATGTATTACTTTAGACAAAATCTAAATTACGAAATTTGTTAACACATCCATATGAGATGCAATGCCGAACAAATACAAGCCCTAACTATTGACGCACGGATTTAAATTTCGAAAAATTATCAAAGGGTTATAGTGAATAATATATATTAGGCTAAGAACAACCACAATAGCAGGTTGTTATAATAAATTGCATAAGTTTTAAAAAGAGATCTAATGTTGTTTAAGAAATTACCATTAAACATAGCCGCAGCTTGCTTGAGCGTCATCGATCCATCGTTTAGCAAAAGAATTTGTTCTCTTGTCAAGGGAGGTGGGGAAGGGACTTGCTCTGTCGAGTTCTGTCACACATTTGTCAATATAAGCTATTAAAAAAAAGTGATTCAAGGACAAATACACAATATCATGCATTGATCATACAAAAAAAAAAAAAAAAAAAAAAAAAAAAAAAAAAAAAAAAAAAAAAAAAAAACCATTGATGCAGCAATTGGAGGATTAACGTGTTCCATGGTATTCTGTGATCAGAAATTTAATTGTTAAGACAGTATTAAAATACATAATAAGTCTTAAGCGATTTAAACTTACTGAGATTATCACAAGAAAAGATAAATAGAAACAATTTCAAGGACAGTTTTACAAATATCAATATGCAATTATAACAGAAAACATGTTTACACAAAAAGTTAAAAACTAAATTAGATTTTCAAAACACAATAGAATTAAGAGACACAACCAGGCTTACCAATTTAGCAGAAGCCCTAAACAATATTTTTAATAAACAAAAGAATTAAGAGTCAAGTCACGGTAGGAACATTGTTTAATTAATTTAGTCAAAAGACCCTTAAACAATTTCAAAACATAAAAGAATTACGAGTCAAGTCGCGACCACGCTGACTATTTTTTATGAAAGACGTTAGCCTAAATTAAGATCGGAGCCCTAAAAAAGTTTTTAAAACATAAAAAGAATTACAAATCAAGTCACAAATAGGACTATTGACAAAAACTTTTTAGCACAAGTTAAAAAGCCTAAACTAGAATTATTTCGACACGCAAAACAATTATGAGTTATGTCACAACTACGCATACTATTTTAGTCAAAAGACCCCTAAACAAGATTTTCAAAACACAAATGAATTAACGAGGAATATTTTCTTTGAACAAATAACAAGGAGCATTGACAGAAACAATTTAAAGCATAAGCTATAAACCCTAAACAAGATTTTTACACAGTACAAATAAAACGATTTTACGAGTTAATCTAAAAATACATTACAAACCACTTGTTCAAGAAAAATATACAAACAGGTAAGTTTTTTTAAACACAATTCAAACAAAACAGTCAATAAAATCACCGATTATTAACACCAAAGAAACTAAACATGTCATTCAACCTAAACACATAAATATATAAACAACTAAACATATAAAGAGAAGAGATTAATCGATCTACCTTTTCTTTGCTGTGTGAAAAATTAGTTTGTATAACACGAAAGACGAAACATAAATAATGTTAATATAATACATCTAGCCCAATGTATATCGGGTCTACGAGAACAGGCCATATCCCATTAATAAATCATGGGCCAGATTAGGAGCAATAAAATCATTCTCATATCTTAATTAGAAGTTGGATTATCTTATCTACACGTTTAGCTATAATGAGAACTTTGGTCAAATCCGTTAGAATTTTGCTTGATTGATGCGAAAGAATTATGGCTTGAACTAATGAGTAGTAACAACTACTTATATGAAATATGAAGAATTATTGTAGCTTATGTCAAAAAGTAAAATCTGAATTCATTACTACAGGGTGCCTCAAAAATTTTAGAGGTTTAAAACACTCTTACCTAAAAAGTGCTTTAGTTGAAATTTTATAATCAAAATCTTCAACTAATTCTTTCTACTTGTGACATTTTTGATGAAAATTGCTTCTGAAATCTTCAGAATACTCGTCAAAATGGTCACATGGTATTAATCAATGTAAGCTAAAAAGAATCTATAGCTCTCCAAATGTATATATACGACACTTCCAAAACGAACATAAACTAGTTTTGCCATTCATATATAAGTATTAGGTAGTTTCATATAACAGTTCTTTTGATTCAAGTAGAAATGATGTGGGTCGGTTTTGTTAGTGGATTAGTTTTAGACTAGGCCCATTGTATATATTGGGAGGCCTAGCCCACTTTATATTGTTATTTATATTTTATGATACATTACCTGTATATATAATTCCACAAACAAACGACGACGTATTGCGTCGCCCTTTTTTCCCGCCTTTTTTTCCCGCCAATATTATGGCCCATTTGTTGGACCTTTTCTCTGGCCCAGTTTTTTGTTGTTTTTAGCCCGTGCCTTTTTTCCTCGCATGGGTTTAGTACAGCCCAGTTTTTTGTTATTTTTTTGGTTTTTTTTTTTTTTTTTTTTTTTTTTTTTTTTTTTTTTTTTTTTTTTTGCGATAATAACCAAAGCTGTGGCAAAGTTATATGCGTCGATCATCTATTCCCTGCATGTACTTTCTTTACCTAAACACGAGGGATATATGGTTGGAATTTTACTTCGGGTACAATTTTGCACGTGAGGTTCAACTTTGAGTACACTTAGAAGTTTCTTCATCATCTTTTAAGGTAGTAAAATTCTTCACACAGATCCAAAAAACAACTTTCTGTATCAGTAAAAGCCAACATCATACTCAGGAAGAAAAAATTACAAATAGAACGCAAGAAATCATAAAAGAAAGCAGCAGAAACAGGTAAAAAAGGTTTGTGTAAACTTCTTTATGTTTGTTATACCATTGTGCTGTTAAGTAGGTTTTATAGTTTGCCTTTCAATTGCAGGAAACGCGAGCTACTCTTTTGGGTGATAAAGGTATGTTGAAACATATCTGATCATCTACATCCTTTTTTAGTTCAGTTGGAGGTGGTTTTGAACCTGCTTTCTACGTGTTGAACATTTGCGATTAAAATTAGGTTTACTTTGCATGTATACATGGTATGCATGTTTGTGTTTAATGCTATTAAATGTGGCTAGCCTTTATGTAGCTCATATAACAAATGCACTTGCTTTTGTTTCATTCTTACTGTGCATTGCCTTCTTAGCCTTATACCTATGCATCAGAAATTGCATTGCCTAAAAAACATGTCAGATGCTTAGTCTCTTGGTTTCAGTATGAAGACCCAAAAAAAAGCCGTTCACAGGGTTATTTCTGCTATCCCTTTAGAATCTAAGGACACTTGCATTTTTCCTAGAGAGGTGGAACCTTACAGTGTAGACAGAGAACAAGAGGGGTTGTTAGGTGATGTACTTGCAAGTGATCTTACTAGAAATTGTCTAAGTAAAACGCCGCGTTGTTCTCACAGTCTTATGAACCAACCTTTAGATGCCAACTTAGAAACAGATTGTTCATATTGTTTACTGGATTGTGTACACCACAAAAATAAGTCTACCTCAAATACATACGACGATGCTGCTTTAAATGGTCGGTCTGTACACAAACGGACAGCCGTGTCTTGCGAAACGCATCAACAACTGGCTACTTTTCTGAATGGACAAAAGTCTTCAGATGACACTATTCAGGCTGAACATCCTATGGTTAGTGTGGAGTCTGATTCGGTTACGCAGAATACATGTAAGGGCCATAGTGCTTTTGAATTTATTTTTTACCTACTAAACAAGAAATAACTTTTACATTTATTGCCTTTAAATTGTTTTTTACTTTTTTATATTCGTATATTTCAGGAAAATATGCAACACATGAACCACATAGAAAAGATGTGGTATTTTTAGAACACCATCTTCCATTGACTATACAAGCTGCTAATTCAATAAGTAAAGGCAAAAGGAAGATGTGTGAAGTTTGTGATGTAGAAAGATCTTTTGTTAAAGGGTCGAATTCCGCAATATCTTCAGCGAATCCATCTCAGCCAGACTTAAATGAAAGCAATCATAACAATGAATTACAATTGCTATGTAATCTACATTTACTTATTCCTTTACTTTCCAATTGATGGTTTTTCATTTATTGGCAATAAGTTGTGATTTTTTTTTTCAGGTGTAGAGGATTTTAACATGATAGAAAGTAATCAGACAGCTATAAATGATGGTGCCACTTTATCTGATGAAGGTGTGCATTGTTTTTTTCCTTTAACAGTTTTCTTATGCATTCTATATTTAAAAACTACTTTCTAACTTGCTAGCGTCTTTATGCAGCCGAGCGGGTGCATGCTATTAATACAGCTGTAGTTTCCTTTCATGAAGGATCATCAGCGTCGACAACCAATGATCGTTCCCCTAGCCAACCTCACTGTCCACAACAGCGTGCACAAGGTTCTGTTACCTTTTTTTCCCACTATTTTTACATCCACTTGGATTCTCTTTAGCGATTTTGGTTTTTTCTATTTTAGTTTCTATACATTATCCGCGAAAAAGACGCCCACGTGCACGCTGTGCAAGGAATGAAGGTAAAAGGCGAAGGGCAAATGGACAAGATAGTAGCAGCACACAACAAGTCCTATTTAATTTACGATTACTTTTTAATTCAGTTTACACTTCCAGCTATTACTTTTTGTATGCTTATGATGTTCATTATTAATCTTTTAGGTGCAGAGGATTTCTCAACAATAGAGGGTGCACAAATAGGTATCAGTGACCTTTATCTTTCATCTAACGGACGTATTTCTTCAATTTTTATTGTAATACTTTTCCTTTTGCAACTAATGTTTAAAAGATTTGTTTTATTTCGGCTCTTATGTGTACATCAGACCAAGCAGTTTTTGCAAATGCAATTCCATTCTCCTTTAATGAACGATGCTCACCATTAACAACGAATGATCATTTCCGTGCCCAAACTAATCGTTCGCAGCACCACCCACGAGTTTTGGCCAATTTTTTTTTTACACCCCATTCTCTTTTTTTTTTCCTTTACTTTTTGGTGCTTTTCCATTTTGCTTGCCAAGATTAATTTTTCGTTTTTTTGTTACAATGCGTACTCCACGGACTAGGCACCAACGTACACGTGATACAGCTACTAGACCTAGAAGATCAGGACAAGGTCGGGCCCCACTTCGTTTGACCACCTTTGTTGCAAATACTAACCAGTTAGTTTATATCTTTTACATTTTTCCCTTACACTTTCATTTCGCTGCTTCATGTACAGGCCCTCCGGATGCATACGTGCACATGGGCCGCTGTGACCAGGTATGCCAACATTGCAAAGCCGTTTTCTGGTATGATGAAAGGATTGCTTCTAATTATAGCATACCAGAATACCATAGATGCTGCAATCCCGGGAAAGTCAGGTTGGAAAACCGCGATGATTATCCAGCGTATATAAAGCAACTCTTCACTGACCGACATTTTATGGAGAATATTAGGGCGTACAATCAGATGTTTGCAATGACATCTTTGGGTGCAGAAATAGACAATTCTATTAACAATCGACAAGGTCCTTATGTCTTTAAGGTGTCTGGCCAGATTTACCATCAGCTACGAGCTATGTGTCCAGAGGAAGGTGCGCGACCAAAATTCTTGCAGCTCTACATCTATGACACAGAAACTGAAATTGCAAATCGTTTAGAAAATTTTCAAAGAAGAGGGCAAAGTTTGCGTGCAGACATCGTACAAGATCTCATTACTTTCTTGGACGAACACAACGAATTGGTTCAACTCTTTAGAACAGCGCGTGATAAAATGGCTGAAGGTAATATACCACAGTTTAGAATCCAATTATTTGGTGTTGTTGGATCAAGGCAACATGAATTACCAGATGGCGATTCAATTGGCGCAATTGTTTTTCAAGAGCAACCAGATTTGAGAACTGATTTTGATGTCATCATTGAACAGCATGATCGTCAACCGAAGAGGGTTAACAAGTTAAACGCTTCGTATATGTCGTTGCAGTTCCATTTGATTTTTATCTACGGCGAAGAAGGATACCATTTGAACCGCTTCCTATTTGTTAGGCAGTCTTCATCATCCAGCCCCCCAAAGAGGATGACAATGAAGATGTATTATGCCTACCAACTTCATGACCGTTATAATCATTATAGCCTTCTAACAAGGAGTGGCAGATTATTCCAATAGTATGTTGTAATAGCGTACTGTAGCGTTGAACAGTCGATGCTTGACTTTATTAGGCAGAAACAGAATGATATTCGAAATGAGTTCCTGCAAGGACTACATGATGCTATCTCACGTGGTGAACGTGAAGGTGCAGCTGTCGTGTAACACCCCCAAAATTTAAGTTTGTCGCAGCGGAAAAGTAATTTGGGTGTTACGGTGAGGATCGAAGTTTTAACCACTAAAACGGTTTAAAAGAAACATTTTGAAAGTTATTTGTCATTTAAATAATAATTTTGATAAAAGATGAACCATTTGATTTAAAATCTTATGAAAAGATATAAAGACTTGTAAAAATGACAAATTTGATTTTTACACCATTTTAATTTATCAGAGTAATAAATGCTCACTCCGTGTCTTGTCCTGCTCCGTTAAATTACCTGAGACACACATGCTTAAAAGTGTCAACACAAAGGTTGGTGAGTTCATAGAGTTTTAGGAAAAACCCTTTTATTTTGTTAAATTTCAGGAATATTTGGTATTAATAAAATACAAACAGTAACGAAACAAATATCGAATATATTCACAAATAAATCATATAAATATTCAATCACATTCAATAAAGAATTAATAATCTTAACATGAGCTGAAAACTCATGATACTAAATCAATCAGATATACAATTCACGTATGGTCAAACCTATACAGCTGTATCTAAATATATGTTGAATACATATATCTTTTCCTTTATAGATATTGCACCAAGCCTCATGACACGCAAGACGTTAACAAAGGGGGTGTTCTATCAAATCAATGACAGATTTTGCCCTCTATTCGTAGGTGATTTGCCAATTCCTACTTGTCTCAAATATAGTGTATCACGACTAATACGACTAACCACATGCATAATGGCATTTCGTCAAGTATTAGTGGGATCGGAGGTCAATCCAAAACAGGTTTCGAATCTGTTCACTATATTCGCGCTCATATTAAAGTGATTAATGGCTCATGATTGAGGGACTATATGGCGATAAGCTAACTTAGGCAATATCAAGGACCTATGGGCTCATTTAGCATAACATCATGTAATCAAGTATCGTATCACAGTAATCAATTTGAAAACAGTATCGTTTGAGTATCAGAAATTCAGTTTGAAAATATTATCGTTTGAGTATCAGAAATTCAGTTTGAAAATATTATCGTTTGAGTATCAGAAATTCATTTTGAAAATATATCGTTTGAGTATCAAAAATTCAGTTTGAAAATATATCGTTTGAGTATCAGAAATTCAATTTGAATATTTCGCCAGTAACACATGTATATCACATACCACAATAATCGAATTGAAAACATTTTCATATGAGTATCAATATTTCAGTCAAGTAATTCATCAATAAATATAATTTCACATATCACAATAATCACGTTGGAAAACATTAACATATTTTAAATCACAATTTATATTATTTTAATATCAATTAGGAAATTGATTTGAATCATGTATTTTATATTATTTCATATACTTATCAAGTTATCAAAGTATATGTAAGCATGTATCTACCCCAATGAGTTAAAAACAATTATTTGAAATGGGGCTATGACTCACCTGGATTGATTTGGAAATGATGAAAAGTAAGATAGAATGAGATTTATAGAAACGATTATGGAAACATCGTTGATATGGAACCTGATAAATAAATTTATCATAGAATATAACCAAATACTATTTGGTAAATACGAACGAATAACGAATAAGATTTATTCGTTATGACGAATAGATGATGTGCAGTGAAATTATTATGTCATGCATGATATGTTAAAATACTTTATTTAAAATATCCATCGTAATTTTACTTTTTTAATCGTAAGTAATAATATTAACTTTTTAAATATCGTTATATATATTATTAACGTAAAAATAAATAATATATATATAAAATATAATAAAATGCATATGACGTGAGGGTTGCCGTAAAATAGAAAATAAAATAAGAATGTCAAATAGATTATGTGTAGTCCTTGTCCTTTTTCCAATTTTACACTTTTTATACTAACGGCGTTAGCGTCACACCGTTAGTCCTTTTTATATATATTTTACAATTATAGTCCACTACATGTCCAATATTACAATCTAAGCTTGTAACAATCCTATATTATCAATTTTTATCCTAACTTTCTGTTTCTACATTTTTAGTCCTTTCTTTTCACAGTTTTCACTTTTAGTCCCTATAGGTGTCGTCGCGTTACATTTTTAGTCCAAATTTGCAAAAATGATTATAAAAATTTTATAAAAATTTCCGTGGCTTCTTTTATTAATTTCAAGCTTATTTTAACTGCTTATTTTATAAAAAGCTTATTTTTCTATCTAATGGGCCTTAACGAAACATTACATAAGCCCATTTAAAAATTTAGCGGCGAGGGCATGAAAATTATTTTGGGCTTGAACTTGGGCTTCTTTTGTGATTCCAAAAATATATTTTATGGGCCCAGTGGGCTGTTTTATCGTAAAATCGTATTGGGCTTAGATTGAGCCCAATCGACAAACTTAAGTTTTTAATATTAATTTGGTTTGAAAAATCCGGTCTGTGTTGATTCTCTTTGGCTCGATTATGGTGTCAAAACGTGAATATTTTTACAAGTCGTGTATATGAAACTAATAGTTTTCTAGGTGGTCTATTAGGTCGAGCAAAAATATTGGGTGCTTGTTACATGAAATTAAAAGTTATACGATGCTTTTGTAGGGTGTTTGAATCGTTTATATATTTTGGAAAACATGAAATATTACTAAGTGTTGTAACAAATTTTTATACGATGGATTATGATTCAAAAATGATTTATTTGATGTATGTAACGTGAGAATAAACGTGAAGTGTGTGTGCTACGTGACTCCTAGGCCTTCCAAGATAGAGGCTAGTCACGTTGGTGTTGCTAAAATTATATACGTACATAAAATTTATATATGAAACTATATATGATCGAACAAAATAAATATGATGCATGACATAAATTTAACGTGTAACATGGATTGAAAAAGGATGTAAACGACTTACAAACACCTTAGAGGTGATAAAGAGGTCGAGTGAAATAGAATAGAACACAAGAATATCACGTTTTCAAGTATAACCCAAACGTTATACTTATTATTAAAACCCGATTTCCTTTTCTTGAGTCTCAAATAATATTCAATCGATTCTCTGAGTTGTAAAGATAATATTTAGGAAGAAACGAATATGTGAAAGAGTTTGAGAAGGAAATGAAGCAAGTGCATGCATGAATCGTTTATATGGTACCAATATATCACACGTATGTATAATACATTTCAAGAAAACCATATGAATCTTTCAATGTCAGTAAACACTTGGCTTCAAGGACAAATAATATGAATATATTATGAGATGTGAGAGCATGAAACATGGGATGTGTTTGGTGATTCACATTTGTATGTCGACATCAATATATATAAGCATACGATTTACAAAATCGTATACTACTTGTACATACTTGATTATCTTCGACATTTGAACATAAAATCATCTCAGGAATATTATTAGGAACACGTAGAAACAAACGGGAATCAAAACGGTTAAGTTTTGATTAAATTGTAAATCGATTGAGTTGGTTTTTATCCGATCACTTTGCCACTTAAAAATGTATCAAACGTCGTCCCATGAACTTGGGATTTGACACACTAATATTTGGCTAGGTGGTGAACGAGATGGTGCAAAAATATACGTAGGTTGTGTGTAAAAATTAGAAATGATCGAGGTGTTTTGATGCATGATTAGTCGATTTGTATTATTATTTGTAATAAATTTTGGGTTAATAATTTGGGCCGGTTGGGCTAAGGAGGATTAAGGGCCCGTTGGATTTTAATTAATTTTAGTAATTAAGTTTTTATTAATTAGGTTTAGTGTAATTAATGTTTTGTTAATTGTGTCGATAACTTGTTTTGTCGTTTGACGAATTTGACAATATCGTAATCGTGACCATTTTAATATACAAAGAAAATTTTAAATTTTCCCATAAAAATGGTAATTACAATAATGACAGAGATTATTTATATAATTAACCGAAGTTAATTATACGAATTTTTGCGAGGTTTTACATGTCGGTTCAAGGATAATACTTCCTTCATCATTTGTAGGAGGTCCTCGATACATGTACAGCCACTATTTAGACGCTCTGGCAATATGTCGTATCCATGGGAATCCGTCTTTCTTTATTACATTTACGTGTAACGTTAACTAGCCTGAGATCTGAGAATACATGGAAGATTTTCCAAACGTAACCGTTGCTGACAGGCCCGATGTTGTAGACCGTGTCTTTGAAAGAAAGATACATGATTTGGTCAAGTTCTTAAGAGAATCTCGGCCTTTCGGCAATGTTGAAGCAGGTAATGGTTAAATTATACATATACATGCCTTCTATGGCAGTTCCTTTTTATAATAAACACTAACCTTTACTCCATTTTTATGCAGTCCTATATACGGTGAAGTTTCAGAAACGAGGCCTACCTCATTGTCATTTATTGCTATGGATCAAAGAAACCTCGCGTATACAGTCACATGAAGATGTCGACATATGTGTGTCTGCAGAATTGTCGGACCCAACAACTGTCCCAGAAGGAAATATAGTGATTACTGAATTCATGATGCATGGTCCGTGTGGTGTGGTAAATACTTCGGCACCATGTATGCGTAATAGTGATACCTGCAAGAAAAACTTTCTGAAGCATTTTTGTCCTACAACATTTATTGATAACAAGGGCTACGTGCATTATCGTCGAAGGGATACAGGTGTCAAGACTCTTAAGCAAAGAATTGAGCTTGACAACGGCTACGTTGTTCCTCACAATCGTTCTTTATGCATGCGGTTCTATGCACACATCAACGTTGAGTATTGTGAATGGTCAATGATGATCAAATACCTGTTCAAGTACATCGCAAAAGGAACCGACCGGATAGTTGCTCAGATTACAAGATCAATTGGAGATCCTGGTACAAGCAGAAACCATCAGTCATTGCATTTGGACGAGATACAGAATTTCCAGGATGCTAGGTATATTGGTCCACACGAAGCATGTTGGCGAATTCTTGGCTTCGACATACACAAAAGAGATTCGGTTGTTCAGCTTCTCGCAGTGCACCTTGAAAATATGCAGCAGCTCACCTTTAGAAGGCAGCAACAACTACAGGCAGTCGTGGAAAACGAATATAATAAAAGAACAACTCTAACGGAATGGTTAAGCTACGACGACCATAATACAGATGGCCAACATTTAACATATCTGAGTTTTCCTAGAGAGTTTCCATGGTACAAAGACGAGAAATATTGGCAGCGTAGGCGACGCAAAACGAACCCAGCTGTCGGTCGTTTGGCATACATTCATCCTAACTCTGGAGACGTGTTTTACTTGAAGCTGTTACTTTGTCATAAAAAAGGTAGGACATCATTCCGTCATATCCGTACAATTTCTGATGTCATTTACCCAACAAACAGGGCTGCGTGTGAAGCGATGGGTCTCTTGGGAGGTGATCAGGAGTGGAATATAGCTCTACAAGAAGCCTCTTTATCAGCTACTCCGTCTCAAATGAGGAACCTTTATTGTCAGATGCTAATCTTCTGTGAAGTTTCTAATCCGGTTACACTGCTTCAGTCACATGCCGATTCAATGTCAGAAGATATTCCACTAATACTATCAGAAATATTGCATATCCCAGACCTTCACGTTAATGATGACGATTTACATTTTGGTCTCATGTATGAGCTACATGCGATCCTCAGTTTCTATGGAAAATCAGTTAAAGATTTTGGTTTTGATTTGCCTCCGCCTCACTTATTACAAGTGTTAAATAACAGGGCAATCATGGAAGAAAGATCCTATGATCGGAATTTATTAAAGAAAAACAACGAAACTGAGTTACCTTAGCGGATTTGGTTGCAGAAGATCCACAAAACCAGCAGGTAATTAGTTGCTGCACTAAAAACACGCTCAAATAAAAATCTAATGCATATTTCAAATTTTAAAATTGCAGTATGTGCGCTTTACTGTGATCGCTACCATTGACAAAATCGACACAAAAAGGCCATGCTTTTACAAGAAATGTCCCGATTGTAAATCTAAAATATCTGAACGATATCCACATTCCATGTGTATCCCACCAACCCCTGAAAATGACGTCACCTACAAGTAAACTACTCTACTATTATACTTTTACACTAATACAAAAATCCTATTCTTTTTTGCCATATAAATACCTTACCTAACAACAACTATTACATGTATTTGTTAACAGCTACTGTTTCAGAGTGCATTTGTCAGACGGCACTGGCAACGTAACAATGACATGTTTTAGCAAAAAAGCAAATTCGTTGGTCAAAGACTGTAATGAACTCATGAAAAGTGTACCTGACAAGACTTCGTTTGACTACCCAACAGAACTGCTTGCTTTGGAAGGAAAAACCAAGATTTTTCAACTTCACTTCGATCCAGATTGCACAAAACAAAACCAGAATTTCATTTTAGATACCTGTTGGGATGACATGAAATTGATCACAGCAGGACCTGCTGCAGCCGATGGAAGTAGCATAGAACCTATAACACCTACAACAAAGACCCAAAGTGTTTTACCTCTTCCACTTACATATTGGTACATCAGCAGAAACAATTCCACCGCCCAAAACCAAAGAACATGCTAGTAGCACACCAGATGAAGAAACCAGCTTACCACAAATATCAAAAGCAACAAACGAACCAGAAAAGAAAACTTCTCGAAGAGCCCTTTTCCAAGAAAACGATGATGCAGCCACAAAAGGACCTTTAAAAAGGGCTAAAAAAGATGGGTGAACACAAACACCTGCAATGTTTAAATGTAACATGGAAATGCCAAATATCTATGTATAATAATCTAGCTTACCACACAGAAAATAGATATCTGCTTCTGTATTTTGTACAATGCCCGCATCTAGCGATGGCTTTTATGTTGGATGTGTAATAACTTGTTGATGTAACATTAATGTTTATGTAAAATATATGGTATGCTTAGTATATAAAATAATTTGCCCTTTAAATCTAATATTTGGTGCAGAAGCAAATTAAAAGAAAATGATATTTTTACAATGGCATTGCAATCTACAAGACACAAAATATACTTTTATTCATAAGTAAACTGTTACAGCTACATTAAAACCATAGTCTAAATAAACAAGACAAGATACCGCTAACAAACACAGAGGTCGAAACCTAGACCTCTTACTAAGAAAAACAACGTCAGATACTACAATAAAACAAATTAGCCATGCTGTTCCATCACTGATACATGGCCAAGCTTCTCTTCTCTAGCTTCGCGTGCCAAACCCAATACAACATTCAAAGCGTTCAGAATAAGGCCATCTTTATACTGAGCTTCTGCCATACAACGCAACCCATCAACAGCTCCAGAATCGAAAGCGCTGACCCTTTTACCCTCCTGCAGCAAGTGCTGATATTTATGCATCCTGCCACGTACATCTTCATATTGTTCCTCGAGAACCGTAACTAACGCCTCATTCTTACGCAGGTCTTGCATAAACAAGTAACGAAAACCATGGTCCAATCTGTTAGAATTGCAGGCTACTTTCAGCGCATCGAGGTTAGGAGTGAACGCCATTTACTATGTCAAGTTTCTATGAAAAAACTAAACAGCTACAGATGACATTCCTATACACAAGCCAGTTATTTATATAGCAAAGACAGATACATACAAACAGTTAATTAACAAACGTACCTAAAACAGTACTCCTTTTGGCTTACATTTCACATGTACCACAGTAATTTAAAATCATTGAACAAAGACAAACAAATAGCAGCCTCTCTTTAAAAAAAAAAAAAAAAAATGCTATAGAACAGTCAAATCAATCCATATTTTGTAAATACATACTGTAAATACAAACACAACATTTTCCTGAGTTTATGAATGGTTTTCGACTTTTGAACTATATCAATATCTACGAAAAAATAAGAGTATCCAATACAATAAAACTAACAAAAAAGATTGTAACGGTTTACCTATAAACGAAATAAAATTAATACAACACAAAATATAAACAGCATGAAATTATCAGCGTAAATTGTAAGAATAACTGAAATAACTAATAACTTAGGCTTTCATTAGCATTAACATCAACATACAACTGCCGTCTACATTTAGACCATCATCCGGCCACAATTCACAACTACACTACTACATAACCTTTAAACAACTAACAACTAAAAGGTCCTTAACCATTTGATACAACAAAACTACATAATACACAAGGACCCTTCAAAAGATTTAAAAACACTAAAGACATAGACACCAACAAGCTTACTTCAGTTTCTTAAGTTTCTTCATCATAGCAGACTTCTGGCCAGCACGTAAAGACGCCGCATGACTCATCTGAGCCAAACGGCCTATTTCAAACAAGTCCTCTTTCTCCTCATTTATCAAATCTAATATCCCCTGATCAACAACATCGTCGCCTTCAAACTTTATTAGCTCCAGAATAATACCATGGCGATACTTAACCCTAGCCTCAATCTCCTCAATCCTTTCAATGTAACTTCTTTCATCACCCTTATACGCTTTCTGCTCTCGCTCAAATATACTATGAAGAACCTTACGAATTCGACGATCACCAGTTTCATGCGCGGTTTTAAGCAATTTAGCAAATTTATGAGCCATCGCTTTTGAAACACAATACACTTTTCAACCCAATTTCTATCCAAAACCCTAAAATTATTCCTTTTTCCCCAAATCGTGTACTAGCTGTATAGCACGCTAAAAAAATAATAAAAAAAGAAAAGACGACATTGCAATATTTTCTATATAACCCTCTAACTTTTCTTTTAAAAAAAAAAAAAAAAAAAAAAAATAGTACTTTCCAAACAAATACATATACTAACAAAAAATGGTAAACACCAGCTACCAATAAGGAAAGAAATTATAAGAAATCAACTAAACTGATCTTTGTTTTTACGTCACATACAACTGCAAAAAAACCAGAGCAAAATAACAGGTCCGCCCGCAACGCGGCGAATTTCGCCAGTCTCGTTCTAATGAATCAATTAATCATTCCGATTAAAACATCATGGTCCACCTTCTACACTTGTTTTATCCCTTGCTAACAAATTACTTACTGTTCACAACATAACTAATCTAGTTCCTGTCAAACTAGATGTTGATAAACTTAATTATTCATCTTGGTGTTATTTGTTTAAGAATTTGTATGAAGGTTTTGAAGTCACTAAAAAAAAAGAAAAAAAAAGATGATTCATCCAGTGAGGTTGTTGTAGCCCCTCGATCTACTCAATGGTTGAAAGCCGACTCCATAGTCAAGTCATGGACTTTTCTAACTCTCTCGGATGCACATAAAAAATTACCCGTATTGATCCATTCATACGAAACTTAATCTCGGACTATGTATCGTTGTATGGGGGAAGAAAAACTAGCATTCGAAATCCCGTGGTCCAGCAACACTTTGCTTGTTGCTGCAGATAGCAACTGCATTTGAAATAATATCTCAATATGAAAATTGTAAATCAATTTCTTAACAGCTTGCGTACGTATTTCTACGGTGTTAACTAGTCCAAAGGATTAAGGTTTTTAGCTTATTTTTCTCCAGAAAATCTTTAAGCCTCGAATTAGCTTAGCCAAACACCTCAGATTTTCATCTACATACTTAACATCGTCGAAGGCTACATCTGGTGCTTGAATGTTCTAAATGAACCCACACTATTTACTAAAATCGATTTTAACTTCAGTGTTCACATTATATGTTTTGGGGCCATTGTACAACTTACTTCTTTTTTGTCTGGCCTCGTGGATGCATGACCTATCAAAGTTGCTATTACTAACAATTGAATTGACCAACATTATTATCAACTTAATTGGTGCTTTCTGTTGGGTCCCGTTTTTGAAAAATTATGGAAAATACTACATAATACCTTGATATATTCTATCATGGTGGAGTTGTGCTTTTGTTGACCGATATATTAGTGACATACAGTCTATACAACTAAAGTTATTTAATTCGATATTGGTGAAATAAATTTTCAAAAGAAACAAACATCTAAAAATTCCAGCTTATCATACATATCATTTACTCATTATATTCTCCAACAAATGATATAAAAGTTTATTTTTGTATATACTCACAAGAACCATAGCAAATAGGGTTGTTACGGGTTATTTTTAAGAGAAAAAATCAATGAGAAAGATATGAAAAATACTATGATACCTTGATAATGTCATAATGATATGTGTGCATATGCATTATCACCGGATAAATGGCATGGATAATATTTTGATGATGTGTGTATGACATGTCGTATACGTAAAACCATCCGAACTGTTAATTAGGAGCAAAAGGTCACCATCAGATGGATGTAATAGTAATTGTCTAAGAGAGATGCAAAATAGAAATACATTGTAATAGCATACGATACCTTAACCAAATAAGAAGGTGAAACTTTCACCATTTCGCGTTAAAGGCTCGTTAACCACATCGGAGGCGAAAGTCAAAGCCTCATTAACAAGGCACGTTAAAGCTTTAACCTCGCGTTAAATTAGTTAAGGTTGATATAATAAAAGTTTTTTTTTTTTTTTTTTTTTTTTTTTTTTTTTTTTTTTTTTTTTTTTGGTAAAGGTAAAAAGGTTATAACTTATCCCATTTGAAAACTGCTACCATTTTCTTCTTTTCAGGACCTCAACATGTGGCAACTAAGATTTAAGGTTATTTTGAGGACTGCTATCCCTTAACACTATGATATGCTAAATTTCTCTGATAGATACTAAATTTTGCCAACTACCTAAGCATACTACGTAACTAAGATCTACGAGTAAATAATTAGTCTAGAGCAAGACATGAAGTTTTTATCTAAAAAACTAAAGATTTACATATTTTCAGACCTAGAGCTCCAAACTTGCATTGGAATGAAAAATAACGGGGTATAGGTTTTCTAAAAAAACCTTTTTTTTTTTTTTTTTTTTTTTTAATCTCACCTTTGCAAAAAAAAAAAAAAAAAAAAAGGTTTCTAATGAACAGTACGTATTTCTACCCCGTTATATTTTTGTCAAATGTATTATAGTTAAATTAAGTACAACGATTAGCTACGATAACTAGAGACTCACAAACTTACAAAATTTCCCGTATATCATGTTGACGAAACTTCCTTAGGATAAGAAACATGAATTATGCAAAGGATCAAGTTGTGAAATAAAACAAATGCGATGAACACAAATAAGTTGATAATTACACTAATAATCCAAATATCAAACGTATTGATATTACACAAATACAGTAGGTAGGATGTGAGAGTTTCCTATTCTTTGACTTTAAAGGTAATGTTAATTATTGAAATCTAAAATCAACATTTTTTTTTTTAAATAGTTGTATCAATGAATCTATCACAAAATATTGAGATAAGACATACTGATTTAGTGTTAGGTTAAGATGATAAAGGGCCACAATGACCACCTATAAATGCGATTATAACCTGGTACCAAAATTGTTATGATATCATGTATTTATAATTGAAAACAATAATTTAAGACCTTTTTCTTTTCTAAAAGAAAAAGGTTTGATCACTCGTATTAAAATGACATAAAGTTAAAAGAATTACAATGAGATGCTAGCTAGATGTGAAAAGACATGTCGATGGAACATCTAAAACAACCAAGCAAATTCGACACTAGCTAGTGATCAAAACAACGGCTAAAGACTCTCAGCTATAAAAACTCCTCCTTATGAAACCAAAGACTATTCGACATCAGTTAAGGCGATTTTGAGCTTCAACTTTGAGCTTCAACGTTCTTAAAACGTATCTTTGAGTAAATCACTTAGAATAGTTACCTTTTTTTTTTTTTTTTTTTTTTTTTTTTTTTTTTTTTTTTTCTCTCTCTCTCTCCTAATAACATGAACAAGTCTTCTATATATTAGATAATTTCACAAAATATTAAAAATATCGAAAACATGGTTTGATACTGAACCGTTAAATCTTACTGCTAATTTAAATTTTCACAAAATATCGAAAACATGGTTTAAATTTTCACCAAATCGATATAGCATGGCTTATTTATACGTGACAATATTGTTTATGGTTGAAGGCACATGCTAAATAAACTTGATCCAATTGGATGATCACATCTTCCCCAAGTACTCAAGCAGTGTCGTAAACATATCTACAAAGATAATATTCCATAAGAATTCATGGTACAAACATTATTTTACGTAAGACTTTATATTTGATATATTAATATATAATTTATCTACCAAATAATCACAAATCCGATTGATGCGAAAGCAACCACACGTTCTAGCTATATTGACTTTTCATTGTATTCAAATACCTAAAGTCAAAAGAGCTATATAGTATATACATTGAGCCCAAAATGATTAAAGACTATGATCCACCACTCGATGAAACAAAAAAATAATCTAAAATGTCATAATAACTTTTAGCTAACCTTTTAACATTCACCTTTTAACATTCCAAAAAACAAAATACGGTAGTATTTTCTTTCCCTAAATAATCTATATATAGTATGATGATGTTACACAGCCTTGTTTTAGAAGCAGCAAAAAGAACAAGACAAGGGACATGTGACTTCATCAAAACAAAATAAAAGCTTCAAAATGTCTAAATTACCCTCCGGCCCGTGCTATCCTTTAATGGTAAGAAAATCAAAAGGTGAGGTTTTTTCTTCTTATATTATTTTTTTTAGGTAAGAAAATCAAAATGTCTACATTGTAGCCATGCATGACTCATTAAAACGTTTGAGGGTTTTTCTTCTTATGTTATTTTTTTTAGGTTATTCACGGAGGGTTAGTTTTTACTAAAACGTATGCGGCCTAGCAAAGGTATCACACTGATTGTTTATAGACCCTATCATGACCATCCAAAGATTTGAACATGAGATATCTTGTGAGAACATCAGAGTGCCTAATCACTAGGTCACATTTGTGGTGGTTCCATGTATAAAAAGTATCCACACTAATATGTACTAGCAAGACATTCACGTGTTACAATGACGAATACACGACAATTAAGTTTATTTGTGACCAATGTTATACGAAACATAGTTATGAAAACAAAATATATCAACAAAATAAGAAACATCTACCAAAATATTTTCTTCTTGAAAATAGTCAATATACCAAAAGGGTAATGTCGTCATTTCACAAACTCCCATGACTGTAAATTAAATGCAAAATCTTGGGGGAGGTTTTGATAAGTGGCACATGATTGTTGGCATTAACACACTTTTTCCATGGATAAAGTAATTGCTTTTCCCTCACTTTTTGCACCCCACCTTTCTATTTCATACGTCTCAAATAAATGATACCAGCAACAACAATAAATGTATTTGTATATACTTTGGTAATTTGGTTTAGACTTTATCTTATCCATACTTTGCAAGCTTTTACAAAATTGTATTTTTTTCTCCATAGATAAAGCACTTTCTTGAGGTTTACAAGTGATTTGCAAACATGGCCTTAGCCGAATTTGTTGAAAAAAACAAGTGGTTTTTAATTTAATATGTACACTAGTCTTTTTATACTGTGTACTATTTCTTATTCCTATAACATATAGTATTGCATTAAATGTGTGACATGAGAGAGAGGGGGAGAGAAATATGGGTAACATTTCAGAATTTAAAGCATGAAAGCATCAATCAAAGACCAAAACACATGAATCTTGGCAAATATATTGTCTCCCTCTTTTTTCTTCTAAAAATAAACAAATCCAAAAGTTTTGTTTCATTAAAAACAATGAAACTTAGAAATCTTGATCTTTTCATGTTACTCATTTTTGTTTTATGTTATTTATCATTTTCAATCCATGCTTCTGTGACAAATCCACCTCTTTCTTCCATGGATGAACCTATTCTTCCTAGTGAAAACAATTCATCATTTTCACAAATGCCAACTGAAATGGAAGCAAGTTCTCCAGGTAAACTATACAAGTGTTTATATTTTTTTTAACTTATTGTATGCATTTTTATCAAAGATTTGCTACCCACAGAGCCGTGTACGTGGGTGTGCGATGTGTGCTATCACACGGGCCTCAAATTTTTAGAGGCCTTAAAAATATACCTCTTGGTTGTGGCCTCAAAATTCATTTTCAACCTCAAAATATTGACGATATATGAAATTTGTTCAAAATATTTGTTAAACTATATTTCAAGTGGACCCATATGTATTTTTGTAATGGGGTTGAAAGAATTTTTAATGGTTAAGTTTTTTTATGTTAATCTTTAGTTTTGTGTTAAATGTAGACTATGAATTGAAGTTCATATATTATATAAAAGTACTTAGTGAACATATATGTCTTTGCATCAAAAAATTTCTAAGAACTTTTTTATATTCACATGTTATTGATTGTATTTTTCTTATGGGAAAAGCTTGGTATCATTAAGATACTGAAAATAAAAATCTTCATTTTTTTCCACTTGAATAATAAATGATCAATATAGCGAATAATGAGTGTTTTTTATAACATGTCGCAAAAAATTAGTGATTTTAGGTAGTTATGTCTAAATATTTTATTGTTAAAATGTGGAGAATTGGTTGTTAGCCAAAAATACCTATTTCTTATTATGAGTGGCTAAACTATAAACTTTGTCTATATATTTTTATATTTTTCAATGGAAGGTTTTTTTTTTTTTTTTTTTTTTTTTTTTTTTTTTTTTTTTTTTTAATAATGACAAAAAAAGGTAAAAAGTTGGTCACTATTAGTGTAACTAATATTTTTTTAATTGCCCAAAATGGGTAAATATAGTGCTTTTGTTTTACAAAGTGTTAATATGATTTTATGCTAAACACAGGAGTATCAGAAATAAGAGTAGTTCACCATGAAGATTTGAACAAGAGGATTCTTGTAGCACTCATTGTTGCTTCAACTCTTCTTGTGTCAATTCTACTGTTTTTATCATGTTTATGGATATATCGGTCAAAAAACTCGAAAAGTTCCGATACAAAAAAAGCCCAACAAAGCCAAGGTACGTGTTATATTTTATATCCTTACGAAATCGTACAAGAAGGCAATGTCATATCGATGCATATTCATTTTGGTCATGTACTTGTTAAAATAACGGGTTAACATGAGCTATCATATTCGTTTAAACAATAAATGTTTCGATACATTTTTTAAGTTAAGATTTATTGGCACAAATGACGTAGGTGGCCTCAAAGTATACATGTTACCGGTTTTTGCATTTTTACCTTTTAACGTTAATAATCATTGTGTTATTTGACATGATCATAGATGCTTCGAAAGGGTTGTCATTGGGTCCGATTTTGGACAAATTCAACCCTTTGAGAATGACTGGTAAAAAGGGGTCGGTGACTGTTATAGAATACGAATGGTTAGTGTCTGCAACAAAAAATTTCCATGAAGACAATATCATAGGCCATGGTTCATTTGGGAGCGTATACAAAGCGTGCTTCAATGATCATTTCCTTGCAGCTGTTAAAAAAATACATGGTGGAGGACCCGATGCTCAAAGAGGATTTGAGGTATTGTTTCAAGTTTGAAAAGCATAAATATATCGAGTTCCATGAATTTGTAGCATTTTTTCCAATTATGGGTTTTGTTTGCAGAATGAGATAAGTTGTTTAAGCAGGATTCAGCATCAGAACATCGTTAATCTTTTAGGTTATTGCATACATGGCGATACAAGGTTTTTGGTATATGAAATGATGCCTAACGGTTCTTTAGAATCCCAATTGCATGGTAAGTTCTATTACTATTCCTGAAAGTACTTAGAGAACGATAAGTCCAATAACATTTACTCATTAAACTACATTTATGTGTTGCTTGTTTTTTACACTACTTAGGGCCGTCTCATGGAACTAGTTTAACTTGGCAACACCGAATGAAAGTTGCACTTGATATTGCAAGGTATTTCGTCTTTGGCTGACTTTCAACCTTTTTGACCCGCTTCCTCTATTAGCTAAATCTTTTGATTTGACCCGTTTGAAATATAAAACAGAAAACCAAATCAACCTATTTATAGGTAACCGGGTGGAAATTTCTACATATAATCTTTATATCTTGTGTCGTGTTGGTTTTGATGATTAATGCATGGGTATCTTGGTCTTTTTGATATAGAGGACTAGAGTACCTTCACGAGTGTTGCACCCCTCCGGTGATTCATAGAGATCTTAAATCGTCCAATATTCTTCTCAGTTCCACCTTCAATGCAAAAGTAAGACCAATTCACGTAGTTCAAGTTTGACAAATCTGTGATTATTAGGTTTACTTAGCGATGTTTGACTTACTTTTCAGCTTTCTGATTTTGGACTCGCTATTACGGGTGGGATTCATGGCAAGAACAACATAAAGCTTTCAGGAACATTAGGCTATGTCGCTCCTGAGTACTTATTGGATGGTATGCAATAGTTTCATCAGTGGCAAATATACTTTCTGTCAGCTTCTATTTTATGAAATTTGCATTTGATTTTGTACTCGTTGTATGCAATTATCTCGAATATGTTAATATAAGACAGTAAATTTCTACAGGTAAGCTAACTGATAAAAGTGATGTTTATGCGTTTGGAGTTGTACTTCTGGAGCTTTTGATAGGACGAAAGCCTGTAGAGAAAATGTCACCATCTCAATGCCAATCTATCGTCACATGGGTATGCAATATAATCGATCATAGTTACTTTATCTCACCATTAAAAACAAGTTTTCATAACTAACTCAACAATGCTTTTCACAAACAGGCAATGCCTCAGTTAACGGACAGATCAAAGCTTCCAAGCATCGTTGATCCTGCGATTAGAGATACAATGGACTTGAAGCACTTGTATCAAGTTAGTACAATCTTACATATCAACTCTTAAAAAATGTTTAATTCATGATTAAGTCTTAATTGAAATTATCAAATAAAAATAATCCATATATATAATATGTTTATTATTGTATAGGTCGCTGCAGTAGCTGTGCTATGTGTACAACCGGAACCAAGTTACAGACCATTAATAACGGATGTCTTACATTCATTAATCCCATTAGTACCTGTCGAGCTTGGAGGGTCGTTAAGAACTACCGAATCTTGATCAATTTGTATAGATTATTGATTTCAGGCCGCCTTTTATTGTTTCAATCATGTAGTTGAAATAAAGTTAGATAAACCAACTCTTTTGGGTCCTCGTTGTTTTACGCTATGAGATGTTATAATCCATGCATTTATGAGTCTACTTTTACTCATTGCTGTATGGATTTTCGCAGCGAAGTACAGTGAATAGTGTACAACGTACATGATTTTTTTTTTTTTTTTTTTTTTTTTTTTTTTTAGAAAGGTGAATTTCAACTTAGAATCGACCATCTTCGCGGAAAGCGAAGGCCCCATCGCCACCCAGCCAGACTATGTTGTCTTAACCGGACCCACGCTGATCTCAGGTAGTAACGGGTTTCCTCCGGAAACTGTACTGCCTCCACACAAGTTTTACCTTGCTGGAGAAACAGCCGGATGAAAACCGGGCCATGCTCCAGATTCGAACCCCCGCAACGAGTGGCTAAAGGGTTCAAATCCATCATTGCAATATATCTCCGGAACAATATGGTCTACAAGTGGACCACAAGTGAGGACTTCCCGGGTGGTCACCCACCCGGTACTACTCCCACTTGTGGCTCGCTTAACAAGTTAAACCCCACCCACTAGACCACAAGTCCTTTGACATGATGATATTTAGTTAGTTACATTTAATGTAACAGCCGAGAAAAGCATCCTTATTTTGTGACTCTGCAGTTGGCTGTTAGTCACATGAATTCCTTAAATGCTTCACATGAATTCATCTGGAAAATGTAATCATAACTAGCTCTTATTTTGAATTATGGTACTTTATGCTTAGATTCTGTACATTTAGGCGACAAAATGGCTGGCCGGGCATGTGATGTATTCAGTCAAAATGGGTAAACTTTTGTTACCAGGTTGGGTCGAGTATGTTGTCTTGAAACATTATTTCTTCAAGGTTACATATTCTATAAAACAATTATCATTTCACATGTTATTACAAGGAAATGTGATAAATTATTGAATATTGAAATAGACGCGCATAGTGTGGTTGATGTTCATAAAAAAGAACTCGGATTAATATTAAAAGAATTAATCGAATACAATGTCATAACTGAATAAAAAAATATGAGATTCAAGAAGAGAATAAGACATTCTTTTTGCCAACTGCGGATCGGGTATAGCCCAATCTTTGAATGTCAGCTTATTCCCGCCTCTCTCGGTTATGATGATCTTCAATGAAAAACAGACCTTCTCGAAATCATGCTCTCCTAACTCTTATTTATGTTTTCTCGCCAAAAATGTATCTTTTTAATGACTTAAACCGTGTAGTGTTGTTGGATGGTTTCAATGTCAAGACCCTTTAGCTTCACCACAGACTCGACATGCCCTTTTAGTGTATGAAGTTCCCTCAACCTGTGACGACAAAATAAGAACATGAAATACGTGGGTAGGTTATGAGAATTGATATGCGCCTGTTAAATACTGTACTATAGAAGTTAACCCAAATTGACCCGTTAAGAAATGAGACCTACCTAGCAACCTCAGCTCGCCTCTTTGCTTGTTCTGCAAGTTCCGACAATTCCCTATATTCATTTTTGTCTTTCAAGATATCATTTGCATTTGGTGCTTGGAGACCATGCAATGTACGTTGGTCAGTGGCCCATTGAGCTTCCCTCTCGCCCCGTCCATAGTCCTTTTTGGTGGTGAAAGCAGTCTACATATGCACGAAAGTACGTTAGCAAATACTAATGTAAAGATAATATAATGAAGGATTAAGTGTTAAGTAATTTGATTTGAAAGATTAACGGGTTTACCCTTTTTTGGAGCATATTGTCCCATGCCTTTCCACTCAAGGTGTAACGGATGATAAATTTGAAAATATCTAATGGGACGTAGATGACGATGCTGTAGAGCCAAATCACACCGCCCCAACCCCAACCGATTCCTCTGACTCTTGCGAAATCCCAATTCGCATACACAGCGATTAGTGTAGCAATCTGGATGATATAAAACAGTTGAATATCTTGATGTATAGTTATTGAATTCGGAATTGGAAACTTAAGTCTGCTAAGAATATAGGTGATACTTTCGACCCATTTTAGACAAGAATAAACTCACCAGCTGAGCAACGAAGAAGGCAGCGAGGAGTAAAAGACCAGGGCGTTCGATGAAAGACCAGCTCCTTGATCTTGTAACGAAAATGAGTGCCTGACTGATGATGCTAACTTGGAGGTAAAGAGCTGACATAAGCTCGAATTCTTCGTTTCTGATCGATTTTACACCAAATCTTTCCTGAAAACCATCATTAGTGAAAATCGTTAATTACCACATTTAGTATTGATAGTGGATAATGTATATGTTTAGGGTATTATCTTACAGTGAAGAAGTCGGATTCCTTTGCTAGCCAGAAGAAAATCACGGTCGTTACAGCTAAGTAAGTTCCAAGAACAACGCCAGTAGCAAAGATCTCCTTTAGCTTCCATGAGTCCGGAAGAGGGGAAGGTTTGACTTTGTCCTTAGAGATGGTCATGATGGTTCCATCGTTAAGGATTGCAATGATCAAAACCATGAATGGCGAGAAATCAAATTTCCAGATAAGGGCAATTAGCATAAAACCAAGCACGATACGGATGGTGATGGTGACTGCATAAATGGTGTAGTTTTTCATCCTTTGGAAGATGGCTCTACTGGTCAAAACCGCGCTAACAATTACACTGAGACCTGGTTCAGTCAACACGATATCAGATGCACCTCGAGCTGCGTCAGTGGCATCAGCAACAGCAATACCAATGTCTGCCCTTTTTAGTGCGGGTGCATCGTTCACACCATCTCCTGTCATTCCACAGATATGCTTCCTCTCCTGGAGTTTCTTCACGATCTCATATTTATGTTCTGCATTGCATACACACTAAAAGTTTCAGCTAATAAAATATTTTAAAGGTGGGTGCAAAAGAAAAAAAAAAAAAAAAAGCCTCATTTTGACCCGTTTCCCGACCGCCCATTGCCACAGTAAGTGAGTATCAAACGCTTACCAGGGAAGACTCCAGCAAAACCATCAGCCTTCTCGATAAGCTCCTCAATTGGGATATCTGCGATAGATGGATCTTTGTATTGACCAAGAAGTGAGGAAGATGGGTACATGTTTGTTCCCATTCCAAGCCTACGACCCGTTTCCTTGCCAATGGCTAGCTGATCACCAGTGATCATCTTGACATTGACTCCAAGGTGTAGTGCACGTCTAATAGTTTCAGCACTGTCATGTCTTGGAGGGTCAAAGAGAGGCAATAAACCGATAAACACCCATGGGCCTCCAGGGCTCTCCTTTGTTTTCTCGGGTACTGACTATATAATGACCAAAGCAATCATTAGTGTCAAACTTATACAACCATGGTCAGATTGGTTAGATCCAATGTAATGACAAACGAATAACAAAACTTACTTGTTCGCAAACAGCTAGAGAACGAAGACCACGTTCAGCAAATTTATCGATTATGGAAAACACTTTGTTCTTGTCTTCGTCTTTTAAGTTGCATATCTCCACAATCTGAGAGATTTTAAGATGTCATTTGCATATAGGAACAAACGAAGATTAGGTTCAGTTAGTAGTCGCAATTTCAGACTACTGTACCTGCTCAGGTGCACCTTTGCTCACTCTGTGCCAATTTCCACTTTGATCGATGTATGTTATTGCTGTTCGTTTGTCCACTGGATTGAAGGGAAGAAAATGTACCTCAGTGATCCCTGCTCGTGCCTGCATAAAAAAGAAAATATTTCAGTAATCCAGGTCCTTTTAGGCCTGTCGAGCCTGAAACTTGTATTCTCGTTAATATTGTTATAATCTTTACCTCCTTAGGATCTGGAAGCATTCCAACAATACAAGCATCAATCGCATCTTGATTCTCAACTCTTGAAGCCCTTGCTCCCATTAGAACGACATGATCCTTGTCAGTATCCTTAATGAACACCTGAATAGAAAAGTAGATCGTTTAAGATAAAGTATAAAAGAAAAAAGAAATCTAAATTTTGTGATCATTTACACTTGAACCGACCTCAATGAGAGTTTTATCGACTGTGAGTTTGTTCAGCGTGAGAGTACCAGTCTTGTCACTACACAAAACATCCATCCCAGCCATTTCTTCGATGGCTGTCATTCTCTTGGTGATTGCACCTTGCTCGGACAACTTGTGGGACCCGATGGCCATAGTCACCGACAAAACAGTTGGCATGGCAATTGGGATACCACCAATGAGAAGAACTAATAAATTGTCAATTCCGTTCCTGTAAGTTCGTTTCTGAATTGGGTACATCACCACTATTTCAATTATGAGACCAATGGCGATGGAGCATATGCAGAAGTTTCCAATGGCCGTCAACACCTAATAAACAATCCATTAAAAATATGTTAGCCTATATTTATATGTTTAGTTTGAAATAAGCAGCACGTGTGATATCGGATACCTTTTGGAAATGGCCAACTTGGTTAGTGCTATCGACTAAGTGGGCAGCCTTTCCGAAGAATGTGTGGACTCCAGTAGCTATAACAACTGCTTCAATTTCTCCTTGTTTGCAAGTCGAACCTGAATAGACACTGTCACCTGGACTCTTGGTCACGGGTAATGATTCACCAGTCAATGCCGATTGGTCAATCTTGAGAGGATCTCCTTCTAGCAGACGTGCATCGGCTGGGATAATGTCTCCAAGTTTGACACTAATAACGTCTCCAGGAACCAATATGGCCGCGTCTTGTTCATCCCATTTTCCATCCCTTATGACCTTCGTTTTGGGAGCAAGGCCTGCCATCAGCGCTGCTGCAGCGTTTCCTGCGTTGTTTTCTTCAATGAAACTAATGGTGGAGTTTATGATCAACAACGTGGTGATACCAACGAAATCTTGCCAATCTGGTGGCTTTCCCTGCAATTCGGTGCATGATAAATGTTACTCATCTTGGATCGATGTGATACAATAATTAGTATTGAAATTATTTTCGACATATATAAGAATGAGATATACCCCTCCATTAGCCAAGACAATAGCCATAATCGCGGCAGCTTCCATGACCCATGACAAAGGATTCCACATGAACCCCAAGAACTTGAGAAGCTTATTTTCCTGTTTTCAATATCAATAGTGAAATTTCATTAGTTCTATGAGCAATATCAGAAATCGGAAACAATTTGTAGCGACTGAATTACGTACCTTCTTCTCTTCTAGCTTGTTTGGGCCGAATATGTTCAGCCTCGTGTTCCCTTCTTCGCTTGTCAATCCTTCTTTCGTACATTTCAATGTTTCAAAGACCTCCTCAACTGGAACGGTCTCCTGCATTAATCAATCAACACAAATTTATCAAATCAATGGATCCCCAATCCCCATGCAAAATGTAACAACTTAAACTACAAAACTACAATCCTCTTGAAGTGTAGTGTTAACTGGATCATGAAAACAGTTTTAATCTTATAGTCATTTGAGCTACAAAACTAACGTGGTTAAAATTTTCAGTGTTAATATGTAATCCGATCATGAAAATAATCAATTAATTACAGTAAACGAGCTACAAAACTACATTAAAAAAAAAATCAAATCCTAGTAGCCTAAGCATATAAGCGGATCATGAAAACAGTCTTTTAATCTACCGACTACCATGCTATAAAATCCTCGATTTAGATTCCTAGTGTAAATGTGTAACCAAATCATGATAATAAATTTATAAATCAAGATTTTTTTTTTTTTTTTTTTTTTTTTTTTTTTTTCTAAATAATAATAATAGGGCTAAAACATATTAATGTTTTTACTATTTGGATTTATATAGAGGTGGAAGACAAACGAACAACAAATTATGCCTAATCTAATCACGAAATGAATCATGCATGAAAACAGCTGATTAATCCTAACAAACTAAGCTACAATTCTCGATCTAAATTCACATCATAGATGTCTAATCTAATCACGAAAACATCCCTTTAATCATAACAATGCGTAACATAAACATATAACCAAATCATGCAATCAATCAAATCACCTAGGGTACGTTTCACGATCTATATATATACAGAGTCAGATAAGATACGATACGATAAAATAAGATCATACAAGATCGATGTTCTCTCTCTTGAGATCATCCCAACTAATGCTTGAACTGCCAGCCATTGCTGTTTGTTAATCAAAACAGTGTATGTGAAATGAGTGTGTGTGTTAACGTAGAAGTGGCATTTGGAATATGAAGTGCATGGGGTGAAGCTTACTATAAGAATGAAAAAAATGGTAAAACAAGTGAGAATGAGAGTGAAACTAGGAAATAAGTTGGAGTTTTTTATGCTGTGTACATACATTTGTATATTTTTCCGTTATAGCTATGCATGTGCTATTTTAAGTGTCCTAACTATAATAATAACAACATTTTATTCAAATTTTTATAGGTGTTTAAAGTGGTAGTATATTATAAGTTTGTTGTTCATATGGGCTTGAATAAGAGTTGCATACTTGAGTTTAAGCCCATCCAAGTCTAGTATTGTCCAGTAGTTTTTATTTTTTAAACCTATGAATTAAATTCATTAACAGATTATTGCAAGTTACACCCGTCTGTCTCAAAATAAATATCCACTTACGTATTCAGGCTCGGTTGATGACCACTTATCGTTGAGCCAAAGTTATTTGGTCTTCTCTCTTTAAAATGCTAAGACAATATACATAAATGGAATCAACTCAAACATAAGTAATGAGATGAAAATGACACTTATTGGTTCATTTCACCTTACCGACCACAAAGGCGCAAATGCTTTGCCGTGTTTTAACCAATGCAACGGGATCATGCTCGAGTGATACGTATATTGCATAGAACTATGTTTTTATTTGTTCCTTCCTTAAGTTTCCTTTGATCATGAAACCAAAAGGTAGAAGCAAAAAACAAATGTGCAGGTAACCAGACAGTTCAATTATCGTTTATAGCACAAGTTACATAAATAATCTATTTGATTTGGTGAAAATAACACGAACCATGTCTTCGATATTTTTTGCATGTAAATTAACTTCACTTCTCGTTCCTAATGCGTAAAACGGGACCAAAAGTGAGAGCAAAAATTGCAATTAGAGATCATGTATCTAGATAACTAGATACACCGACGATGAACGTTTCTCATTATTTTCTCTAAAGCATAGGAAGAGTTATGATGACAAGTTGTACAATGGGTCAAAAACGAATGAAGATCATATCAAAACACATTTACTAAACAGTTTTGTGTCTATACTTTTGTCACATTATTGTACGAAATGGAATATTATTTAAATGATGTTGAGATTTGACAGTGGAGCCGGACCCCTATTCCAGGCTTTATTTGGGCTTGCAAATCAAAACATCAATAAAAGGTTAAACCTAGAAAAGAAAAGATAGTGCTTTTAATGTAGGTAAAACTATACATGTGTTTTGTTCTTGTTCTTGTTGTTACTTGTTAGTATTGGTATGACAAAAGCTGTTGTATCCTACCATTATCATGTCATGGCCCCATAACCTGGGCAAAGGAATAACTTTAGGTTTTTATAGACAAAAACATGTTTTCCCTATGATTCATTCCAAGTTGATGAATGTATCAAAAACTTGTCGGTTCATATATATTTATTCCACAATTACGACCTTACTTGAACAGGATCTGTTCTATAGGCTCGTACCTCTGTATTCTTGATTCCTAAGAAGACATATTTATTCCACGATTAATGTAAAACGTTTAATTCACATGAATACCAAAAGCGAAAATTGTTCATTATACATAAGTAATTTGATTCTTATATATAAGAAATACAACAACACCAACAACGATAATATCCAATACTGCCTTTAGCCGACGATAGAAAGACTGCTTTAACAAATAGTTTCGTCAAAGAGCGCGACGTTTTTGGACACTACTGTGTTAGGTCCCAAGCTTGATTGAAGAATTATGAGGATGCAAAATAAATGAAAAGTTTTTAGCTTATGTTTCTATCATATCATCGACAACAACATTAGCAACATGAAATACTAAGTACTATTGTATTATAGTCGACATAAATTCTTCTAATATAAGTAGATAATCTAATTACATTGTGCATATGTAGTACTAAATTTTTATATAATTTGTTGCTACTAAAAGATCTATAGACGTATCTAAATTATCTTATCATGAGAATCATTTGGTTGTAGAGCCCAACAAATTAACTATAACTTCTGAGTTGTTAACAACCAATCTTATTTTAAAATTTGAATAAAGTGTCCAAAAGTAGATAAAAATAAATAAAAGAAACAAAAGATTGATTAAGAATATAACAACCATTACACTTCACTCCTATGATTAAGTACTATGATTAAGAACAAGAAGAATCAATTATCACTAGTGTAGATGGAGATAAAAGTGTTCTTCCATTATTTCGGGGCCCACGGATTGGAGATGAAGCAAAGGTTGTTTTTTCAGACGACGATGGAGAACTCGACGAGGAAGTAAACCTACTCGAGCGGCTCCTCAGCTTTGCCTTAATGTCGGATTCGTTAGACATTTTGTTATCTTCGATTCCAACTTTAGTAGAGTTTATACTAGCCGGGACTATACAATTGCACAATAAACCTACACATCACCCCAAAAGAAAGCATAATCAATTAACTAGAAATGAATATGTAAAACAGATGAAATAGACTTGTGAATACCATTTATATAGTAACTTTTATTTTATTCAGATAAAATTTATCTGAAAAAGGTAAATTTACTTACTAGTTTCACGGCTAACATGAAAAGGTGACGATATCACAAAATCATTTTAACAACCAATTAATCAACAAGAGAAAAGGATTACCGATTTTAGCTAGACGATTAACCCAACTTGGTATAGAACTCCCGGTGAGTTTGATACAAAGATCGTTACAAAAATGATTGCAGTTTTTAGTGATCAAGTTATACGACGTTCCTTTATAGTCCTTTGCAAGTTCTTGCATGAGTTTTCTAACTTGCGTTAGATTCATATCAGTCCATCCGATCAAAATTCTTTTCCTAAACGTAAACCCTTCGCATTGTTTCGGTTCTCCTTCAAAGATCCCCGTAGTAGCTTGTTCATGAGATCCAAAAGCATACTCAACTCCATGCACTATAAACATTAACACATTCTTAAGTTAATCCATAATTTAATTACTAACATGTTCATTGACTGATATAGTCCTCTACTTTTACGTTTTTTCTTCATGTTGAATATTTTACTAATTTAATGTAAATAAAGATCGCTAAACTTAGGTGACCGGTTATGTATATCAGCCACTTGATAATAGACTAGTGACGGGTTGTCCCGTCACTAATACCTACTAAAGTGAGTGATGTTTAACTGGTCACCTAACGTATAGCGATCTTGATTTACATGTAAATTAACAAAGTATTCAAACATGAAAAAAGACGTAAAAGTAGAGAACTACTACGTATATCAGTAGATCATGAAGTTGATATCAACTAGCTAGTGTATAGTACGAGATCGAATTCAAATTACCTTGAACACCAGAATGATAAACACCAAGACCGAGCCAATACGCGTACTCATTAATAGAAGTAAGATCATAAACATTTAAGTAAACAGGAACTGATCCAGCTTTTGTACATTTTACTGAATTGTTTCCTCTGCAAAGCATGATCTTAGCTTTTGCTAGCTTGAAGAAATATAAAAAATTTTGTTAAAGAAAATTTTGAAACAAATTATTTGAATGTGGGAGAGAGTAAAGAAAGAACATTGAAGGTGAAGCTTGTTGGTTGTATTAGCGACATATAAGCGCCGTATAATCTCCTTTTTCGCGGACCCCATAAATTGAATAATATAATTTGAATCTTAAAATAATTGAATAATAATAGAATTTGAACTTGATTTTTTTAAAAGTTGATAATTGAATAATAGAATTTGAATCTTAAAATAATTTTTTGGTGATAGCTACTTAAGTGTGTTGGATATATGATTATATCAATATCTTATGATATGATAATTTTAAAGTTTGTAATAATTAGCTTATAGAGTTTGGTAATATGTTTTTATAAATTATTTTTTCACACAACTATATACATATTTCACACTATCTCGCACTGATTTTAATGATATTTGATCTATAAACTTTTGATTGTTGGAGACACTGGCATAAGTTGGTGCATCGGGTCAAAACCAACATGAACCTGTAACCAAAACATGTTGGAATGAAGAACTGATATACTCAGCCAATTTTGGTTTTGTGTTGGTTTCTGCATGATTTATGCTGTATATGGTCTGAATGAAATGGACCAAAAACGAAAACCACAAATATATCAAAACCGATAATTAAACCGGCCTTTGGGTAGTTCCATTTGCTCAAATTTGTCAATATCATTCGGTTCTCGGGTGGGCATGTTAAGCCCTGCACTCACATACCATTAAGTTAAAAACTTTAGGTATTCTGTTTTTCTATCATTTACTAAATCTAAGACCATCCGTAATGGATAGTCATATGCGTCGGTCACCCAACCACAAGGATGCGTACTCCCCATTACAGGACTCGTTTCATGGTCATGGTCATGGATCAAACAATGCATAACTCAGCCGTGCCGTTTCAGACGACTGAGTCGTTCTCTTTGTTGTGTGTGAGTGTGTGTTTATTAAATTATTTTTGTGAGGTATATTTGTGTTTAAATGATTATATATTCGCAATCGTCTTATTACACTAACTTGGTCCGACGTTGATGTGACAATGATGACCAAAGTTGATGTTGAGCAATCCTATTTCTTAGCATTTCCAAGCTTCAAATGACAAGTAGTTTTAAAGATTTATCAATTATTAAACTTCTACAAAATATAATATCAATTCCAGTTAATGGGTAATTCTTTTTAGAATTATAGAAAGTATACAAGGAAACACTCATGATTAAGGTTAGTGGAGCACTGTAGTCTTGATATCCTTTTTAAACCATGGGTTGTGCACATTAGCATATGGTTTGGAGAACTATTATTTTTATATTTGCTACTTTTCATATTTTTTTCCTTTACTTTTACAAACAAAGAATAGCATAAATGAACTTTTGCAACCTACATGTTTTTTTTTAGATAAACAAGAAACAAGGGAATGAAATCTTATTGATATCTATAACTCGAATTCGATTCGAAATGTATAACCAGATTCATACGTCTTGTAACAAAGTGAACATGTGTTTCGTGTCGACTACATACGAAAAAATAAAAACTTTTGGTGGTATATCGTCAATATGAAATGTCATGTTTTATTTTGATTCACAACTTTAAGAAGTTTAGATAAATGTCCGCTTAAAAGGCACTTACACCGTTCTAAAATTTTTGTCACTAGACAAAAATCACACAATTTAAAATATCATTGGTTGAAATAAAAAGTGGACAAATATTTATGGTCATTGTCGCGACTATATCTCATCGTGTGTTCAGTTTACTAAGCAAAATAATGTTTAAGCTATTTTGTTTCTATTCAATCTCAAAATCGGTTTTCATTAGTGTACTCTCCATGTACCATAAGTTATGACATAATACGGTATTTTTTCAATTGTCATAAGCTTTTCAAAGAAGAATCTTGATTAATTATTTTCTATCATGCTCAATAATAGATGTGCGTTTGCTATAATGCATTCATTCATCATTTGCCTAAATGTTCCATATTTGTGATTACATTATGGGAAAGGCTCTATCTTACTTCAGTTATATGTTGAAATTATGCAAAGAAGTCGAGGTAACATCGACCTTATCGTATGAAGCTATACTTTTGCCAGACGCATGTGTGTCGACCTATTTTTAGTTTTCATGTCGTCGATATATTTCTTTTCTTTTACAAAAAAAATGAATGACTATGTTTTTCTAAGGCTATGGAGCTAGGAACGGAGCTAGAAATTTGTATTACAGAGGTTTAAATTTTTTTTCGCCGGTAGTAGCATGCAATTACTTATTAGTTGAGACAATGAACAAAATGAGCAAATGTTAGCGTAAATGGTAGTGAAGATGGGGAATTGAAGAAGCTAAAAGCGTCGTTGTTTATTAGATATGGGCCATTGGCAGAGGCTGGGTAAAGACTTTAAGAAACATAATTTATATAGAAGAGAAATATCTCAGATGTTTCACAAGTAGTTGATGTTTGTGTTTTTACAATGGTCACATTAAATGGTAGAAATTGAACATTTATTTTTAGGGGGGGGGGGGGGGGGGGGGGGGGATTTATTTTGGAAGACCCGAATCAGAGATTTGTTTATATTCTCAACTAAATTATCCCTAAAACCTATAATATTTACACTAGTTGCCGCCATTGGCCTAAAGAGTTCCGCCATTGGCCACATCCAAAATTGATGTAAACAAAATAACCTATAAGTTAATTCCAATAAAAAATAACCAAAACTATAAATATAAAGGCCTCTATAGACATTAAGAAACGGATAAAATTTCCCATCTTCGTGTAATTCGAGAATTTGATACAGATGCAGGCAGATTAACCGAGATTATTTCACAACCGTTTCAGATTATTTTCCAAATGTTGATTTAGCAATATTTAAACTTGAAGCATCATATAAAGAAGACATCGGAATGAGTGACATCTTTTAACCTCACTATACATCACCCTTGATAACAAGTTAAAAACACATATACTAATTAGTTGGTAATGAGTTACACATCTTTGCACCGAATAAGCACAATGTCAAAGGTTTAATCCGAAGCACCTAATAACCACAATCGCTAAATGAGTCATGTATGCCCACAAAATTATGAAAAAGCTACCGAATATGAGCTGGTTTAGGTTGGATGTTCACAAATCGGGTAATACCCACAACAACCAAACCGAATAAAGTTGAACCAAATCGAATTAGATATTCGATTTTCGGTTTGCATATGATTTTGGAAAATGAAAATCGAACTAAAATATACTACATCCGTCCCATAATTATAGTCCACTGTTTACTTTTTAAATCTTCATTTGACAACTTTGACCTTATATATTTTTATTTGTGTTATATAATACCTAATAAAAATTATACTAATGGAAAATAAAAAATTTTAAGGTCAAAGTTGAAAACTAAAGACTTCAAAAGTCAACAGTGGGCTATAATTATAGGACGGAGGGAGTAACATTTTTTAAGCTTGAAAATTCTTTTGGTGCTAAAATTTTATATAACTAAATGAAATATATATATATATATATATATATATATATATATATATATATATATATATATATATATATATTACAGAATTCGGTGGATCAACCCGAAAACAAAACCGAATTCAATTCAGTTTCGGTTCTATCCAGAAATTTTTTTAACCGAACTAACTGATCCGAATAAACCAAAGTGAAATGATCAAGACTCCTAGGATCGGGTTACCAGTTATGAGCATCAATTAGGCCAAATTTGTTATCGTAATTAGCCAATAGGCAACACATACCCAGTGAGCCCAACTTAAACCTAGTCTGGCAGCCCATAATAACAATTTTCAATCACCAATCACAACAACATCTTCCTCCCAATTCACACACTCTTTCACACACTAAATCAACCTAGTCTGTTAGGGTTTCACTCGTCGATCACATTTTTCGCCAATCCACCCACCGCAGTAAGCTTATTACTCTGACGTCAGCTTGTTTTCACCAAGTTTATACTTAGGTATTCATATTTTTATTACTACTCAGCTTAATTGTGACGACGTCATTTTGGAAACTCATTGAGCTTGAATTTGTTTATTAACTGTTACGTTGATGATGCATTTTATATATTTTTTATGCATATACAGATATACTACTAATCAATTGGTAATGAATTAGGCATCTTTGTACTTAACAAAAACAAAGGGTTTAATTTTTGGCGTCTCATAACCAAAACCGCTAAATGAGTCATGTATGTCAACTGCATTATAAAAAAGCCGCTGAATATGAGCCTGTTCGGGTATGGGTGTTCACAAATCGGGTAATATCCACAGGAACCAGAATCCGAAACCAAACAAAACCGATTAAAAGTGAATCAAAATTGCCAAAACTGAACCGAACCGAATTAAATATTCAGTTTTCGGTTTAGATATGGTTTTGAAAAAAATGAAAACTGAACCAAAACTGAATTCACATAAATATATACATTTTTATACATATTAAAAAAACCCATTAAAACTCTTTCCTGCTATAACTAAATGGATTCCAGTTATTCGGATCAACTCAAAAAACAAAACCGAATTTAAATTCAGTATTCACTTTGGTTTATCAATTTTAATTTTGACGATTTGATTTCGGTTTTACTCATAAGTTTTTTAAACTAAACCAAATAAACCGAACAACCTGATAACTGAACCGATCAACAACACTAGGTTCGGGTTACCGTTTATAACCATCAATTGCGCCAAACTTGTTATGGCAATTAGCCAATAGGCAACACATACCCAATGGGCCCAATTTAAACCCATTCCACCAGCCCATAATAATAATTTTCAATCACCAATTAAAACAACATCTTCTCCCCTAAATACACACACACACACACTTTCACATTTTCCGTCAATCCACTAACTGCAGTAAGCTTATTACTCTGATTACAGTGACGTCAGCTTGTTTTCACCAAGTTTATATTTAGGTATTCATATTTTTATTACTGCTCAGCTTAATTGTGACGACGTCGTTTTGGAAACTAATTGAGCTTGAATTTGTTTATTTATTGTTACGTTGATGATGCATTTTATATATTTTTTATGCATATACAGATATACTACTAATCAATTGGTAATGAGTTAGGCATCTTTGTACTTAACAAAAACAAAGGGTTTAATTTTTGGCATCTCATAACAAAAACCGCTAAATGAATAATGTATGTCAACTACATTATAAAAAAGCCGCCAAATATGAGCCTGTTCGGGTAGGGTTGTTCCCAAATCGGGTAATATCCACAGGAACCAGAATCCGAAACCAAACAAAACCGAATAAAAGTGAATCGAAATTGCTAAAACTGAACCGAACCGAATTAAATATTCAGTTTTCGGTTTAGATATGGTTTTGAAAAAACAATGAAAAGTGAACCAAAACTGAATTCACATAAATATATACATTTTTATATATATTAAAAAAAACCCATTAAAACTCTTTCCTACTATAACTAAATGGATTCGAGTTATTCGGATCAACCCAAAAAATAAAACCGAATTTAAATTCAGTATTCACTTTGGTTTATCAATTTGAATTGTGTCGGTCTGATTTCGGTTTTACTCATAAGTTTTTTAAACTAAACCAAATAAACCGAACAACCTGATAACTGAACCGATCAAAACCACTAGGTTCGGATTACCGTTTATAACCATCAATTAGGCCAAATATGTTATGGTAATTAGGCAATAGGCAACACATACCCAATGGGCCCAACTTAAACCCAGTCCACCAGCCCATAATAACAATTTTCAATCACCAATCACAACAACATCTTCCCCCCAAATACATACTCACACACTAAATTAAATTAGTTTGTTAGGGTTTCACTCGCCGGTCACATTTTCCGTCAATCGAACCACCGCAGTAAGCTTATTACTCCGATTATAGTGATGTCAGCTTGTTTTCACCAAGTTTATACTTAGGTATTCATATTTTTATTACTGCTCAGCTTAATTGTGACGACGTCGTTTTGGAAACTATTGAGCTTGAATTTTTTTTATTTATTGTTACATCGATGATGCATTTTATATACTTTTTTATGTTTTGTGTTAGTAAATTAGGGTTTGTTGTTGATGCGAGATATTTATAATAGAAAGTAGGAGGTGATTTTTTAAAGGCGTGTTCACAAGATTGCGGTTTGATAAGCTCATTTATGATTAAGTTGGTACCATGTGTCTGTGTGCCGTATAATTAATATTATGGGTATGTTTGGTAGGAGCTTTTTGGAGAGCTGCTAGGCTTTTGTTATAAAAATAATCTCTTCTAAAATAAGTAGTCTCGTTTGGATACATTAACTTCAAGCTTTTATTTCAAACAAATAACTCCTAAATGAAAAGCTGATTCATGAAGCTTTTTAAATATTTTGAAGCTGTTAAAACTTTAAATTACTGATATACCCTCCAAATATTTGTTTACACGTATAGATGTCTTTTTATGTCATTTTACATCTTATAATTACAATTACAGCTAACTTACCAAACACTTAAAAAAAAAAAAAAAAAAAAAAAAAAAAAAAAAAAAAAAAAAAAAAACTTATAGCTCATGCTAACAGTTTTGCAGTTTACATTACAGCTTGTTTTGCCAAACATACCCTATGATTTCATAAGGTGTGGTAAAATCCAAACTTCCTAAATGTATTAATTGTAACACCCCAACCCGAGAAGGGCTAAAGTGTAACATTATGGAGTCAAATCAGAACACAAGCGAACGGAGATACATTTCTAATAAAACGTATACAAAGGTTACAAGGAGAACTAAACAAAATACAAAAGAGTAACAACGATGAACTAAGCCCAACATCAATTTCTTCTAATCATCTCTAAGTCCAGCCAGTAGCTAATCAGGGTGAAGTCTTCTAAGTCCAAAATAAGATCTCTCATCCACAAACCCAGCTTCCTACTAAACCTGCTGCAGGAAAAGAAATGCGGCTGAGCTTAAAAAGCCCAGTGAACAGATATATATAAACGAAGCAAAAGATAAGGAACAAAGAATATCATAGGGTGCATTGGGGAAAACAAAAGGTATAAAAGGATGATAAGAATAAGTTAAAGGTTAGGTTATATCAGCATTCTACCACGAGCCAAACAAAACAAAACAAAGTCTTCAACAAAGTAACCATGTACTCAAAGGGGAGACCTCAGAATACCAAATGTAGTAGGAGGGGAGTCCTCAAGTAACCACGGAGTAGCTAGCTCCCAAATATACGTGAAAGGCATGTATTGCACACAGTACCAGACACCAAACCAAATGTAGTAGCAAATCAAATCAAAGCAAATCTAGGATGCATTCATACGCCCCTACCCAAACCAAATGCAGATCAAACAAAGAGACGGTGTGGAACATCACTCGACCACACTGGAGTCATGACATTGGTGCATCAATGCCACGGTCATGTTACCTTCATTACTAGGAAAATGCTCGGGTATAATACTGAAAGGTCAAAGGCAAATCAAATAGCAAAGTCTAAGTCAAATCAAAGTATCATAATCCAAGGTACATAGCAAAGGTTCAGGTCAAAGGTTTACAAATGGCAGGGTTCATAATCAGAGTTCAAATCAAAGGTTCATGGCAAGGTTCAATTCAAATGGATCAATGTCAATGGGTCAAATGGAAAGATCAAAGTCAAGGTTCCAATCCACGAGGTTCACTATTCCAAGTTCCAAAGTCCCAAAGTTCATGATCAAAGGGTCATAATAAGAGTTTTAAACAAAAGTTCAATTTAGTAGGTTCCCATCACTTGCTTAAAAAGTTTCATAGTACAATCCCATTTAGAAAGGTTTATAACAAGGATTCATTTAGAAAAGATGTTCCAAAGATGACATTTATAAAAATCCCATAGATAAGTGATCTTAAATCATATTAAAAGTGCCGTTATAAAATAGTTTCTCCTTTAAATGTTCCCATATCATAATTAAGAAAAGAAATTTCACCTCCCGTTATATTATCCCAAAGAACATTCAAAGTCTCACAAGGGTTTCACCTCCCTTTATAATATCCCAAAGGGTATCCAAAGTCTTACAAAGGTTCAAAGGTTAAGGTCACAAAAGGTTATCGAATGGATCATAAGAGTTCAAACGAATAACAATAGGATCGCATTTACCGGTGAAACACATCAATTATAGACCCGAGTACGAAGGATCATAAACAAGATCAAACGAAATCATAATACGATAACAAATCAAAGACAAAGTCAAGAGAGAGGAAGTGTGCACTCTTACTGAAAGAGTACGGAATATCTGTACCTTTGCCGAGTCAAACAAACCGGGATCGAAAGGAGGGAGGTCATTCCCGCTTCACCGAACCTAGAAGAGAGTGGATTTGAATTAAGAAAAGTTCAAATTACATAAGTTACCTCTTTTAGTCATGCTTCCGTTTTTAGAAACTTTCCATATTTAGTAGCTTCCTATTTTAGGTAAGTTTCCATTTTGGGTTAGTTAAGCATTTTAGAAGACTTTCTATTTTTAGTAAGTTTCCTTATTTAGAAGGTTTCCAATTTTAGGAGGTTTCCATAAATAGTACTTTCCAAAAATAGCAGGTTTCCATAATTAGAAAATTTCCAAAATTAGCAAGTTTCCAAATGTTAACATATTCTTATAACTTAGTTTTATCATATTATCAAGTTTCATAGCCTCAAGTATTAAGGATTTCATCTTAGAGAGGTTTTGAGAGATTAGGGTTTCTTTTTGTAACTTAATATGTTTTAGGGTTAAGTGCGTCAAAATAACAAGTTAAGGGTCACAAATGATAATATTCACATTATAACATAAAAACATAAGTCACATAATCCAAAAATGCCAAATTTACACTTTACACCCTTTAGTCTCCAAAGTTACATATTAATCCTTTAGTTATCCAATTTATCCATATTAAACCATTAGCTAATATAATTTAAAATATAAGTTACATAGCTTTACAAAAATGTCACAAACAGCCCCTACATCATTTTTAGGTCGAAACATACCTCATATATCCATATTTACATTTTTAGTCCCACTAGTTATCATATTTACAATTCAAACTTTTTAATTATCTAATTAACATATAAACCACATAACTAACCAAATAACCTCATAAGTCCACCAAGTATCACAAAATTACAATCTTAGTCCCCCTCATTTAATTAAGCCAATATATATATATATATATGTATATATATAATTACATAAATAACCCCTTAAGTTTTCTAATTTCAGAACAAACATTTTATTTATTTAATTTATCAAATAAACCTTTTAAATACAAATTTAACTCATCACACCCTCAAGTAACATTTTCTACTACTTTCCCCTGGTCCAAAATAACTTTCAAAAATATCCAGCAAGTTTAGAAATTTACAGAACACACCCTTCTATTTTTATTTACAATCGGCAATAATAAAACATAACAAAAACCTATCCCTAATCCCCCAATCATCATACTAATCATTACACATTAATTATAACATTAAAGTAACATCACTAACCAGAAAAACGTAAACCCTAATTCATAAACCCTAGTTTTCCTTTTTTTTTTTTTTTATTTTGTCGATCGGTAACTAATACATAAATTCCAAAACTAAATTTTAGGGTTCCAAAATTATGAAACATATTTTCTTAGAGTTTTATCATTAGTATAGGACCTGGGAAAAATGTTTTCGAAGCATGCAAAATTGTGTATAGCTGATTGAATATTTTTATCCATTTTAGGGTTTTTAATTTCGAACAAGTGATATATTCATCATGGATCAATTCCAATATTTTGTACAGGTCACATATGATATAAGAAGTGATAGAAAAATACCATAAGGATTTTAAAACGTGTGGTGAGGTAGAACGAATTTCTTGTTCTCGGCTAAGATAAATCGAGCAAAATAAATCAGCCCGATCAAATCGACCCAGAAATCTTTTCACTATTTTTAACAACTTCTTGGACATCAACCACGACCATGAAAAATGTAGGAGGACTTCAGAATATTCGTGGAGCCGCCAAGGGATTTTTAGAGAGAAAAATAGGGTTTTAAGGTTTATTAAAATGGTAAAAATGGATTCCAAAAATATACAAAGGTATTTTGGGGTGATTAGGCCGAATTATGGGCTGGTATTAAGGAGTAAAAATCAAAAATATTGTTTCCAAAATTACTTGATGCATATCTTAACTTATAAATAATTTGTTACAAAGTTTTAATTCATTTTGAACTACTATATAATATTTAGGCGTGCCACATATTTTATCTAAGTTCCAAATAACTCAAATGCTCCAAAAAAATTTATATTTATCATTTGTTACAAATTTCCAAGTGTTTGGGATTTATTTGGTATTTTATTTAAGTTATTATTCAAAATTCTAAATTGGAGGGCATTTTGGTAATTTAAACGTGAAGTGAAAATGTGGGTTTTACAACTATTTCCCCCTCAAAAGAATTTTCATCCTCGAAAATGCAAAAGGTAAAGTGGCTTATCGAAACGAAGGTGCCCCAAACTATGAACAAAAAAAAATGAGTAGTTTAACACGCACAAATTCCGACTTTAAGAATTACAGCAATAGAATGATCTTGTTTCTCAATACTTGATCTTAATGATTCGAAGATGGTTTCGGTTTCCCCAAAGAAGGCACATCACACAAAATTCACATCAAAAGAGTCACATACCGAACGTAACAGATGACAATCGTATTCCCTCAAAAGATATTCACAGGAAAAACGTAGGACTGGGTGGATATTTCATCCACGGACAAGGAATTGAACTGATCAGATGAGAATGTATTGAACGATAGCATCATGAAGGTGACATATAAAAGTTTAACTCTTCAGATTTACAAACAGTTTCGTCATCAAAACAACCTTGCAAAGGTATTTTCGTAAACCAACAGATCTTGATTCTTAGAATCCAAAGCTTCATATTCTAACACATAACAGGTCATCATGAAACGAATTCATCGAACGTGAGGAGCGTATACATAGCAAAGCATAGGTGTGGCTCGAATCAAATTCATATAGATAGAAGATAAGTTGTCCGATAACATTAAATGGCAGGAAGCTCTACAACGGAACTTAGGATTTATCAAAACATAGAAGTCAAACAATCGCGTGACGCGTATCCAAACGTATCAAAACGTATGGCGATAAGGCAGATCAAACGTACCGATCAAAAGAATCCTAAGGTCTCACTATTCGCAGATCATCGCAAACGAAAACAGAAATCTAAGTCTCCACTAAGGCACTTCTCAAGACATCCTATGAACACAACAAGTGCACGTTATATGATGTAAGTATTATCACGTTGGTCAGACGTCATAATACTAGCATCATATAAATATGCCCTCATGATGATCATACTTTATCTCAATCAGTGAAACAAATCTACAAATCCACCTAACAGTCCAACTAACTCCTGGGTTAGCCCTATTCAAAGATCAATAACAAAACGTTGTCGAACAAAACAAACGAAGTTCGGAAAGACGTAGCAAAATCAATCAATCATCATCAAAAGAAACATGTCGCTAAGGCATCAATTTCTTCATCATAAGGTTCTTTTCGAGAATTTGTCTCTTTAGAATCTTGTTATGTCCGAGTTGTCAGTCTCCGTCCATCTTCCAATCTGAGAGTGAAACGAAATCATCATCTTGGGTTTGGTTCCTCAAGCATTCTGTAGTTTCTTCTTGGCATGTGACTGAGTAAGGTAAATCTCCGGTACGATCTTCAATCTCCTCATCATCCAGTCTGCTTCCACTCTCAATTCATCTTAGTACGACTAAGATGAATAGGGAAGTGAGACTGTATGTTCTTCATCAGCTCCAGGTTCGCCGTCTTGACCAGGTTCCTGCGTTTTGCTCGTCCATTCTTCCGTCTTGCGAGGTATGTCATCAACTCTCCAGGGTAGTTACCGCAGTCTGTCATCTTCAGGTTCTATCCAACTCTATCCTCTGGTGGAAAACTTGGTGGTTCAACAAGAATCATATCCGAAATTTAAGGGTGCCAAAACATAATTCACACGAAAATGCTCATCTCTTGGCGGACAAAGTAGGTGTAAGAGAACTTCATAACCACGAAAGTAACATACGAGTCTCTAGAGAAAATAATGATAGCAAAAGTTCAAAGATAGGAAATCATGGTAGAGAATAGTTCAAAGCATCAAAGGTGAGACATAGTAGAACAATCGTCAGCATCTCGAATGCTTAAACAACCAACCATATATCAGAATCAAATCGAAGTTGACTTTCCAAAGAAAGGCAGATTAACATAGCATATTTTATCATTCGAAAGGGAAAGAGATATTCTCATACTCGTGGTTAAACACCACCAGACTTCTCAGAGATGGAAAAGATGAGTAAAACAAAATCAAATAACTTCAGGAAGCTTACAGGGGATTTACCAAAAGCAAGATACGAACAGAGAGTGCTTCAAACACGTCATCGCCATGTAGATTCTCAGAATGCCCAAAGAGGTGTCAAAAGGATCAACAAACATATCAGAGATCAAAGATAAAATCAAAATAGAGTTATGCATTAACACGCAATCTTAAATGCCTTCCAACTTACTAGTGGTAAACTTAGGTGGTGCAAAATCTCTAATTCCAAAAGAATGAATCCAAAAAGGCCTAGCTAAACGTAAGGCACGAAACAGAGTAATGCGGAAGCAAAGATACATAAGCGGAATCTTAGAGTCTACCATTCCTTACCGGTCAAAACTTAAGTTCATATAGGGGATTCCTAAAGCAAGTTCTCAAAGCGGTTTCTTATGTTCCTACAGTGGAAGCCTAATGGTCCAAAACTCACAGGTCATAGCCTAAGCTCTACGGATGTTGCATCCGCCGATCTAAACCTGTCTCTGATACCATAATTGTAACACCCCAACCCGAGAAGGGCTAAAGTGTAACATTATGGAGTCAAATCAGAACACAAGCGAACGGAGATACATTTCTAATACAAAGTATACAAAGGTTACAAGGAGAACTAAACAAAATACATAAGAGTAACAACGATGAACTAAGCCCAACATCAATTTCTTCTAATCATCTCTAAGTCCAGTCGGTAGCTAATCAGGGTGAAGTCTTCTAAGTCCAAAATAAGATCTCTCATCCACAAACCCAGCTTCCTACTAAACCTGCGGAAGGAAAAGAAATGCGGCTGAGCTTAAAAAGCCCAGTGAACAGATATATATAAACGAAGCAAAAGATAAGTGTAACACCCCAACCCGACAAGGGTAGAAATGCTACATTATGGTGACAAATCAGATACAAACAGATATAAATGCAAGTGGAAGTCTTATCATAAAAATAACCAAAAGAAAGTAAGTCAACCAATGACTTAAACAAAATACATAAGTTCCCAAGGCAAAATCAAAGGAAGTACAAAACAAAATCCAAATCCAAATGTTCATATCAACTAGGAATACTAAGGTCGGTCCACACACAATCTAGCTCTCATCCCAAAAGAAGCCATCCCAAAGCTCCTAGCTAAATACCTGCCGCAGGAAAAGAAAATGCGGCTGAGCTTCAAAAGCTCAGTGAACAGATATATCAACAAAGTAAATGAAACAGAAATGGAATCAAAGTATGTGCATTGGGAATAACAGGAGGTATAATAAATGACAAGAATAAGATAAGGGTTAGGTTATATCAGCATTCTACCACGAGCCAAACAAAACAAAACAAAGTCTTCATCATAGTAACCATGGAGTGATCAACTCCCAAATAATGTGAAAGGCATGTATTGCACACAGTACCAGACACCAAACCAACTGTAGTAGCAAATCAAATCAAATCTAGGATGCATCCATACGCCCCTACCCAAACCAAATGCAGATCAAACAAAGGGACGGTGTGGAACATCACTCGACCACACTGGAGTCATGACATTGGTGCATCAATACCACGGCCATGTTACCTTCATGGCTAGGAAAATGCTCGGGTATAATACTGAAGGGTCAAAGGAAAATCAAATAGCAAAGTCTAAGTCAAATCAAAGTATTATAATCCAAGGTGCATAGCAAAGGTTTACAAATGGCAGGGTTCACAATCAGAGTTCAAATCAAAGGTTCATAACAAAGGTTCATTTCAAATGGATCATATCAAAGATTCACAAATAGAAGGGAACATAGCAAAGGTTCACAAATCAAAGGTTTAGATAAGCAAGAGTTCATGAGAAACCTGTGAGAAGGTCAGAACATCTGTACCTTATTCAAATGCAAATGATAAGGAAAGAAGTCACAAGATGATCACTCCCGCTTCACGCGACCTATACGAATTTATAATCAATTATTATTTTACGTTCATATTGAATTAAGTTATTCATTTTAGCATGCTTTCGATTTTTAGTAACTTGCCAATTATAGTAGCTTTCCATACTTAGTAAGTTTCCCGAAATAATAATTTAATCCTTTAAGGTTAAAATGAATCAATAATAATATTTGAGGTTAAAGTGATCAATATAGCAGTTTAGGGTCGATTTATCCATTTAGTAAAGTTTAGTCCAAAATATAAATTATCAAAATTAAATATTAAAATGTCAAATAAAATTATTTTAAAGTTTATTTTATAAATCTAATATTAAGATAATAAATTTAGACCCCGTCGTTAAAATTATAAATTTATTAACGTGCCCACGATATTAATATTTAAGCCGCGACGACCCAAGATTTATATATATACGACACATACGTGACTCCATTTCTAATATCCACACAATAGCCTTTCTCGGAAAATAATTAAGCCGAAACAAGACACCCTCATTAATACATTAATATAACACATCCTTTGTAACATTTAAACCCAACGCATCCTGGTCATTTGAATTCCAACGCACCCTTTATTATATTTATATATATGAGTGTACGTATAAGCTACTTCATGCAATCTCCTCTTATTATTATTTATACTTTGAATCGATTCGGCATGCATGCATTCTCTTTTATATTATGCGACAAGGGACAATTTAAAAGGCCAATATGACAGCTCGATCGTTAGACCCACAATCCTATCAAAAGCGTTTTTTTTTTCGCTAACCCTTTACTCATGGACACAGTAGCAGATCATAACCCTTAACCCATTCGACAATCAACAGCTTCATACACCTTAACAATTTATAAGAAAATGTTTTCAGTCCTATGACAACACAACTATATACGGTTCACATACATATACGTTTAGGCAGATTCAAGGTCTATTTCAAAGCTTGTTAATATATGGCTCGGTACATATTTTTAGATGACATAACATCTGCTCAAAACATCTTATATTATGCGTTCAAAATACAATTTATCGGTCGATCTTTGTTAGAGTTTTCAAGCGTTATTTTATTTTACCAGGTTCATGATTTTATGTAAAGTTATAGATGTATAATTTTGTAATCTTTAAGCCGATTTATGTGGCCATCATTTACATGTATACGTGTATAGAGAGATCAAATGAGAAGGAAAAGGACAAGGTCAATATGGGTTACCCTTGTAGATCGATAGGCAGAAAACGGAGCACAAGGACACCACCAATACCGAATCCAACAACCAATAGCTAAGCAAATTCCAAACCCTTAATCGTACCAGTAACCCACGATCAAATAGCACCACAGCAACCCCAATTCGTACCTTAGTAACCCTTATTGAGTCGGAGAAAAATAATGAGGAAGAACAAAGGACCCGCCAAGTGTTTTCAAGGGTTTTATGCGTGAGAAAATATTTGTGAGATATGTCGTTACCTTGTGATGAGTTAAATGGGGAATAGAAGCGTGTTATAATGAGTGGGAATCACAAATTTCCGAAATCTTTGGGATCCTTGTTGACTAGCACTCGATATCTTCCAGAGTAAGGTAATGGGTCAAGTTCTTGTACATCCTTTATTTTAATTTAAGCCCAATGTGAAATGTCTTGTGCTTTAATAACTAAATTTTGCCCACAAGAAAAATAAAAACGTGCGCATGTATTGAAGCCTTGTGATCTCAAAGTTAAGTAGTTAAGTCATATAAATCATAATGTAGTAGTTTATATATCTTATAAGCGTTTTTAAGACTTTATTTACTTACATTTTAGTTTATAATGTAATCTTATAGATTCATGATTAGGGGGTAATTTGGGAACTTTACATGCTTGAGATTTTAGGGTTTTACAATTCTTCCCCTCTAACAAAAAAATTTTGTCCGCAAAATTGAAATGAAAACGGAATGAAGACATACCAGACTACGAAAAAAAGTGAGGATTACTTGTTCGCATCGATTCCTCGGTCTCCCAGGTAGCTTCACGCTCTGGGTGATTCTTCCAAAGAATTTTCACAAACGGAATGACCTTGTTTCTCATGACTCGATCTTGCCGATCTAAGATAGCCTCGGGCTCTTCAGACAAAGACATGTCTGGCTGAATCTGATCAAATGGATACGAAACCACGTGTAAAGGATGATAGTTGTATCCCCTCAGAAGAGATACATGGAACACATTATGAACGTGCAAAAGCTGAGGTGGTAGAGCCAAACGATAAGGAACTTCCCCAATACGATCCAAAATCTCAAATGGCCCGATGAATCGAGGACTGAGCTTGCCATTGATTCCAAAACGCTTCACACCACGAAACGGCGAGACTTTCAAAAATACCCGATCACCGACATTAAATTCCAAATCCCGTCTATGCTTATCAGCATAACTCTTCTGCCTGGTACGAGCCTCTTGTAGTTTCTCCTTGGCAATAGCCACTTTCTCATTGGTGATCTCAATTAGTTCAGGCCCCTCAATCAAACGTTCACCCACTTCATTCCAACAAATCGGCGCCCTACATTTCCTGCCATACAACATCTCATACGGTGCCATCTTGATGCTAGCATGCCAACTGTTATTGTAGGCAAACTCCACCAAGCATAAATAATCATCCCAACTACCGGTCCACTCCAAAGCACAAGCTCTCAACATGTCTTCCAAAGTCTGAATGGTCCTCTCTGACTGACCATCTGTTTGAGGATGAAACGCGGTGCTAAACTTAAGTCGAGCGCCCCAAGCATTATGAAGGCTTTTCCAAAAACGAGAAGTGAAACGCGGATCTCTGTCAGATATAATAGCTGTTGGCATACCATGGAGTCTAACAATTTCCTGCTGAAAGATTTCTGCCAATCTACTAACACGGTAATCCATACGAATAGGTAAGAAATGTGCAGACTTGGTTAGCCGATCAACGACCACCCAAATCGCATCATGCTTTCTCCGAGTCAAAGGTAAACCAGAAACAAAATCCATGGAAATCTGATCCCACTTCCAAGTAGGAATCTCTAACGGCTGCAACAAACCACTGGCCCTCTGGTGCTCAATCTTAACCTGCTGACAAGTTGATGCGTGGGAATCGCACCTTGCTTTACCTCTCGAGGGATCTCGAGAAGCTTACAACCCCCACCAGGCAGTATACCTGATCGTTGTAGTATAGTATAGTGACAAGTACCGGGGGATTGATCGTTCAGCTTAGGAATAGTGTCGCTAGGATTAGAAAACCTAATTAATAGTTCTAGAGGTGAAAGATGATTATTTTTGTATTTTTATATTTTTATGAAAGCAAGTAAAATCTCGGGTTTTGGAAGAGTGGGCGGAATTAGTTGCTATTCAACTAACCCAAAGCTATTATATGATTAAAATAAAATAATGAAAATGAAATTAAACTAAATTATACTAAGGTTGTGAGCAGTGGTTGGAGAAATTGTGTTTACTTAGACTTCACTACTCCCTAGATATCTTTTACATGTTAATTACTTGTTACACTTGTATGAATGACGGATTGTATTCCTTAATACCATTCGTGGGGTGGCATACATAACTCCCCAACTCTATGAGCTCTTATCTCCTCCTACACCATGACCCAACACAACTATAGGGATTGTAAACAGTGGCTCATGCATTAAATACAACCAATAAAGACCTAGTACGCCTCAGTTCATGTTTCTTAAGACGTTCAAGCATGTTACCATTTGGAGATCTGCTAGTTTTCTTAAGCCTAACATATAAATCATTCATTCAAAACAAGAATAGACAAGTAATCAACACATAATCAACATCTAGGTTTCATTAGATCTAAGCAAACACAAAAGAGATCTAGCCTAGCATAGTAGAATTGAGACAAGAACAAGATATAAACAACCAACACATAGACATATTGATTGAATTGAAAGTACACTTATCTCAATTACAATGCAAGGTCTCAATGGTTTGGAACCCTTGAAAAACCTGTAAAAGAGGCACCAAAACCGTCTTTAGGGTTTCACCAAAACTTTTCTTTTTTTTAATGAAAAAACTAGAAAACTATATATAGGAAAAACAGGCTGACGGCGTCAAGAGTTACTTGTGACGCCGTCACCTTGCCGCCATATACTTCCTCGGACGGCCTTGATCCACTTATGACGGCCTATGTGACGCCGTCACCACCCACGGTATTTTATTCTTGCCACTTTGACGCCGTCATGAAGCCTTCTGACGCCGTCACCACCTACGGTGTTTAATTCCTCATGTCTGACGCCGTCAAGATGGTGGTCTTGACGCCGTCACCTTGTATCTTCAGCATGGAAATTTGGTACTTTGCCGTTTTCTTCACTTTTATGCTCAAAAAACGTCCAAAATGGCTTCTTTTCCAGAATTCACTCTCCAAACACCTAAAATCACAAAAGGAACGATTTAGGGCAATATTTGATCAAATAAAGTCGGAATCGGGCTTAAATAACCCCCTAAAAACGGATCATTTTTCGCCTCATCACAAGTCAAACATCTGGCCACAAACATAGCTACATCCTGTTTCATGCCATTCCACCAAAAGTGTTGCTTCAAATCTTGGTACATCTTGGTAGAACCAGGATGGATAGTAAACGGAGAACTATGAGCCTCAGACAAAACAGCTTCACGCAAATCTGGATCATCAGGGACACAAAGCCGATCCCCAAACCATACTATACCAGAATCATCAACTCTGAACTCTGACGGTTTACCGTCTTCAATATTCTGGACGATAGACCAAAGCTCACCATCGTCCTTCTGAGCATTCTTAATCCTCGACATAAGATTGAACTCTATCCTCATACTAGCCCAATAACCACCATAACCACGAATACAAAGCTCCACATCCAAAATCTCTAAATCGTTAAGGATCCGGGGTTCAATCTCCAATCTAGCAGTCATACCGGATTTCCTGCTCAGTGCATCTGCAACAACATTCGCCTTACCCGGATGATACTGAATGTTGGTGTCGTAGTCCTTGAGAAGTTCTAGCCATCTCCTCTGTCTCATATTCAATTCCCGCTGAGTGAAGATATATTTGAGACTCTTATGATCCGTGAAGATGTCACAAGATTCACCGTACAAATAATGTCTCCAAATTTTCAAAGCGAAAACAACAGCAGCCAGTTCAAGATCATGGGTAGGATAATTCTCTTCATAAGGTTTCAATTGCCTTGAAGCATAGGCAATAACCTTCCCGTGCTGCATCAATACACAACCCAAACCCTTCTTAGATGCATCACTATAGATCTGAAATCCTCTATAACCAGATGGTAGAGTCAAAATGGGAGCGGACACCAATCTCCGTTTCAACTCTTCAAAACTCTTTTCACGCTCATCTGTCCAAACAAACTTTTCACCCTTCCTCATCAACTGTGTTAAAGGTAAAGCCAACTTAGAGAATCCCTCAACAAAACGACGGTAATAACCTGCCAAACCCAGAAAGCTCCGAATCTCGGTCACTGTAGTAGGTCTCGGCCACTTGGTGATAGCCTCAACCTTAGATGGATCCATGGTGATGCCATCTGCGGATACCACATGACCAAGGAAAGCCACTTTATTCAACCAAAATTCACACTTTGAAAACTTGGCATACAACTTATGTTGTCTAAGAGTCTCCAAGACAATATGAAGATGTTGTTCATGCTCTTCCTCAGACTTTGAATAAACCAAGATGTCGTCGATGAATACAATCACAAACTTATCGAGATATTCATGGAAAACCCGATTCATCAAGTCCATAAACACTGCTGGAGCATTCGTCAACCCAAACGGCATAACCAAAAACTCATAATGCCCATATCTGGTACGAAAAGCGGTCTTAGGAACATCCTGTTCCTTCACACGAAGCTGGTGATAACCGGACCTCAAATCAATCTTAGAGAAACACTTAGCACCCTGCAGCTAGTCAAACAAATCATCAATATGCGGAAGGGGATATCGGTTACGAATAGTAATACGGTTGAGCTCACGATAATCAATACACAAACGCATGCTCCCATCTTTTTTCTTAACAAATAGTACAGGTGCACCCCAAGGAGAGATACTCGGTCGGATGAAACCGTTCTCCAGGAGTTCCTGTAGTTGTTCCTTCAACTCCTTCAATTCAATAGGTGCCATACGATACGGAGCCTTAGAAATAGGTTCGGCACCCGGAATCAACTCAATACCAAATTCAACTTCTCTAGCTGGAGGAATACCAGGAAGTTCATTCGGAAAGACATCAGCAAAATCACAAACAATAAGAAGACTGTCGATAGAAGGACTATCCAGAGTGGTGTCCTTAATGGAAGCCAGAAAACCTTGGCAACCGTGAGAAATCAAAGTACGAGCCTTCATGGCAGAGATAATCTTAGCAGACTTGAGCGGTTGGGAACCATGATAAACAAATTCGGGATGAAGCAAATCACCAAATATTACTTTCCTCGCATGGCAATAGATGGTAGCCTTATGCAAAGCCAACCAGTCCATGCCCAAAATCACATCAAAATCAAACATGTCGAGAGGGAGCAGATTAGCCGGACGAATACGATCATCAAACCGTAGAGGACAATTCACATATTCAGAATCAATAAGCACATGATCTTTCATAGGTGTGGAGAGGGTTAAGAGATTTGTTAATGGTGTTGAGGTCAGATTAAGTTTCTTAGCAAAATTAACAGATATAATCGAATGCGCACCGGTGTCAAATAAAGCAAAGACAGTATGATCGCCAAAATACAAAATGCCGGTAATGGTACCTGAGTTGTGAGCTGCCTGATCACGAGTGGTAGAGAAAACCCGGCCTGTAGTCGGAGGTGGTTTAGGGTTGTTCACAGGCACAATGGCCTTCTGTTTAGGATAATTCTTCACCTTATGATGTGTAGACCCGCAATGGAAACACCCACCTGTAGACCTGTAACACGGACCCGGATGTGGCTTACCACAAGAAGGACAAAGGGGTGGAGGAGGAAAAATCTCAGCAGACCTGTTCTGACTCGAAGACCCCGATGCTCGGTTCTGCTGATAACCTTTAGACTGATCCTTCCATTGCTTCTGACCATTGTTGTTGTTGTTACCCCGCCTATCATTCCTCTGCCTGTCATTACCCCGCTGATCCTGACGTCTCTGATCATAGCTCCTGTCAAACTGACCTTTCGAATCATAACTCTGGTCTGATCGACCCCTAAACTCAGAACCTCTATCTTGCTGCCCTGGACCCCGATGCTGGATGCGGTCACCATCTCTACTCCTCTTGTTGGAATTCCCACTCTCATGCAAAAGCTCGATATTGCGTGCCGCATCACAAACCATCGACACATCATCATAATCCGTATTAACAATACGGTCAAGTACCCAACGCTTCAAACCCCACTTATAGTGACGAGCCTACCTAGCTGCATCCCCTGACACGGTAGGCCCCACAAAGCTAGCCAACCTGAGAAAACGCTCCATATACTCTACCGCATTTTCCTGCTCTAACTGATAAATGGTACCATACTCTCTCTCGTATCGCTGCTGTTTCGAGAGAGGGATGAACCTCTTGTAGAAGGCCTCTCAAAATGCCGCCCAAGTACATGTCTCAACAAAACCATCACCCTTCGCCTGAACATACGACGTCCACCAGTTGAGGGCATCACCTTCAAACTTGAAAGCTGCTAAACGAGCTTTCACCCCATCAGGACAACCAATCACTTGAAACAACTTCTCACAATGGTTAATCCAATCACCCGCTTCAGTCGGAGTAGTAGCAGACAAGAAGGGATTGGGCTTTAGTTTGTTGAAGCGTTCAATCTACACATGAATGCCCTCGTTGCTACTTCCAGCCCCATCCCTACGCTCATTACGCAAATTCTGAATAGCAGCAGCAACGGCTTGAGCAACAATCTCATCAATATTGGGAGGGTTATCACCACCTCCGTTCCGAGCGTTCACCATCTAAAACGATACCAAACAATTAGCGAAAGACAAACAGTATGAATACGAAAGGAAAAGACGAAACGAAAACCTAGTGTCTACCCAATCCTCACAGGTCAATAGCCTAAGCTCAAAGGGTCCTAAAACCTGTCGCTCTGATACCATAATTGTAACACCCCAACCCGACAAGGGTAGAAATGCTACATTATGGTGACAAATCAGATACAAACAGATATAAATGCAAGCGGAAGTCTTATCATAAAAATAACCAAAAGAAAGTAAGTCAACCAATGACTTAAACAAAATACATAAGTTCCCAAGGCAAAATCAAAGGAAGTACAAAACAAAATCCAAATCCAAATGTTCATATCAACTAGGAAGACTAAGGTCGGTCCACACACAATCTAGCTCTCATCCCAAAAGAAGCCATCCCAAAGCTCCTAGCTAAATACCTGCCGCATGAAAAGAAAATGCGGCTGAGCTTCAAAAGCTCAGTGAACAGATATATCAACAAAGTAAATGAAACAGAAATGGAATCAAAGTATGTGCATTGGGAATAACAGGAGGTATTTTAAATGATAAGAATAAGATAAGGGTTAGGTTATATCAGCATTCTACCACGAGCCAAACAAAACAAAACAAAGTCTTCATCATAGTAACCATGGAGTGATCAACTCCCAAATAATGTGAAAGGCATGTATTGCACACAGTACCAGACACCAAACCAACTGTAGTAGCAAATCAAATCAAATCTAGGATGCATCCATACGCCCCTACCCAAACCAAATGCAGATCAAATAAAGGGACGGTGTGGAACATCACTCGACCACACTGGAGTCATGACATTGGTGCATCAATACCACGGCCATGTTACCTTCATGGCTAGGAAAATGCTCGGGTATAATACTGAAGGGTCAAAGGCAAATCAAATAGCAAAGTCTAAGTCAAATCAAAGTATTATAATCCAAGGTGCATAGCAAAGGTTAAGGTCAAAGGTTTACAAATGGCAGGGTTCATAATCAGAGTTCAAATCAAAGGTTCATAACAAAGGTTCATTTCAAATGGATCATATCAAAGATTCACAAATAGAAGGGAACATAGCAAAGGTTCACAAATCAAAGGTTTAGATAAGCAAGAGTTCATGAGAAACCTGTGAGAAGGTCAGAACATCTGTACCTTATTCAAATGCAAATGATAAGGAAAGAAGTCACAAGATGATCACTCCCGCTTCACGCGACCTATACGAATTTATAATCAATTATTATTTTACGTTCATATTGAATTAAGTTATTCATTTTAGTATGCTTTCCATTTTTAGTAACTTGCCAATTATAGTAGCTTTCCATACTTAGTAAGTTTCCCGAAATAATAATTTAATCCTTTAAGGTTAAAATGAATCAATAATAATATTTGAGGTTAAAGTGATCAATATAGCAGTTTAGGGTCGATTTATCCATTTAGTAAAGTTTAGTCCAAAATATAAATTATCAAAATTAAATATTAAAAGGTCAAATAAAATTATTTTAAAGTTTATTTTATAAATCTAATATTAAGATAATAAATTTAGACCCCGTCGTTAAAATTATAAATTTATTAACGTGCCCACGATATTAATATTTATGCCGCGACGACCCAAGATTTATATATATACGACACATACGTGACTCCATTTCTAATATCCACACAATAGCCTTTCTCGGAAAATAATTAAGCCGAAACAAGACACCCTCATTAATACATTAATATAACACATCCTTTGTAACATTTAAACCCAACGCATCCTGGTCATTTGAATTCCAACGCACCCTTTATTATATTTATATATATGAGTGTACGTATAAGCTACTTCATGCAATCTCCTCTTATTATTATTTATACTTCGAATCGATTCGGCATACATGCATTCTCTTTTATATTATGCGACAAGGGACAATTTAAAAGGCCAATATGACAGCTCGATCGTTAGACCCACAATCCTATCAAAAGCGTTTTTTTTTCGCTAACCCTTTACTCATGGACACAGTAGCAGATCATAACCCTTAACCCATTCGACAATCAACAGCTTCATACACCTTAACGATTTATAAGAAAATGTTTTCAGTCCTATGACAACACAACTATATACGGTTCACATACATATACGTTTAGGCAGATTCAAGGTCTATTTCAAAGCTTGTTAATATATGGCTCGGTACAGATTTTTAGATGACATAACATCTGCTCAAAACATCTTATATTATGCGTTCAAAATACAATTTATCGGTCGATCTTTGTTAGAGTTTTCAACGTTATTTTATTTTACCAGGTTCATGATTTTATGTAAAGTTATAGATGTATAATTTTGTAATCTTTAAGCCGATTTATGTGGCCATCATTTACATGTATACGTGTATAGAGAGATCAAATGAGAAGGAAAAGGACAAGGTCAATATGGGTTACCCTTGTAGATCGATAGGCAGAAAACGGAGCACAAGGACACCACCAATACCGAATCCAACAACCAATAGCTAAGCAAATTCCAAACCCTTAATCGTACCAGTAACCCACGATCAAATAGCACCACAGCAACCCCATATCATAATTAAGAAAAGAAATTTCACCTCCCGTTATATTATCCCAAAGAACATTCAAAGTCTCACAAGGGTTTCACCTCCCTTTATAATATCCCAAAGGGTATCCAAAGTCTTACAAAGGTTCAAAGGTTAAGGTCACAAAAGGTTATCGAATGGATCATAAGAGTTCAAACGAATAACAATAGGATCGCATTTACCGGTGAAACACATCAATTATAGACCCGAGTACGAAGGATCATAAACAAGATCAAACGAAATCATAATACGATAACAAATCAAAGACAAAGTCAAGAGAGAGGAAGTGTGCACTCTTACTGAAAGAGTACGGAATATCTGTACCTTTGCCGAGTCAAACAAACCGGGATCGAAAGGAGGGAGGTCATTCCCGCTTCACCGAACCTAGAAGAGAGTGGATTTGAATTAAGAAAAGTTCAAATTACATAAGTTACCTCTTTTAGTCATGCTTCCGTTTTTAGAAACTTTCCATATTTAGTAGCTTCCTATTTTAGGTAAGTTTCCATTTTGGGTTAGTTAAGCATTTTAGAAGACTTTCTATTTTTAGTAAGTTTCCTTATTTAGAAGGTTTCCAATTTTAGGAGGTTTCCATAAATAGTACTTTCCAAAAATAGCAGGTTTCCATAATTAGAAAATTTCCAAAATTAGCAAGTTTCCAAATGTTAACATATTCTTATAACTTAGTTTTATCATATTATCAAGTTTCATAGCCTCAAGTATTAAGGATTTCATCTTAGAGAGGTTTTGAGAGATTAGGGTTTCTTTTTGTAACTTAATATGTTTTAGGGTTAAGTGCGTCAAAATAACAAGTTAAGGGTCACAAATGATAATATTCACATTATAACATAAAAACATAAGTCACATAATCCAAAAATGCCAAATTTACACTTTACACCCTTTAGTCTCCAAAGTTGCATATTAATCCTTTAGTTATCCAATTTATCCATATTAAACCATTAACTAATATAATTTAAAATATAAGTCACATAGCTTTACAAAAATGTCACAAACAGCCCCTACATCATTTTTAGGTCGAAACATACCTCATATATCCATATTTACATTTTTAGTCCCACTAGTTATCATATTTACAATTCAAACTTTTTAATTATCTAATTAACATATAAACCACATAATTAACCAAATAACCTCATAAGTCCACCAAGTATCACAAAATTACAATCTTAGTCCCCCTCATTTAATTAAGCCAATATATATATATAATTACATAAATAACCCCTTAAGTTTTCTATTTTCAGAACAAACATTTTATTTATTTAATTTATCAAATAAACCTTTTAAATACAAATTTAACTTTAACAAAGCCAACAGGAAAAAACGTAACTAAAAGAAATATGCTTGAAACACAAATAAGGGGCTTGTTCACACATGAAGAGCCAAAAAAAAAAAAAAAAAAACAAAATGACCACACCATCTTACTACATCCAGTCTAATTAGCGATCCTTCTTTTACCATTGGAAAGTAATCTTGCATTTATGAGAACCTGACGTTGGAAGTAATCTAGGTGTACTTAGATAAGCCATAATTTAAACTTGATACGCTCATAAGTCGAAAAAGGTGAACTTATCCAAGTTTAAATAAGCCATAAAAATAAGCTAATTGAAACACCCCTGTTAGTTTTTTTAGATTCTTTGTATGGAGTGTCATGTAGTTGCCGCTAGTTATTCAAGTCTTGTTTTACTCGTTGTATGAATCTTAGAAACTAATAGATAGAAGCCTAAACCCTACTCTTTGCAAGCATCAGTTTGTTTCTGATGCATGATTTGATTGTTGTCGTTTCTCTGATTTTAGCTGCTTTTAGTGTTTTTCGTAGAGATGACAAATCGTGTCTTAACAAGTCTTAACAGGTTCGGAGCGTGCGAATAACATAAGTTTCAAACATGAAAATGACTCGTTTTACACTTGGTTTTGGTGGTTTGAGTATGACAGTTATACGTTTTATGTATAAAAAAAGTTAAATATTGAACCATAGAATACTAAAAACAATTATTTTAAAAAATAAAAAAATTGCATAGTACATTTTTTCCCTTAATAGGTCTTAACAGGTCCAACTCTAGTTTTTCGTGGTTGTTTTTAAGATTTTACGAACTATATAGTTGTTGCCTTATGTACTCTGTTCAGTAGACAACCACGAGTCATGTACTTTTGCATCTCGTACTTTGTTGCCTCTATGAAGCTATGGTTTCATCGCCTTTGTAGGCGATGTAATTTTCTTATTCATTATATGATTATGATGTAATACCATTTTATTCTCTTGTATCTAGTTTTGGGTTGTGTGTGATTTTGGAAATATGTGTTTTGATGACTTTTATGACCATGAATTAGAAAACGTTTGTTGCCGTTTTGTGACCTGTTTTAACCTCAGTATACATCATCCTTGATATAAACTTAAAAAACACATATATTAATCATTATTAATAGCGCGTAGCTAAGTTGGTAATGAGTTAGACATCTTTGCACTTAACAAGCACAATGTTAAGGGTTCAATTCTGGGCACCCCATAACCACAACCACTAAATGAGCAATGTATGTCTATCATATTATGAAAAAGCATCCGAATTAGTTTGGTTAACCTTTTTGCACCTAACATATACCTAGGGGTGACTGGCTTATTATCTGAATGAGATCGGAAAGAGAGGAGGTAGTCCAAATCTTCCAATAGGCGCATACGAAAGGTTCTGAAAGAATTTTCATTGGATTACACTGAACTGAAAACCGAATTCAAATTGGATTACACTAAACTGAAAACCGAATTTGAATTCGGTTCGGTTTAGGTTGACCCGAATTCAACAACTTTTACATATATTATTTGATTTTTTTTTTCATTTAATTCTATAAACTTTTAGCGAAAAAAATAAATAAAAATACAAGCTTAAAGAATATTATATTTATATAAAAAAGAGTTTTAATGTTTTTTATATAAATATTTAAAACTATATATATTAATGTGAACTTTTCGATTCGGGTCGGTTCTCATTTTATCAAAACCATATTCAAATCAAAAACCGAATATTTAATTTGATTCGGTTCGGTTTGGTTTTAGTAAATTCGATTCGATTTTATTCGGTTCGGTTTACGTGGATATTACCCGATTTGGGAACACCCATACATACACCAACCAGGCCAATTTTCCCACTGGGCCAAATTTACGAAACCCAGTCTCACAGCCCATAACAATTTTCAATCACCAACATCTTCCCCCCAATACACACACAAAAAACACACACTAAATTAGTTTGTTAGGGTTTCACTCGCCGGTCACATTTTCCGTCAATCGAACCACCGTACCACCGCCGTAAGCTTATTATTCCGATTACAGTGACGTCACCTTCTTTTCACCAACTTTATACTTAGGTATTCATATTTTTATTACTGTTCAGCTTAATTGTTTGACGACGTCGTTTTGGAAACTAATTGAGCTTGAATTTGTTTATATATTGTTACGTTTGTTGATGCATTTTATATATTTTTTATGTTTTGTGTAAGTGAGTTAGGGTTTGTTAGAATTCGCGCCTTTAGAAAGTAAGTTGTTAGGGTTTGCGTTGATGCGAGTTACTTAGAATAGAAAGTAGGAGGCGATTATTTTAAAGGCGTGATCACTCGTGTACGAGATCGCAGTTTGATAGGCTCATTTCTGATTAAGTTGGTACTGTGTGCCTGTGTGCCGTATAATTAATATTGTGATTTCGTTAGGTGTTATAAAATCCAAAACTTCCTAAATGTATTACGTAATACTTTAACGGAGCCAACGGGCAAACACGTAAGTAAAAGAAATATGCTTGAAACACAAATAAGGGGCTTGTTCATGCGCGAAGAGCCAAAAAAATTAAACAAAACAACCACACCATCTTACTATATCTAGTCTAATTAGCAATCCTTCTTTTACCATTGGAAACTAATCTAGCATTTGTGAGAACCTGCCGTTAGAAGTAATCTAGGTGTACTTAGATAAGCCATAATTTAAAGTTTTAAACTTGATAAGCTCATAAGCCGAAAAATATGCTAATTGAAACTCCCCTGTTAGTTTTTTTAGTTTCTTTGTATGGAGTGTCATGTACTTGCTGCTAGTTATTCAAGGCTTGTTTTACTCGTTGTGTGAATCTTAGAAACTAATAGCTGGAAGCCCAAACCCTACTCTTTGCAAGCATCTGTTTGTTTCTGATGCATGCTTTGATTGTTGTCGTTTCTCTGATTGTAGCTGCTTTTAGTGTTTTTTGTGGTTGTTTTTAAGAGTTTACGAACTATATAGTTGTTGCCTTATGTACTCTGTTCAGTAGACAACCACAAGTCATGTACTTCTGCATCTCGTACTTTGTTGCCTCTATGAAGCTATGGTCTCATCGCCTTTGTAGGCGATGTAATTTTCTTATTCATTATATATGAGTATGATGTAATACCATTTTATTCTCTTGTATCTAGTTTTGGGTTGTGTGTGATTTTGGAAATATGTGTTTTGCTGACTTTTATGACCATGAATTAGAAAACATTTGTTGCCGTTTTGTGACCTCAACAAGCAACTCACAATCATGTTTATGGTGACATTATATTGATGAGTAAACAGGGTGGTTATATATCTGACTTTTTTTATAGTTTTTGACTATTTTCAGTCCATTTACAAGTTTATTGACGTATAAAAGGTTCTGAGTTTGAGTCTGCTGTATGCTTACATGTTTGTTGCTTCAAGTACTTTGTTGCCCCGTTAAATATGAGTATGTAATAGCAAGCTCATTGATTAGTATGGTGATTAAAACCTGTTATTGTTTCCCGTATGTGCCTTTAGTTTCATTTGCTATATAGGCAATATGTATATGTATTATGGTGGAGATTTTGTTGCCATGTTTTGACCCAACAAGCAATTTCCGATCATGCTTTGTATTGATGAGCAAATAGGGTGAGAGAGTTTGTGGCCTTTGTTGGCACCCAATGCATGTGATATTCTGGAAAAAGTTTACATTGCTGTTCTTATACCTTCATTCTTATGCTTTGGATCAGGAGCTACTACCGAAGAATCTGACTGGCGAGTACATAAGCTGTGGTACACGTTAAGTTAAAATGGGCTTGGATTTGGATTCCCAGGCTTCCTATCGTCAGTTTCTTGTTGATCAATCTCAATTCAAGAAAAGGAAAGTAATTATGGATGGCGTTAATGGTTCTTCAGCATGTTCCGTCTCATGTGAGATTGGAACTTCCTTGCCTACTCTTCGAGCTTCTGATTATTTCATGGAACCTTGCTTAAGTGAATTGGCCATGAGGGAACTCATGGATCCAGGTCACTGCAACAGGGTTCAGAACTTTAAAGTCGGTAGACATGGTTACGGAAGCGTCACGTTTTTTGGGGAAACGGATATTAGATGGCTAGATTTAGACAAGTTCAGGAGACATGAGATTGTTGTGTATGAAGATGAAACAACCAAGCCTGAGGTTGGTAAAGGACTTAACAAGGCTGCTGAGGTAACTTTACTTCTACAGATAAGCTCCTCAAAATTCGCAGGAGGTCTAACTGAGAAGTTGAAACAGATTTCAGAAAATCAAGGAGCAAAGTTTATTTCTTTTGACCCTAACAGAAAAGAATGGAAATTTTGTGTTCAACATTTTAGTAGATTTGGTTTGAGCGATGACGAAGAGGAAGACATTGCAATGGATGATGCAGATCCTGAGGTTCGTGAACCAGTTGCAATGAATGATAGTGATGGGTCTGATTTTGATGAAGAGACCGCATTGGTGGATCCACGTCTGCTTTCGCATTCCCTTCCTTCACACCTTGGTCTTGATCCTGTTAGAATGAAGGAAATGAGAACGATGATGTTTCCTGATGAAGAAGAGGAGGATGATGAGTTAAATGAAAGATTTTCACACCGTAGACCACCATTTGGTAATGAATCTATTAGCAAACCAGTGCTAGGATCCACCCCACCAACAATTCGGAAAACTCCACTAGCTTTACTTGAGTACAATTCCGGCAGTTTTGCCTCAAGCCCTAATGGGTCTATTTTATTGGCCCAACAAAACAAAGGAATTCCTTTGACCATAACAAAAGTTCAGGGATTTAAGCTGGAGATTAAGGAGACTCCTGTAACAAGAAACTATTCTCGGAACGTTGTTGATGCTGCATTGTTCATGGGCAGATCATCTGGTATAGCCTGGGGTCCAAATGGTCTTCTTCTTCACTGTGGTTCGACTGCTGGTAACAGTGATCAGAAGCGGGAGATATCTTCTACAATATATTTAGAAAAAGTTGCTACCGATAATGTGGTCAGAGATGAGAACAACAAGGTGCGGGAGGAACTCATTGATATATGTTTTGATTCTCCGCTAAACTTTCATAAAGAAATTAGGCATGAAACCAAGGAAGTTGTAGTTGATTCACATATGATAAAAATTCGGAAACTTGTCAGTAACCGATTGGAGCTTCCACACGTATGTCGGAGTTATATAGAAATCATTGAGAAGAAGTTGGAGGTACCTGGATTATCTGCTTCTGCGCGTGTGGTGTTAATACACCAAGTTTTTGTTTGGGAACTTATTAAGGTTCTTTTTTCCTCAAAGGAAAGCTCATTAGAAGCTGACGTGGAAGCACTTCCATTGATCAGAAGAGCAGAATTTAGTCAATGGTTGCAGGAGACTGTCTGTCACCGTGTACAAGATGAAATTAGTTCCTTGAATGATTCAAGTGATTTACAACAATTGTTTTTGCTCCTAAGTGGACGACAACTCGATGCAGCAGTAGAACTGTCTGCTTCTAGAGGAGATGTGAGACTTGCTTGTCTGCTGAGCCAGGCTGGTGGGTCCCTCGCCAACCGTGCTGATATTGATTGCCAGCTTAATCTGTGGAAAAACAACGGGCTAGATTTTAATTTTATCGAAAAGGACAGGACAAGACTTTTTGAGTTGCTTGCTGGTAATATTCATGGTGCCTTGGGTGAGATGGATATCGATTGGAAGAGGTTTTTAGGATTGTTGATGTGGTACCAGCTTCCACCTGCTTCTGATTTGACCTCCATTTTCCAGACCTACCACGGTCTTCTAGCAAGTGGTCGGGCTCCATATCCTGTTCCTGTTTACATAGATGAAGGACTGGTAGAAACTGGTGTCAGTTGGACCCCTGGTGACCGTTTTGATCTTGCATATTATCTTATGCTTCTCCATGCTACTGAAGAGCGAGACTTTAGCATCTTGAAAACTATGTTTAGTGCGTTTGCTTCAACTCATGATCCACTTGATCACCATATGATTTGGCATCAGCGTGCAGTATTAGAAGCAGTTGGTACATTTAGTTCTGATGATCTTCATGTTCTTGACATGGGATTTGTTTCTCAGTTGCTGAGTCTAGGACAATGCCATTGGGCCATCTATGTTGTGCTCCACATGCCCCATCGGGATGATTATCCTTATCTGCAAGCTACTGCTATCAGAGAAATCTTGTTTCAGTATTGCGAAACCTGGAGTGCTCAAGAGAACCAACAGCAGTTTATTGAGGATTTGGGAATTCCATCAGCTTGGTTGCATGAGGCGTTGGTGAGTTCATCAGACCATATTTGACATAACTCATTAAATCTTCTTCACTTTACTGTGATAATGCTTCATTTTTTGGGTGTTGCTATCAGGTAAAGCTGGCAAAATGGGTGGGTAGTGAGTCAAAACCGATTTTTTTTTTTTTTTTTTTTTTTTTTTTTTTTTTTAATATATATAAATTTGTAGTTATTTAGGGCAGTTACATAATAAATCTCGAATAGTTTTCTGCATAAAGCGATTCAGGAAGTTGGCTGCATTGAAAATACACTTTGGATGACATCTAACTCATTCAACCCGTTTCCTTTTTAACAAAAAATTATAATTTGACCCATATGATCTGCTACATGTAAAATATAACTAAAATCTCAAGTCAAAGTTTTATAAATAATTGGGTCAAAACTGCCACCTCTGCTCTGAACATTGGAATTTCATCTAAACCCCATGTAGGGACCACTTTTTTGAAAGTAGAGTGGCAAACTAGTTTAAGTTTTAGCAACAAATTATATGCTGGTTACATTAATCCATAAACTCAATCCAGTTTTTTCAAGTAATTATGTGATACGAACCCATCCCATACTAGGCTCGTATCGGTTCATAAGCTAAGTGTAGAACTCACTCCAAAAAGCTAGCTCAAAGGAGGAGGGGACACCTAGACTTTATAAAAAACCAACCAATCCCATACTTGGCCGATGTGGGATTGTAACATTCTGTATGCCTTATCTTTGAAATCTTATTATTTTTCTTGATGAGGTTACCTTATTTCAATCCTGCAGGCAGTATATCATGCTTACTATGGAAATTCTTTCAAGGCCCTTGAACACTATCTTGGATGTGCATTTTGGCAAAAGGCACATTCAACTTTCATAACTTCCGTAGCGCATTCTCTGTTCATGTCAGGTAGGATATAGCTGTACATTACTATATTCTCAAATGTAGTATGAAGTATGAACATATTGGCTGATTGGTTCTTGTTTGTCCTTGACCTAAAACGTTGCTTGCTAATTATATTTAAATAGATGAAAGCATCTTTGTTGACTCATGGTGTGGTAGAATATGGTCTCATACTACTCATATAATTTGTGCACAAGCTCTTAGTCATGTTTTATCCGTTGCATTATCCCACAAACCATGGCCCTGTTGTTTCTGGACTTGCTGATTTTCCAGTGACAATGGTAAAAAATGTGGTTATTTGATGTTATAAGATTTTGTTACATTACCATCTTACTTTTTTTTTAAACTATATTAATTCGCTTAATCGTTCTTTTCATGGTTTAGGCAAACAGTCAGAAATATGGAGGCTTGCGACCTCAATGGAAGATCATAAATCAGAAATCGAGAACTGGGACTTGGGAGCTGGAATTTATATAAAGTATTACAGCCTTAGAAGTTCTTTGAAGGAAGATGAAAATTCAATGAACGAACGGGTATGAAATTCTGTCACTATATTTATGACTGTATATGCTTCAAGAATGATCGCATGGTAACTGTTAGTTGACGAAACACCCCATATAAAAATGTGTTCTTTTTCATATGTCGGCTGTTACCTGATTGTGGATTTGTCATAATAAGTGTGGGTAGGTGGCAATTATAAACAATATACATGCATGTAGGTCTATTTTGGGCTGTGTTCCATCTCAGATAGGTCAACGAGCCGAAAAGACATTCTCCTAAATCGTATATATTAAAAAAACATAGATTCTTATCGTAGTAATGTGTCTTTTTGTAGTTATACTCAGCACATTCATTGTTCATATACTCCATTATTTATGAAAGAGAGGGACAATCTTTGTGGGTCCGTGCTATAAAATGGCCTGTTCAACCTGTGTCCTTTTTACCGACCCAAACCTCTTATCTTGACACCCCTAATCACTAACACTAGTGTATAAAATGTGCAGAAATCATCTCGTGATTTTTCATGAAGTGGTAATTTTACATGCAACCTTTTTACTCAACCTTTTTACTACTGCAGATTTCTCTAGAGGAAAAGAATGATGATTGCAGAGACTTCTTTGATTGCTTGAAAAAGTCTTTGGCATTTTGGGACACCCGATTGCCTATTGATGCCAGGTACTTAAAGATTATTTCAATTGCATATATAATTAATCATGATGGTATCTTTATCATTTCAATACCCTGAAATCTGTTTTAATTAATTTAAGCTAAGGGCGACAATTTCAACTTATGTCCAAACGGGTTGGATTTGAGCTTTATATTTCCAAACGAGTGAAACGGGTAAATTAAGCAACTCATAATCAAAATGGGAATCGGCCAAACGTGTTGAAAGTAGCCCATAACATAATTATGGGTTTATAACCTTCTAAATACTTTTCTAATAAAATGAGCATTATCGCAATGATGGTTTTCATAATCTCACATCAACGTATTAGCCATATATACTAAAACATCATATGATTTATATCGTGATGGATATATAACTGATAGGGAAGGTATCTTTAGCGTTCTAATTCCCAGCAAATCTGGAAACCGTTAATTAGTGGCACTGTCAACACATTTACTTTAAAACCGGTCGACTGGGTTTATGTTTGATTTCTAACAAAAGGTCATATACTAAAAAACTTACTTAAAATTGAAATGGATCAAACAGGTTTTGTGGGTCAAATATGTTTAGAGACACCCAATGTCTTCAGTCTAGTATTTCAATTCATTAAATTAGTAGCATAGCAAAACAGTAATATTTAATTATTTATAAAATTCAAACGTTATGTGTCAGTCAACTACTCAACCCGGCCTAGCCTGTTTTTACCCGTTTGTTTAGTATGCGTTCTACTTTGCTCATTTTTCTACCTATAATATTTAGCATTTACTGTATCTATGTATCTTTGGTGTTTATTAGCATTATACTGATATTATTAAATAACAGAATGGTATATGCAAAGATGGCCGAGGAGATCAGTGATCTGCTTGTAGCCGATTCCGGGGAGGGCTCAACCACAAAGGTTAAGTTAGACTGCTTCAATTCCATATTCGATTCCCCCATCCCCGAAGACCTTCTTTCATGCCATTTACAGTCTGCCGTATCACATTTCACACTGTATCTTACAGAAGCAGCATCTTAACACTAAAACCCCTAAATGTTTCTGGCTAATGCCATTCATCTTGTATTGTTTTTGTAAACACTATTATTGAGCCGAAATTTTGTAATTAATGCTTTTCTAGTGTAGTAGTATATTTAGTGACGTTGGTGTTCAATTCTCGATTGCTGAATATTTTTAAGCTATATGAAGTTGTTGCAATAAGCTTATACTATTTTAATTTATATTTGCTTGCTTGTTTAAGATCAGGTATGTGCTTTCATGTCGTGTGAAGAACCTTATGTTTGAACCATTAACATCTTTCACGTCACATTTGAAGAACCTAAATACCTAATGATAAGATTCTTCACTGGCTGTTGTGGATTAATAGCTAAAACCCGCGGGTAAAACCGGGAACAGCCCAGTTTGCGGGTAAAACCCGCGGATAGCACAACAGATGTCATGGGATTCATGGGATGTGCTTACCCATGACGCGTTACAGATACCTGCCGACGGTTCAATTTGTCAAAAATCAATTGTATTTTGGATGTTTTGAGCAGATTCGTCATCGCAAATGATAAACTTTTGAGAACTTTATAAACGATTCCCACATAATAAATCCTTGCACAAGAGATGCTCTTAGCTTTGTTACATGTATTTGTTGGAATCTAACAGCTTAAGAATATTTAAGGTGGGGGGAAAAAGTGTGATTTCATGGAACCTCTTTTGTACCAAAGTAATCCTATGTTGATGCTATTGGTCTGGCCCTGCTACAAGCTTTCTTTGGACCCTAGTGCACCAACCACAAGTATTTTTTAGATTCACAAAACCATACGCCAAGAATAACTTTAAATTTTAAACCAGTGACCTAGAAGTTAAAACTGACTCTGTGTAGGTATAAACATTTTTCATTATTATTGTTATAGATGTCAAACGAGTCGTCAAGTAATTTCGATTCATTCCACTTTCGATAACATGAAAATCACGTTTGTGTCAAAACGGGTAATTTTAAAGTGTCAAATTGAATGGGTCGAGATGCCGAGTATTTGGTTTGAGTAAAAAATTTGTTCCTTTATTATCAATAACATTAGACATATTTGTGCCTTGCCTTTAGGCATAACAATATACTTCCATTAATTTCTATATAATCACAACATACTTTTAACTTTCGACCAATAATAACGTAATTTACCTTTTCTGTAAGTAGAAAATATAACTTTATTCAAATATGGCAAAATCAAAACGAAAAAGGTGAAGAATTAAGATGAAAAGGAGAAGATGGAGGAGCAAAATTTCTGGTCCCAAAGCTTCTCTTCAGATCAATCGCCGTTATTGCCAACGTCGATTTTTCAGATGAAGATGGAGAACTCAAAGATGAACCAAACCTACTTGAACGAGTCCTTGGCTTCTCTTCCATGTATTCATCATTATACGACCTGTTGTTGTCAATTCCAACTTTACATGAACTTACACTCGCCGGGACTAAACAATTGCACAGTAAACCTGACCAACACAAGATAAAATGTCAGAACTCAGAACACATAAAAATAAGCAACTAAACAACTTATATAATGATAATCTCAGAATACCAAAACAACTTACTCATCATGTCAAAATACAATAAGCAGTACTTAAGCAATTTTTAAAACCAACCCCAAACACACATTTAATATAAAAATAGATTTATTCGTGGTGACTTACCGAATCTAGCTAGACGATTAATCCAACTTGGTATTGGATTTCCAGTGAGTCTAAGACAAGCATCATTACAAAAATGATTACAGTTTCGTGTTATTAGGTTATAGGAAGTTCCTTTGTAGTCTTGAGCTAGTTCTTTCATGAACCCTCTTACTTCCCTTAGACTCATATTGGTCCATCCTATCAGAATCTGCTTCCTGAAAATGAACTCTTCACATTGTTTGGGTTCTCCTTCATAGATTCCAGTCGTCGCATTTTCATGGGATCCAAATGCATACTCAACTCCATGAACTACGCACATGAAAAACAGATCAATCAATCAAGTCGTATACTCTACGAATTTACATGCACTATAATAAGTTAACATAAGCATATATGGTTCATGTTCACTGGTATAGTTCTTTACTTTCTATTTTTCATTTTGTGTACTCTACTAATTCAAGTGCAATAAAAGGTAACTAAACGTACGGAAGGTGATTAGTTAAGCAAGTCACTTGGTAATACACTTGGTAACACTATTTATTACCAAGTGACTTCTTAACTGATCACCTTATGTTTAGTATCCATTGTTTCATGCAAATGTGTATAGAGTACCCAAAAAAAAAAAAAAAAAAAGCTAGATATACACACCTTGAACACCAGAGTGGTAGACGCCGAGGCCAAACCAATAAGCACATCCATTCAAGGAAGTAAGATCATAAACATTAAGGTAAACGGGAACCGACCCATTTTTCTTAATCCTTGTTGAACTTCTTCCTCTACACAACATATTCTTTGAAACTATATGAATAAAAGTTGACAAGCTGAAGTTGGGAAAAAAATTTGTGGCACTGTCGAGACATATAACCGCCGCATCGTCTGCTTTTCATTACTGTATATAAAGGGTACTTTAATAGATTCCAAAATATATAACGAAAATTATTGTTTGACGCCATAGAACCTTGTTATAGTATATTTATTTGACTTTGAAGAAAGATGCATGATATATGAATATTATGGACTCATGGCACTACATAACTGTCGACGATTCTTCGGTGAAGCTTTAATTTCAGCATTAGCAGTTACTCGAGCTCGAAATAGTGCCCGTTTAGTTTCACGAGTTAATCTGCGCAAAACTATCAAGATATAAGTTCAAACCCAAATTAGTACCCGTTTAGTTGCACGAAATTTTGTATCTTAAAATTTATCGATTTCTATGTTATATTTGTTTAAGCGAAGGACTTTAGTTAATAATTAGCGGTATGTGACTTAACTATCAAAATACTACTCATATAATCTGAAATTTAACTTAAGTTATACGTTTTGTGACACTAAATTTTATAAGGGTGCTTCTTTTTCTTTCTTTTCAAAAAAGAAGTAGAACATGGTGGTTATGGGACTCATGAAAAGTGGAAGGATTTCAGCCCTAGATTATATTCCTTCAAACCACATCTATTATTAATGATGATAACATAGTTAAAACAAATAAAGATGTATGATTGAATTATGATGCAAGGAATTTTTAGTAATTATGATGTTTGGATGATGCTTGGTTGTTCTCTAAAGAGCTCATATTATTTGATAAGCTTATGTGCAAGGTTCTCATTTTTGAACTCATGGTTCTTTTTTTCGATATATCTGAAGATCGACCATCTAGCGTATGCTAAAATTCATAAAGTTTGTAGCGTAACGGTATCCGTAAGTAACTCCAAAATTAAATGGTTGATAGTTCAAATCCTGATTTACATGCCTTATCTATAAATAAGATAAAGGAAATAAGTGTAAGATTGGTTTAAAATGATGTCACTAATGTTTGATTGATGAAACACATGAGGCTAGGCCAACAAATTGTTAATATGAAAGTCCATCATTTCTTTATCTCTAGTTCTCTACTACTTAGAGTGCAAGTTGCGAAAGTCACGAATAATACGTTATTCGTTTGTCACTTCACCACTCACCTCATCATTCTTCTAATAAAACATCAATAACTAAAATAATCTCACTAACAAAAAAACAAAAAAAAAAAAAAAAAAAAAAAAAAAAATTTGTATGTCACACAAAATACAAAAATACCCACTCACTTAAAAATAAATAAATGGTACCATCCATTGCACCCACTAATGTATCAATAACCACGAATGGCATGATACTCGGTGCAGTACAATACGTTATTTGTCCGTTTTTGTTGCTCTTGGCGGACGAATACTACTCCACACCGAGCACTCTAATAATAGTGCATCTGTTTTCTTGAAATCTTGAATTTTGAAATCTTGAAACTTAAATTAATGTAGTTTGTGTAAATTAACCTTAAATAGCTTTTAATACACCTTAAACTTGACAACTTTTCAAAAACACACATTATATTAATTAAAAAAAAAAAAAAAAAAAAAAAAAAACTCACGCTTTGCATTAAGAATCGAACCAAAATCACAATTTCGTATATGTAATTATTTGCTGCAATAAACCATCGCTTTTCCAAAGTATTCGTTTAATATATTTTTATATATTAATCTTAACAAATACATGCTTTTGACACGTCTAGCTAGCTTTCAATATCATTGATATGAAAGTAGCACTTACAATGGACTCCCAATCGACATGTTGTATTCCATTATTTTATTTTTGATTGTAACTTTTCTTTTTTGTGTTTGGTTAAAAAAATCAACTCAAACTCAACCATACAACTCACAAGGAACAGTTTTACTTATTAAAAAAAATAGAACTTATAAGATTTTTGTTCAATTTAGAAAGATGAATGATCATCATTTTTTTTTTTTTTAATAAGAGTAAATGTCATTTTTCGTCCTTGTGGTTTGCCGGGTCAATCATGTTTAGTCCCTGTCGTTAAAATTCGTCGGGTTTGGTCCCCATGGTTTACAACCCATACGGGTTTGGTCCCTTAACCAATCTTCTAAAGGGTATTTTTGTCATTTGACGAAAAAAAATTCGAAAAAATGTATTTTTTTCATTTGACTAAAAAAAATTCGAAAAAAAATTGGAAAAAAATTCTAAAAAAAAAAATTTAATATTTTTTTTTTAAATTCAAAAAAAAATTTTAATTAAATTTTTAGTTAAAAAATTCGAAAAAAATTCTTGAAAAATTCGAAAAATACTACAAAATTCTTGAAAAATTCGAAAAAAATTCTAAAAAAATTTAATTAAAATTCTAAAAAAAATTAATATAAATTTTAATAAATTTTTTTTAGAATGTTTTTCGAATTTTTAAAGAAAATTTTTTATTAATTTTTTTTTAAAGTCCTCCACTTAATTTACGTGAAAGCTAGATACTTAAAAACGTTTAAAATCTAAAAACGCGTACGTTTAATTTAAATTTACGTAAACGTACGAAATAAAACATGAGTTTTAGAGAAATAAAAAACCTACGGATATGAAAATGATATTTTTACAATCCTAATGATAAAAGAAAATTTTAGAAAAAAGAAAATTATTTTTTAGACTTTTTATTTAATTATTATTAATTAAAAACTATTTATACTAAATTAATTACTAAAATTACTAAACGATTTTGGAAAAATATGAAAATTTTATGGTAAGTGTTTTAAGTGATGAAGAAGCTGGGAAAAATAAAATGGAGGCAACAACTTATCCAAAAAAGCTAGAATAAGCATGATGAGGCGAAAAATGATCCGTTTTTAGGGGGTCATTTAAGCCCGAATTCGAATTTATTTGATCAAATATTGCCCTAAATCGTTCCTTTTGTGATTTTAGGTACTTTGGGAGTGAAATCTGGAAAAGGAAGCAATTCAGACGTTTTTAGAGCATAAAAGAAAAGAAAACGCCAAAGTCTTAATTTTCCATTCTGGGAACAGTAGGTGACGGCGTCAAGAGTAATTTCCTGACGGCGTCAAGAGCAAAATTCCATGACGGTCCAGAAGAGATTTGACGGCGTCATGAAGGTAGGGCGTCAAGAGTAAAAGTCATGACGGCCTGGAAATGATTAAGTCTTGACGGCGTCAAATGTAAATCAAGGCAGTCCGAGAATAGTTTTGGCGGCGAGGTGACGGCGTCACAAGATTTGTCTTGACGCCGTCAGACCTCTTTTTCTATATATAGTTTTCTAATTTTTCACATTTAAAGAGAGAAGTTTTGGGGAGAAACCCTAGTACGATTTTGGTGTAACTTTTACAGGTTTTTCAAGGGTTCCAAGCCCTTGATACCTTGCATGTGTAATCAAGATAAGTGTTCTTTTAATTCAATCAATATGTCTATGTGTTGGTTGTCTATATCTTGTTCTTGTCTTAATTCCATCATGCTAGGCTAGATCTATCTTGTGTTTGCTTAGATCTAATGAAACCTAGATGTTAATTATGTGTTGATTACTTGTTTATACTTGTTTTGGATGAATGATTTATATGTTAGGCTTAAGAAAACTGGCAGATCTCCAATTGGTAACATGCTTGAACGTCTTAAGAAACATGAACCAACGCGCACTAGGTCTTTATTGGTTGTATTTAATGCATGAGCCACTGTTTACAATCCCTATAGTTGTGCTGGGCATGGTGTAGGAGGAGATAAGAGCTCATAGAATTGGGGAGTTAAGTGTGCCACCCCATGAATGGTATTAAGGAATACGATCCGTCATCCATGCATTTATAACAAGTAATTAACGTGTAAAAGATGTCTAGGGAGTAGTGAAATCTAAGTAAACACATTTTTCTCCAATTACTGCTCACAACTTTAGTATAATTTAGTTTATTTTCATTTTTAATATTTTATTTTGATTGCATCTTAGCATTGGGTTAGTTGATTAGCAACTAATTCCGCCCAAATCCTTCAAACCCGAGAATTTTAATTGCTTTCTAAAAAATATAAAAACACAAAAATAATCATCCCTCACCTTTAGAACTAGTATTTAGGCTTTCTAATCCTAGCGACACTATTCCTAAGCTGAACGATCAATCCCCCGGTACTTGTCACTATACTATACTACAACGATCAGGTACACTGCCTGGTGGGGGTTGTAAGCTTCTCGAGATCCCTCGAGAGGTAAAGCCTGTTGCGATTCCCACGCATCAAGTTTTTGGCGCCGCAGCCCGGGGAATAGTTATTGTCTAGGTTAGAATTTCTTTTTATTAGGTCTACTTGCTAGATTCCTTTCTAGTAAGATTTTATTTTTATTTTTAGGTTATCTTTAGTCTATCTTTTTCTTTGTGCCTTTGTTCGTAATCACCCAACATTATGGAAGGTGGTAACATCTTTGAACCCGTCATCCCACCACAACAAAACCCACCATTAGAACCCCTTAGGCCCCGAACCTTAGGAGAGTATTCCCGACCTAGCCACCAAGGCTACCGAAACATCATTGAGCTCACCGGAGCCAATGTGACCCCCTTGCGATCCGACACCATCCGGTTGGTGCAAAGCGGATGTGCATTCCATGGACTTCGTTCCGAAGATCCAAACCAACATCTTAAGGACTTCCTCAAAATCGTAGATTCCATAGACCTAGATGTTGCAACTAGAGAGACAACCCGATTACGCCTATTCCAATTCTCTCTACGGGGTCAAGCTAGTCAATGGCTTGAGCGTTTACCCGCGGGATCCATCACTACATGGGATGATCTCACCACTCGTTTCCTTGCTCAATTTTTCCCACCGGGGAGAACTACTAAGCTTAGAAATGACATCTTGATGTTCCAACAACGTCAAAATGAAACCTTTTATGAAGCATGGATTCGATATAAAGACCTGCTCCGAAAAGTCCCTCATCATGGCATCGAACCATGGCTCCAGATCCAAATCTTTTACGATAAGGTTGACTATCAAACAAGGAGAGCCATTGATTACGCAGCCAAGGGTAGGCTAAATAGACTTAGCGTTGACGAGTGCTGGAAAGTTCTTGAGGGGTTGGCACAATACGAAGAGGAAGGATGGGAGGACCCGATGTTCCCAAGCAAGGGAAAACTTGACTACGCATGTGCCACCCAAGAACAGTTGTTAGAAAGCATCGAGAAGCAGGTAAAAGAATTGTGAGTGCTCATTTGAATCTTTTGTGCTTATTTCTTCATATTATTGTTAGTTGTTGGTTAATTTTGGGCTGTGGCTCAATAGTGTAGCTTATTCAAGCAATTCCAAATCCTAATAAGCCATTGGCTTATTCTGTCTTGTTTATAAGCTCACCATTTGCTTATTCTTGATACTCAGCCAAACTTCCTTTATTAAAGTTGCTTATAAATAGTATATAAACAGATTTGAAAAAAAAAATCCAAAAAAGACCAAAATAATAGAAGTGATAGCTTCTATTTAAGCTATTCAGCTTATTCTCAGCTTTTTGTAAAAGCAATTTTCATTTTTATATTTTTCTTAGGTTCCTGGTATCTTGTAATATTTTTAGTAATTTTTCCAGATTTTTCTCTTTTCATTTAATACTTTTCATGATTTAGTTTAGTTTTTATTAATTAATAATTAGTTTTTAATTAATAATAAATATTTAAAAAGTCATAAAAATACAAATTTAATTTTAAAATTAGTTTTAAAAGTTATTTTAGATTTTTCCAAATATTATTTTCATTTTTCTAGTGTAATTTAAAAAAAAAATTTATAATGTTTTTCGAATTTTTTAAGAAAATTTTTTATTAATTTTTTTTTATTAAAAATTTGAAAGTTTTTTAAGAAATTTTTTTTAGAAATTTTTTTGAATTTTTTAAGAAAAAATTTTATTAGAATTTTTTTTTTCAAATTATTTTTTTTGGAAAAAAAATTTTCGTCAAAAATTTTTTTAATTTTTTAAGAAAATATTTATCAGAAAATTTATTTTCAAAGCTTTTTTTTTTGGAATAAAAATTTTTCGTCAAAAAAAATTTTTTTAGAATGTTTTTCGAATTTTTTTTTTAGAATTTTTTAAGAAAATTTTTTTAGAATTTTTTTATTAAAATTTTTTTTAATCAAGATTGGTTCCTGTGGTTTGCATATATATATATATAACTAAGGGTGTTTTTGTCTTTTTGCGTATATTTAACGGTCAAAGGACCAAACCCGTATGGGTTGTAAACCATGGGGACCATACCCGACGAATTTTAACGGCAGGGACTAAACATGATTGACCCGGCAAACCACAGGGACGAAAAATGACATTTACTCTTTTAATAATAATCAAGTGATTGATTCAAGTCCAAAACCAATTATTGCTTGACCTTTATACATAATTCAATATAAATTTTATCAACAAATACTTGTTCTACAAAGATCATTAGACTAATAAGAGCTAGGGGTGTCGGAATATACAAACAAGAACAAAAATAAACGTGGTTTAGAGGTGCGTTTTAGCTTCTTGTCCGGTAGTATTGAGATGCTTTTCGGTGTCTCAAATATGTGTCCTTCTTTAGGTATTTTCTAGGGTTGTTTTTGTGGGCTTTAGCACGACCGGAGTTTATTTAGGTGCTTGTGTTTAGGTTTGGTGCTTTAATATCAATTTTCTTATCGCATTGTATTTTCTAGCTAATTGTCATGCTTAACTTGTATGCTTAAATATGTGGCTAAACTTATTTGTCAGCATAGTGTTAGTCATACGATGATGACCCATTTATTCACAATCCAATAATTTATTAACACAAGTGGTTACATTTTTAAGCTTTACAATCATTTTCCTTTTGTAAAAATCTTTTTAGAAAGACTTGCATAACCAAGATAATTTCAAGTAATTGAGAAAAATGCTTCAATCTTTAATATAAATTAGAATATTATTGAAAAAGTGTTGGTGATTTTTGTGTCATCAATCATTTTGAGTAATGGTGATTTACCCTATACCAAAAGGATTTCAAGTTAAGTTATAAACGAGTTAGGAGGTGTAGAGTGCACACTTGTATAAATTAATTAACTTGATTTCGGTACGAAATGAAAAAGGTTGTGAATGTATATCAATGGGCGCTATAGTGACAGAATTCATATGGTCACTAAATTGTCATTGATGGACACACACATGTATTTAATGACTCTAGTTAGCGACGGTTCTAGTTATTGCAAAACAGTTGCTGGATTCATTAAAGGAAGAGGAATGCTACATCCACTCACAAATTCCACACAAATTATCCACACGCTGAGGTGTCATCCACTAATTGGTGGTATGAGAGAGAAGAGAGAGAAATTGTAATCATCTCCACCAATCAGTGGGTGACACCTCAGCGTGTGAGTGATTTGTGTGAAATTTGTGAGTGGATGTAGCATTCCTCTTAAAGGAATGGTTATGACTTTCACCCAAGGGGTGTGAGTGTGTGACTTTTCACCAAGAGGCACACTTTTTTCCTACAACCACCATAGTTTATATACATGTAAACATAATTTGGTCTTCATGATGAACATATTCATATCAACAAGAAATACAACAAAGTATTAATTTCTCTCTCTCTCTCTCTCTCTCTCTCTCTCTCTCTCTCATGTGCCTAGAATTAGAGTGTGCTCTTGTCTTATCCCAGTATGAATTTCATCTAACCCAAGGCACCAAATAGGGTTGAAATATTGTATTAGAAAAATGGACTATACATGAATCAAGAATTTATCCGGGCAATATTTAATTATCAAGATCCTAATACTAACAAACTAATACAAATTCAAGAATTTATCCGGGCAATATTTAATTATCAAGACCCTAATACTAACAAACTAATACAATATAAAATTGTGGAACTTTGATTGAAAACTGAAGAAACTACTTAATTGAATATGTATGCTTTAACATTTGGCATGTGCGGATTGCCGATGATGAATATCATATTTAGAATAGAGGGTTTCATGATGTTGGAATGATATGAAACTGATAAGTTAAAAATGTAGATTTCATGAACTCTTCTGATTTGAAAATTCTGTTTGACTTGGTATATTATGTTATTTGCATGTTTTGCTATGACAGAATGTTTGGAACCATGAAACTGGGATAAGTTTATTATAAGAGTAAACTACAAAAAAATGTCTCTGGGTAAGGAAGAGCACAAGGGTGCCATAGAGAGTCTATTTTACGATAACCTGAACTTAGATATGTGGCCCTCGAAAGATGTTGCACATAAATCAATGAAGGAAGTTTAGGAGAAAAGTGATATGATTCTAATGAGCACCCGAGACTTGAAATTCTTGACAAAGCTGAAAGACGGTCATGCTACAATTGATTTGATCAAGACCTTCATGGGTATTCCTGAGCACAAACTTGTTATAGTAACTGTTGGCATAAAGGGTCCAAGACACATCAGCCAGGCAGGGATTTTTGAATTTATGTTTTTTCCTAGACAGAATTAAATATCAAAAGAAAACAACATTGTACCATTGTTTTTACATGTGTATGAAGGCACCATTAGCAACAACATTATAGGGGAGTCTTCTAGTACTGATGGATTCATAAGCTCTTTTCTCGGACTGTTTGTTGCTGATACTGACATGTACAAGGTAGTACCATCCTAAAAACAAGCTTAAAGTGATTTAAAGAAAATATTTAAGAATGTAATGTGGTGGTTTTATTTGCTGTAGGATGAAAATACTATTAAAAGAGTTCTTCATTTTGGCTATGTATGTGATCTATTGCAAGTAGGGATGGTAAAAAAAATCCGTATCCGATGGAGACCCGATCCCCAAACCCGATTTGACTGGGGAATCCCTGAGTTGACCGGGGATGGGGAATCCCCTATAATATTAAACCGAGGATTAGGCGGGGATGGGGATAACATAAATCCCCGAACCCTGCCTCGACCCCGATCTTTCTAGTATATAATTATTTAAAATTTATATCCATACTCAATTAACTTGTATATGTACATGTACACATGTTTATGAGTATCGACATGTATGTTTATATGCATATATGATATTTATAGGATCAAACACATTAAGATTTAGAAGTAGAAGTAAAAATTACATATTACTTAACTATTTTGTCTGAATACACAGATATGATACATATTGTTTTTATATTATCTTGATGTTACATGCTTACGATGCTTTAAAGTTGAATTGCAATTCTAATTAATATAACTATGTGCGATGTACGTTTGTTGAGGTACTTTATGAGTCAAAATTGTTTATATTTTGGACGAGTTGGTGGAATTTTTATGTTACTTCATAAGGGTGGAGAATCCCCGAATCCCTGCGGGGATCCCCGATCCGCACTAGGGATGGGGATGGGGATGGGGATAATGTAAAGCAATTCCCCAATGGGGATGGGGATGGAGAGTGTAAAATGGGGATGGGGATGGTAAGTACAATCCCCGACATTCCCCGCCTCGTTGTCATCCCTAACTGCAAGTGAGAAATGGAACAACGCCAAGGATTTAACAAGTTGAAGAATTTATGAGCAAAGAAGTATGTGACGCTGCTGAGTTATTTGAAGCTACATCATTGGTATTGCATATAAATTTCTCAAGAGTGTTGAGGTTGGTACCAAGTTTGTTGAGTTGGGAAGTTGATAAGCTGATTAGAGTTTTAGAAATCACTTCATTGAAATCAGCTATAAGTGCCGTCCGGTGAAATTTGAAGGCCTTGTTCCAGATTTTTGAAATGGGTCATTTAACATCGGAACTGAAGTATGTGTAAAAATTGTGAACTGTAATTAGATGATGTATTGTTTTTATATTGATCAAACGACACATCCAATCTTTTTCAAGTTTAAATAAATATTCTATACTTCTAAGTATAATTGTTGACTTTTTATAACATTTTATGATGAACCAAAAAGTTCTAAATACTTTTTTAATAGGATAAAATGTCACACAAGACTTTCTTAAAAAACATATATATAAGCCGACAACGTTTACTTTTTTAAAACAATCTACAAGCTTTACTTTCTCTAAAACAATATTCCTAGCTAAAAATATAGTTTTCATGAGATGTGCATTTTGTTTAAACTTTCGGACCAAACTTTTATGCTTTATATGTGACAGAGTTTAAGATCATAAATATTAAAGACAAATGGATTAAAGTGGAACTTACATAAGATATATAGTTAGAGAAAACAACACAACTAATGAGCCCCATACACTTTCTTACGTCCGAGGGTTTGTCTTTCCAAAAAACTTATGTACTCAATTTCCCACCATTAAAGCACAAAATTAAGCATTTTTTGCCTTTACCAAAATTTTATGCTTCACATAAGGATATAATTTAAGATCATAAATATTGAAGAGTGGAACTTTCATTAAAATTATGGTTACAGAAAACAACACGACTAATGAGCCACCCCCCCCCCCACACACACACACTTTCTTACATCTCAGGGTTTGTCTTTCTCACAAAACTCATGTGCTCAATTTCCACCATTAAAGCACAAACTTAAGCTCATATTCCTTTGAAAACTTCAAAATTTTGATTAATGTCATAATGAAGTTACATTCTTTTTTCTAAATCATTTCTTATCCTTGAAAATTGAGTTTATACCTAAAAGAAAGTTTCAAAAATCAAAGGCCCCTAAAAAAATGGAGGCCCTGTGTGGTTCATCATCCCGCACATGCTTAAATCTGTTATAGCTACCCTTAACCCAGAGACCAACCTCCCAGAGCCAGACTATTACAGCATACAAGCAATCTTGTTTTATCATGTGTATTGTTGTTGTATGGTGTGTTGTTTTGTATTTTTTGGTTGGCATATAAGCTTAGAAATACCTGCTCAATCGGATACAATTGACCAAAAAAAAAAGCAATCTTGTTCTAACGTTCAGAAACATTCCACAACTGAAACCAGAAAGGAAAATGACTACCAATATTGAATAATACAAAGAAAACTAAAAGTACAAAACTTTATTGGGTGAGTCAGACCGGCCAACTAATAATGAGTACCCCACAACAATTTCCATGGCGTAACACTTTTATCTTTTCAAGAATGTTGATGCTTAAAGATGAATTGAAAACATTGTATATCACCTAAAATGTAGTCCATCCATCCATCCACCATTGATTGCTATCGTGTTGACTCTTGTCTAATTCATCAATGAGATCGATCCGCTTGGGACTTACTTGGCATAACAACACCATTAAAAAGTGCTTTCCTGAATCTTTTGCTTATACACTGCTTGGGTGAAATCACGGTTGGAGACGCCCACCGAGGCCTCCACCCATATCACAATATGCTTATCTCATGTATAACGTCTCATGATCCCAACAACATGCTCGTGATTATTTTCTTCATCTACCCTAACCAACAATTAATAATCGATTGTCTGCAATGCATCAATTCAGATTGTTTACTGTTGGAATTTGAACATATTTCATTAAATGTTGTCAGGCAATTACATGAGCCTATGGGTTCGCACACGTCACTTCTTGAAAACCCTAAGCAAGTTTTTCTTCTCCTGCTCTTGTAACCGATCGAACACCTCTACAGTTGGCAAGGTTTCGGTTTTGTTTTTTCAAGATCGAAGTGACTTGCTTGCTTATTGTTTAACGAGAACTAGCATTCTAATTGAATCGCTATTAAAACATGTGTGTGAAAACATAGAGGAATCAACTCTTTGATTCTGGTTGGTTTTTGTGTTAGTCGATTAACACTAAGGGACTATTTGCTTAAACCCTAATTTTAGGGTTCTTGATCCGATCCGACACACGTAAAGGAAAATAAGGTAAAACCGTTTAGGTTAATTTACTTGCATATTTGATCTAGACTTCCGTTGCGTGACTCGTGTTATTAATTGTTTATATTACTTGTTAAAGTGCTTAAACTCCAACATCTTTGATTAATTATCAAGACCCTAATACCAACTTTTTGCATTACATAACTATTTGACAATAATTTTTGGTAATTAAATATACATAAAGTTATGATGTGTAAAAAGTATCAAGTCATTAAAGACTTGTGCTTGTAGATGCTTTTAGGTTTTGTTAGTGTTATTAAATGTGACAAAATTCTGTTTCTAGCACCCACAACAATTGTGGTGACTTGTAGCGACAACATTTATAGATGTTGCCATTGCATTTCCGAGCATTTCATGGAATAACAAAAGAGTTTAATCACTAGTATAGGTGAGAGGATTATACATCATTAAATCCACTAAAAAAAGGCTTTAACACATATTTTGCAACGGTAGGACCTAAGATATATCAACTCTATCACACTAAATCTACAGCTCGTATGGTGACTTAAGATGGATATATGTGTCTACTTGTATATTAGAGAGGAAGAGATGAAGAAAACTTTTATTAACTTATGAAAACAAACACACATACACCTTCAAGCACACACACAAATGAGGTGTGTGAAGGCTTATATAGGATCTAGCATATGCCTCATGGGCTTGGCCATGGGCTTTCTATAGGCCTCGTGGATTGGGTTGGATTACAACATAATTACATAGATTAGCTTAACATAACTTCTATCCTATTAGCTTAGCCCAATCCATGAGCTCATTGACTATTCAATTACATAAACTACGACACGTCACAAAGTTATTAATACGGGAATGACCATCACTTTTTAATACATTTCTTTAATGCTAACAACAACATTTTTGGCTCAATTTGCTAGCGAGTAGGTATGTCCACAAGTTGATCTTGATCTGAGTATGTATTCGATATTCAAAATAATGAGGACAAATTTTATTAGGAAATTATCACGAGGTTAGTTGATGAATCTGCTAAACTCATAAGAGATAACGATAGCGAACAAATGGGCACGCTCACTTCAGAACTACGTACGCAGGTATATAAACCAAGTAAGCAAAGCTATGAAAACTCTCTGATGCTCTCGATAATCAGAAACTTTCTTATTAGGTTTTCTTTGAGAGTATAACACGTACATTTCCAATGTAGTTGTGTTTTGTACTTGTTTACAAATATGATGACCTTTATTAAATTATAGGACTAAGTTTGTAGATACGCAACATACTTTCTCAAAAGTACTAAAATACGTAACCTACTAAAGATATTACTTATATCGCTAACAAATTATCAAATTTTGCACAATATACGCAATATTGACCGACTTTTTACCTGTTTGACCAGTTTGCAGGTTCATACTTAATAAAAGATACATTATTGGCTCCTGTGGTTTGCGTCTGTTTTCACCAGTCATCCTTTAACGTTTTTTCAGTTATAAAACTTACAATAATGGTCCTTGTGATTTGGGTTGACTTTCACCTTTTGTCCGTTTTTACAAAAACTTTTGTTTTTCAATTTTTTTCAAAAAAATATTTTTTTTTCGGAAACTTTTTTTTTTCTATTTTTTTCTCAAAAAAAAAATTAAAAAAAAGATTATAAATTTTTTTTAAAAAAATTCGAATAAAAATTTTTTTCGAATAAAAATTTTTTAGAAAAATATTTGAAAAAAAAAATAATTTTTAGAAAAAATATTTTTTTAGAAAAATTCAAATCTTAAAATATTCGAAAAATAAAAAATATTTCTAAAAAAAAAATTAATTTTTTGTTTCTAAAAAATATTTTTCTAAAACATTTTATTCGATTTTTTTTTTCTTAAAAATTCCAAAAAAAAATATTTTTCGAATATTTTAATATATTTTATTCGATAATTATTTTTTGAATTTTTTTTTTCAAAATTTTTTTCAAAAAAAAAAGAATTAGAAAATAAAATTTTGAAAAAAAAAAGTTCTTAGAAAAAAATTTCGAAACAATTTTATTTTTTAAAAGATTTTCAAAAAAAAAATATTTTTTTGAAAAAAATTGAAAAAAAAAAGTTTTTTTTTAAAACAAACCAAAGGTGAAAGTCAACCCAAACCACAAGGACCATTATTGTAACTTTCATAATTGAAAAAACGTTAAAGGATGATTAGTGAAAACAGACGCAAACCACAGGGGCCAATAATGTATCTTTTATTATGTATTAACCTGCAAACGAGTCAAACAGGTAAAAAATCGGTCAACATTGCGTATATTGTGCAAAATTTGAAAATTCTTAGCGATATAAGTATTATCTTTAATAGGTTACGTATTTTAGTACTTTTGGGAAAGTATGTTGCGTATCTACAAACTTAGTCCTAAATTATAATATGGTGAGGTTGTTTTGGAAAAGAGGGGGAATATCACTATGACCCTATGGCAGCTCAACTCATATAATATTCAAATGAAATACTTCAAGCATTTGAAGGTCGACAGTCGACAACTACATGAGAATATCGACTATCGAGTGAATGGAGTATATAAACAGGCATCACGAATAAAAGCAGATATGGGTGTTAAAAGATATTTTTATCCGAATATTAACTCCGGGTACAAGGAAATCCAATTTTAAATTAATTGTTGGATATTTGGATTTGCAGATATCCGAAATTTCGAATCAGGATTTGAGTTAAGCATCACAATAGTCACGTATTTTTTCGATTGTCCCATTTTGATACATGTGTCATTTTTTTTGAAAGGCAATAATTTATTAAGAACAAAACAACTACAATACAAAAGAAAAGGCATCCCTCAACCTTAGGGTGGTGGCAATGGTCACTATAAAAATCTCTCGTACCTCTCAACCAACTAATAATATCATTCCATCTCACTCACACTTTTTTTATACCTCCCAACATTTTTTTAATGGCAATGGTCACTTTTTTCATACCTCCCAAACCACCAACTTTTTATTTTTTTATTTTTTATTTTCATAAATAAATAATTTAATAAAAACATAACATTTCATTAATAATTAAAATAAAAATACATAATACTTAAAAAGATGTTGGACAATACCTCGACAACAAACCCGAAGTTCGATTGCGGAACACTAGATCGCGAGTTGTATCGAGCACACGTAGCAAACACGAGATACTACAAAAAACCGACTTGAATATGCACACGATATTACCATCAACGAACCCTTTATTAATACCAATAAAGCTTTTACAATTGAAGAAGAAGAATGAATAACTAGCATCCCCCTCATTTCTATTTATATAGATGAGGGGGTAGACACCTTAGCTTGACTTGCAAGCCAAGCAACTAGTTTCCTAATCTAAGTACAATCCTAAACTTTATTTAAACTAAATACAATTAATCCCCTTATTATTGTCTAAGTAACATATAACCCTCCTAAGTATTGCTACTAACACATAACAATTTCCACCTTAGGAGTAATACTTAGGCATTAACGATACTCAGCATCTTCATCCAACGCTGGAACCTCGAACCGGGGACTACCTTGTAAACCAGGCCCTGAACTTTAGTAAATTCCCGATTTTAGCTTTCTTAGACTCCTTCACTTTCTTCTTTTCAGCAGCATTACCCTCTGCACCCTCTTGACCAGGTACTCCGGTTACCATAATGTCTGCCCGCACCTTTATACCAAGGTGTACCTTTTCTTGCTCATTTACCAAGCAGCCTGTGTTTGTCTTTTCTTCAAGTTGCTTGTCCTCCAACTTTCTTTGACCCTCTTTTTCAAGAGTACCCAATGAAATCAAGCTTTTTCTTAACCCTGGAACATACCATACATCCTCCAGTATAAAGCTTGAACCATCATGCAACTGTATCTTCATTTTTCCTGTCCCTTTGATAGTGCATGTCCTGTTATCACCTAAATGAATCGAACCACCATCAAAATCCTTAAAGTCATACAAGAAGTCCTTCCTAGGTATCATATGATAAGACCCACCTGAAACTATTACCAATTCAGTCATTTCATCATTCCCGACCACCACCAAGGCTTCTCCAAAGTAGGCGTTACTGGTGAGTGCTTATTCACTCACTTTTATAAGACCAAAACCGGACTCAAAAGACCAAAAACTAATCGAATTATGCCAAATTTGTAGTGTTTTTATGTTTGTGATATGCAGGTACGGATATTTATAAAAACGAACAAAACAAAGACAAACATGAGCACGGGAAATGGAAATAAGTCGAAAGCCGGAGCCGGGGAGCATTTATCAAGCCTTGATCCTAATTGAGCTCAATATGTCAACTTTAGTCCTTGGAGAATCATAATTGGTCAACTTTAATCCTTAGAATAAATTTACAGAATTGGACCATGAAGAATCTGAAATTACAAATTTGGTCCTTGTGAATTTCAACTTTAAATTCTACAAACAAAACCAGGCTTTATTACTAATATTAATCCAAAGTATTAAACCAAGCCCAAAACTCCATACTTACCCCAAGCCCACGTTTTTAACCAAATGACCCAAGCCCACTTCATAGACCCGGAGGTCAAGCCATTAAACCTTGGTCAAAGGTCAAAACGAATAAAATAAATTACCCATTCCATTTACCCGCCCCCAAATCACCCCTCTTTCCCAGACTTTCACATGAACCCTAATTTACTCACCCATCCAATTACCACAATTAAGGGTAGTTATGTCAAATCAATGAGTTTCTAGAAAGTCAGAAGTGTGTCAGGGAATGTCAGAAGCAAAGAAGCACACGAATGGAAGATTTGGCAGCATGTGATTGGCTCTTACACGTCATTTAGCATGATCCAAGGGTGCATATTGATAGGGCAATGATTGATAAAGATCCAAGGGCTCAGGAATGGCATGAAGAAACACACCACAATGATTGCCAACATGGCAATCCGTGAGCTCATCCCTCCTCACATCCTATAAATAGATGGTTAGGCTTTTGTAATTGAGTGTGGAGTTTTTAGTGTAATTAAACTCTGCCAAAATTTCTTTTAATTGTATTAGTTTAGATTTAGTTGTAATCTCTTTTAAATTTCAATGAAATTAGTGTTTATCATTTTAATCATTTAGCTTATTGTTATTATTACTGCTTATTGCTTATATTTCATATCTCTCTTAACAACTTTAATCATCTTCATATATCTTCTTTAGTCCAATTTAGTTTTAATCTAGTTCAAATATTCCTTTTAAATCAAAAAAAAATAAAATAAAATAAAATAAAAAATAAAAATAGTTTTGTTAAATCAGATTTCAAATTAGTTGTTTAGAAATTGATTTTAACTGATTTTTAGCTTTCACCTTTGATGAGCTGGTTGATTTAGACCTTAAAAGTATTTGTTCAATTTTCATTCAAGAGGTCAAACATAGTCAACATTTGTGGTTAATTGGTGAACTGAGGAGTAATTGACAGGACATTACAGAAATTGAAGGAATTGTGCCTGTCTAGAGACAGGCAAGCAAAGTGAAACCCCCTCTGTTTGGCTGAGGGGGTATTAGTTTGTAAGTGTTATTCATTTAACATTCATCTCTGCAATAGTAGTTTGTTAATACAAATATCGCCTAAAAACGTTATTTATATTTTACGATCTTCGCTAAGTTTTGTTAACGACAAAATGTAAACTTTAGTTTCTAAGCAAAACATAATCTTAGTTTTTAAGACTTGCATAAACTAGACTTTTGCTACATTTTACATTTCATAAAACACAACACAAGTTTATTTCTTAAATTAGAAATTGTCACATCACATTTATGGTAAGTTTTGTCATTATGCATTTATAGAAAGAAATGTGTTTGACTAACTTCGTTGTTGCTTGCAAGCTTTGTATTTGACTTGTTATTATGAGATGTGACATTGTTTGGTTGCTAGGAGTTATGAGACAAGACCTTGTTTGGTTTGAAGAGTTATTGCAAAAACCAACTGCAAGCCTGGCGGTACCCTGGAGGTACACGGGCGGAACCCTTCTCAGGGGTCCGCCTGATCCGCCAGACCTGCAGAAGGTTTTGGCTATAAATATTGAGCCACAAGTTAAAATTTGGCTCATCACTTGACATTACATTTTACACACACATTCATTCTTTCATCTGACCTCTTAACATTTCATATGTGAAGTTTCTTTTTGTAGCAAAGAGATTCACGAGCTTACTAAAAGTAACAAGTATTCAACACAACGTTACAAGACTTGTTAGCTTAGCATTGTGTAGACTTGTGTAGTTTACACTTCATTTGATTGTGTATTTTCAGTAGTGATCGGTTAGTATTTTAGTCCTCAAAATACAAAGAGTGTTGGGAGTTGTTGTACCCTAGTAAAAGAACTAAGGGGAGTGGTTGTGCCCTTGTAAAAGAACTCGACATTTAGCTTTGTGTCGGTAAAAGTATAAGCGACGTGTAAGGTTTTCTCCGCCGATGAAAGGAGCTTGTTGACTAGTGAAAGAAACTCTCGAGTTGGATACTCGGGGCGTGGACGTAGGGCAAGGAAAAAGAGTCCTTGTAGCCGAACCACGATAAATACTCATGTTGTGGTTTGATCGTTTCTTTCATTTACTTGCATGTTATATATTGTGTTTGTGAATATATCTTTGATCAAACGGAAAGTTTCAAAGCTAACTTAACAAGAGAAAAAGATTTTAATCGGCAAACTATTCAACCCCCCTTCTAGTTTCCACAATTGGCATCAAGAGCTACGTTACTCAAGCTTTTAAAATATATTGTGTTTTAAAACTTGAAACGATCCATGGATTTTGAAAATTACAAAGAAGGGCAATCTATGCAAAGACCACCACTCTTTGAAGCAAATGGTTTTATATATTGGAAAAATCGTTTTGAAACTTACGTGAAATCTAAAGATATAGATTTGTGGTATATAATTATTGATGGTGATAACGTAGTTACTAACATCAAAGATGATGATCAAAAGAAATTAATAGGTAAAAATAATGAAGCTAAAATGATGCTTTATAATGCTTTGCCTAAGAAAGAATATCAAAGAGTCTTTTTGTGTAAAACCGCCAAAGATATTTGGCAATCTTTAATTGTCACTCATCAAGGAAACTCACAAGTTAAAGATAACAAAATTGATCTTCTTGTTCAACAATATGAACAATTTGTTATTTCCGAAGATGAGATTATTGATAATGCTTTTGCTAGATTTAATACTATTATTACTTCACTTAAAGCACTTGACGAATCTTTTTGTAGTAAGAACTTTGTCAGGAAATTTCTTAGAGCACTCCATCCAAAATGGAGAGCAAAAGTGACGGCAATTGAAGAATCCAAAGATCTTTCAAGCATGTCACTTGATGAGCTAATTGGAAACCTCAAAGTTCACGAAATGGTAATGGAAAAAGATTCGGAACTAGTTAGAGGCAAGAAAGAAAAAGTTAAGTCCATTGCCTTGAAAGCTAGAGTCCAATCAAGTGATGATGAAGAATCTACTTCGGATAGTGATGATGAGGAATATGCTATGGCCGTGAGAGACTTCAAGAAGTTCTTTCGTAGGCGAGGGAAGTTTGTAAGGCAACCTAAAGATGACAAGAAAACCTTCCGGAAAGATCGTGATGATCGAAAAGGAAAAGTTGAAAGAAAATGTTATATGTCACAACCCACAATTTCAGGTCATTTTTCCAAACTTCGACATTCTACTATTCACAAATTACTATTCATCGATCACTATTCATCATTTTACTATTCATCATTTTTGAGGTCAATTTGACATTCCGAGACACATTCAGAAATTTTACTATTCACTTGACACTATTCATTTCCGAGAGAAAACCACTATTCACGTGCATTACTCATGTCATCGTAAATGTAGTTTACGAGTGTTCAAATTCGCGTAACCGTATTGGTTCAGGAGCGAATTCATGCATTATTATCAGGGACATTTCATACGGACTAGAAATAGTCGACACATCATCATTAGGGCACTTGCATACTATTCCACTCGTAGGATAACTAAATTAATACTTTTGGTATTATTAACGATTTACGTATGTTTATTTTGAATAAACGCTAATACGCGAACTATAAATGTGTCTAACATGTCCGACACTCCCGACTATGATCCCAATACATTTTTATACTCATTTTTACAATATAAAAACTATAATATTAATTTACCCGGTATTTTGGAAATTTAACTATTACGTATCGTACGTTTAACTTAATAACGACGGTTTTCACCAAAATTAAACAATAATCACCCTAACTCTCCGTACTTGTACCCGACATATTTTTACAATTTTTATAACTTTATTATGACCCGAATAACTTCAATAAAATTTATTTCTAACAAACCCGGTACCCGATTTAAACCTTAAACCTAAACCTAACTTAACTACAAACTACTAATACTAATTTTGTACTTAAACCCAAGGACAAAGCCCCCTTTTTCCTCCCTTAGAACCGGCCAACCCCCCCCCCCCCCCATGGTCTTCATGCATTAAAAATTTCACCAACACTCTTAAATGCTACCAAACTTTTGTCTACAAATATATATTAAACTCTTTTCACTCTATTATCACAAAACTCATTTTACTTGCACTAGAAAAACTTTTTCTCTCTTTTCTCTTGAGGATTGGATCGACCAAGGTGGTCAAGGAAGCAAAAATCATAAATTTTTACAAGATCATATTGTAAACTTGTTCATTTAGTAGTCCTTGTTAGAGTTTTGAAATAAAAACTCAAGGATTAGTAGGCTTTTTATCATCTAAACTCTCTAAACCATCAAGTAAGTAAACAAACTCATTTTTATGATTTTTACAAGTTATTATTATGTTTATACATTTTTCTTACAAGATATCATACATGCATCAACTTGTACCACTCCATTTTTGTATATATTAACTTTGAAGCCCTAGAAATGGAAACATAAGAAACTCTTATTAGACCTAGTGGATTGATGATGTCTAAGGACCCATGACACCCTAAGAAGGTGTATGGTAGGATTAGATTAGCTTTGTGGTGTTTGAAAGTGGTTTGATGGAGGATGGAACTAGTTTGGAGACTTGAAAATGGTTTTTGAAACTTTTGATATACCTACTGTCCCTATTTTAAATTCGTGGGAAAATCAGTAGATGGTGACTAAGTTTTGACCAAAGATTTAGAAAATACATTCAAAAACGAAACTTTAGGCGAAAGAACGGATTAAAACGAGTTTATAACGAAGGAGATATGATTTTTGCAAATTTAACGACGAAAACTATTTCTTAGAAAACTGCTTGCTGATTGGCAGAATACGACGGGTAATTTGAGGCATTAAACGTAGCCTAGAGGAGCCGAGTTGTCAAAAATATACTAGTATATACAAAGACGAATCCGTGGACATAAAGAACAAGGAAAACGAGCCTAAAACGACCAAGTTATACCCATTCTAACATCGTCAAACTATATATATATATATATATAGTCACAAATAAAAATAATAACGTACGTACTAAACGGTATATTTTCTAGAAAATATTACTAAGGACTATTTTCTTATCAAACGAATACGTATGATCCAAGAGAATACTTATACGACTTAACGACGTATTTCAAGGTTTTCAATACAAGGATTTTAACGCTAACTTTTTCGTACGAGTTAATACGACAAGTTATATACTCCTATATAAGGACTTATTTTCCTAAGTATGGAATCTATTTTACTACGACGATAACTAGTATTTTCAAATTACGAGTGGTATGAGTATCATGTGCATGTGCATTCATTTCATTACGGCTTGATCTAAGTTAGATCATGATTATTCATTTAGGTTGCGGCTAGTACTCGCGCCTCATTGTCCCGACTACTTTTACCTCATTGCACCATCTTTGTATCATCACTTCGAGGTGAGTTTCATAGCCCCGTTTTAATTCTATATTTTGATTTCAAATCCCACGGGGGAGAATACATTGCATTACTTGTTTTTGTGTACATGCCTAAGTATAAAAATTCATACATTGCTTAAGTTTCCTTATTACCACGTCTTGACAAGTCCCCTTTATTATATCATGGACCGTTAATTTCTAGTACTAAGCGGGAGTGAGTGGATAGATCTATCGAGGGTGACGCCTCCATTCGTGTTTGGGTTGCTCCAAATGGAACGAATGCATTTCATGTCTTTATTATTAGAGTGTCTGGTAAACACTCATTGGGGCCAAGTATCGTCTAGCTTCGGGGTCATGAGCTTAAGAGCCAATGTATATACTTTCCGGACATCCTATTTCTTGGCATTACTTATGGCATTTGTACACTAGATTTTACTTATAAACCTATTATTATTCACCAACTTTATGTTGACCGTTTTTCGCAATGTATTTCTCAGGTAACTAATGGCATATTCTCATGGCATTGCATGGAGTCACTTTGTGTATCAAGGATGACGCGTCACTTTTGGATTTCATGCACTTTGAACTATCGTTTGATTGTACTAAACTATTTCTTTAAACCTTTTCCAACTTTTGGGACCTATGTTTTATAACTCTGAATATTTTGAATGAATCAAACGACGTATTTTATAAACGACACTTTAGGTCGTTCAATATATCTTGGTTGTGTGCTATGATCCGTTACACCCTCAGGTATTCCATTCCGCTGCCATTCAGGTATTTTGGGGGTGTGACAGATTGGTACCAGAGCCAAGGTTATAGCGAACTAGGATGTATCATGATAGGGTTTATGATGTATACGATCCCTAGACTATAACCACACCATCATAGCATATCATCATTTCATCATAAGTGCATATTTACTTATTTTTAGGTGATGCCATTATACGAGTTATTTATTTTTATTTCACCTTGATTATCACAGAGACATGTCTTCGAATCCCGACACTGTCATACTTTACACTATATCTGATTCTGATGATGAGGGCTCTGTGTCCTCTACTGCTGTTTCACCACTTGTTTCTCCTACACCTGAGTTGCCACTTTTGGCGTCAGATGATGATACCGAACCTTTCGAGGAGGAGGAGACGGCTCCTACTCCCCATGTCCATCCTACTATACCTACTGACATACCATCATCTCCTACTACTACTATCCATTCAGAGCCGAGACTTATGTTTCCTAGGGATAAGACTATCCAGACTGCTAGGAAGAGAGTTCGTATTGCTACATCTACTTATAGGACCCTCCCTAGTCCTACTGTGCCTACACCACCACCACCAGCCTTACCCACTACTACTCCTATGCCTACCTCACTCTTGCCGCTCAGGAAGCTTTCAAGGCTTACCACTCCAGATTCACCTACCACTGAGACTGATGACTTTTCACCACCACCAGTATACCACATAGGTGAGAGTTCTAGAGCGGCTGCGGCTAGGAGCCCTACAGCCGTCACATTAGAGGATCAGATGGGTGCTCAGCAGGAGCAAGTAGATAGGTTGGGGTATAGAGTTGATGAGATCATTACCACTCGACTTGAGACTGTTGAGGAGCAGGTTGAGGATTTGATTCAGGGCAGGGTTAGTATTGATGTGTCTTACCATGGACTCGAGGCACGACAGTTGAGGCACCAGGAGGAGATTGAGCTACTTAGGGATGAGTTACCTGAGATTCGAGATAGAGCTCAGGCGACACAGGAGACCCAGTGGGAGCAAGTAGACCAGTTGACATTGCTTCGAGAGAGGGTAGTTGTATTGGAGCGTAGGGATGCTTCTTCTCGGTTACGACTTGAGCATCTTGAGGAGATCGTGGTTGCGATGGATCGTGAGATTCGCCGCTTGAGGGGAGAGCCTGGACCATCTAGAACACCTGGAGGAGCCTAGACGTAGACTGGTATTATATTAGCTTGTATTATTTTCCTAGTCCCGGGATGTGGGACATAGTTCAAGAACTTGTAGTCTTTTGGTTGTTGTACAAACAAATATATCAAGTGCGACTCTACTATGTTGGAAATGTTGTGCTATATATATTATATCGGTCCATGTAGGCCGAAATTTTCATGTATTATATTCATGTGTTGTGATTATATTTATGATTTTCGTGGTTGCTCTTTATTATTGTCGCATTTATACATGTTGTGGTTGTATCGACACAGGTTGTGGGTGTATATATACGTGACGTGGTTGTTGTGGTTGTATATATATACTTGTCGTGGTGATATCTAGACAGATTGTGGTTGTACTCGTACATGTCGTGGTTGTATTTATATTTGTTGTGGTTGTATATTTATATACGTGTTGTGGGTGTATATCTTTGGTTCGATGACTATTTCTATTATGATTTTTCTCATGGTTATTTCCATTGTGATTTATCAGAAGTATGGCACCAAGGAAGAGTAAGACTGCACCAGAAACACCCACTATGACCCAAGCCGCTATCCGCAAGTTGGTCAGGGATAGTATTGCAGAAGCTCTAGAGATTAAGAGAGCTGAGGTTGCTGCAAAGGCTGCTGAGGCTGCTTCTAATACATAGGTCGTTGAACCACCCACTGCTAGGCGTGAATGTACATGGAAAGATTTCAAGATTAGTGATCCTATCAAATTTAAGGGCACTGAAGGAGCGGTTGCTTTAATCCGCTGGTTTGAAAAGACTGAGAATGTATTTCTCATGTGTGAATGCCCGGACGTTAGCAAGGTAAAATTTGCTACAGGTATGCTTCTTGATGAAGCTATGTCTTGGTGGAATTCTTATGCTCAGCCCATTGGTATGGAAAATGCTCACAAGCTCACTTGGGATCAATTCAAGAAATTGATGACAAAGAAGTTTTGCCCTCGTACTGAGGTGCAAAAGTTGGAAACGGAATTTTATGAGCTGGTAACTAAAGGCGATGATATCGAGACCTACATCAGGAAGTTTCAAGAGTTGGCTGTACTGTGTCCAACTATGGTTCCCGATGATGAGAAAAAGATGGAAAACTTCATTGGTGGATTGCCTGAAAGTATTCGAGGAGATGTGATTTCTTTTGATCCTCAATCAATGGAAGAGGCTATTCGTATAACTCAGAAACTTATGGTCCAAGTGGTCAAAGGGAAAGCTGCTGTCAACAACAATAACCGTTCAAACAACACCAACTACACCAACACTCGGAACAACAACAACTATAACAACAATCGAAACCGCAACTATCCTAATAACCGAAACAACAATCCAAATAACAACAACAACAACAAGAGAAGGTTTGATTACAACCAAGGTGGATATGCTGTTCAGCCGCCACCTAAGAGACAGGAAGTAGCAAAGGTTTATGCTGCAGGACCAAATGACAGGAAAGGTTACACTGGTAACTTACCTAAATGTGAAAGGTGTCAGAAGCATCATAACCCAGGTCGTTGTCCAGATATTTGTGGCAATTGCAAGAAGCTTGGTCACCACATCAAAGATTGTAGACTTCCAATCGTGGGTGACAATCAGAAACCACCGGTAACATGTTTTGGCTGTGGAGAACTTGGACACTTTAAGAATGAGTGCCCAAAGAAGAAGAATCAAGGAACTGGAAATCAAAATGGAATGGCTCGAGGAAGAGCTTATGTCATGGGAGGAGACGATATCAAAGAAGACCCGAATGTTGTTGCGGGTACGTTCCTCGTTAATAATCGTTATGCATCCATTTTATTTGATTCAGGAGCGGATAGAAGTTTTGTTTCTATTGCATTTGCACCTTTACTTAACATAGAACCAATCCCATTAGACATTTCCTATATCGTTGAATTAGCCGATGGGTCTTTAGTTAACACCAACACCATCGTTCGTGGTTGCACTATAAATTTCCTAAACCATCCATTCAACATAGACCTTATGCCCGTAGAACTTGGAAGTTTCGACGTTGTGATCGGTATGGATTGGTTATCTCGGCATCGAGCGAGAATTATTTGTGATGAGAAAGTTGTTCACCTTCCTTATAACGGTGAAACTTTGGTTGTTCGCGGAGAGCGAAGTGGAACTAGACTCAGTATTATATCATGCATTAAGACCGAGAAGTACATCAAGAAGGGTTGTTATGCATTCTTGGCTCACATCACGGAGAAGAAGTCGGATGAGAAACGACTTGAAGATGTGCAAATTGTTAAGGAATTTCAAGAGGTTTTTCCGGAAGAATTGCCAGGACTTCCGCCTACACGCCAAGTTGAGTTTCAAATCGAATTAGTGCCAGGAGTTGCACCAATTGCACGAGCACCGTATAGACTTGCACCTTCGGAAATGCAAGAATTGTCGAATCAACTGCAAGAACTTTTGGACAAAGGATTCATTAGACCGAGTTCCTCGCCTTGGGGAGCGCCGGTTTTGTTTGTGAAGAAGAAGGACGGAACTTTCAGAATGTGCATCGACTATCGTGAGCTGAACAAATTAACGGTGAAGAACCGTTATCCACTCCCCAGAATTGACGATTTGTTCGACCAGTTACAAGGTTCTAGTTTTTATTCCAAGATTGATTTAAGATCCGGTTACCATCAACTTAAAGTTCGGGAAGAGGATATCCCGAAGACGGCATTTAGAACACGCTATGGTCATTATGAATTTCAAGTGATGCCTTTTGGATTAACCAACGCACCTGCGGTATTCATGGATCTCATGAATAGGGTGTGCAAACCGTATCTCGATAAGTTTGTGATCGTATTCATTGACGATATCTTGATTTATTCCAAGAGTAAGGAAGATCACGAAGAACACCTCAGAACAATACTGGAACTACTCAAGAAGGAGCAATTGTATGCCAAGTTTTCTAAGTGTGATTTTTGGATACGAAGAGTTCAATTTCTTGGTCATGTTATTGATAGCCAAGGTTTACAAGTCGACCCGGCAAAGATCGAGGCAGTTAAGGATTGGGCTACGCCCAAGTTTCCTACGGAAATTCGTCAATTCCTAGGACTTGCCGGATATTACAGAAGGTTTATTGAAGGGTTTTCTAAGATAGCAAAGTCGTTGACAAAGCTGACACAAAAGAATGAAAAGTACGAATGGGGAGAAAAAACAAGAGTCCGCATTTCAATTATTGAAACAAAAGCTTTGTAGCGCACCGATTTTGTCACTACCTGAAGGTATTGAGAACTTTGTGGTATATTGCGATGCTTCGCATCAAGGACTTGGAGCTGTGCTAATGCAAAACGAGAAGGTGATAGCTTATGCGTCTAGACAGCTTAAGATACACGAGAAAAATTACACTACGCACGACTTGGAATTGGGTGCGGTAGTTTTTGCACTCAAGATTTGGAGACACTACCTTTATGGTACCAAGTGTGTAATTTTTACCGACCACAAGAGCTTACAGCATATACTCGATCAGAAGGAACTTAACATGAGACAACGTCGTTGGCTAGAGTTGTTGAGTGATTACGATTGTGAAATCCGATATCACCCAGGAAAAGCGAATGTTGTGGCAGATGCACTTAGCCGAAAAGAACGACTCAAACCTTTGAGAGTTAGGTCGTTGGGAATGACTATCATTTCGCCATTACCATCAAAAATTTTAGAAGCTCAGATTGGGGCTCTCAAGGAAGAAAACCGACCACATGAGAAACTTTATGGTATGCCAGAAAGTGAAAATGGCTTTGTAAAGAGATCGGATGGAGTGTTATGCTTCAAGGACCGAAGTTGGATACCACTCTATGGTGGAGTGCGAGAATTGATTATGCATGAATCACACAAGTCGAAGTACTCTATTCATCCAGGTTCTGATAAGATGTATCAGGATCTCAAGAAGCTTTATTGGTGGCCGAACATGAAAGCAGAAATAGCTACGTACGTCAGCAAATGTCTTACTTGTGCTAAAGTGAAAGCCGAGTACCAGAAACCGTCAGGGTTACTTCAACAACCAGAAATTCCACAATGGAAGTGGGAACGTATTGCTATGGATTTTGTCACTAAACTTCCTAAGACGTCAGGAGGTTTCGATGCTATTTGGGTAATCGTTGATCGACTTACCAAATCAGCTCATTTCATACCCATTAGAGAGACTTATTCAATGGAACAACTTGCTAGACTTTATGTCAAGGAAATAGTCTCAAGACACGGTGCACCAGTTTCCATCATTTCCGACAGAGATAGTCGTTTTACTTCAAACTTTTGGCGGTCATTACAAGATTCCTTTGGATCCAATTTAGACATGAGCACTGCTTACCATCCTCAGACCGATGGTCAGAGTGAGAGAACTATTCAAACACTTGAGGACATGCTTAGAGCATGTGTGATTGACTTTGGAAATGGTTGGGCTAACCATTTGCCGTTAATCGAGTTTTCCTACAACAACAGTTACCATTCGAGCATTAAGGCTGCACCATTCGAGGCACTTTATGGTCGTAAGTGTCGATCTCCAGTTTGTTGGGCCGAAGTCGGTGAAGTACAATGTACTGGCCCAGAAATGGTACAAGAAACAACAGAAAAGATAATTCAAATTCGAGAGAGACTCGAAACTGCTAGAAGTCGACAGAAAAGCTACGCAGATGTTCGACGCAAACCATTGGAATTTCATGTCGGGGACAAAGTTATGTTGAAAGTCTCGCCTTGGAAAGGCGTAATACGCTTTGGAAAATGCGGGAAATTGAACCCGAGATACATTGGACCATTCAAGATCCTGGAAAGGATTGGTCCGGTTGCTTACAAACTTGAACTTCCATCAGAACTTAGCAACGTACATAACACGTTTCATGTTTCGAACCTCAAGAAATGTCTTTCGGACGAGTCTGCCATTATACCATTAGAAGAAATACAACTCGATGACAAGCTTAACTTTGTGGAAGAACCAGTTGAAATAATGGATCGCGAGATCAAACAGTTGAAACAAAGTCGAATTCCGATCGTGAAGGTTCGTTGGAATTCTCGAAGAGGACCCGAGTTTACTTGGGAACGAGAAGACCAAATGCGACGCAAGTATCCACAACTTTTCACCGAGCCTAGTACCAAGACCAACACTAACTGAATTCAGGGACTGAATTCCTTTTTGGATGGGCGACTGTCACAACCCACAATTTCAGGTCATTTTTCCAAACTTCGACATTCTACTATTCACAAATTACTATTCATCGATCACTATTCATTGTTTTACTATTTATCATTTTTGAGGTCAATTTGACATTCCGAGACACATTCAGAAATTTTACTATTCACTTGATACTATTCATTTCCGAGAGAAAACCACTATTCACGTGCATTACTCATGTCATCGTAAATGTAGTTTACGAGTGTTCAAATTCGCGTAACCGTATTGGTTCAGGAGCGAATTCATGCATTATTATCAGGGACATTTCATACGGACTAGAAATAGTCGACACATCATCATTAGGGCACTTGCATACTATTCCACTCGTAGGATAACTAAATTAATACTTTTGGTATTATTAACGATTTACGTATGTTTATTTTGAATAAACGCTAATACGCGAACTATAAATGTGTCTAACATGTCCGACACTCCCGACTATGATCCCAATACATTTTTATACTCATTTTTACAATATAAAAACTATAATATTAATTTACCCGGTATTTTGGAAATTTAACTATTACGTATCGTATGTTTAACTTAATAACGACGGTTTTCACCAAAATTAAACAATAATCACCCTAACTCTCCGTACTTGTACCCGACATATTTTTACAATTTTTATAACTTTATTATGACCCGAATAACTTCAATAAAATTTATTTCTAACAAACCCGGTACCCGATTTAAACCTTAAACCTAAACCTAACTTAACTACAAACTACTAATACTAATTTTGTACTTAAACCCAAGGACAAAGCCCCCTTTTTCCTCCCTTAGAACCGGCCAACCCCCCCCCCCCCCCCCATGGTCTTCATGCATTAAAAATTTCACCAACACTCTTAAATGCTACCAAACTTTTGTCTACAAATATATATTAAACTCTTTTCACTCTATTATCACAAAACTCATTTTACTTGCACTAGAAAAACTTTTTCTCTCTTTTCTCTTGAGGATTGGATCGACCAAGGTGGTCAAGGAAGCAAAAATCATAAATTTTTACAAGATCATATTGTAAACTTGTTCATTTAGTAGTCCTTGTTAGAGTTTTGAAATAAAAACTCAAGGATTAGTAGGCTTTTTATCATCTAAACTCTCTAAACCATCAAGTAAGTAAACAAACTCATTTTTATGATTTTTACAAGTTATTATTATGTTTATACATTTTTCTTACAAGATATCATACATGCATCAACTTGTACCACTCCATTTTTGTATATATTAACTTTGAAGCCCTAGAAATGGAAACATAAGAAACTCTTATTAGACCTAGTGGATTGATGATGTCTAAGGACCCATGACACCCTAAGAAGGTGTATGGTAGGATTAGATTAGCTTTGTGGTGTTTGAAAGTGGTTTGATGGAGGATGGAACTAGTTTGGAGACTTGAAAATGGTTTTTGAAACTTTTGATATACCTACTGTCCCTATTTTAAATTCGTGGGAAAATCAGTAGATGGTGACTAAGTTTTGACCAAAGATTTAGAAAATACATTCAAAAACGAAACTTTAGGCGAAAGAACGGATTAAAACGAGTTTATAACGAAGGAGATATGATTTTTGCAAATTTAACGACGAAAACTATTTCTTAGAAAACTGCTTGCTGATTGGCAGAATACGACGGGTAATTTGAGGCATTAAACGTAACCTAGAGGAGCCGAGTTGTCAAAAATATACTAGTATATACAAAGACGAATCCGTGGACATAAAGAACAAGGAAAACGAGCCTAAAACGACCAAGTTATACCCATTCTAACATCGTCAAACTATATATATATATATATATATATATATATATATATATATATATATATATATATATATATATATATAGTCACAAATAAAAATAATAACGTACGTACTAAACGGTATATTTTCTAGAAAATATTACTAAGGACTATTTTCTTATCAAACGAATACGTATGATCCAAGAGAATACTTATACGACTTAACGACGTATTTCAAGGTTTTCAATACAAGGATTTTAACGCTAACTTTTTCGTACGAGTTAATACGACAAGTTATATACTCCTATATAAGGACTTATTTTCCTAAGTATGGAATCTATTTTACTACGACGATAACTAGTATTTTCAAATTACGAGTGGTATGAGTATCATGTGCATGTGCATTCATTTCATTACGGCTTGATCTAAGTTAGATCATGATTATTCATTTAGGTTGCGGCTAGTACTCGCGCCTCATTGTCCCGACTACTTTTACCTCATTGCACCATCTTTGTATCATCACTTCGAGGTGAGTTTCATAGCCCCGTTTTAATTCTATATTTTGATTTCAAATCCCACGGGGGAGAATACATTGCATTACTTGTTTTTGTGTACATGCCTAAGTATAAAAATTCATACATTGCTTAAGTTTCCTTATTACCACGTCTTGACAAGTCCCCTTTATTATATCATGGACCGTTAATTTCTAGTACTAAGCGGGAGTGAGTGGATAGATCTATCGAGGGTGACGCCTCCATTCGTGTTTGGGTTGCTCCAAATGGAACGAATGCATTTCATGTCTTTATTATTAGAGTGTCTGGTAAACACTCATTGGGGCCAAGTATCGTCTAGCTTCGGGGTCATGAGCTTAAGAGCCAATGTATATACTTTCCGGACATCCTATTTCTTGGCATTACTTATAGCATTTGTACACTAGATTTTACTTATAAACCTATTATTATTCACCAACTTTATGTTGACCGTTTTTCGCAATGTATTTCTCAGGTAACTAATGGCATATTCTCATGGCATTGCATGGAGTCACTTTGTGTATCAAGGATGACGCGTCACTTTTGGATTTCATGCACTTTGAACTATCGTTTGATTGTACTAAACTATTTCTTTAAACCTTTTCCAACTTTTGGGACCTATGTTTTATAACTCTGAATATTTTGAATGAATCAAACGACGTATTTTATAAACGACACTTTAGGTCGTTCAATATATCCTGGTTGTGTGCTATGATCCGTTACACCCTCAGGTATTCCATTCCGCTGCCATTCAGGTATTTTGGGGGTGTGACATTATAGGTGTGGAGACACAAGTCATCTTGTGGGAGAATGTCCAAAACCACCCAAGAGCAAACCTCAACAAGCTTTTGTGGGTGGTGCTTGGAGTGACTATGAAGGAGATGATGATGAGCCAAAGAATGATGATATTGCTCTCATGTCTCACAACTCAAATGAGGTACTCTCCGACTTATCTTACTCCTCTATTGATGATGATACTTTACAAAATGAATATAACAAACTTTGTGAGTTAAGCTTAAAAATCATAAACAAAAATAAATTTTTGAAAACTAAAAAGGAGTTTTTAGAAAATGAAGTTTATGAGTTAAAAGAAAAAGCTAAGAGATTTGAAAAGGGTAAAGGTATTGACACATCATGCAAATCATGTGAAGAACTTAAACTTGAAATTGAGAAACTTAAAATTACTCAAAATGATCTAATCAAACAAACCACAAAGTTCAAAAAGTTCGATAAGAGCATTTCGTGTGCGGATGAAATTATGAAACTTCAAAAGTCACCCTTTGATAAAACAGGTCTAGGGTTCAGGAAAGTAGAAACTGTTAAGGGTCAAACGAAACAAGAAAAGAATGCACATGAAACGAACAAAACTGTTACAGGAACCCGCGGATCAGACGGAACCCAAAATAGGGTTCCGCCCGTTGGCCCCGAGGGTTCCGCCAGGTCTGCTGCAACAGTAACTCCATCCACATCGGATCGTTCAAAATTTGTTAAAGTTACATACAAAAATGGAACAAAACCTGTGTTTAAAACTGGAGTAGGATTTAGTAAAAATGAATTTAGAGCTAAAACTACTCAACCAAGACCTAAGACTCCAATTCCCAAACGCCCCTTTCCAAAGAGCAACTTCAACGCTCGACCAAACTACCAACATGTTTGGAACCAAAACACTCCTAGACATTACCAAACTCAAAACCACATGCCATTGAACCCTTATGCTCTATTTTCATACTTGGAACAAATTAATGGCATGCTTAACCAAAATGGACCCATGAGAAATTGGGGACCAAATGTTTGAGTGTTTTTCATAAAATAGGTGTGCCTCAAAGTTTGTTTATAACCTGATGAATGGATTAAAGATAGTGGTTGTTCAAGGCACATGACGGGTAATAAAAGCCTCTTCTCAACATATCACAAATGTGATGGAGGTAATGTTACGTTTGGTAGTAATGCTAAGAGCAAAACCATCGGAAAAGGTACAATCTCTCATGACTCCCTTTCTATAGATGATGTTGCTCATGTTGATAACATAGGATTTAATCTTCTTAGTATTAGTCAACTTTGTCGTAATAAGTATAATGTCCTTTTTAGTGAAAACGGTAGTAAAATACTTAAAGATGGTATAACCGTAGCCAAAGGTGTCCTTAAGAACAACGTATACGTCATGAAGTTGGATTCAACATCTAGAGACAAACTTTGTCTTACCTCATTAGATGAATCTTCAACTTTATGGCATAGACGTTTAGGTCATGCTAACATGAGACTAATCCAAAACCTCTCCTCCAAAGACTTAGTTCGAAACCTACCTAAGTTGAAAAATGACCAACACTTTTGTGATGCTTGCAAAGTCGGTAAACAAGTCCATGGTAGCCATAAGGCTAAAAACTTGGTTTCTACATCTAGGTGTCTAGAACTTTTGCATATGGATTTATTTGGTCCATCCGCTATACAAAGTTATGGAGGTAACTTCTACACTTTGGTAATAGTTGATGATTACTCAAGATATACTTGGACAAAATTTTTGAAAAGTAAAAATGAAGCTTTTGATAAATTTGAAATTCTAAGTAAGAAAATTCAAAATCAAGTAGGATCTAATATTGTGTCTATTAGAACGGATCACGGTCGTGAATTTGATAATGAATTTCAATTTGGAAACTTTTGTGATAAAAATGGTATAACTCATAACTTTTCGGCTCCACGTACTCCTCAATCTAATGGTGTTGTAGAACGTAAAAACCGGACATTGCAAGAGATGAGTAGAACAATGCTTAATGAACAAAACATTCCACAAAAGTTTTGGTGTAATGCCGTTGACACTTCAACATACATTTTAAATCGAGTCTTAATTAGACCATTTTTGAATAAAACTCCTTATGAACTATATAAAGGTAAAAAGCCTACATTAGGATACTTTAGAGTGTTTGGGAGTAAATGTTTCATTCTTAACACGAAGGATTATCTCACCAAATTTGACCCAAAGTCTTATGAAGGTGTATTTCTTGGATACTCACAAAATAGTAAAGCGTACATTGTTTTGAACAAAGAAACCTTAAGAGTCGAGGAATCGTTGAATGTAACATTTGACGAGAGTCCACCTCCCTCTAAGACATCACCTTTGGTAGATGATGACTTAGTTGAAAGCCAAGCAATAGAAAATCAAGAAATTTTAAGTGATGACAAAGAAGATGAACTTTTTAACAAAGAACTTGTCAATATCAAAGAATCTAAAAGTCATCCATTAGATGGTGTTATTGGCAACATTAATGAAAGAACACTAAGGTCAAAAGTTCAAAATGAAAGCAACTATTTTTGTTTCGTGTCAACTATTGAACCCAAAAATATTAATGAAGCCATTAAAGATGAATCTTGGGTAATTGCAATGCAAGAAGAGTTAAATCAATTTGTTAGGAATGATGTATGGACATTAGTTCCTCAACCAAAGAGTCAAACTATAATTGGAACAAAATGGGTATTTCGAAATAAAATGGATGAAAATGGAATTGTGTCTAGAAACAAAGCTAGGCTAGTTGCACAAGGATATAACCAACAAGAAGGCATTGACTACGATGAAACCTTTGCTCCAGTTGCTAGGCTCGAGTCAATTAGAATCTTACTTGCATATGCATGTGCACACAATTTTAAACTTTTTCAAATGGACGTCAAAAGTGCATTTCTAAACGGAGTTATTAATGAAGAAGTGTATGTTGCTCAACCACCGGGCTTCATCGATTTTGAAAAACCAAATCATGTTTACAAACTTAAAAAGGCTCTTTACGGACTTAAGCAAGCTCCAAAAGCATGGTATGATCGACTTAAAACATTCCTAGTTGACCATAAGTATACCATGGGCTTAGTTGATAATACTCTCTTCACTAAGAAGAAAGACTCACATATTATCATAGTCCAAATCTATGTTGATGACATTATATTCGGATCAACTTGTCAAGAATTATGTGTGGATTTCTCAAAAATCATGCATGACGAGTTTGAAATGAGTATGATGGGAGAACTCAACTTTTTCTTAGGACTCCAAATCAAACAACTAGAAGATGGTATCTTCTTTAACCAATCTAAATATATTAAGGACATGCTTAAGAAATTTGGACTAGAAGATTCGAAACCTATCAAAACTCCCATGTCCACAGAAACTAAACTCACCAAGGATGAGGAAAGTGAATCTGTAGATAGCACTAAATATAGAGGTATGATTGGTAGTCTACTTTACCTAACGGCTAGTAGACCCGACATTATGTTTAGTGTTTGTCTATGTGCTCGTTTTCAAGAAGATCCTAAAACTGCCCATCTCGAAGCCGTTAAAAGGATTTTTAGGTATAATAAGGGCACTACACATTTAGGTTTATGGTATCCCAAAGGAACGGGAATAGACACCATAGTGTATGCCGACTCGGATCATGCCGGTGACTATGTCGATAGAAAAAGCACAAGTGGTATTTGTACTTTTGTTGGACATTGTCTCACCTCATGGTTCTCTAAGAAGCAAACGGCTCTTGCTATCTCAACAACGGAAGCCGAGTACGTTTCGGCCGGAAAGGCATGTCAACAAGCTCTTTGGATGAAACAAGCTCTTGTCGACTACGGAATTCAACTCAACGACATCACAATTCTTTGTGACAACAAAGATGCCATTGATCTTAGCAAAAACCCGGTTCAACATGCTCGTACCAAACATATTGAAATCCGTCATCATTTCCTTCGTGACAACGTCCAAAAAGGAAATATCTCAATTGAGAAAGTTTCTTCTGAAGATAACATAGCCGACATTCTCACAAAACCTCTTAAACGTGAACCTTTTAATCTTCTTAGGCTAGGCTTAGGACTCATGGAACCTACATTGTAGTTCTGGACATTAGAAAAAATTCACAAAAATCAAAACAAATCCAAAACCATTTTTCTCAGCAGGGCCGGCGGAACCCTCAGCCATAACGGACGGAACCCAACTCAGGGTTCCGCCATATCCGTCGACCTGCAGAAACATTTTCTTTGTTTATATTAAACCAAACACCCATTATCTCATACCACCACTTCAAGGCTGCTACTATTCACTTCACCACTCATCCACACCTACGAATTCTTGGTTCTCCATTCAGTTACATTGCAAATCAATCATCATGCCTCCTCTAACCCACTACGACCACAAGGACACCATTAAGTACCTACCAAAACACCACAAAACCAAAGGCCTTACCGCAAATCAAGTAAACGTTTTCAAAGCCCTAGAAAAACACTATGTCCATGAGGGTAGAACCATAGACCCATCTTTCCTAGAAGGCACAAACCTTTACGCCGATTTTGCCACAATCAACTTTGAGTGTCTTTTGAATATCGACGAGCCTATTTGTCCTAGGTTCATTCTAGAGTTCTATGCATCATGCGTCCTCTCCACGGATGATTATGGTCATATGTCTATCAACTTTAGGGTTAGCGGTCATCAATACTCCTTCACTCTTGAGGAGTTTACTCAAATCCTAGGTGTTCCAAACCGTGGTACTTGCCTCTATTCCGACTTGCACTCCCTCTCAACTCTTGACAACCTTCAAGAGCGTATCCACCCTTATGACACACCTTTTGTCTCAAAAGACGTTCTCCGTGACCACCTCTTTGTTAGGACCACCACCACTAGGAGAACCCGTTCGGGGAATGAGGTCGATAAGGACCCATATGGAATGGAAATGAACGAACTCAAACCCAAATTCAAGAAATGGGAGGAAGTCCTTAGAGCCAATGTCATTAGCACAATAGGGAACCGTGACCATATCAACCTTTGCCTTTGCTACATGCTCTACTCCTTGTCCGTTAGGCAACCTTTCAACCTTGCCTACTACATGGCCAAGAGAATGGCCGACATTCCCGTGCATGGCACAACGGCTATGCCGTATGGAATGCTCTTGACCCGTCTTTTTAGGTTCATCTCACCCATTCCACCAACTCCAAACAGTCTTCGCCTTAACTACTCTCTCATCCCACACACTTTTGTCCCACTAAGTGATAAGAGAGTGTACAAAGCCCAAGGAAAACGTCCACATCCTCCTACCTCATCTTCGTCTTCCTCAATGAGTGAAGATGACAATTTGCCAAACTCTAGGCTCCCTCCTCTCGAATACCTTTCTCAACTTCCGGATATTCCTAATGAGTCGGAGGAGTTCAAGCAAACAAAGGGGATGTTTAAGAATCTTGGAAGGTTTCTTGGAAAGCTCAAGAACAAGATCGACCGTCAATGAGTGCGGGTGTGTAGGAGTGTTTGGCACTAGGTGCTATTTGAACAAATTTGGTCGTTTAAACAATATTTGCAATGAATTTGTGTGTTTGCACAATGTTTGATACAATTTGGAACATGTAATATCTAACTTTGATGCAGGTAGACAACTCTTGGCAAGTTGTCAAATTTTCAAGTTTATAATATTTTCACTAAGTATAGTGAAATTCTCGACCTCAAGGTCAAAGTCCTATGAAATGCATGTTTACGTGTCTATTTTTTTGCATTGCCCAACCAGAAATGCCTTATCTCTTTGATTTTAGGAGTTTTCGAAAATTTTGAAAATCGTCTCGCGGGTAAAAAACGTGGACTGCCACTTTTTTTACCCCTGGCGGATCTGGCGGTACCCAATATTGGGTTCCGCCAGTGCAATTTCTGGGAATTCCAGAATTTGCCCAACGGACCAGGCGGCACCCTCAAATGGGTACCGCCTGTGTATTCTGAGGGTGCCGTCAGCAACCTGCTGAATTTTTGTTTTCTTTTTCGCCAATTCAACATTGAAACACCAAAATCCAATCCTTTTAGGTAGAAACCCATTACTTGCAATGTGTTTAGCATAATAGGATACTCCTTCTTCCATAAACTTAACCAAAACAAATTCCCGCCAAAATTCAAATTTAACCATAACAACCTCAAGGACCCCTCAAACATAAAGGAAGGAACCCTTTTAAGGGATCCTTGAAATCCCTGTTATTTATACTACCACAAATCCACCAAAACCACTAAGCATTTAGTGCAAAACTTGTCTTCTCACTTCACCATTTTCATTGGATTGACTTCCATGATTTGACAACCCACAATTAGTTTTTCAAATCATTAGAAACCTCCATTTTTGTATGGACTAACATCAAATCCAAACACTCCTTTCCATAATCCATCAACACTATAAATTAAGCCATCCTAAACATCATCAAATCACACATTCCTCAACACAATTTCTGAAACTTATAAACTATTTTTCACCATGACTAAGTCAACAAACACCTCTCAACCATCAAGACCCATCCAGAAAACCGTCCGGATTAGTGTTAAACCACTATGGTCCAATCAACCCATCAACCTAAGCTCCTCATCCTCGGATGAATTCACATCACCCATAAAAAATGAACACTTTTTGAACCTTGCATCTCCATCACCATCACCCAATGAACCAAATGAACTCCACCACCAACTAAATCACCTATTGACCCAACTCCACCAAGTGCTCCAACTCAACCATCCAAAACTTCATCACCATCACCATTACCCAAAATTGAGCCAATGGAACTATTTGGGTCTCCTCCCACATCACCACACCCATTTGTCCAAGATCTTAATGATCTTCCACCAAGACCTACACAACCACCACCTTTTGCAAATGAATCACCAAGGTCAATCCTTGACCAAGATAACCTTTTCAACCACATTCAACCACCACAACAAGTGTACCATCCACCTAAACCATTATTGTTTCACCCCATCTACCATGACATCCATGGTCCTCTATATGGAGAACCAAACTTTGAAAACAATGATCACCCAAATCCACCACATTCTCAAACCCAAACCTTTGAGACCTTCTTTCCCTCATATGAGGAAATCCAAAGCATGGTTGAGAATCACCTTCATCAAGCAATGGAATTTCAAACCACCTTGCTTGACTCAATACCAAATCCATCCTCCACACAATAACCAAAAACCAACCAACCTTCAAACCAAGAAACCAAAACCAACCCATTTCAACCAACTCATCCCCATGCTTGCTCAAATTGTGAACAAATGGGTGAAACCATCAAAACATTGCTTAACCAATTCCAAAATGAAACCCGTTTTGCCTTCCAACACGTTATAGAACGTTTGGATGCACTTTCACACCCCAACAAATCCTAGGCAACCTATGAAGGCCATTTGCCCCACTCTAGGAATGTAGGATTTTATTTTATTTTCTTGGTTATTTTTTAGTTTTTGTGTACAAGTAGAAGAATAAGTCCACATTTCTTGTCTTTTGACCTTTATAAGTCAAAATTTTACTTGGAATGATATTTCTTTCTACTTACTTTTGTGCATTGTTGGTTGATCAATCTTTGGTTTGTCAATGTGGTTGCAATGTGTGTGGTAACTACAAGCATGACTATATATATCACCAACTAACCATTTTTTTGTAGGTCTCAAAATCCATGTTTCCTATCTTGGCACTCCATTTAGGGGGAGTATCGACCAAGGGGGAGCATTGGCATTATTCCGCTTCGCTACTCTTCTTTTTGTTTCGACAAAAAAGGGGAGAAATATATTAACCCTTCAAATACTTGATATGCTTTTCGTATCTTAAGTAAAACAAGGTTAATATAAGTTTTTTTTTTAAGTCTTGAAAACCAAGATTTTGCGTGTTACTTAAAAACAAAGTTTATGTTTTGTCATCAACAAAAAGGGGGAGATTGTTAATACAAATATCGCCTAAAAACATTATTTATATTTTACGATATTCGCTAAGTTTTGTTAACGACAAAATGTAAACTTTAGTTTCTAAGCAAAACATAATCTTAGTTTTTAAGACTTGCATAAACTAGACTTTTGCTACATTTTACATTTCATAAAACACAACACAAGTTTATTTCTTAAATTAGAAATTGTCACATCACATTTATGGTAAGTTTTGTCATTATGCATTAATAGAAAGAAATGTGTTTGACTAACTTTGTTGTTGCTTGCAAGCTTTGTATTTGACTTGTTATTATGAGATGTGACATTGTTTGGTTGCTAGGAGTTATGAGACAAGACCTTGTTGGTTTGAAGAGTTATTGCAAAAACCAACTGCAAGCCTGGCGGTACCCTGGAGGTACACGGGCGGAACCCTTCTCAGGGGCCCGCCTGATCCGCCAGACCTGCAGAAGGTTTTGGCTATAAATATTGAGCCACAAGTTAAAATTTGGCTCATCACTTGACATTACATTTTACACACACATTCATTCTTTCATCTAACCTCTTAACATTTCATATGTGAAGTTTCTTTTTGTAGCAAAGAGATTCACGAGCTTACTAAAAGTAACAAGTATTCAACACAACGTTGCAAGACTTGTTAGCTTAGCATTGTGTAGACTTGTGTAGTTTACACTTCATTTGATTGTGTATTTTCAGTAGTGATCGGTTAGTATTTTAGTCCTCAAAATACAAAGAGTGTTGGGAGTTGTTGTACCCTAGTAAAAGAACTAAGGGGAGTGGTTGTGCCCTTGTAAAAGAACTCGACATTTAGCTTTGTGTCGGTAAAAGTATAAGCGACGTGTAAGGTTTTCTCCGCCGGTGAAAGGAGCTTGTTGACTAGTGAAAGAAACTCTCGAGTTGGATACTCGGGGCGTGGACGTAGGGCAAGGAAAAAGAGTCCTTGTAGCCGAACCACGATAAATACTCGTGTTGTGGTTTGATCGTTTCTTTCATTTACTTGCATGTTATATATTGTGTTTGTGAATATATCTTTGACCAAACGGAAAGTTTCAAAGCTAAGTTAATAAGAGAAAAAGATTTTAATCGGCAAACTATTCAACCCCCTTCTAGTTTTCCACATAGTTTATAAGTATTTCAGAGTCTGGTTGTTTGAATTATTTTCTGCTCATTTTCTGTGTTTAGTATTTTAGTAACTGTTTCATTAATTTCTGATTCATTTGGGTTTGGTACAATTTCATTTTCTGTCATCATTTAGATTTGAGTAGTATAGTTGTGTGGATATTTAGCTTATAAATCTGTTTAGGCTAAGTGTAACTAATCATCTGTTATATTTTGTAACTGAGTTTTGTTGTAGCTTATGATGGAGTACTGTTTCATTGTGATTTTTAGTTGAGTATTTGAATTGAGTTTTGGATTTTAATTACTGTTTCATTGGGATTAATAGCCGAGATTGAGTTTGATTTGAATTGCATTTGTATCACTGTTTCATTGGAACTTATTGCTTTGCAAGTTGCACTTATTGATAGATTTTACTGTTATCTTATCTGATTTACTTGTGGTTTTATACTTCTGTAATTTTGAGATCTATGAGTACAAGGTGGTTGCTGGTTTTAGTAGATAGTAGCTGATCATTTGAGTTCAATATTAGTTTAGGATCCTTATTTGCTCATTGTTAAAGTGATTTTAAGCTGAATTCAGTTTTATTATAGTATTAAGTTACTGATATTCGGGTGTTTGGATGTCTTGATTTTTGAGTATTAATAGTAGTATTATTGTTGAATTTCTGGCTCACATTAGTTCATTTAGGTTTGTTAATGAGTTTCATATCTTAAATGCAGTAGTTGTTTCACTAAAAGTCAAAATTACTTTTCAAAGTAGCTTAACAGTAGTGAAGTTGAAATCAGTTAGCAAACTTGTTGTAGTTTATACGCATTTGTTCTAAGTAGATTAATATAGTGAGATTTCATTTTTTTTAAAAAACCAGTAGTGATAGATTCAATGGATTAAAATTGGAATTAGTCAACAAGTGTAGGTACTTAGATAGTCAATTGTACTCAGCATTTAGATCACTGATAGCTGCTGTTTTTGGCTAATTTTAGAGTAGCAGATAGATTATGTAGACTGAGTTTTTGCTGATTTTGAAAACTCAGTATAGTAGTAGAGCATTTGTTCCCCTTATTTTGTAGATTAAAGCTTATTTGGACTTACTTTTTGGTCCTGCTTATTAGTGGTGTAGGACATGTTCTGTTTTGAAATATAGGACTGCTTGTGCTTTCTTAAGCTAGAACTTGTGTTAATTTGAAGTTTCTGAGTTCCCCTTAGTTTATAGATAGTGATTTAGTTGTTCTTAGTTGCTTGCTTTTTCTGTTTCTCATTCTGCTTATACTATAGCTTATTGATAGACTGCTTATTGTTTGCATTTTCTGTTTCTGTGTTTTATTTCATCACTTTTGAGCATTTTTGAGTCTTTTGTATCATATTTCATCTGTGATAAAAGTTTGGTCAAGTTTATTTGGCAAGTGCTTATTAATAAGCACTTGCCATTAGCTGATTTTGCTTGAATAAGCAATTTTGCTTAGCTTTTTCTTTTCAAAATTTTTCTGTAGTCTTTACATATTATTTTAGATTTTCTGTAATTTTTCCAGATTTTTCTGGATTATTTTACTATTTTTCTTAATTTTCCTTCATTATAAATCATTTTTAAATCAATTTTAAATACCAAAAATCTATAAAAATTCAGAAAAAGCTTTGAAAAATGCAAAAATATTTTTAGAAATTCTTTTATAATATTTTAGAATTTTTAGAATTTAATTTTCATTTTTCCAATTTATTTTTCCATTTTTCCTTATTTTTAATTCAATTTTAATTCAAAAAATCAATAAAAATTCATAGAAAATAAATAAAAAGTCAAAAAAAATATTTTTCTTTTTCTTAAAATTCTTTTTATTAGTTTAAGATTTTTAGGAAATATTTTCAAGTTCGTAGGATCATTTTTCGTTATACGTTACGTTTTAAATTTTGCGGTTGCGTTTCCGTTTTTACGTTTTTCACTTTTGTGCATAATTAGCTTGTACTTTTTGCATATTTCATCTTTGTTTGTGAATACTTGAACTATTTGATTGCTATTTTCACTTTCTCACTTTTCAATTCACGATTTCACGAATCGATATTCTCGATTCCATTCGCCTTCGTTGGGAAACGACTCGGGTGATCCGTATTTTACGCAGATCACTTCGATACTATACTACTATATTATATAATTGGTTTTCACGACGAATCAATTTTTGGCGCCGCTACCGGGGAAGGCCGAAGTGAATTTTTGAATATCGTTTTGAAAAATCGTGTTTTGTTAAGCATTCCTCTATTTTGTATATATATTTATATAAAAATTGAAAAATTCAAAACACTTTTCCTAAAGTGTTTACAAAATACCAAAAAAATAATAAAAGTTACAGCCTCGACTCGATCGAAAGAAAGGGCGTTGTAAACCAAAAAAGTCTCACAATATAACGAAAACGTAATTTAGTTGTTTATCGGACTATTTCAATTACTACAACCGAATAAGCGGGAAATACGGAAGCTAAGACATTAAATTGCTAGCTGAAGAGAGATCCATTCTTCTCTCCCGTCCCGTCGCGCGTAGTTTTGAAAGAAACGGTTTTCGATTAACGTTACGTTTTAAGAAAAGAAAAACAAAAGAAATAAAAAATTTTTATGAAAATATATATATATATATATATATATATATATATATATATATATATATATATATATATATATATATATATATATATATATAAAGAACAAAAAAAAAAAAAAAAAAAAAAAAAAGATTTTCTTTTCTCTTTTCTTTTTGATTTTGCTCGTGGTGTATGCACACCCGTTCTTCTTTTGAGAGTCTTACGTCTCCGTTCTCTAACCCCGAGCGGGTTTTACGACATACGAGTCGGGTTCATTTCCTTGACAACGAGGAGATGAACCAAAACGAACACAACGGACCCCCGCCGATGGGTGGTCCGCAGCACAATGTTATTCCGCCAATGGGACAACAACCGGCATTTGATCCGCGTCCGATGGAAGAACAACTCCAATCACCATTTAACGGTGTGAGGAGAGCTATTGTGATTCCGGACATCAATGCCAACTTTGAAATCAATCACGGATTACTCAATTTAATCACGGGTATATCCTTTCACGGGTTTGATAACGAAGACCCCTATGCTCACATCAGAAATTTCACCGACATCGCTGAGACCATTAGAATGAACCAAGTTCCTCACGATGTGGTGAAATTGAAGTTATTTCCTTTCTCCTTAAAAGGAGCAGCCCAGACTTGGCTGGAAAAGGAACCGCCTAACTCGATTCACACTTGGAATGATCTCGCTTCCAAGTTTGTGAATTACTTCTATCCTCCCTCTAAAACTTCTAACCTACGTTCTCAAATCTTTCGGTTCCAACAAGCTTTTGATGAAACGTTTAGTGAAGCTTGGGACCGATTCAAAGATTTGAAGGAGAAATGTCCGAACCACGGGTTTACCGACCTTCAGCAGATTGATACTTTTTATAATGGGTTATGTCATGCTGACCAAGATTCACTTAACTCTGCTGCGGGTGGTAACTTGTTGGCTAGGAACACGAATGATGCTTTCATGATAATTGAGAATAAAGCTCGTGTGAGAATGTCAAGAAATAAACCTCAAGTGTCTAATAATGGTAAAAATAATGATGAATTGGTAAATATGATTGTGGCTTTAACAAAGAAAGTTGATGCAATGTCGATTGAAAAACCAAACCATCAAGTCAATGTGGTTAGTCGCGGTTGTGAGACTTGTGGTGGTCCACATTTGTATTATGAATGTCCGGCCACCGGTGCCTTTTCTCAAAATGCGTATGCTGCAAACGCAGGTAACATCGGTTACCCACAACCTCAAGGAGACCGTAATCTCCTCAGCTACCGTTCTTCTCATTTTCTTGGACCACCCGTTCTCGAACAACAAAACCAAGTCAATCAAGTCAACCATAATCATAATGTTGTGAATCGTAATAATCAAGGAATTCAAAATCAGAGTCGAGCTAATAACGGTTTTCAAAATCATAATCAAGGGTTTAATCAAAATCGGGGTTTTCAAGGTAATTACAATCAAGGCCCGCCTCAAGGGAACAATTTTCAAAACCATCAAAACCATGGAAACCCTGGGAATTTTCAGAACGCTAATCATGGAAATCAAAATCATGGTAATTTCCAAAACCGTGGGCAGAATTTCAACAATAATCAAAATCAAGGTGTTATTCAAAATTCGTCGCCCACGGAAGATTTGATTAAGCAATTGATTCAAAACCAACAATCTTTTATGGCAAAATATGAAGAGTCAACACGGTTGTTTGCTAATCAAATCAGTGATATTAACAAACGTTTAAATGATCGACCCTCGGGTTCGGGTATTACTTCTTTGCCAAGCAACACGATCGCAAACCCGAGGGGCGAAGTTAAGGCGATCATAACTCGTAGTGGTGCTCAATATGATGGACCCACAGCTCCTACTACCTCTTCTTCTTCGTATCCGCCTAAGGTAGTAGACTGTGAGACCGAGGCGACAAAGGACCCGGTTCCTCCTGTTAATAATGGAGAAGCTGAAAACGTCCAACCTCTGGTTGTCCAAAAGTCAAAAGATAAAGAAAAAGTCATTTTTGAGAATAATGTGAAATACAAGTCTAAATTGCCATATCCATCACGATTTAACGATGAAGAGCTCCGTGCAAAGTCTAAAATACAAATGGAAAAATTTATGGATATTTTTCAAAAATTGCACTTTGATATAAGTTTTATGGATGCTCTTGTGTACATGCCGAAATTTGCTTCAACGTTCAAAAACCTCATAAGTAATAAAGAGAAATTTCTTGAATTAGCCGAAACGCCGATAAATGCTCAATGTTCCGCGATTCTTCTCAAGAAGCTTCCCGAAAAGCTTGGTGATTCGGGAAAGTTTCTCATTCCGTGTTCATTGAAAGATCAAGAAGTTTGTAACGCCCTGGCCGATTCGGGTGCGAGTATTAACCTCATGCCATTATCGATCTATGAACAACTTGGAACGGGGGCTCTTAAACCGACGAGAATGACTTTGGAGCTTGCTAATCGATCGATAACTCATCCGGTTGGAATTGCTGAAGACGTTTTTGTTCGTGTGAATTCATGTACTTTTCCGGCAGATTTTGTTGTTGTCAATTTTGAAGCTGATCCGAGAGTTCCTCTAATACTAGGGCGACCGTTTTTACGAACTGCAAAAGCCCTATTAGATCATTTTGAGGATACTCTAACTTTACGACATGATGACGATATTATGATTTTTAAAGCCGATGCTTCAAAATTGAATAAGTATTCTGTCAAAAGCGTTGATGTTTGCGATTATTCCTTTGATGATTTTGTGAAAACTTTCGTCTCCAACTCTTCCCCATCATTTCCTCTGACTAAGGAATATGATTCTCTTTGGGAAGAGGTCGATGAATTTCTTGCAATTGAAACGATTCCGATTTCTGAGACGGACGATTCTTACTTTGATTCGGAGGGGGATATTATTTTTCTTAACAATTTGTTGAACGATGAACCGTTAATCCCTCCGGATAAAGTTAAGACAAAGATTGAGCTTACAATTGACGATCCTCTTGAGCCTGAGCTCGAGGAATTTTTACCAGACTTTGAGAGTTTTACCTTCGATATGACTGAGGAAATAAGTGGCAATCCCACTTATCATCTTGATTTTTCTGATCCGACGTATGAAGTTTTTCATTTCGATCACTCGGAAGAGACGAGTCGTGGCAGTACCACTTCTCATGCTTTTATCTCTCTTCCGGAGTTTGAGTCATTTCGTTTTGATGAATCTGAATGTGAAATTGAAAAGTTTTCTGAACCTGAATATGAAAGTTTCAGTTTTGATCTTGAAGTTGATCATGATCCGGGTGGTGCGTTTAAAAATGAGAGTTTTAATGAAAAGTTTAGCCCATCCCTCCCACCCGGAAAAGTTTGTAAAATGAGCTTTAATGATAAAAGTCATAATTCCATAATTATGAAGTTTTCTTTTGAAAATGATGAGTTTTTCAAGATTGTTATCATGACCTTCTTGCCATTTGTAACATTTGGTGTGGTTTCTCTTATCCTTCACTCCGTGGGGAGTGAGGATGTTGTTTTTGACCCTGGTATCGGTTTTTAAAGTTTTCAACATTAAAATACCAACGGTTATCTCTTCGGGATGGAACTTTCAAATAAATCATATGTTTTTCAAATATTTTGTATGAAAGCCCGAGTGAGATTATTTTTCCACGGATTTTTCCCCAAGGACGAATTAATTTGGGGATCGAGTCAAGCTACGTGACTCGGTAATAAAAAACAAAGAGCTTCGTGGGAGGCAACCCATGCTTATCCAATTTCATCTTCTTATTTTTCTTATTTCTAATAAATAACGTGAGGAGGGGGTACCTCTTCCAATCTTGTGTTTCGTGGTTGTTTGTGTATGATTGTCCAGGATTTTCCCCGATTTATGATGACTCTCGTGCTCGTGGTTTTGTCTTTCTCTCCACTCGAGTCTCATTCATCGATGCTTTTGGAAATCCAATATCCGTAAATCTTATCGACTAACGTTTTCTTTGGCATAATTAATAAACGGCCCTAGATTTATGTTAGGATTACCTTTACCCTTTTAAACATTGAGGACAATGTTCCATTCTAGTCCGGGGGAGGGTGAATCTTCGATTCGATTTGACCTTGCATTTTTCACCATGTCGTGTACTCTTGCAACTCCGTTTTTCCACAAAAAATAAAAAATAAAAAAATAAAAATAAAAAAAAAATTGAAAAAATTGAAAAATTTCAAAATTTTTTGAGAAAAATAAATGAAAAAGTTATGAAAAGCACAAAAAAATGAGAAAAAGTTGAAAAATTTGTGCAAAAATAGAATAAAGTTTGAATAAGTGTTTTGACACCTTGTTGACTTTCTTGCTGGCGAGAGTAGGAATAAATATTTTGACTTGACCGGGCGTGTTGCGCCCTAGCTTGTTCCCTTAACCAATAATAATCACATAAGCTTGTGCTAGTTTTGTATACTAGGAGCTATAAAACGCCAATTCTTCTTCTAGAATTTGCAAGTTTCCGTAACTGACTTTATATATGCGTGGCTGATTATCGGCTAAGTATTCGCGGGTTTCATTATTTGGAATCTTAAATTGCGAAGAGCGAGAAATGATAGAGTTTATTTAGAAGTTAGATGCTAAACGTGGAGTAGTGGTTCTCTTTAGAGCTCATGAGAGGTACTTGTGGCTTTTTACTCCCATCAGATACGTCACCAATATATAATAGATGTTCTAGGTTAATTAGTGGTATTTCGGTTTGAATAATATTTAGTTATTTGTTTTCTTAAGAGAATTTTTGCTTTAGAAGTTGGGTACATATCAAGGAACATAAAAAATAAGAGCAAAAAGTGAAAAAATCAAAAGTCAAAAGTTGATTATCTATGTGGTTTTGGAGCTACCCGATAAGCTTCCATTGATGTTATGAGAAAAAGTCAAGAAAGAAAAGAAAAAAAAATGAAAAATATGAGAAAAGTGAAAAAAGTGAAGTATGAAAAAAAAAAGAAAGTGAAAGTTGAAAGTTATATTGAATAAGAGCTTGAATGTAAATAAGTTGTTGGCGCGTGAGGTGCATGTGATTAGTGATTAGTAATCAGTCACATGAGGTGCACGTGATTGTGCTCCGCAACTTATATCCTTGATATTGTATGTACCCCAAATTCCTTGATGTGGACCGAATTTCTATTGCAGTGGTTCTTAAGAGAAAATGAATAAACTACTTATCGTTTTAACTTAGGTATCACTATCGGACTAAAAATTATTGAAACGAGAAAATATGAAGCAATTCATTTCTCAACAAAATAAAATATTGAGATACAAAACCTAGGAAATGGGAGTAAGGAGTTTCCACAAGTAACTATTATGAGTAGTATTAGCATCTAATTTGTAGATAAGTTGTGATCTCGTTTGTATGCTTAGTTTGGGGACTCGTGAAAAATCAATGATGACGATTTTTATCCGTATGGTCACTTATTAAATAGAAGTGTTTCTACTCGTTGACCCTAATAATTATTGCAAAATAATGAAAGTTCAATAAACCGTCACAAGAATAAAGTATGGAAAAGTACAATAAAATAGAATAAAGTGGAATAGAGGAATAAAGGAAAATTTTGGAAAACGGAGCGTTTTCGGGAATAAATGATTTTGTAATCTCTTTTGAACCTCCTTGCTACTTTCCAAAGTTAGTAGAAAGAGTATCGAAATTATTTATCTCAAAAGCGTGAATTGATCACATTGCGTGAGGACACGGCAATACCTTAGTCGGGGGGATTTTGGTGAGTGCTTATTCACTCACTTTTATAAGACCAAAACCGGACTCAAAAGACCAAAAACTAATCGAATTATGCCAAATTTGTAGTGTTTTTGTGTTTGTGATATGCAGGTACGGATATTTATAAAAACGAACAAAACAAAGACAAACATGAGCACGGGAAATGGAAATAAGTCGAAAGCCGGAGCCGGGAAGCATTTATCAAGCCTTGATCCTAATTGAGCTCAATATGTCAACTTTAGTCCTTGGAGAATCATAATTGGTCAACTTTAGTCCTTGGAATAAATTTACAGAATTGGACCCTGAAGAATCTGAAATTACAAATTTGGTCCTTGTGAATTTCAACTTTAAATTCTACAAACAAAACCAGGCATTGTTACTAATATTAATCCAAAGTATTAAACCAAGCCCAAAACTCCATACTTACCCCAAGCCCACGTTTTTAACCAAATGACCCAAGCCCACTTCATAGACCCGGAGGCAAGCCATTAAACCTTGGTCAAAGGTCAAAACGAATAAAATAAATTACCCATTCCATTTACCCGCCCCCAAATCACCCCTCTTTCCTAGACTTTCACATGAACCCTAATTTACTCACCCATCCAATTACCACAATTAAGGGTAGTTATGTCAAATCAATGAGTTTCTAGAAAGTCAGAAGTGTGTCAGGGAATGTCAGAAGCAAAGAAGCACACAAATGGATGATTTGGCAGCATGTGATTGGCTCTTACACGTCATTTAGCATGATCCAAGGGTGCATATTGATAGGGCAATAATTGATAAAGATCCAAGGGCTCAGGAATGGCATGAAGAAACACACCACACGGATTGCCAACATGGCAATCCGTGAGCTCATCCCTCCTCACATCCTATAAATAGATGGTTAGGCTTTTGTAATTGAGTGGAGTTTTTAGTGTAATTAAACTCTGCCAAAATTTCTTTTAATTGTATTAGTTTAGATTTAGTTGTAATCTCTTTTAAATTTCAATGAAATCAGTGTTTATCATTTTAATCATTTAGCTTATTGTTATTATTACTGCTTATTGCTTATATTTCATATCTCTCTTAACAGCTTTAATCATCTTCATATATCTTCTTTAGTCCAATTTATTTTTAATCTAGTTCAAATATTCCTTTTAAATAAAAAAAAATAAAAAATAAAAATAGTTTTGTTAAATCAGATTTCAAATTAGTTGTTTAGAAATTGATTTTAACTGATTTTTAGCTTTCACCTTTGATGACCTGGTTGATTTAGACCTTAAAAGTATTTGTTCAATTTTCATTCAAGAGGTCAAACATAGTCAACAGTTGTGGTTAATTGGTGAACTAAGGAGTAATTGACAGGACATTACAGAAATTGAAGGAATTGTGCCTGTCTAGAGACAGGCAAGCAAAGTGAAATCCCCTCTGTTTGGCTGAGGGGGTATTAGTTTGTAAGTGTTATTCATTTAACATTCATCTCTGTAATAGTAGTTTATAAGTATTTCAGAGTCTGCTTGTTTGAATTATTTTCTGCTCATTTTCTGTGTTTAGTATTTTAGTAACTGCTTCATTAATTTCTGATTCATTTGGGTTTGGTACAATTTCATTTTCTGTCATCATTTAGATTTGAGTAGTATAGTTGTGTGGATATTTAGCTTACAAATCTGTTTAGGCTAAGTGTAACTAATCATCTGTTATATTTTGTAACTGAGTTTTGTTGTAGCTTATGATGGAGTACTGTTTCATTGTGATTTTTAGTTGAGTATTTGAATTGAGTTTTGGATTTTAATTACTGTTTCATTGGGATTAATAGCCGAGATTGAGTTTGATTTGAATTGCATTTGTATCACTATTTCATTGGAACTTATTGCTTTGCAAGTTGCACTTATTGATAGATTTTACTGTTATCTTATCTGATTTACTTGTGGTTTTATACTTCTGCAATTTTGAGATCTATGAGTACAAGGTGGTTGCTGGTTTTAGTAGATAGTAGCTGATCATTTGAGTTCAATATTAGTTTAGGATCCTTATTTGCTCATTGTTAAAGTGATTTTAAGCTGAATTCAGTTTTATTATAGTATTAAGTTACTGATATTGGGGTGTTTGGATGTCTTGATTTTTGAGTATTAATAGTAGTATTATTGTTGAATTTCTGGCTCACATTAGTTCATTTAGGTTTGTTAATGAGTTTCATATCTTAAACGCAGTAGTTGTTTCACTAAAAGTCAAAATTACTTTTCAAAGTAGCTTAACAGTAGTGAAGTTGAAATCAGTTAGCAAACTTGTTGTAGTTTATACGCATTTGTTCTAAGTAGATTAATATAGTGAGATTTCATTTTTTTAAAAAAACCAGTAGTGATAGATTCAATGGATTAAAATTGGAATTAGTCAACAAGTGTAGGTACTTAGATAGTCAATTGTACTCAGCATTTAGATTACTGATAGCTGCTGTTTTTGGCTAATTTTAGAGTAGCAGATAGATTATGTAGACTGAGTTTTTGCTGATTTTGAAAACTCAGTATAGTAGTAGAGCATTTGTTCCCCTGATTTTGTAGATTAAAGCTTATTTGGACTTACTTTTTGGTCCTGCTTATTAGTGGTGTAGGACATGTTCTGTTTTGAAATATAGGACTGCTTGTGCTTTCTTAAGCTTGAACTTGTGTTAATTTGAAGTTTCTGAGCTCCCCTTAGTTTATAGATAGTGATTTAGTTGTTCTTAGTTGCTTGCTTTTTCTGTTTCTCATTCTTCTTATACTATAGCTTATGGATAGACTGCTTATTGTTTGCATTTTCTGTTTCTGTGTTTTATTTCATCACTTTTGAGTCTTTTGTATCATATTTCATCTGTGATAAAAGTTTGGTCAAGTTTATTTGGCAAGTGCTTATTAATAAGCACTTGCCATTAGCTGATTTTGCTTGAATAAGCAATTTTGCTTAGCTTTTTCTTTTCAAAATTTTTCTGTAGTCTTTACATATTATTTTAGATTTTCTGTAATTTTTCCAGGTTTTTCTGGATTATTTTACTATTTTTCTTAATTTTTCTTCTTTATAAATCATTTTTAAATCAATTTTAAATACCAAAAATCCATAAAAATTCAGAAAAAGCTTTGAAAAATACAAAAATATTTTTAAAAATTCTTTTATAATATTTTAGAATTTTTAGAATTTAATTTTCATTTTTCCAATTTATTTTTCCATTTTTCCTTATTTTTAATTCAATTTTAATTCAAAAAATCACTAAAAATTCATAGAAAATAAATAAAAAGTCAAAAAAAATATTTTTCTTTTTCTTAAAATTCTTTTTATTAGTTTAAGATTTTTAGGAAATATTTTCAAGTTCGTAGGATCATTTTTCGTTATACGTTACGTTTTAAATTTTGCGGTTGCGTTTCCGTTTTTACGTTTTTCACTTTTGTGCATAATTAGCTTGTACTTTTTGCATATTCCATCTTTGTTTGTGAATACTTGAACTATTTGATTGCTATTTTCACTTTCTCACTTTTCAATTCACGATTTCACGAATCGATATTCTCGATTCCATTCGCCTTCGTTGGGAAACGACTCGGGTGATCCGTATTTTACGCAGATCACTTCGATACTATACTACTATATTATATAATTGGTTTTCATGACGAATCATTACCCTCGTCATCAGAAGAATCAGAATCCTGATCATGCTTACCCTTCCTGACGAACCCACTTGACTTCTTCTTTGGACAATCTCTCTTCAGATGACCCTCTGAATGACATATGAAGCACTTGAGTTTACCAGTTCCACCCCTTGACTTGAACCGCGAACTTCCTCCAGAATGAGCTTTCCTTGAATGATCTGACCCTCCCCTTACATATAACCCGTCACAAGTTTCTTCCTTTGTGCCTTCAGATCTTTTCTTCAACTCCCTTGAATTTAGAGTCGCAAGAACATCCTCCATTGTCAAGGATTCCCTCCCATACAACAATGTCTCCACAAAGTTTTCGTAAGACGATGGCAACGATGTAAGTAACATAAGTGCCTGATCTTCATCCTCAATCTCGATATCAATATTCGCCAAATCAAGTATCAACTTATTAAACTCATCTATATGATCACCCAGTTTCGTACCTGGACTCATATAGAACGTGTACAGCTTCTTCTTCAGATACAGTCTGTTTGCTAAGGACTTAGTCATATAGAGACTAGTTAACTTCGCCCATATTCCTGCAGCAGATGTTTCTTTGGTAACTTCCCATAAAACCCGGTCTCCGAAGCATATAATTAAGGTACTGTATGCCTTCTTCATCAAAGCAGCCTTTTCACCTACCTCCATGTTCGCGGGTAATGTCTCTAATGAAGCATCACATCCGAGCTGTACCATTAAAGCACGCATCTTTATTTGCCATAACCCGAAGTCATTCTTCCCATCGAATTTTTCGATGTCAAACCTAGTTATAGAACTAGCCATTCTTCTTATACCTTGCTAAAAACATTATCAAGTTGTTTATTAACCAACTTTACCGACAAGCCTCACAAGCCGTGTGCAATATTCCCCTTATTGCTATAAACTTTTCTTGCAAATCGAATTAATTGGAATAACCCTAAACCCTCGATTTCGAACAAGCCAACCCGACCGTAAACTTGAACCCCAAGCAAACCACGATCGAAACTTGTACCGCAAGAAAACTGCAAACAAAAAACCTTCAAATAATCGACTTTAAAAAACCTTGAAGTTGATTTATTATATAACTAATAAACCAAAAACCACAAAAAGAAAATAAACTTTTTGTCACTAGTTATCACGTGGGGAAGAAACAAACAAAACAAGTCACCTTTTATTTATGGTTAAAAGCCCTCACGTCAAGTTTAGTAAATATATTCGATTTAAAAACCTTATAACCGACCTTTTTAAATCTCTCGTGTCTACTGCTACTATTGATGGCACCCGAAACCGTTTTCTTTGCTCTAACCTCTTGTCAAACGATCGTTGTTCCAAAGACTGATTCGAACCCCGAAACCAACTCGATCTAGCACTCGAACTTCGATTACCACAATAACCGCGGCTCTTGATACCACTTGTTGGACAATACCTCGACAACAAACCCGAAGTTCGATCGCGGAACACTAGATCGCGAGTTGTATCGAGCACACGTAGCAAACACGAGATACTACAAAGAACCGACTTGAATATGCACACGATATTACCCTCAACGAACCCTTTATTAATACCAATAAAGCTTTTACAATTGAGGAAGAAGAATAAATAACTAGCATCCTCCCTCATCTCTATTTATATAGATGAGGGGGTAGAGACCTTAGCTTGGCTTGCAAGCTAAGCAACTAGTTTTCTAATCTAAGTACAATTCTAAACTTTATTTAAACTAAATACAATTAATCCCCTTATTATTGTCTAAGTAACATATATAACCCTCCTAAGTATTGCTACTAACACATAACAAAAGAAAATTACACAATACTTGGAAAAAAAAACATAATTATTCTAAAAATAAATAGGCCATCCATATTTCTCCACGATCTCACGTTTTTTTGCCAAGAGTGAAATCTCGCATAGCCTGATTGGTTATGTGATCATGCAGTTCGTTAAAGAACTTCAAGGCCCGAAACATTTGCTTTTCTTTAACACTAGCGAGTTGTGCCGCCATCAACTGTTCGGCCAATGCATCATTTGCACGTTTTTTTTTCCACCGCCTCCTCCAACATTTTTGTTTTCTTTCACGTGTAGGACTCGAATTGTTCAACAACACTATTCTTTGTTGATGCCTCGCTAACGGTCTTTTTCCCTTTTATTTTCCTTGTGGGAGTTGTGTCGTCATTTAGATCGGGAATAACAGTTTCGACATGCTCATTGCTTCCCGACTCATAGTAGGTAGATTCCGACGACTTTCTTCGTTTGTCGGAATTAGATGCCGAAGATGCTTGAACAAAGCATGGTTGTTCCAACCATTTCGGTTCTCCCCTAACAACCTCCCATGCATCAATATGAGTAAAAGATTTGCCTTTATTTTTCTTATTAAAATCGGCCAAGGCATTTTTCAATTCATCCACATCGCTACATCCACTCTCCCGAATACGTTTCTACAAGTATACAATTAACAAAAGTATATAAATTAACAAAAGTATATAAATTAACAAAATATAAATCAACAAAAGTATATAAATTAACAAAATATAAATTAACAAAAGTATTTAAATTAACAAAATTATATAAATTAACAAAAGTATATAAATTAAAAAATTACTTGTTGGATGTATAGCCCGTTAAAGACACCCATGGCGGCATTCATAGTTGTCCACTTCGTGTTCAATGAATGATGAGTTCGGGTACTACCTTTCACGTTTTGCGTGTAATGTTTGGTAATTCTCTCCCAAAACTTTTCTCTACGTTGTGAATTCCCGACTTTTCGACATGTCAAGACATAAACCCACGCTTTTGCCAAAGCAACCTCTTGGGCCGTCGTCCAAGCCACTTTATCTGCCTTAGTTTTTCCTTTCACAACTTGAACATCTTCATCTAGTATAACAAATAATAACGTATAAAATTAAAACATATAAAATTGTAACGTATAAAATTGTAACATATAAAATTGTAAAATATAGAAATTAATACCGATTTGAGTTTGTGGTTGCGTTTCGGGAACAAACTCAACCTCATCATCATCATCGAGATCATATAGAGATAGTTCGCGCTCAACACTAGGCTCACGACGTGAAGGACCTTCACGGTAGTCATAAAACGGGTTGAACTCATTTGTCGTAATTACGTTATATTGACTTGGATTCAACGGTGGTGGAGGTCGTGCATAATATTGTTTTTGAAAGAATTGTGGATGAACCGGTGGTGGAGGTTGGGGATAGTAGCCCGATTGAGGGTGTTGTTGACTTGGAACTTGCGGACGAAAATGTTGTCCACGAACGCCACGACCACGACCTCTTGTTGAGCTTGATTTTCTTTGATCCATGATACACTTTTTTTTTAAGTATGAAATAGAGATGATAGAGTTTGATTTTAAGTATGAAATAGAGTTTGATATAGTTTGATTTAAAGTGTAGTATTTATAGGAAATTTGTTTTTTTTTGTTCCAAAGCACCCAACGCATTCAACGTTTTTTTTTTTTTTACCCCAATGTTCCTTTGCTTTAAATGTTCCAACGTATACATTCCACCAAACCGCAGCAGTGTACATCCCCGCTTAGCCAAACCGCTGGGGTGGCGGTGGTGTTCCCGGCGGTTTGGGGCAAACCGTTGGCCACCCCGCTTCCACTGCCACCACCCTTAACAAGGCAATTAAAGAAGGAAGGGACCCTTGAAGCAAGTACATCTCATAATGTGAAAACAATCAAAAGAAAGGAAACAAAAGGACTACTACGTATGACACAAGCACATGATCAAAGGATATAACCAAGTGCCTCTAAAGGACCACACATAAAAACACACGACCCACCACAAGACTTGGCCCACCAACAAATTATAAACATTACCCAGGAAGGACAATCTCAAAGAAAGGGGGAATGACACAAAACTTGCACTTACCATATATAAAATCGAATTATTTTTTTCTAAAAAAATCGAATAATTTTTTTTGGATAAAAAGTTTTTCGAAAAAAAACTTTAGTTTTACTATTTTTTTTTATTTTTTTTTCCAGAATTTCTTTTAGAAAAAAAAAATTAGAATTTTTTTTCTAAAGGACTAATGTTGCATAACGGACTAACGGGTGAAAAGGTATATAAACGGACTAAAAGTGAAATTCAATGCAAAGCATAAGGACCATTACTGTAACTTTTCTAAGTGATAAAAAAGTTAAAGGATGACCGGTGAAAGTCAACGCAAGCCACAAGGGCCATTCCTGTATATTTCCAAACTTGAAAACCTGGTAACCTGCTGGTTCCAGGTGATATTACGTAAATTGTATCAAATTTGAAAATATATTGCGTACAATGGTAATTTTGAAAGTACATTGCGTACATCGTGTGTTTTGAATAAAAATGTTGCGTGTTTTTAGCTTTCACCCTAAGTTTTTACACAATATTTTATAGATCAAGTAAGAAATATATAAAACTAAAAACAAATACATCTAAAACTATTATTAAAAATTAATAAAATAAATTATATCTATCTTCTAAAGCCCAGGCGCGCTGTGACAAAAAAAATGAACAGTAAACGTTTACGCAAATGGGACGGGGAAATTGTGGTCCTCATTTGATGTTGGTACATGATGGTACTTCCGAGTGTTGACAGTGGACCATGCGTCCAATTCCTATTGGCTACAAGAGAGTATCCCGTTCCGTTTACCCATTGTACACCCGTAAAACAACTGTAGATGTCACTGTTAACCATCCTAATACCCCTGTAATCACCCCGTTATTTTTCTTGCGTGTACCTCCATTTTTTTTATTCTTCAATTTTACACACACACCACCAAAGACCTTCCTGAAGCTTCTTCCCACAAACTAAACCCCGTATCAAAAAATCAGAGATCAGCCAATTTGTGTTCGGCTCAATCACTGAATCATAATAATTATTTTTTTAAGCTTTTGTTTGATCGGTTACCATCTGCTCATATGTAAGGTATTTTTGTTATTGATACTGCTTATTTTTAATATATTTTTTTTTTTGTTACGATGTTCATGTCAGTAGAATTTGGGGATTTTAATTAGGGTTGATAAGGTTATGGATTTTCAACTTAGGGTTTTATTGTAACTCCCTTAGAAACTTTTTAATAGTTAAGGTACCTATTAATTTTGGTTTGAATTTTTGTATTTTCATTTTGGGTTTCATGGGGATTAATTCATTTTGGGTTGTTTGGTATTTTGAAGGATATGAGGTTATGTGGATGGCTCGGGATGAAAGAAAATGGTTAGCAGCAACTTGCGCTAGATGACATGCAAGGAGGAGGGGAAGATCCAAGCTTTGGAGAACGATGAGAACAGAAAAAAACCAAACTGGAAGCGAAAAGAATGGAGGTAGCAATTTTGTGTTTTTCATTTTAACGGGCTATTAATAGTTATGGTCTATGAAGAGAAGCTTTCATAAAAGAAAGAACAAAATTATGTGCTGTTTAGGATTGGTTATTCTTAAAGTGTTTGTCTACGTATTAGCAACTTGGCATAAGTTGGTATCCAAAGAGTCAAAAACTTTCATATATTTTAAGGAAAACGTAATAGACACTTCAATAAGCAATTCCAAACACCCGCTGAATTTGGGATCTGTAACAAATCATCTTGCAAAGATGATCTGATTCTGTAAAACCTTTAGTATCAGCACATATAAAAAAAATAGAATGGATAAGACAGGTTCGGTTCGACAATGCCACATTTTTACAGTCGCGTTCATTTTAATTTCATAAAAAATGCTACTAATTTATATATTTGGCATAATATTGATACAAAAAGTAGTGAATTTTCTGTCAGTGGTAACCACATCAATATACATTGGTGCACTATTGAACCATTTGACCCATTGTTAGTAAAACATAACATTTTTTAAAAAGTTCCGTGTCATTAGCAGTCTACAGCTTAGACTATCTGCCAAATGACAAACCTTGACTTCAGACCTGCCTCAATGTCCATCCTAATCATTGTAGTGTATATACATTTGGCTCCTTATACCATGTGTATTCATGTTGCGTCATAGATTCTGCTCCATAAACCGTAGCAATGTCCTATCTAATTTACCATTCAGCTTTAGTAAAACTAAACATTGATATTAGATGATTTATTTGGCTATAGATCATCTAAACCTTTTTTCCCCTTAAAGAAGGCAATATATTTTATAACTGATTTTTAAAGGCCGTCTTCATATATGGGCATGTATAAAAGAGGAAAATGGTTGCTTCGGCTTTTAGTGATAATCAAGGTGGAAAGTTCAGCAGCTCACCCTATTGGACTCAAACAAGCACACACCGCTCGGTCATTGAAAAATATTTGTGACAGTTGCAGGCTAGAGATCTTCCTAAAATACTTCATAATGGTTATCGCCGGATCCATTTCTACCGAAAATTGAAATCGAGTCGGGATTGATAGAGTTTTATTTACAACACATGACTACGGTACTTTAATCACTTCTATTGCGTACACATTCCAGTTAAGGAAAAGTTTATTAAAGGAAAAATATTTTATTTTCTGAATTCTGATACTCAGTTTATTTTTAGCATAACCTCATTTATATTAGTGTGTACTTTTATGCTTATGGTAGGAGAATTTAAACAACTTGAGACATATATATTATAGTGTATGTACTTTTGATTCTAAAGTATAAAGATCAAATTGAGTAGATCGCAATAATATAATAGATGTGTCATTGTTGTACAATTACTGATTGTGTTACCTAAGGGTGATTGTTTCGTCTTCGCCACTTGTATTTGCTCTTTTTATTATTGGTTGTACGGTTTTTGGAAAAATATAAAGCTCACCATTCTGTGTTGCAGGTGTCAGAAGCATGCTGAAAGGCAAGTGGAGATGAGAACTACGGAAGGTCCATGTTGTGTAATGCATAATGGGTCTAAGGGATCACGTGTAAATAACCAGTATGCTTGGTTTAAAATGTGATTACTATTTTTTTTTGTTTACCACAGGTTTGTAAATCTAGCCAAATAAATACCATGTTATGTGTTCTACATATTTGACCTCCTTGCCATTAAAACAAACGGCCCACTCATAAGTGAATGGATTGAAAGCTCCACCTCTAAATTTGAGATTTGTGTTGTTTTTTATCAGCTGGGAATTGTCGGACATGTGCACGCAAAGTTGTTGTCGGACGGTACCAACAAGGCCAAAACAACATCACTGCAGTGCAACTATGTGAGGTAAGTTTATATTTTATAAGAGGGTATGCCATTGTGTTATGAAAGTGATTAACTGATTAGTTATCTCAAGGGGTGTTTCGATATATGTTTTAGGTGCTTGAGAATATTTACCAACTTAATGTGACTAATGAAAACAAAAACAACTTTCAAAGTGCTTACTGCAACAAGGTTTATTAAAATGCAAGGAATAGGTATTAATGCTATCATAGAAATATTTCGAAGATAAGTAAAGTTTAGTAACAAATTGGATAGATAGAAACTGTCGTTGCAGCGCTGAAACCGTTCTTTAATCATACAACCAAACACAAGTTTCAGGAACTTACTTAACGTTTACGTCAAATTGGGCATCGTCAGATGATTTAGGCCATGATGTTACTGATAATTTGTAATATCCATCTGTTACTGAACCAAAAGTTGTGACTGATCCTGATACGAGTTGGTCAAAAGGATATGAGTTGGAACAATGCATAAAGGTTTCAATAACGTTATTTGACCCATAAGTGAAAAATAACGTTATTGCTAATTGCTATTCTTATTTATATTGTCGCTCTTGCAGGAATTAAACACTTCTTGCTCCACTTTGAGAGCTAAAGCAAAGTTAGAAGAGCACAAAAGGTAATTTTCGTACCGTCTCTACCGTATATGTTTTGCACAAAAAATAACTCTACAATCACATGATTAATAATGGTAGTTGCCCATGTGATGCAAATGCGGCCATTGACCTTGGTAGGTTAATCACAATGTTCAAAGGCATGGAAATAATAACGTCAACCGTACCAGGTAGCATTTGTTTATGTTTTGTTGAATATTGACTGCAAAATTATGAGAAATTTAAGTATTTAGCTTTTGCTGGAATCGTTGTAGTGTAAATTTGAGTTATTTGTAGTGCTTTAGTTGTATGTTCCATAAATAAGAAGTTGAGATATGTGAATATCAAACAATGATCAATTTGAAGGTATGACTGATTTTATTAAATGACAGCAAAAGTAGGTTTTTAGTGCTGCTAGACTTGATGTATTTGTGAAATGTTGTAGTTTAGTTATGTCAACGAGGTTTTCTGACTGTGAAATAAAGATCGGTTTGACCGAATAGATATAACCTATCACTTTACTGTCATTGTATAAAGGCGAATTAAATATGCTTTTGGACCTTTTATTGGGCGTCCCTCTGAGGTAACCGGCTTGATTCTGAAAAACCAAAAAGTTAAGATTTCTCTTTACAACTTCCAACAAGTATTTTAAAACTTATTTTAAGCATATAACCACTCTTAATAAGCAGTCCCAAATGCTCTTTTAGTTGCCACAATGTAACAGTAAGAAGCTAATAAAGATGTTTTGAGTGTTTAGATTAGCTTTCTTATGTAAGTGGTTTTTCTTTTCTAATTTTGTATTGTTATTGTTATTGTTATTATTATTCTTATTTTCTTTCGTGCAGATATCAGTTATATGTTTTGGCTAATGGTGGGTCAAAGCAGTCACTTTTATTGTTTTCAATCCAATGAAGGCAAGAATGGAATGGCTATGTAAGTAACATACCTTTTTTCCTGTTTAACTATTTGTTCTTTGCACAAGTTGGTTTCGTGATGAAGTCTGCAATTATTGTATTTGTGTTTCGTTTTGGGATTCTGCTGCAGTTTCACCTTATTTATCTCTATGTGGTACTTGCGTCGGGAGTGGAAACAAGATGAATCTAACTACAAAGGGGTAAGTGAATTTGCCTAATAGTTTCTTTCTGCTCTTAATAGGTCTGGATTAGAAAATAAACTGACGCCTGTGATATATAATTTAACTGATGCACTCTTAGGATTAGCCGGTTAGGTATCCTTATTTACTCACATGATTGCATTTGGATATCCAAATATAATCTGACTATATACAAGTAACTGAAAATGAATGATTCATAGAATGCATAGCATAATGTTAATGTGGGTTGAAATGTGTTTTCGAAGTGACTATGGAAACTTCAAGAATACGTTAATTAGTTGATCAAATATAAGATATTTTTTTGCCTTTGTATTTTAATATCACAAATAAGTCAAGAAGGAAGAAGTCTAACTAGCAAGTTTGGGTCGTTTTAGTTATTGTTTGGAACTTCTGCAAAAGTAATGTTTTAGAGTGGGTTTTTTGGTCAGTTGATTAGTGATTGGTGTGAAACGGTCAGATAATTATTGGTCAACCACTTGTGAATGGTCAACTATAATAGTCAAACAGCTTAGACCAATGCTTCCGTGGAATACAGTGTTTCCCCAGGTCGTTATGTCCCGACGAGGTGTGCGAAGGTATTAAAAACGAATCTGTGATCGAGTGATTATGAACAAGAAAGGGTATAAGTGTGAGTGAGTGATTACACTAAGGATTTATAAAACAAAATAGCTTAAGTAAGCTATTAGAATGATTACGTAAACCTAAATAACTTAGAAACGTTTAAAACCAAAAAACGCGTACGTTTAATTTAAATCTACGTAAACGTACGAAACAAAAACGATTTTAACTAAAGTAGGAATTTGCATGCCTTAGGGGCTTAAATGCAAATTAAATAAACTTAAAATATTTATTTTATAATTATTAATTATTTAATTAATTATTATTATTTAATAACTATTATTAATTATTTAATAATTCACTAATAAATAAGAAAATGTAAAGTAAGTCTTGAAAAATAAAATTAAAATTTATAAAAGTCTAAAATATTATAAAACTTATTTTAAAACTAAAATTATATTTTTCACACTATTTATATATTTATTATTAATTAATTATTAATTAACTAATTATATTGATTTAAATTATTATAAATACTAAAAAGACTTAGATAATTAAGAAGATTTTTATAAATCTAATTAACCATCACAGGAATCCTAAAAATTATAAAAAGTTGGTTTTATGTATTTTTAAACTAATTTACTAATTATTATATTAAATATTAATTAATTACTATTTAAACTACTTAAATTATAAAAAATAGAAAATTAATAGTAAAAATTCTAGAAAAATTATTAAAATTATATATTATTATATAAAACCTAGGAAAAATATAAAAACTAGGTGTTACCTTATAAAAATTAATTATGCTATTTAAAACTTAATTATTAATTAATTATTAATAAAACTATATTTAAATCTAATAAATACTAAATGACAAAATAAAAATCTGAGAAATTTACTAAAATTACTTTAATATAAAAGGTAATTAATAAAAATATAAAAATATAGGTTACTTAATAAAAATCTAAAAATGAAAATTAAAATGATAATTAATATTAAATAGAAACTATCACTTATTTTAAATTTGTCTTTTCTGGATTTTTCTTTTGGAATTCTATTTTATACCTAAAAACAACTAACTTTTGTGAAAACAACTTTTTTACAACTTAAAAATAAGCACTGTGGATGCTTATTAGCACCACAGTTGACTTTGTTTGACCAAACAAAGAAATAAACTCAAATGGACTTATGTGGGGTCCACAAGGGTAAAATCTAGTTCAACTAAGTTAAGTAAATATGATTAATCTAGAAAAAACACATGGAGTCCACTGAGTAAGTCAATAAGCCACAATAAGCACTTATATATTTGTTTCAACTCAGAAAATGGGACAAACTTAAGGGTTGATTCCAAGTGGGTCCCAGAGGGTCTGAGGTCAAAACAATGGTCAATATTGAGAGAGGGGTAGGAGGGGGGTTGAAAGGATCAAATTTGGGGCTTGTGGGACCACTGAGGTGGTCAGAAACCACCACCAAAGGTGGTGGTGTGGTGGTGAGGACCGCTGCACAGGGGTATCCCCTTCCCTGCAGTTCACTTTAATCCAAGGAGGGTCCCACAATAAAAATCCTAAAAATGTAATGAAAGTAGGAATCAAGAGTTGAGCTGGGATACTATGACTCCAAGAAGTTTCAAGGCTTGAACCTCAATACAAAAATCTACAAAATTATTGCAAGTTTTGCAAAATCTGAGAACACACAACTTTGACTTTTTATAGAAACTTGATATCTTTGACTTTTATGAACTTCTAATGAATCCTATAAGTTAAATAAGTTATGATAAGCTATAGAGAACCTACTTTGAGCTTAAGCTACAACTAATAAGGTAAAATGAGGATTTGTGGATCACAAATCCCTCACAGTTAACTGTGAGGGGTGATTAACTAATTTTTTGACTTTTTACTTGCAAACACTAGATTTTATGACCTAACTAGACTATATTAGACTAATGCACCCTACTCAAACCAAAACAATCACCAAGCAACAACAAGATCACAGGGTGAAGCACTAATCCAAACACCCCTAAGTGGGCAACTATTTTGAGTTTATAAAGCAAATGGTTATATATGGTTATGAAATTACTTTTTATTTCTCTATTAAGGTAAATTAAACTTAAATGAACATATAAAAACAGATTACAAGCTATTTTCTAATAAAAAGCAAAAATTACAAATCTAACTTACAAGTGAATCCAATGCTGAGAAACAAAGATCCAATGACCAAGAACCACTTATAGGTTTCCCATGAAACCTCTAACCCAGGGCCATCAATAAGCACCCATGCTCCATGCTTGTATGATCATAACACTAAATTTTTATATTTATTTTCTTATTTTCTTTGTATTTTTGACTATTTTTAGGAAATCTAATCAACAGTCCCTTAGGTAATCTCAAAGCTTCAATAAGCTTGAAGTGACTGTGAATGAACTAAATGGAACAAGATACTACAAAAATTAACAAGATTCAAGGGAAAGTGTCAATTTCACTTAAAAAAATGCTAAATTTGAATTCAAATTTGGAAACTGAAACTGAGAAACTCTTGAAATAACTTTTCCTTAACATAAAAACATGGTACAAATTGGAATTTCAACTGAATTACAAGATTCAAGACATGAAAATAAAGTTTACACTACGAATTTGGCCTAAAACATTGACCAAGCTATATTACTGCTTTCTTCTCTATTTGTAGTGACTTATTGAGGTCCTTGCAGCCTATTGTGACTTTCCCACTTCACTTGAGCCCTTGATTTGGTCAAACTGATCTCACCCGTTAAAAACCACTTTTGGCGCCATTTTTGTCCCCTTGATATTTTTAGGTTGCTTGTGGGTTTGAAATGCAATTAAAGGTTTTTTGGATGTTGTGGAGGTGGGTAGTGACTGGGGGTGTGAGGTGGAGGTGAAACCAGTGAGGTGTGGGTGGTTTTGGTGTTGCAGTGAGGAAGAAGGGAGAGGAACAGTGATGGTGGTGTTTGACTGTGGGTTTGACCCCGGTTTATTATATTTTTGGTGTTGGGCTTTTGGTTTGGGCTAGGGGATAATAAGGAAGGGTGGGCTTGGTTTGTTTGTTTGGTTTGGATTTGGATTGGATAATTTTAAGGATCCGTTTGGTTTGTTCATAAATCACAAGGACTAAATATGTAATTTGCAGAATTTTGAGGGGCTGGTTTTGTAAATTTACATAAGTAATCATAAGGACCTATGTTACCATAAATGAATAGTACAAGGGGTATTTTTGATTTTTTTTCACTTTTTAAATACCCGGGGACTATTTTGCCAAACTTGAAACTTCAGGGACCAAATATGTCATTTCACCAAACTTGCCAACCAAGGACCATTCCTGCCATAGAAGATTAGTATAAGGACCAAAATTGATTTTCTCAAAGTTTTTACATCCCAGGGACCATTTATGTCAATTTGCAAAGTACAGGGACTAAACTTGTAATTTTGTGAAACTTTGCACCAAAGGACTAAATATGTAATTTGTGATTCAAAAAGGATCTTTGGTGACTTTTTCATGTTTTTAGAATAACCAGGGACTAGTTTTGACAACTTTTGAAACTTGAGGGACTGAAACTGCCAATTATACAAACTTTGTACGTTTTTCATTTGTTTTGATCATTTTGCATCTGAAACATATAAAACACACTTTTAAGATATTTTAAGTATTATGATGCATATTTGAGTATTTTTGGATGTTTTGGCAGTTCAGATTAGTATAAAATGATGAGTGTTTAGACACTCATCAATTAGCTGTTCTGTATGATGCAAAAGTGCAATTTTTATGAGTATTTGGGTTAATTTAAGGGGTGTTTGAGGCTGTACGAAATTGTAATTTCAATGTTTACTAATAACTATATTTAATGAGTTTTATCATGTTTTGGTCGCCTACAACCTGTTCGACCTATTTACTTTGAAGATATATTTTTGGTTTATGCATTCAGTTGATTAAAGATAAAAACATAAACCAAATTAACGCATTATACAAAAGTGTGGATATAGCGCCAATGCAGGTGATTCATAGTAGCAAAAGTGTGGATATAGCAACCTATTTACTACGGCTACCGCTACGGCTACCACTACCACTACTACCACTACCACCACCACTACCACCACCACCACCACTACCACTACCACTACCACTACCACCACCACCACCACCACTACCACTTCCACCACCACCACGACCACCACCACGACCACCACGACCACCACCACGACCACCACCACCACTACCACGACTACCACGACTACCATGACTACTACTACTACGACTACTACTACTACTACCACTACTACTACTGATGATGATAAACACCCGTACTTTCTTGGATTGCGTTCGGTGTTACAGACCAAAGACACCCTCATTTTCTTTGGTCGCACGTGGTTGGGAATGGGTTTTATGGGGTTGGTGCGTGGACATGCATGGCGATGAAGGTGCACCACTCACCCTAAAAATCAGCCTAATATTAAAATAACGCATTCAATCTGTAGCACTTAATATAAAACACTTGAAAACAGGGATGGAGGATTATAATGATAGGGCGGGGTCGCCCCCTCCCCCTCCAAAAAAAAAAGTGTTATTAGTATAAGCTTTTGCATTACATGCACTCAAAAATTTGGAAATTTGTATCATGATCTCTCCTAAATACTTGAAAACAAGTGCAAATATACGAATCACTTACTCCTCTTTTATTCATTTTTAACTTGTATAGGAAAGGTTATAAGCTTAGATATTTTACCTTTTATGTTTCGAATTATAAGTACACATTTTCATTTTGTTTTGCGTCAAAATAAATGTCAACTTTTAACCAGTTAAATGGTTTCTAAAGCTAAATGACATTTTATTGTTAGACACTATAATGATTTTATCTATGCTACATATACTAGCATATACAAAAGAAACATATTTGCTTAAAACTTAAAAACTTAAAAAATAATAATGATGTTAGAATAAAATACACTTACTTATAAAAGGCAACACAGTCTATTAAATAATTCAATACTTAATAACAATTTAAACTGCTAACTTTTTCCCTTTTCACTTACTATACACTCATACATACATAAACAACATTAAATATACGAACTAATGCTACTATACATCATCGCCGCTATACGTAAGTAATCGTCTATTTTTTCTTAAACAACGTGTAATATGAAAGTCAAACTTGTAATCAATACTACTTATAATGAACAAAACACTTTTTCAACATTAATTGCACTAAGAGATCTTTTATTAAACCTAACTTAAGGAAGACAAGTATTTTTTAGTGTTTGGATTCAGGTTCGGGTCGGGTCAACCTGACCTTAATAACACCTCTACTTTCAGTAACAACCAATCAAAATATTTTTAAGTGGGTGAGAATGAAATTTTATTGGTTAACATTATAAGGGGCTCATTTTTTAAAAAAATTTTGTGAAATTTGAAAATGGATATATAATTTGAGACAAAGGGAGTAATAAATTAAAGGTACAAAATCTCTTCTTTAACTTAACACTGTATTCTCAAGTTGAGTAAAATGGAGAAAAGAAAAAGAAAGTGATAAAAGTTGTGTTCTCAATTTTTTTTAGGAAGAAAAGTGAAAGTAAATAGATGAAAGTGAGAAAATTTTGCTTTCAAAACTTTTTTTTCTCTCTTTCTTTACTTTTCATTTTTCTTTACTTTACTCACTTTCTTTATATTTTTTTCTTGAAAACACAGTGTAAATTAAGGAATACAAGTAATAAATTTAAATGTACAATTTATCGTCTTAAACTTAAGTAAATACAATTAATTAATAATTACCTTATTAGTGCAACCATCTAATACAACAAATGTTAAACCATTTGACTTTTCAACACTTCAACTAAAAAAAATAATAAAAAATAAAATAAGTACATATTATTATACATATTATATATATATTCTAAAACCCAGGCGCTTAACCACAGCGCGACACGTGCCAAAACACTGTAGCAGCTACAGTGCTACAGTAACTCGCTACAGTAAACTCTTTTTTTGCGTTGCTACAGTACTCGGTACATTTTTTTTAACATAAATTTCCTTAAGAAAATTTGTTTTTTGAAAAATAAAATAATAAAAAAATACAAAAAATAATACATTTTTTTTTCGTCGCTATAGTACTCGGTACAGAGTTTTTTTTTTTTTTTTTTTTTTTTTTTTTTTTTTTTTTTTACATAAATTTCCTTAAGAAAATTTGTTTTTAAAAAAAAATACAAAAAATAAAAATAAAAAATACAAAAAATAATACACTTACAAAAAATTTCTTATACAAATTTGTTTATTTAAAAAAAAAAAAAAAAAAAAAAAAAAAAAAAAAAAAACCGAGAAAACAAACAACCAAAAAAAAATTCAACCGCAACGCCAAAAAAAAAAAAAAAAAAGAAATCCGTAAATATAAACAAATTATGCTTCAAGGTAAACATATGCATACTTCAAATAACAAAATTATTAATTATACCGTACAACCAACAAAATACAAAACACAAAACACACCCGCCGCAACGCGCGGGCAACCCCGCTAGTTGTATAAATTAATTAAACACAAAAAAACTTATATAATTAATATAACTTTTCTTTTTATTTGTCATATACATGGTTTTTTAAACTGGACTGAACAACGAATTGATTTTCCAAACAGTTCTCGGTTCTTGATGGGTTTTTTTGGTTTTGTCCGATACAGCCAGTCAATTCCAGACCAACGGGTTCCTAGACCGGCCGGTCCGGTTTTTCAAAACACATATTTGTGTTTCTTTTCGCTAAACTCCCCTTGTTATATTTATCATCGTAAGAAACAATGATCGAGTACATCTCAATTTCATAATATTATCATCATTCGTCACTAAAAACATATAATCAGATACATTACTCACACAACTTTTGTAAATTACAAGATACCCATCACCGCAACGTCCCAGTCTCAAGTAAAAGACGAAAATGATGTTTGACTCTTGTTGACTATAGGTCACCAACAACTTTTCTCATTCATGCATATCAACTCCTGACCTTCCCCATAAACACACGCATACACTTTGATCCGTACAGCTTCCCTAGGGTTTCTGATCATCTCCTTCGTCAACTCACCGCTGTGCTTCCGTTGGACGCAGCAGTTTCCGATCACTCACATTTCGTTACACAACTGAGTTTTAGGTATATTTCGATGATCATTGATTAAATAATAATTATATTTTTTAGGTTTAGTTTTTTTATATTATTTCCGCATTTTGGTATTGTTGTTATGTAAGTTAGGGTTTCAGGTTATGATGAATTGATGATCACCTCACGTGTATGTTTTCAAGTCAAATTTTAAATGTTTTTTGGGCTTATATCTCATAAGCTTAATTTTCTCACCTTATTTTAAAACTTGTGGGCTTATATAACTTTGTTATGACATAAACGGAGTGGCGGAACCAGGAAAACAGGATGCGGGGGATTTTTTTTTTTGGACAATAGCAACAAAATACGGAAGAAAAAACTAGGATCATAATGATAAATCGAGTATTCTTATTTAGAGATAAACGATTTATAAGGCTTTAGAGTGTTGAATGTTGGGTTTTAGTATGTTGGCGCGGGGCAATTTGAGTTTTGGGTGGGGGGCAGTTTCGATAAAAGGTCAAAAAAAAAAAAAGAATTACACTAAAATCTCAACTTTTTCGGCTAGCCATGGGGGGCACCGGCCCCATACTCTTTACATACATCCGTCCCTAGATGTGGTTTTCTCTGTTTAGGTTACCCGGGGAGGGCGAGTCTTTTGACTCAAATCTACGCGGCCTCCCCCAAATGTACACACCTAGGGAGGTTTGAACCCTTGATCACCTCTTGTTTGAAACCCAATGACCTTACCACTAGGCCATTTGTGGTGGTTAAGTTTGTTATGACATAATAAACTTATATAATACCACGAGTCTCGAAATAAGCCAAGAAAATGAGGCTTACGAAACATAAGCCGAAAACATATAAGCTTAAACAAACACCCCCTAAGTTTAATGGGAAACAAGTCTATTTTTCACCTACTAACGGATCAAATATAAGCAAGTACTAGAAACACAATGCCTTCTGAGCGTGTGCATTTAAGACAATTTAGGATTATTTACAAAAATTAGCATTATGAATGAAAATTCCTTTGGGTCATGTGACACCGTGGAACCCCCTAGTTTCGTCGTTATATATAAATGTGTGCTATTTGAAAACGTATTAATCGATTTAGCTTCCAAATCATTTCGGTTAACAACTTAATTGTAGGTATATTTTGACGGTTATCGACTGTATTCCTTCTTCTGATTGTTCTAATTTAGGTTTATCAATCTGCTTTAATATTTGGGCAGATTTTTGTTGTTTGGTGGGTTAGGGTCGTCTCATATGTTTGTTGTACAGAGATTGTATGCTTATTTTTTGTGATGGTGAAATGTTGAAGGTGTTGAAATGTCAAGTTTGTAAGTAGTGTTTGCGATTTTGTGTTAAAGTGGTTAGTTAAACACTCGAAACGTCTGTTATTCGAAAAAGTAATAATGGGATAGTTAGTTTCAGAAGTACCAAAGGGCTTGTGGTCCAATGGTACTCCATGTTGTGTGAGAATGTTTCCCAACTATATGGTTGTGGGTTCAAGTCATATCTCGAACACGTGAAAGAAAAATTAATTTCGGAAGTCAAACGTAACTAAAGAGAATTGGGTTGGAGAATCGCGTTGAGTACATTTGTTTTAGATTAAGGTTATGTTTGGCGACAACTTTTTGGAGTGTGGAGCGTTTGTCGTTTAGAATATAATGCCTTTGTGAAATGTTAAGAAAGGAGCGCTTAATGATAAGCTTTACTTCATCGTACACTTAATAGTTATGTTACCGAAACGCTCTTGTAGAACCAACAGATACTGCTGGTTTTGTTAAACATAGCCTAGGTAAACCGACTTGAAATGGTCTAGAGAAATGGGCTTTTGTTTGGCTTTATTGTGTTGTGTAGTTTATGGAAATATATTTTATTTAAATTTGATTAATTTCAATAGTACTCTGTTTATGATGTTTAGTTTTTTGACTGTTTCTAAAAATTAAGCGAAAAGAGAAATTTGTAGGGAATGTGATGGACATCACATTTTTGTAAAGATGTTTTTTATAATTTTATTGTTTGGTGTAACTGACATATAATTTACAGATCATTATGTTATGTTCTTACCATTTGTGCAACATAACTTTCTAAAAAGTATGAAACTTAATTGTTACCTGTTGTGTGGGTAAAATAGATGTTTGCTACATGGAATGATAAAAGCGTGGAAGTGCGTTACATTTTCATGCAGTTTTAGTCTATATATACATTAAATTTGTCTTCTTTTATTAACATTATCTATGCCATCTGTATGTTGCTGTGATATTTTAGTGTGATCCTAACGAGTTGTGTTTTATGTTTGTATCAATGATAGATGGAATATAGCTCTGGTGAAGAGTCTGAGTTAAGTGAGTCGGAGATATTTGAATACAAAGATAAGCCGTATGAGCAACTTAGGAATGGAACATATAAGGTCAAATATCCGAATGGCATTCTTAGATGTCCTTTCTGTGCCGGTAAGAAAAAACAAAATTTCAAACACAAAGACTTGCATCAACATGCTTCTGGAGTGAGCAAAGGCTCTTCCAATAGAAGTGCCAAGCAGAAGGCTAACCATCTTGCTTTAGCGTTGTACTTGGAAAATGAGCTAGCAAATGAAGCTGACCAACTGCTGAATGTGGCTTCTCTGATACCTGAAGTTCCTAGACCCAAAGAAAATGAGCTGTTTTGCTGGCCTTGGACTGGGGTTGTGGTCAACATACTGAAAGAGGCTGACACTGAGAAAGACGTTGAAAATGCAGAATATTGGATGGAAAGATTCATAAAATACAAGCCTGAATCAGTTGAGATCGTAAGGGACGATCAGAGACAAACTGCACAAGCCTTGGTTAGGTTTAACAGTGCTTGGATTGGTTTTAACGATGCTTGTGCGTTTGAAAAAGCCTTTGCAGCTGCTCATCACAGTAAGACAGAATGGAGTGCTTCTGAAAGTTCTTCAGGTTCGAGTGTTTATGCCTGGCTTGCTCGTGCAACTGACTTTGAATTGCCAGGCCCAATAGGAGACTATCTGCGCACCAAAACAGAGCTGAAAACAGTTTCTGACCTGGAAAAAGAGATTGTAAAAACCAGAAACAAACAAGTGGTTGAGTTAGCAAGTGAGCTTGACTTGGCGAATGAAAATATTGATAATTGGCAGATTAAGTGCAATCAGAATCAGTTGTCTATGAGTAGGATGCTTAAGGAAATAGACAGAGGTCATCAAGCTTATACTGAAGGTTTGTTATTTCTTATATCATTTTTCATGGTGAAGTATTAGAACGACCACAAATACTTTTCTTAACCATATTCGTTAATGTTTCAAAGTTACTGCGTACAAGCAGGGGTAGCATTTTGGTCACACTCTTGTAAGCAACTAAGAGCGACAAGGGCTAGCTGTCCAGTTGATACCGAATTATTATTATTTTCTTTGTATGGAAAGACACACGACACCCTTATGATACATCATATATTTATCCATATTCAGACTTGATCCCACAACCTCTTGGTTGGTGGGTCACCTGGGTACATGTTATCATAGTGTTTTCAGTTATTTATTGCATTTGAATACCTTTGGCTGACTTTTAATCTGTTTGACCTGGTTGACCCATTTGACCCTTTAGAGATAAAACAGGACCCAAATTTGCCCATATTTTTGTAAATCGCTTGAGAAGGCTACCTCTAGCTTTAAGACATCCATGATCACATTATTCTAATTAAGTAATGCATCTATTTGTGTGGAAATCCATTTGGAAGTATGATGTCCTGCTAATATGCAACTATTTATCTCTATCCAGCGAGAAAAAAGATTCAGGATGATGCACGAGTGCATGTCGAAAGGGTACTAGATGATCAAGATACGCGGAAGGCGGATTTAGAGAAACTGAGTAAAGAGTTAGATGCAAGGAGCAAAGAACTCAATAAGAAGGAAGCCGTGACAGAACGTGAGAAGCAAAAATTAGAAGAAGAGAAAAGAAAGGTGAAATTATTTCCAAATTGGTATCAACACATGTTATCTTTTATGTCTTCTGTATCTAGGGAATCATACCCAAATTTCACATGCGTCTATCCAAAAATTCTAAATAATCAGAATTTGACTTTAGAAAACACCTCCAGACACCATTTCCTACTGACAGGGCAAGTGCGTTGACAATTAAATCACATAATAACTTGCAAAATGCATAACCATTGTTTTCTTATCTATTTTCAATGTCCTTTTTTCATTGAGAACTTTTATACAATCTAAATATACAATGCGGATGCACTGCTTTTGTTCTAGTTTCTCGGTAACTTAAAATAATTTGTTATATCTCTTTTTCAAATGCAGAATCATGCGCAAAAGACATCTTTAAATAAGGCTTCCATAGAGCAGAAAATGGCTGATGAGGGTGTTTATCAGTTACTTGAAAGGCAAAAGGTAAACCTGCTGAATTGAGCTATTGCCATCTATAGTTGAAGTTGGAAGTTTTTGACCTACTTAAAATGGTCAATTTGGATTATGTCTTATTTCAAACAAGTGAAGTAAGTAGACCAAAGTGTATTTTAAGTGCATAAAACCACCTAATTTGTTGATTTTTTTTTTTTATAGCAAGTGTTTGGAAATCATGTCTCAATCTGATTTTTTTTTTTTTTTTTTTTTTGGGATATGTTTTTTCCTAAGGTCAAATGAGTAGATTTAAACATATAACTCCAAAATTTGGAATAAAGTCATTCAAAGTGTCTTTCATTGCATAAAACCTCATAAATCGTTTCGTTAAAAAAACTTGAAATATAGGTCGAAAGTCCCATAAAGTATATTCCCTTCGAATATAATCTATTTAATCCTATAATTAAAAAGTTAGATTATTGTATGCAACAATGATCTATATCATATTTCCGTCTGTATTCTAAAGCATTTAGTGTTTCTTAATCTTAAACATGTTCAATTAAAGATTCAGCTATCTATGTTATTCAGCTTACCAACAAAAAGAAACGATATTCTAAAAAAAACTATGTGAAAAATCTTTTATCTGTGGTAAATATTCATCATCGCCTAACGATTTTGTTATACCAGTAGTTCTTTTTAAAAAGGATATTTGTGTAGAAAAAATTGTTTCGAGTCAACCCCCACCCAAATCCGACCCGTACTTCTTGTCTGCATGTTTGACTCATTATCCAGCCTGTCCATTCCTTGTCTATGTTTGACGTCAAAGTTGTGCTGACTAAATTCTGACTTACAGAGAGAAAAAGAGGAGGCATTGAGAAAGTACCTTGAGTTACAGGAAAAGCAAGCTTATGAGCACAAATTGAAAATGGAAACTAAAGAAATACAAGTTCAGCTACAGGTGCTACAGGCTTTGGGAGATGATGCAGCGGTTCAAGAACAAGTAAAAAACTTGAATGATGAATTGCAAGCAAAGATTGAGGAAACGGAAAGCATGGAGGACATGAATCGAGATCTTGCTGTTAAACAACATGAAATGAATGATGAGATACAAAATGCTCGCAAAGAGTTGATTAAAGTATTGTTTTCTCACCCTCACTAAATTTTAATATGGTTTAGTTTTAAATCATACATATGACCAGATCGTTTTTGGTAGTGGGTTTATCTCAAACAGTTTAAAAGTCACTTAAAATCTATTTCAAGAATTCAAGGCATACAACGTTAAATTTTGTTCTACTGAAAGTTTTTTATTTTTTATTTTTATAAAGAGCTTGTTTGTATCATATGCTTCAGGCTGAACCTGGATGAGGCTGTCCCGTACTCAATTCACCCGAACAACTCATCTAGTTACCTTAAATGTGTATATCACCTTAATAAGATGCATATCAAGACTTAACTGTTTATTTTTATATCTAGGGCATGCAAGATATGGTGAATGGACCCACTAATATTGGGCTGAGGAGGATGGGGGAAATAGATATGAAAGTTTTCTACGATGCCTGCAAGATGAGGTTTGGTAAGGAGGAAGCTCAGATTAAGGCTTCTGAATTATGTACTATGTGGCAGGATAAGCTTAAAGATGCAGGATGGCATCCATTTAAAGTTGTTATAGTTAATGATGAACCTAAGGTATGGTTTTTGAATTTCAGTTTTACGTCTTGAGTGTTTTATGAAAGCTTTATGTTTCATCTCTAGTGGGTCAAATGGGTTGATGACAAAATAATGGGCCAAAAAGTAAATGGGTCATACATGTTAGATGCTTACGTAAATTTGATTTTTTTATGTTCACAGGTTTATAAATTGATTTATTCAATTGTTTAGATTATTTTAGAGGATATTGTATAAGGAAACCATCCAACTATACAACTTCGTATCCAGTCTATACCGAATCGGATCAAAGGCATGCTGAATGGCGGTTTTGCTTTTCAAATTTTCATTGTCTAATGATATTACTCCGTATACCATACATATTAGAAATAGTAACCAAGTTTTTTTAGTTTTTTTTTTGGTCCAAAATGTTAATGGGTGATTTTTGTCTTTTAGCTTGTTTTTCTCCGATTTAGTATAAACAAGGCCAAATAAATTTTTAGTTGCTTTAAAAACTTGTTTTAATAGTTAGTTAGCCTTGAAAAAAGGTGAATGGATTGTCCCTTCTATAAAGATGGTCAAATGCCCATACAAATTGGGCAAGTAGTCTAAATGGGTAATTTTTGGTTTTATTTTGGGTTGACCCGACACACTTTTTGTACATCAACCACCTTGTGGGCTTAAGTTGTTATGCTTGCCCCTTACAACTTCGTATCCGTCCAATCAACGGTTCCGTTAAAATATGAAATTATGAAAGACATAGGAAGGTCAGCATAGTATTCAAATTAAGTAATGCCCCTTGCAACATTTTTTCTGTATTTGAAATGCTGCGATTGTTAGTGTTGAAAGATAACAATTATTTATGCCTGTAAACTCTCAAAAGATATTATCATAAATACGCTCAAAATATTTACACTTTTGGATGTCTTATTGATCTGTTTGAACCGCTTTCCTAGTTTCTCTTTAAACTGTTTGCTTAGAATTCCGTTTGATATAAATTATTTAAAACGATCCATTATCTTATAAGCTGTTGCTGTTCAACTTTTACTTAATCATTAGAGATATGACATAAAATCAACCCATTTCCAGAAACTTTACTAGAACTTGCCAGTTGTCAGTAAAATAATGGGTTGAACCTAAGGTATGGTTTTTGAATTTCAGTTTTACGTCTTGAGTGTTTATGAAAGCTTTATGTTTCATCTCTAGTGGGTCAAATGGGTTGATGACAAAATAATGGGCCAGAATGTAAATGGGTCATACAGGTTAAAAGCTTACCAAAATCTATTTTAGTTATTTATACAGTTTAATAAATTGCTTTATTCAAAAGCTTAGATTATTTTAGGGGATATTGTATATGGAGGCCATCCAACTATAAAACTATGGTGATTTTGTTTTCTACTGTACATGTTAGAAAATGTAACCAAGGGTTTTTCTTCTTTGGTCAAAGATGTAAAAGGTTATCTTTGTCATTTAGGTTGTTTTTTTTGTCTGATTTAGTATAAACAAGGTCAAATACATTACTATAAAGATGGTTAATTTGGGTAACTGGTCTAAATGGGATATTTCTGGTATTGTTCGGGTTGACCAGACACACTTGTTGTCCTCGTATTTTTATTTCTTTTAAAGTGTTGCTAAGCATAGGTTGGTCCGACCTACTTTTTGTACATCAACTATCTTGTGGGCTTAAGGTTGTTACAGTTAAAGTGCATGCATGTATCTGATTCATAAACATAGCTTAAGGCTTGAGGCTGTTATGCTTAGAAATCACATCTTTTTAGAATATTATGTTGTGATGAAATATTTAAATATCGTTAGTCTAGCTTTATGCCTGTTATAAGAATGAATTTGTGTGCATGATGCAGCGAGTGATCAAAGAAGATGATGAATTGCTAAGAGATCTTAAGGCAGAATGGGGGACTAGCATCCATGATGCAGTGGTTGCTGCATTAATCGAGACTAATGAATGCAATGCTAGTGGATCTTATGTGGTTAGTGAGCTTTGGAACTTAAAAGAAAATCGAAAAGCCACATTGAAGGAAGTTATTAGCTACATTTTGAAGAATATCAAGAACCTTAAGCGCAAAAGATCATAAGGTTTGTATGTTCCCATTTTGCCATCATATGTATATAGGGGTAGAACTCGATCGGTGTTATCGTATGAAAACCTAACGGATTTTGTCCCCTAGCTTATATTCCTCAAACAGTACGTATGTATTATTGAGGATGACTAACATACTATTATCTAAGACGGTGTTTGTTTATTACTTACTGAATTTATATCTTATGTCTGTTATATTGTGTTAATTATACATCAATCGGAACAATGAAAAGCTTTCTATCGAGGGATATCGTGAAAGGATGTAAGATTGATACATATGACAGCACATGCTCGGCTAATGCTATATAAAATGCTAAATATGGGTAATCTACACTGATTCACGTAATAATGGTAGTTGTAATGTTGTATCATGAACTTCTCTCGTTTATACACAAATCGGTTTAAAGAATTAAAAAGCTACAAAAAAAAATATGATAATTAACTTGCGTCCTTTATTTATTTCTTTCTTTAAATTGGGTATATATAATTTCCAAAATACAAAAAGATAGACTTCCTTTTAATGAATATCCCTTTTTATAGGACCGATTAAATAAAATCTCTTGCGATCTATATAGACTTGTACCTATTTAGTGTCGTATATATTCTTATTCATTAGGGTAAAATACATTATCAAAAAAGTTATCATCATAATACATCCAAGAGACATGGCTGAATTAGCTTCAGATACCATCTTTAATATCCTGTCAAGACTCTCTGTCAAATCTTTGGCTCGTTTTCGGCGTGTATCCAAACTGTGGTGCGCGTACATTGACGATGATTACTTTGGTATTCTTCATGGTGAACGAGCTGTAGAGGAACTGACACCTCTCATGTATGATCCAAACCTATCATGCATTGTAGGTTTCGATATCATTAAATCTGAAGAAGGTAAATTCACCTTGGAGGCCAAGAAGGTTATGTCTTTGGACTCTGAGTTGAAAGAATCGTGCTCCAAGTATCGTGAATACATTGTTGGAGGTTCCACGAATCGTGGATACTTGGTTGGAGGTTCTTGCAATGGGCTGCTCTATTTATCACTACACGACATTCTCCATATCACCTCTTTAGCTGTGATCCATCCCCTTAGGAAAGAATTTTACAAGTTGCCACCCATGCAGCGGCTGTTGGGTGGACTATACTACCTGACTGAAGAGTCACGTGGGCTTGGTTTTGAAGTTTCTACTAACACTTTCAAGATGGTGTGCGTTTTGTTGAGGAGAAAAATTTCTGATTCTACGGACTATTTATCGATAAGTACCATGGTACATGTCTTGGGCATGGATCATTCTTGGCGAGAGATACCCCAAGTCCCACCTTACCCCATTTTCGGCAATGGAATATCTGCTCACGGCTGTTTGTATTGGTTAGGTCGTCCCTATCATGAGTCACGATCAAAATCAAAATCCCGAGGAGAACTTATATGCTTTGACATGAGGAATGAAGAATTCACAACGATTTGTCCTCCCAAGAAAATAGGATGGTATGATTATTCAGTAGCTGATCAATTGGTTGATCTACATGGCGAAGTTGGATATGCATATCTTTACAGTGACAGTATTGAAGTTTGGATCTTGAAGCAAAAACAATGGGTGAAGCACTGTCAGTTTAGTAGAAAACCACTACATGGCCACATAAAGGTTTTAGGTCGTTGGAACAAAGATGGAGACATATTAATAAAGTCATATGCTGGAAGGAACAATTTGTTTGTGTATAGGCTGAAAAGCGGGGTTTTGGATGATCTTAATATCGTGCACAAGGAATATGAACTACAAGACACTTATTTGTATATGTACCCTGCTAGTAGCATGTTCTCAATTCGCGGTATCAACAAAACTGCTCATTCAATTGAAACTGATTTGGATTCAGATTGATTAGCGATCTATTTTACTTTTGGTCATTTAGATTGGTTATTGATATCTAACTGTAATAGATTGAATCTGCTGTTATTTTTCTTTCTAGTTTTTTGTTGCTTGCGAGTCTTTCTTTTACTATATGTTTACTGATGAAATTATTTTTTTAATGCACTGATGATAGAGAACAACAGCTCGATCACTAAATGGGTGGACATGTTTGCTCTCTTAAACCAACTCGTAATTTAAGTGGCTATATTTATATATCACGAACAAGCTCTTTTTCAATCCCAGGAGCCTAATGTAAAAATTGTATCTGTTATGTGCTTGTTGTTTCCGTGAACGTCATTTGAAGAAAGTGAAGCTGTTCGACCCATCAATGATGTAAGGCATTTCATGTTGTGGTGGCTTTATAATGCAGCTTATATTCGAGACCAAAAAGTTTGGGTCAGCCGACTAAAAGTACCTGAAGTCTTATTCACCTTTCCTGAACATACATTCAAATTATCTAAAGATATACTAAAGATAATAACTTGTACTAACTAAGTGATTACCATCAAGTAGAAAGCCAAAGTTAAAACATAAAATAAATAATATTCAGATCTCCCGAAGGTCCAAATGACAACTTGCCTGAAGTGTAAAGCTCGAGTTCCACTTGTTGAAAGAAGACTCGAGATAACCTGAGCTGTTTCCTCAAGCTTGATTCTAACTTGGCTGGAATATACGACAGTGCTGTCGGTTTAATATACTTGTACACCAAGAGTTAAAATGTAAAAACGGCACAAACTTGATAATACTCATAAACTTAACATGCCGCGTAATATGATACTCGAGGTCAACTTAAAGTTTTACTCCGTTGCTCAGCTCAAGCTCGACTCTAAAATCGTGTCAATTTCAAACTTGAACCTAATTAATCATAATCCCAATGGGCCTATGGGCTGAATTTCTAATTCTTTAGGGTGTCGTTTAATGATTGTTAATGCTTTTCTAGGTAACACTTAATTAAACCTAAGTATATAATTATCATCTAGATCTCACGATCCAAGAAACATGGCTGAACTAGCTTCAGATACCATCTTTGATATCCTGTCAAGACTCCCTGTCAAACCTTTGGCTAGTTTTCGGTGTGTATCTAAACCTTGGTGCGCGTATATTGACGATGATTACCTTGGTATTCTTCATGGTGAACGAGCTGTAGAGGAACTGACACCTATTATGTATGATTCAAACCTATCATGCATCAACGGTTTCGATATCATTAAATCTGAAGAAGGTAATTTCACCATGGAGGCGAAGAAGGGTATGTCTTTGGAGTCTGAGTTGTATAAATCATGCTCCACATATCGTGAAAACTTTGTTGGAGGTTCTTGCAATGGGCTTCTCTATTTATCGCCACACAAAATTCCCTATGTCACCTCTTTAGCTGTGATTCATCCTCTTAGGAAAGAAATTTACAAGTTGCCACCCATGAAACGAGTGTTGGATGGACCTTACTACCTACGTGAAGCTTCAAGGGGGCTTGGTTTTGATGTTTCTACTAACACTTTCAAGATGGTGTGCATTTTGTTTAGAAGAGATGATTCTAATTATCCGAACTATAGAAACACTTTACATACCATGGTACATGTCTTGGGCATGGATCATTCTTGGCGAGAAATACCCCAAGTCCCACCCTATTCCATTTTTGGTGATGGAATATTCACTCATGGATGTTTGTATTGGTTAGTTTCCTATCAAGACTCGCGGCAATCAAATTCTCAAGAAGATATTATATGTTTTGATGTAAGGAATGAAGAATTCACGTTGATTTATCCTCCAAAGAAAAGATGCGGTTATTCAGTAACCAGCTATCAATTGGTTGATCTACAAGGTGAAGTTGGATATGCCTATTTTTACAGTGATGATATCATTGAAGTGTGGGTCTTGAAGCAAAAACAATGGGTGAAGCACTGTCAGTTCAGTAAAAAACCACCACTAGCTTCCTCGTGGCCACATAGAGGTGTTAGGTCGTTGGAACAAATACGGGGATCTATTAATAAAGTCATCGGCTAGAAGGAACAATTTGTTTTTGTATAGCCTGAAAAGTGGGGTTTTGGATGAAGTCTATATCTTGGGCAAGGAATATGGACTACAAGACCCTTATGTGTATATGTATCCTGCAAGTAGCATGTTCTCAATTCGTGGTATCAACAAAACTGCTCATTCGATTAAAACTGATTTGAAAGCAGGTTTATGAGCGTTTCCAATTGCTGAATTGCGATCCATACATATTGGTGATTTTTTAATGGTTGCGTTATTGAGATTAAGAAGAGGACGAGTCAATATATCTCAGTAGGTAATTCATTGAACATGTTTATGAATTTTAATTTAGTTATCATATTAGTGATTATTAATTTTGATTGGCTATGTGATTAAGTTTAAGAAGAGGATCGATGAGCTAATATGTATGTAATTGACTGAACATGTTTATGAATTTTAATTTAATTATCATGTTATGTATAAGTTTATTAAGATTTTTGTTGTTTGTGGAGGGTTCTTTTATTGTTTGTTTGTTTGTTTACTGTTACAAGCTTTATGTTTATTGTTGAGAGCGGCTTACTAAATGGGCGACTAGATTTGCTTCGATAATGTCGTGTTAACTTTATCGGCTAAACCGTACTATATCACAATGTGTACTGCATTTTACCGCAAGTGGAAATGCATGGCCAAGAAAGATTACATGAACAAGCTCGTTCCCTAGCTAGCCTGAACCGCCTCGGGTGTTGAAAGCATATTAGTTTTGTGTGTTGTTGATCTTGTTACCATTATGTGTAAAAACAGAAGTTGTTAGATAATATTAGATAGTTATTATACTTTATGGCGAGATAGTCTTTATGAAAGTTTACAGTATTTGTTATTGTGTTTGCTGAAAGCATAACTTGTAGGCCATTTTGTTCTTGTGATTACTACTTGGTACTCACTTATGCGAACATAGCCATGTGAGTATCTCTACTGTAAAAAAAGTTTTTTTTTTTTTTTTTTTTTTTTTTTTTTTTTTTTGAATGGTGGAATTTTATAAATGCTAGCGAGAAGCTAGAAAATTGAAAAGTTACAAAAGACTGTTACAAGCATTTATTGGATACCTTTTACCGTGAAATGCATACCTTTTTACCGTCTTAAGAAACAGTGCACACCTTTGACATATTTGTAGGTCCGCAACGAGGTTTACTCATACATCAATACAACCAACTAAGAAGCTAAGACGAAATAATAATAATAATAATAATAATAATAATAATAATAATAATAATAATAATAATAAATCCCTAGCTAGGAAATGATGAAACTAAAAATTATAGATTTTAAGTATTTCCAAAGGGCCGGAATACAACGTAACTTGTGTAGAGTGGAGCCAAGTTGATACAATAACCTATAAAGATCCATCTCTACTCACTAATAAAACCTAGAGGCTCGAGAACTGACTTGAGCTTAAGCGAGTTTTTTTTTTTTTTTTTTTTTTTTTTTTTTTTTTTTTTTTCAAGCTTGAGCCGGTTGGATTATATACAACACAAGCCCGTAAAGGCTCATGAGTTTGACGTAATTGATATTCTAGGTTGACTCAAAACCCTTCTCAAGTAGTTTGAGCTCAGCTCGAGTATAATCGAGTTGATATCAAACGTTTTCTTTTTTAGCAACAATTTTTGACAGCTTAAATTATTTATGTTACAAATATTGTCTCTCATATGTCTAAAATGAAACATGAACTCATAACTTTTAGGTTGATGAATCACTTGGTTATCAAACATTTTTCTACTTGATATCGAGTGACTTGCAAGCTGTCTCAACTCGAATGCACCAACTTCGCCGAATTCACTCAAACAAAAATTGAACCACTAATCCAGTTTCAGTAGGGGCGCTTTATCGGTTCGGGTATCGGGTTGTTCGATTTATTCGGTTCGCTTAGTTCGATTATAAAAAATTTATGGGTAAAACCGGAAACCGAATACCCGAAATACTTAATTTTAATTATTTATTTATGTATTATATAGATTTAGAGAAAAAAAAATCCAAGCTAAAAATTGTTATATTTATAGTATGAAAAAGTTTTAATGGTTATTTTATATATATAAATACATAAAAAGATATTTATATACATGAATTAAGTTTTCGGTTTAGACTATCAAAATTATATATAAACCGAAAATTGAATATTTAATTCGATTCGGTTTGATTACAAATTCGGTTTAATTTTTTTCTATTCGATTCCATTTCAGTTTTCGATATTACCCGAATTTTGAACACCCCTAAAGCTTCAGTTTGTTATCAACATCATCAGGACCAATGCATCTATCGGGTCGATAAACAAATACTACAAACACAACCCAACTCGTTCACCTTTACCACCAAACTTTTTGGAGTATTATTTTTCTCACTCCTAATAATAAATGTCACTTACTCACAGTCTCCTCATATCCCAACAAACACACGCTTACTTAAACCCCCAATCTCCTTCATCTGTACAGATTCCTAGGGTTTCACTTCCGATCATTCACCACCGTCGTACATTTCGTTAGGTATAAACTTTGAGATTTTTTTTTTTTTTTTTTTTTTTTTTTAAATTGTTGATGAAATGATATGATATTGTTGTACTATTTGTGTGTTTTGCTGTTATATTTGATAAGTAATTAGGGTTTTGACGTAAACCAGAACCGAAACCGCACATGCACGCGTACTCCTAGTTTGTCATATTGTGTATGTGAATATATATGTTTGTGTTTTTCACGGCATTTATGCTGTCTTAGTCTGCTCGTTTCATTTATAAGTTAGTTTTCGTTAAGTTATAACTGAACTTTGAGCTTCTTCTTTTTTATTTATTTTATTTATTTATTAATTTATTTTTAATTTTATATGATTGTATGTTGTATTTGATAAGTTAGGGTTTTGATGATTATATGTACGGAATGTTGAGTTATTTTCCCGAAACCGAGACCGAAATAAGCGAAATAAGAGACATAAGTGAACAAGGTTGACGGTTTTATTTTGACTGAAAGCCAAGCTATTTTATTATTTGATAAGTTAGGGTTTGGATGATTATATGTACAAAAGGTTTTATTTTAGCTATTTTTTTACGGGCATAGATGAGGTTGAGCTAAAACTGTTAATAGTTTTTGTGGATTTTGTTGTTGTATCGTATTTAGTTTTTTGACGTATATATGTGAAACCATTGATCTAATGAGGTGAAATTTGTTATAGTTTTTTGCGCGTTTTGTTGTTATACGGGGATTAAGGTTTTTGATGTTTATGTGTGAATTTTTTTTTATAGTTTTTGTGCAATTTAAGGATTTAATGCTTATATGTACGGAAGGTCTGTGTTATAAGTGTGATGGCGACACTAGTACTATTATTGTATGATTTGAAATGAGAATGGAATCTATGAATTATCAATCATAAAAATGAATGAAGTGAATTAAAGTTTACCTACTTTTTGTATTATTGTATGTTTAGATGTATTATTGTATGATATGAAGGCATGAATTGCGGTGTCTTTGTGTGAAAAAGATGACTTAGGGGGGTGTTTGGTGCGAGATAATTGTTAAGAATGAAAATAAACAAAATAAGAGCAAGAAGAATTGGCCTGGGAAACCACATTTCGACCTCTTTGGGCTGCTCACAGGAGAATTTGCTTTTTTTAAGATGATCTCGTATTGGATTGTATGGGTTTCTTCTGAATTTGATTAGAATATTCATGAACAGAGTTGAAATGGTTATAGTTTAGTGCCTTTTTTTTGTTATCTGGTAATTTAGGTTTTTGGTTTTATATGTGAAATTATTGATGAAGTAGGCCTAAATTTGGTATAGTTTTATATATGCATTTTTTATTTTATTTTTTTTGTTATTTGGTAGTTTAGTTTGTATATGTGAATTTATTGATCAACTAAGATAAAATTTGTTATAGTTTTTGTGCAAGACAGTTCTCTCCACATGGCTTCTGTAGAGCAGAAAAAGGCTTATGAGAGTGTGTTGAGGCTGGTTGAAGAGCAAAAGGTAAATCTGCTGAAGTGTAGCTATAACAAATGTAGTCTTAGAGGTGGCAATGTCGACCCATTTGTATGGTCAAATGTGCAAAAATATAAATATTAGCAATTTATCGTAAGAGTATATGGGTCAAAACTCGAAAGTCTCCCAAAATGTATTTTTAATGCATAGGCTTCCTAAACCATTTATATATAAAAAAAGATTTTAATTTATATTCAACACAACAACTATTATATTTAATTAAAGCACTACTTTTAGACAAAAAAAAGTGTTTCCCTACCTGTGCCATACTTGACACTACCTCTATGAATCATTGTTGTCTTTTAGTCTCTTGTATACAATGATGTTTTGAAACTTCTGTTGGCTGGATCCTGAATAAACAGAGTGAGAAGGAGGAAGCTTTGAAGAAAGTACTCGAGTTAGAGAGACAGCTAGATGCTAAACAGAAGCTGGAAATGGAAATTGAAGAATTAAAAGGGAAAGTACAGGTGATGTCACATCTTGGGGATGATACAAAAGTTAGGGAGGAGATAAAGAAGATGAATGATGAACTGGAAGCAAAATCAGAAGAAATGGGATACATTGAAGAGTTGAATCAGACTCTTCTTATGAAGGAACGCCAAAGTAATTATGAGCTGCAAGAAGCTCGGAAAGAGTTGATTAAGGTACTGCCTTCTGATGTCCCACAAATTTCCATAAGTGTTTAATAAACATGCCAATTAGAAGTATCGACTTTGGTCTTTTACTTATGAATGAGTCGGAGAAAAAAATTAAACTGATTTATGAGGTTGGAAGTCACTTAAAGTCCATATTTTAGGCATAAAGCATCCTACATCCTTTTTTCCAAAGATTTAGATCTATATTGTATCATGCTTTCTAGTTATATGTATCCCATTAAGTGTTTATATAAATCTTTTAAGGAATGGATAAGCTAGTGTTTGTGGGTCAACCGAATCCGACCTGACCCATTTTTACCCATAAAAAGAATTGAATCATTTCAACATGTGGGCTGTGGCTCATGCTTTGTCAAGTGTAGTTGGTTATTAAACAATTCCATTGTTTCCAGTGCCTACAAGATATGCCCGGCGGATGTACTAACATTGGTGTGAAGAAAATGGGAGAAATTGATATGAAAGCATTGCATGATGCGTGCAAGGAGAAGTATGACACTGAGGAAGCTCAGATCAAGGCTTCTGAACTGTGTACTCTTTGGCAAGACAAACTGAAAAACCTTGAGTGGCATCCTTTTAAAGTAGTAGCAGTAGACGGTGCGCTTAAGGTATTGTTCTTGAAATTCAGTTTTTGAGGATTTTAGTTATAAGCCGATTCAACTTACTTTTTCTTTCAAACATGTGAATATAATGATATTATAAAGGAAACAGGCTTTACAAATGTAAAGACGTAGGATCGAGTAAAAGTTGTTGCATATAAGGCATTGTTCTTGATATTCTATTTTTGGCTCGGGTTTTACATAGTGGTCGGAATGTGGACTGATTTTCTTATGAATGGGGCGATTTGGGTTATAGTCTTTTTCAAACAGATTCTTTTTCTCAAATATTTAGCAAAAAATGAAACTAGTCAAATGGGACACCACATGGCTTAGATTAAAAGCACACGACCTCTTATGATTATTTTGCTAAAAAGTCGAGTCTTGGAGCACTGTAGTGTTTGTAATTGTATTTAACACATTAATTGCTTAATAAAAACCACTTAAACTGTTGTGGGTTTGTAAGCCAACTCTTTCTGAAATTTTTTATTATAGTAATATTACTATATTATGTATTCGACGAGCTTTTCAAAATTTGCTTAAAAGTTCTGGGATATAAGCATATTGTGTTGTTATCAGTCTATATTAAGAATGTACTCATGTGCACAATGCAGGAAGTGATCGATGAAGATGATGAGTTGCTTAAAGGTCTTAAGGCAGAATGGGGGGCTGGCATCTTTGATGCAGTGGTTACTGCATGCAAGGAGATGAACGAATATAACCCCTGTGGAAGATATGTGGTTGATGAGCTTTGGAACTTCAAAGAGAATCGAAAAGCTACATTGAAGGAAGGAGTAATTAGCTACATGAATCAAACTCTTGTCGTGAAGGAAGGAAAGCCAAAGTAATGATGAGCTGCAAGAACGTAAAGAGTTTGTGTGCTACCTTATTATGATCTTATAACTAGTACTTATAATATTAAGTAATCTAAGGATCGTTTTGAGTAATTTGGGATGTCTGAATGATGGCTTTTGTCTAAGTAAGACGTTGTTTGTGTATTACCTAATGATCTTATAATTATTACTTATAACCTGCCCCAAGTCTATGGAATCTGAGTTGCTTGTTGCATCCTCTAATGAAATGTTCCTACAAATAAATGCTCCATGTTACTTGTTATTTATACCAAGTAACTAATTTTAAGGTTTATCTTTTTATTGAGCTTATTACAGTTGGGATTGCTTGTCGACTATTTGTGCTTGAATTTAGTCTCAAGTGATTTGTTCGAAAGACAATTTATACGGACCCACTTCTTGTCATGGTTATGCTTGCTGTTGAAGTAAAATCTTGCGCCAGGTCTCCTTGGCTAAAATCCTGAGCCTAGCGAGCCTGAAATAGAAGCAACACATCTTAGCCTGGCCTTGGCCTTGGGTTTTATCCCAAAACCAAGCTCTGGTGTGAAAGTAAGTTTGGTGCTTAAGTGGACGAAGGGTAACAAAGGAATAAATGCAAGTAATTAGTGAGAGTAATAAATGAGGTGAAATTATGATATCTTGAGCATTGAATGAGGTTGGATATTTATAATACCACAACCACTGTACCTGACCATCATGGGGAAGTGGAGAGCCGGTCTACACCTAGACCAGGCCTGTAGGTTACTGTTCACGTATGGGGAATCCTATCCCTGAAAACCCGAGACGACGGCGCATGCCTGGTTTGCGCTATTAACCACCGGTCAGTTGCCATTACCTAGATGATGTGATGCCTTGGTCTTTCCCGAGGTACTTTATTATTATTTTATGTGTGGTCCATGCCGAGTGGCGCGAGTAGGTGTCGTCCGGTCCGGACACATACACGAACTCTTGTTTTGATTGTTTGATAATTTGTGTCACATTCAGGACATGTTATTGATGTGTGTCGTTAAATCTCTTTCATAAGATTCCAGTTTTAATTGAGGTTATTGATGTGTGTTGTTAAATCTCTTTCATAAGATTCCAGTTTTAATTGGAGAACATATTATAGCTCAAAATCGGTTTTCAACTGAGTTCTGGAAAATGAGTAATGTTAAATCAAAATGATTTTTTCGTTTTTTTCTTTTTCTTTTTCATTTTTGCTCTCTTATTAATAGTGTTTTAATGAAATCGTACCTTTTCAAATGTGTACATATACTATCAAAATCAAAACTCCATTGTGAATGTAATAGATTAGTATATTAACCAATTCTCTCTTTATCTCTTTATATACTCCGTATATATAATCGGATACTAATAAAATCCAAAATCCAAAAAGATAGACTTTCCTTTATACGAAAATCCTTTTTTATAGGACAAAATCAAATACTTTAGCAAACACATGATTATTAAACCTCAGTTATAATTATCATCAAGATCTCACGATCCAAGAGACATGTTTTTGTCAAGACTCCCTGTCAAATCTTTGGCTCGTTTTTTGTGTGTCCAAACCATGGTGCGCGTACATTGGATTTTAGTGATTCTAAACCCGTGTAAAGAGTGAACCAAAATCTATAACTTTCACGTTTGAAAGTTTTTTCATAATTCGACAGTTACGAGGGTCAAAAATAGGGTAAAAATGCCAAAAAAATAAAATAAAAAAAATCAAGACCCATTTGATTTGTAAAAAAATCAAAAATTTTAACAAGATTTATACCTAATTAAAGATGATTAAATTTTAGAAATTATTATGAAATCGGTTTTTTTAAAAAGTTTGTCGTTTAATTTGTGTGCATTTGAAGTTTGAGAAGAAATGCAAAAAACGGGTCAAAGCCCCATTGACCGAAAAATTTTAAAAAGAGGGAAGGAGGATGTTTGGTGTATCAAATTTTCTTGCGCATCAAAATTCGTTTTTTGTATTAGACAAACGTATAAAAACTCAAAATTCGAAAAACTTTTTTCACAAAAGTTTTATGAACCAACATACCCGATCTCATGGATTTTTTTTTTTTTTTGGATTTTTTATTTATTATTATTTTTTTAATTTTTTTTTTTTTTTGCGAACTTTTTGATATTATATTTCTCATGAATATTTATCTTTTAATTTTAACTTTATCCTTTGCAAAGGAGCACCCACGTATCTCTTCTTAAAACACATTTAAAAGAATTAAAAAACGCAGCTACAAAAAAATATCTCATGGGTACATATAATTTCCAAAATACAAAAAGATAGACTTCCTTTTAATGAATATATCCTTTTTTAAAGGAATCAAATCTCTTGCGATCTATTTGTACCTATAGACTAAACTATGGCTATGTTTGGCGACACGTAGCAGTAGCAACAAGCAGTAGTAGTAAGCAGTAAGCATAATTAAGCAGTAGCAGTAAAAACGTGTTTGGTAACGTAGTTGTAACTGTAATTATAAAGTGTTAAACAAGTAAATGTTTACCGCTTGTCGCTTGCTGCTTCTCCGGGAAGCATTTAAGATTGGAGCGGTTAATTAATCATGTTTCAGACACTTGTTGAGGTGTTGTCAAACAAGCAAATGCTTACCAATTGTCACTTATCGCTCTTAAACGCTTAAAAAAATTGTTGCAAAACATAATAACCTATATGAAGAATTGAATGCCAATAAACTCGTTTATAGTCTTACGAAGTATCTTCTTATATTGTATGCACGTAATGGTACGTAGTTGTAATTGCATGTATCATGCATGAACTTCATCTCTCGTAAATACGGTTATACGCAAATCGATTTTTAGAGAATTAAAATGTGATAACTTAAACGATCTTTATTTATTTATTTCTTTAAATCGGTGTATTTATTTCTTTAAATCGGGTACGTATAATTTCCAAAATACAAAAAGATAGACTACCTTTTAAAGAATATCCCTTTTTATAGGACCAAATCAAATCTCTTGCTATCTATATGTACCCTATATAGTGTCGAATTCTTATTCATTAGGGTAATACATAATTAAAACCTCAAATATATATATATATATATATATATATATATATATATATATATATATATATATATATAGGGTGAGGTTATTTTCAGAACCAAATAAATTGCGAGAACTGCGAGAACCAATATCAACCAATCAGATTTTTTTGAATATTTATTTTTATTATTTAATTCAAAAGGGTATAATAGTAAAATTATATTTTTTATTTTTTAAAATTTTTTTTTTAACAAAAAACGTTTTCTAAGGTCCTAAATTTTAGGATTTTTTTTTTTTTTTTAATTTTACGAATTAGTTTTCTAACATGCATGATTTTAAACGGTAAGATGCATACGTGTTTTTTTTATATACGGTAAATTTACATATATTTTTATTGTTCAATTGCTTAAACCTCTGATGTGTTTTGATAAAAAAAATATTTACCCAAGTGCATTAAGTGACAAACATAAATATTTTACATGTATCGTATACATTTAAAAACAAAAACATTATACACAAAATTAAAGAATGTCATATACAATTCAAATACAAAATTATAAAAGTGAAGAATAAATGAAGTTTCGTCGATGTATAGCCGTGTCTACTAATCTTGTCACAACTTCATGCACTTGTGTTTTTACTCTTTACTTCTTTATCATAACAATTTTCTTGCTAGATAGTATGTACAAAACACATGTGCACTCTTGATATCGCTCATCATACTTGTACCTGTAAACACAATCAATTAATAAACGAATTATTTAATGATAATATATAACAAAACACATATGCACAATGTATTTCTGACTTGTTCACAAGAGACGATTTTGAGAAATTAGTACACCCTTAAAACACAAATGCACCCTTAAATCATAACTAGAAAAAAAAAAAAAAAAAAAAAAAAAAAAAAAAAAAAAAAAAAAATACATCCCCTTATATCATAAATAAAAACATGTATGCACTTTCAATACATTTAAACTTACAAACTGTAAAAACACATATGCACCGTAAATGAATTATTTAATGATAACATCTAAAAAAACACATATGCACAATGTATTTCTAACTTGTTCACAAGAGAGCATTTTGATAAATTAGTACAACCTTAAAATAAAAAACACAATTGCACCCTTAAATCAGAACTTATTAAAAAAAAAAAAAAAAATTGTATTATAAATAAAAACATATATGCACATTCAATACATTTAAACTTAGAAAATGTAAAAACACATATGCACAAAAGGCATCAAATTCACCGAAAACTATGAAAACACATATGCACACTCCTTTTATTGACATTTTATCAGCCATAAAACCAGTTTGTTCATATATGTATAACTCTTATCTGGATTTTATACAACTCTAAAAACATAAATGTATAATTAAAACACAAATGCATAAACCCTTATTCTCATTTGCACTTTAAAACCCACGATGCATAACAACGTTTTAAAACCAAAAGTAATAATCGTTGCAACATTCGAAACCAAAAGTAATAGACCAATCTAACAATGGTTGTTCTTGTCAAACTCTCAAACAATCTAAAATTTAAACCTAACTAATTTGTTACCTGACATGCCCAAATAAAAAAATGTACATACTAACACAAAAGAAAAATTAAAATAATATTATTAACAAAGAACCCCAAATCAATTTCAATACCTAGCATTTTCATGAATAAGTCGAATGACCAAACACAAGAACGAAAATCTCACTGTTGTATAAATCGAATGACCAAGAGCATGATTTCATTGTAGAGTACTAATCATCACACTTTTCTTTTTCGAGTAAAGTCCTAAATTTCATTGTAGAATTTAACATCAAAATTAGAACTCAAGTCCATATGCTCTTAGGCTTTCGAACTAATACTTGTGACAGTAAGAACCCAAGAGCAACATTTTCATAGTCACCATATATATGATAATAATAATAATAATAATAATAATAAAACCCCAAAACGATGTGTTATATGGAATTATCAATTGTTACCACGTACTTTTGTTCAATAACAACATTCCATTTGCATATCATGCAACAAGTAATAAAATATGAATGATTTATTATTTAATCTGAAAATTGCAATTTACATTCAATAAAAATGAGTTACGGTGGATGTGAAAAAATAAAACCATTTACCTTTAGATTCTTTGTAGATCAATTGTTGACAAAGCACATGAATCTTCCTTTGATAAACTACTCATACCACGAACCAATTAAAATGTTGAAAACAAATTATATTAAAGAGGGTTACGAGGTAGATGGTGACTTGGTGAAGCCCGTAGTACAGATCGTCAGAAAAACTGACCATAGAAGATGGAGGATTTATGGTAGTGGCGGCTCACTTTAGGATTAGGGTTGAGAGAGAGCTTTGAATGGGAAAGAGAGAGAGATCAGAGAAGTTATTTGTGATTCTTTGACGGTTTTAAAATAAATTCATGTGATGTTCCTAAAATGCCCTCTCACCCTTCACTATATAATAAATCACTTTTTGTTTAATTACAATTGGGCCACTTTTAATCATGTCCATTGATCCAATAATCCAATGTTTCAAATTGGTTCTCGCAGTTCTTGCAATTTATTTGGTTCTGAAAATAACCTTACACTATATATATATATATATATATATATATATATATATATATATATATATATATATAAGTCATCATCATTGTACAATCGAAGATCGAGACATGGATGAATTACTTTCAGATACCATCTTTGATATCCTGTCAAGATTCCCTGTCAAATCTTTAGCTGGTTTTCGGTGTGTATCCAAACCATGGTACGTACATTGACGATTATTACTTTGGTATTCTTCATGGTAAAAGAGCTGTAGAGGAACTGAAGCCTATCATGTATGATCCAAACCAATCATGCATCATAGGTTTCGATATCTTTAAATCTGAGAAAGGACGTAAAACCATCTTGAAGGCAAAGAAGGGCATATCTTTGGAGTCTGAGTTGCATAAATCGTGCTCCACATGTCGTGAAAAATTCGGTTCTTGCAATGGGCTGCTCTATTTATCACTAGACGACATTGCCCATGTCACCTCTTTAGTTGTGATCCATCCTCTTAGGAAAGAATTATACGAGTTGCCACCCATGCCGCCATGGTTGGATGGACCATACTACCTAAATGAAGAGTCACGTGGGCTTGGTTTTGATGTTTCTACTAACACTTTCAAGATGGTGTGCGTTTTTTCGAGAAGAGAGTTTTCAAAGAGTGAGACTATTAGTAAGGATTTATGTACCATGGTACATGTCTTGGGCAAGGATAGTTCTTGGCGGAAGATACCTCAAGCCCCTCCTTATCCCACTTCTGGTGATGGAATATTTGCTAATGGATGTTTGTATTGGTTTCGGCAGTCAAATTCCCGAGAAGAATTGATATGCTTTGACGTGAGTGATGAAGAATTCACGTTGATTTGTCCTCCCAAAAGAAGATGTGGCTATTTTTTATCAGTAAACGGTCAATTGGTTGATCTACTAGGTGAAGTTGGATATGCCTATTTTTACAGTGATGATATCATTGAAGTGTGGATCTTGAAGCAAAAACAATGGGTGAAGCACTGTCAGTTCAGTAAACCTCGCTTTAGCAGCATTAAGATTTTAGGTCGTTGGAACAAAGACGGGGACATATTAATAGCTGAGAATGGATATGATGTGAAGAAGTTTTTCGTGTATAGCCTGAAGAGCCAGGTTTTGGAGCACGTCAATATCGTGGGTACGAAATATGGATTCGGCACTTATATGTATATGTATCCTGCAAGTAGCATGTTCTCAATTCGTGGTATCATGAAAACGGCTCATTAATTCGGTTAAAACTGATATGAAGCAGCTTGATAAGCTTTTCCAATCGTTGAATCTATAAGCAAGTTCCATAGTAGTGATTTTAAATTGGCTAGGTCATTAAGATTAAGAATTTAATTATCATGTTACGTATAAGTTTATTAAGATTTTTGTTGCTTATGGAGTGTTCTTTTATTGTTTGTTTGTTTACTGATCATAACTTGATCGGCTAAAGTTATAGAGACATAAATTATATCCCACGAGACGTCATGGCCCGTGCGATGTACGAGTTTTGTTCACCATAATTAAATCATACATGTATTTTGGGTAAAAAGTGTTCGGGTTATATTGACATGTTGATTTTTTTTTTTTTTTTTTTTTTTTTTTTTTGCACATATGTTCTTAATCTTCACTCATCATGTGTACCATCAAATCGTTGGCCCATGCAATGCACATGATTTGTTCACTTTAAAGAATCATCGGTTTTGCAAAGGTTATGTGTATTTAGTTATTATTTTAAGTTTTGCTTGTGATACTCGACTGAATAAATGGAGTTCATTTAAATAAAAAGTAAAGTAAAGTAAAATAATTTCCAATACCGTCTTCCACGGGTTATAGGTCCTAATACCGTCTTCCATGTTGTATGGGGAAGGTTGAGACGTAGACTGCCTTACCCCTACCTAAAGTAGAGAGGCTGCTTCCGGTTCTACTAAAAGTAGAAAAGGACCACCGATTCTAAGTAAAATTGTTTGAATAAAAATGTATCAAATACAGTGCAATGCATGAGTCTATGTTTCAAAAAACATATTAATCTTACTCACCGTATAATCTACATGTTGTGACACATAACTATAAAACAACCAATTCGTGAAATGCACATGCTTGGGATACTCGACTGAATAAATGGAGTTCATTTAACTAATTTTTTCTAAATAAAAAAGTAAAGTAAAGTAAACTAATTTCCAATACCGTCTTCCATGGGTTATAGGTCCTAATACCGTCTTCCATGATGTATGAGGAAGGTTGAGACGTAGACTGCCTTACCCCTACCTAAAGTAGAGAGGCTGCTTCCGGTTCTATTAAAAGTAGAAAAGGACCACCGATTATAAGTAAAATTGTTTGAATAAAAATGTATCAAATACAGTGCAATGCATGAGTCTATGTTTCAAAAAACATATTAATCTTACTCACCGTATAATCTACATGTTGTGACACATAACTATAAAACAACCAATTCGTGAAATGCACATGCTTTTTTATTTTATTTATTTCTAACCACAATTCAAGCTTAAATGTACTATTTATATCACAACTTCATGTATGACTCAAATAGATTATCATTTTAGATGGATAGACTAAAGGATCGAAACGGGTCGACTAAAAGTTTAATCCTATTAATAATACCAAATAGATTCGTCTTTTTATTAATTCACTTTTTTGCATGGATATACAATTGCATCTCTTTATTTTTGTTGCATTGATATAGATTAACTTCAGGACATTATTGTTCATTTTTGCGCGAGCACAAAAAAAATGTGATATGTTGTATTGGATCAAGAAGATCATTACGATCATAACTTTTTTTTTTTGTTCCAAATGGTGAATTTATATCAGTGTTCTAAAAGGCGCGCCAAGGCGCCGCCAAGGCGTCGCCAAGGCGCGAGGCGTGGCCTCGGCGCCACGAAATGGACCAAGGCGTGAAGTCTAGGCGTCGTGTGAAAAGGCGTGGAATAAGGCGCGAAAAGGCGTGCCAAGGCGCGCCTTATCATATGGCGTGGCGCCATTTTTAGAAGGGGATGATGTGGGCTTAAATTTTGGGCCTAGTAATTTCTAAACATAGTTCAAATTTTCACTTTATTTCTTATGCATATCACTTTTTGTAAGCTCACCTTTTGTAAACTCACCTTTTGTATACTCGATATGCATATAAAATATGATATTATAACATAAATGATAAATATATAAATATTTTTTCGCCGCCTTAGTCACGCCGCAGAAAACGCCATGGCTTCGCCATGGCGCATAAGGCTTGAGGCGTGGCCTTGCCGCCACGCCACGCCTCACGCCATTTATAACATTGATTTATATTAATATCAAAACTTTACACAATTTACAATAGTGATACACTGGATTGAAACATGCTTCAACCAGTAAACATTCAAAATAGCAGATACTAATTGTTATTCTATGTCCAATATCAGATACAATCTTGTCAGAAATCATATACCAGAGGTTCAACATCATTAACAGAAACAGAGTTTCTTCCATTCTCATAGCTAAACTGCATTCTAACATAAACCATGCCAGTCTACTCTATATTCACCATTAAGCACACACCATCTAGCTACATTTCCATATCACTTTCTATTTAAACCATTCAACTAGCAACACCCACAATGGTAAAAACAGAAAAGTGTATGGCTTCACTAGGAACTCATAACCCATCCATGAGGGGGGAAGGGGGGGGGGGGGGGGGCTCTTCCAAAGTAACCTACATTTCCTTCTCTAGAAAGGCTTCAGTTACTTGGAAACACTCACCCTCCATGATGACCATCCTAACCTACCGTGGTGATATATTGAGAGGACCAAGAAGGTTCATCTTTCACACCTCTCTATTCCTCTCATCATACATCACCCTCTTAGATCACTTACCCTTCACAGTGCACAACCCTTCACTATGGTACATCTCTACAAATTAGACCTCCTTCTTTTCCCCATGTACTCATGAGTTTCCTCCCTAGGCCAAACAAATGAGCATATGTATACTAAGAAGGTATAGTCACACTAGAGAGACTCCAAGGTACAAGGTATTGCATACACTATAGTGATCTGAATCATAACTGATTAGGAAAAGAATCTAATCAGTAAAATGTACCATCTTATTCCACTGCACCATTCATCATAAGGTCATCTGCTCAAAACAGTCTTTGTTCCAAACACCCCCTTATTAATCACTACTTTGATACACTGTTATCCAGCTTGATTTGTATTCCAATCTTCCATTATTATTTCATTTCCTTCCCTGATATTCATAGGAACTTGCCACTTAGTATATACCTTGATTACCATTGGAGACCTTTTCACACTTAAACTTGCCAATTTTAGACCTTTTCACACTTAAACTTGCCAATTTTAGCCTGGTATTCTGAATAATTGCTTTAAGGATGTCCTGGGAGCTCTTCTTTTCATTACTAAATACTCTTTTATTTCTTTCATTCCAGATAAAGTATATGCATGCTGCAAATACTAATCTTCTCAGTATACTCATAATTGAGTTATTGCAATGCATACGAAACATATTGTTCAGAATGTTCTCCCAATTACCATCCCAATCTTCCTGATTAATCCTTTTTCTCATATCATTCCAAATCTCAGTAGAAAACTTACAATCAAAGAACAAATGAGCAACTGAATCAGGACACTGATTACACAAAGGGCATGAAGCTTGTAGCTCTGGATTCCATTTAATCAGTCTATCTTGAGTGGACAGTCTCCCTAATGAGTGCTCAAACACTCATCATTTTTATCGTATTAAACTGCCAAAACATCCGAAAACGCTCAGAAATGCATCAAAATACTAAAAATATCCCAGGGATTGTATTTTATACGTTTCTAATGCAAAATGAGCAAAAACAATGAAAAACGAACAAAGTTTACACAATTGGCAGTTTTAGTCCCCCGACTTTCAAAAATTTACAAAACTAGTCCCTACGCATTTGTTTTGAAAGAAAAGTCAACCTAAGGCATTTAAAAGTCAAATATTATCAAAATTGATCCTTAGGTAAAAACTTTGGAAAATTACACTTTTGGTCCCTGCAGTTTGGGAAATTGACAAACTCAGTCCCTGGGTACTTTTTAAATGGAAATGTTATTTGTGGACCCTGGAATATGGATATGTGGCAAACTTGGTCCCTTGGAATACTATGGAGGATTTGCAACTTTGGTCCTTCAAATTAGCAAAATTTACAAAATTGGTCCTTGTGATTAAAACTAAACAAACCATACGGACCCTTTGTAATTTTATTACAAAACCCAAACCTGATCCAAACAACCACCCCAGCCCATCCATTATCCCAGCCCACCAACTCCACAGCCCACCACCCATCCCATTTTATTAATAAAGAGAGCCGGTCAAAGCCTCAGGTCAACCTCCCTCACCCTTCTCCTTCTTCTACCCCGCCAAAACACACAGCCCCCACAACCTGCTCTCCCAACATTTATGTCCCCTCCACCACTCTCCAGCCATCCTACTAACCCTACTACCTTTCTCCCCTCAACCAAAGTCAACTCCCAACCTAATTATTACCCCCCCCCCCCCACCATCTTATATCACTAACAACCTTAGGGCTGCTGAGTGAAGAAACCAATCAACTCAATAGGAGTGGTGTTTCCAGGGAACAAAAGCAACACAAGCACACCAGACATAGGGCACAAAAGCAAAAGAAAGCAGAAGACAAAAGTGAAAAAGAAGAAAAAAGCTCCCCTGGTTCAAGTTCTTTTTAATTTTTAGTATTTATAAGACTCCATTTGTAAGCCTGAGGGCAGTTAGTTTTTCGTTAGTAGTTTTAAAAATTAGAAAAAGTAGTTTTCTTTGTAACCTTCCAATTCAGTAGAAAAATAGTTTGTAATCTTTTCCATATTAATGCAAATCTAATTTCTTAAGTCAATTACCTTCAGTTTTATAATTGTTTTAAATTGGTTATTGTTGCTTTGAACTCACTTTTGGTCTCAGTAGTTAAAAAGAAAACATAAAGAGTGTGAGATAAAATCAAAGTATCACAAAATTACCTTGGTTGGACAATGTGGAAAGCTTTTGGAAGTTCCCCGAAATGGATGGGGAAGAAGGACTTTACCTAGCTTGTTTCACAACAAGCTAGGAGCTTGTAGCTGTGTAGAGAAACCTTGGTTTAGCCAGGGCTCAAGGTTCCCAAGTTTTCAATTTCTTTTTGTCATTTCTTTAAATTTTGAGTAAGGTTTGCACTGTTATTAGTTATAACTATAATTTGTTATGTTTGTTTATGCTTAATTTAGCTTCTCACAGCTTAAGGGGTAGGTTTTAATTCATATGTCACAGTTGTAACACCATTTCACTCAGTTCTCATATAAACTGCTAAGATATAGTATTGTGGAAGTGGGTGGTCACAAGTTATCAGCCTGTGTATTTTTAAGCTTAAAAAAAGGTTGCTTAATCATAAATTAACCTCAGGAATTGGTATTATAGGTTATATAAGTGAGACCTTTTGAAAAAGTTTAAATTACTACTCATAAGGGAGTGTTTGGAATTGCTCAGTTGAGTGTTATCATGTAAGTTCTGTAGGTGTCATTGACTCAAATACATTCCCTTGGTTGTCATTAGAACTTATCAGCCTTGTAATACTTGAGATTTTCAGCAAAAAGTCAAATTTACCTTCAAACTCAATTTTAAAGTTAACTGTTAGGGTGTGAGGGCTGCAACTCACTCACTAAGGTTCAAGAGTGGTCATCCTGTGTTATTTTAGCCTTAATTCAACTTAAAACACTAATCTCAGAAAGGATTGATCTATGGAATCTCATAAAAGTCAAAGTAGTATAGAAATCAAGAAAGTCAAAAATTGCCATTTGTTCAAAATCCCATTTCTTGGGAGAATTTTCCTGATTTTTGTAGGTTGAATTAGGATTTGAAATTGGTTGTGATCAAAATGTGCCAGCTAAACTACAAGGATTTGTGATTGGCTTATTTTTTTTATCTAGGGCTGTGCATTTGTTTAATTAAGTGTGCAGGGCAATTGGGTTACCCTGTACCAAGGCCATCAGCCTTGTTACTTTGACCTTCTATGAGACAACCTCTGGGCCCCACCCCTCACCTTAAGCATTTTAGGAGAACTTGTTAGCTCTAATGTCCATAGCTTAGCTTAATTGGGACTTTGGCTTATTGTGGCTCAGCTTAATTGAGCCCTACTTCTAGCCTGCCCACATAGTCATACTGAGCCTATCAGTGTTGGCTCCCAAGTTTCCCAAGCCTTCATTTGATTCAACTTTTGGACTCAGCCCTTGTATCTTGGCAATTTGGAAAGCCCCTCAGGAGGACTTGTTAGATATACAATCATTTTGAGCTTTTGATCAGTTTTGTGGACCCCACAGGAGGCTGCAAGTGACCCTTGAGGGCTGTTTGGACTTGATTGGATTTAGGATTGCTTATTGGTATAATTGAGCTTATTCAGTTGATACTATCAGATTTTCTTGTTTATTTTAAGTTCATTCCAACTTTGTTTAGATTGATTTGCACCTTAGGCCAGTAGTGCAGCTTGTTTGATTCTTGTGTTTCATTAAAAAAAAAAATCCATAATCAATAAGCTGTCAAGTAAATAAGCTCACACTTGGATTATTTTTGAGTTTCATAAAAAGTGCCTTCACAAAAAGTGTTTCATTTTAGTTATAAAACAGTTGTGAAAAAGAAAAATTTGAAAAATACAAAAAAAATTAGAAGTGATAGCTTCTATTTAAGCCACTTTGGCTTATTTTCTGCTTATTTATAAGCAAAAGCTATTGTTAAATTTTTCTCAGGCCTCTGTGAACATAATAGATTTTTAGGAATTTTTTCAGAATTTTCCTTGATCATTTAGTATTTTTTATAATTTAGCCTAATTTAAATTAGTTAATTAATTAGTTTTTTAATTATTAGTAATTAATTAAAAAGTAGGAAAAATAGTTTTTCTGTTTCAAAATTAGTTTTATATTATTTTAGATTTTTCTAAATTTAATTTTCATTTTTTTAGTTAATTTTCATAATTATTTGTAATTTAGGATATTTTAGTTAATTAAAAAGTAATTAATAATTAGTAATTAATTAAATAGTGTAAAAATTATTTTTCTTTTCTAAAAATTTTCTTAAGTCATTAGGATTGTAAAAATATAAATTTCACGTTCGTAGGACTTTGTTTACTCCCGTTTCACTTTTTTATTTGCGCGTTCGCGTTTATTTGTAACCGAAACGCGCGTTTTTAAGTTAAATTACGTTTTTAGGTAATATGATCATCAGTAATTGTTAGTTAAGTGTTTTTAAGTCATTTTCTATAATTATCTCGTAGTGTAACCATAATAATCAAATTCCTTGCCTTTCTGATTAATCACCCGATCCTTTAAAACGTTTACAAATACAATTGCACGCCTCGTCGGGACATAACGACCCGGGGATTCCCTAAACTCCTTGGTTAGTTGGTTTTTGACGTTTGACTTGGTTGACCATTACCTGGTGAACTTAGTTGACCATTCAGAACCGATCAAATTTTGGCGCCGCTGCCGTGGAGGCTGCTGTGTATCTACACACGTTCTTTTAAGATTAGTGATTTCTCACACATCACTGTATAAATACCACCAAATTTTTGTAAATCTCAATCATAAAACAAAAATGTCATTAACACTTTTCCTAAAGTGTTAACAACACCAAAAAACAAACAAACAAACAAAACAGATCGTTATGTTTTGTATATCGGGTTTCTTTTAAGGTGATTCTTAAAGAGATACGATTTTGGTAAACGAAACGATACCAAAAATATTGTCCAAAAGTTTTTTCACCCAATCACAAAAACCCAAAAACATTCGTCTTTTCTTGTGAATAATATTACATAAAAATAAACCGTCGCAAACCAAGACAGAACACCTACTAACTGGGGGTGTGAACATAATAAGTTCCCAAACAAAAGATAAAAACTTGCCTTTGTATCCCTGTAGGTGGTGTACCTTTCTTAAAGAAGCCACTTGCTTGTGATTATTGGTTTAAGTTCACTGTGGTTTTGCCTCGACTTTGTTTTGATTGATTTTTGGTTACTAGTGCATGCGCACTCGCTCTTCTAGGTCTACTAGCCCATTACGTGAGCTTGTACGAAAACCTAGAAGACCTTGTAGACGTTCCGCACCAACAGTCGGATCTGAGATCCGTACTGTTTCCACTCCAGCTGTCACCATGGCGGAAGACCGTCCCATGTGTGAGCTTCTCCAAGCACCCATCGAGGGTTATGGAGATGCTATTGTTGTCCCAGCCATCGTGGCTGATAGTTTTGAGCTCAAAACCGGGTTACTTAATCTTGTAACCTCAAGTCAGTTTTACGGTTTTGAGAGGGACGATCCTCATGCTCATATTCAATGGTTCAATAAAATCACATCAACCATCAAGTACAAAAATGTCCCGTGTGAAGCAATCAAGCTTCTTCTCTTCCCATTCTCCCTCGAGGGTCAAGCCCGGATTTGGCTTGAGAAACAACCCCCTCGATCTATTGAGACATGGGAGGATCTGGTAAAAAAGTTTGTGAATGAATTCTTCCCACCTTCTAAGACCACGAGTCTTAAAAACGAGATCACCAAGTTCACTCAGAAATATGATGAATCATTTGGTGAAGCGTGGGACAGTTTTAAAGAATTACTTCGCAAGTGTCCACATCATGGTTTCTCCGAGTTGATGCAACTCGAAACTTTCTACAATGGCGTGAGCCAAGTTGATCAGGATTCTCTCAGTGCCTCCGCGGGAGGTAACTTTTTGAGTAGAACCACCAAAGAAGCCTTAGCAATCATCGAGAACAAGTCTAAGGTCCGCTCTACACGAAGCAAGCAAGTTGTTTCACAAATTAGTGCGGGTCCTTCCACTTCATCTCCTTCGAGTCAGTCTAGCACCGATGCTAAGATTGATAAGCTTATTGAGGCTATTCAAGCTTTGGTTCTCGCCCAGACAAAGAAAGTCTCTTTTCCACAACAACCTCCACCTGATGAGGTTAAGAAAGTGGAAGTCTGTGTAACTTGTGGTGGGCCGCATGCCTACTACAATTGCACAGCTACTGATGGTTCTCCGTTTGAAGCTCATGCTGTAGTCGGGTCATCTAATCAAGGAGGCAATCAATACCGCCCTCCTATGGACCCGAACTACCATCCTAATCATTATCCTGGACCTCCTGGTTTTCATCAAAACCAAAATGTCCAAAACCGTGGCCAGAATCAAAACAGAGGAAACCAAGGTTTTCAAAACCAAGGTAACTTCAATCAAGGTCATGGTTTTCAGAATCAAAACCAAGGTTTCCAACATCAAAATCAAGGGAACTTTAATAGAAACCAAGGTCAGGGTAATTTCAATCCCGGGTATTTTCATGGAAACAACAACCCTAATCAGGGTAATTTTCAAAATCAAGGCCCCAATCAGAACAATCGTGCTCAAAATTTAACAACCAAAATCAAGCCATTGTTCCTACTGAGCCTTCATCCGACGAGTTGTTAAAACAATTCATGAAGTCCCAAGAAGAAATGAACAAGTTGTTGGTCAGCCAGATTTCTGAAATTAAGAAGTCTTTAAATGAACGACCCTCGGGCTCAAGAACACTTCCGAGCAACACGATCGCTAACCCGAGGGGCGATGCTAAGGCGATCACAACTAGAAGTGGTGCTTCTTACGATGAACCCGTGATTCCTACTACCTCTTCTTCCTCTCCTCCAAAGGTAGTGGAACGTGAACCTGAGGTGACCACGGACAAGGTGCAAACTCCTAGCTCACGAAGTACCACACACGTCCAACCTCAGGTTATTCCAGAAACCAGACGTAAACCTGGAGTTGTCTTTGAACCACCTGAAACTCCAGTGGAAAACCCTAAATCCAAAACTTCTATCCCTTACCCCTCACGTCTCAATGAACAAAAGCTCCGCGAAAAAGCTAGTCACCAAATGGATAAATTTTTCCAAATCTTTCAAGATTTGCATTTTGACATTAGCTTCGCGGATGCTATTCTCTTGATGCCCAAGTTTGCATCAACAATAAAAAATCTGTTAAGTAATAAGGAAAAACTCTTTGAGATGGCTAGAACTCCCTTGAATGAGAATTGCTCAGCAGTTCTCTTGAAAAAGCTTCCTGAAAAACTTGGAGACCCCGGAAAGTTTCTAATTCCTTGTATTTTTCCGGGTATGGTTGAATGCTTCGCCTTGGCCGATCTTGGTGCTAGCATTAACCTGATGCCATATTCTGTGTGGAAGAAATTATCTCTTCCCGAACTCACTCCCACATGCATGACTTTAGAGCTTTCCGATCGATCGATTTCTCGTCCTCTTGGCATAGCCGAGGACGTATTCGTTAAAGTGGGAAAGTTCCATTTTCTAGCGGATTTTGTGATTGTTGACTTTGATGCCGATTCAAGGGTCCCTCTCATTCTTGGAAGGGGATTCCTTAGAACTGGGCGTGCTCTTATCGGTGTATTTGAGCAAGAGATCACATTGCGTGTTGGAACTGAAGCAATCACCTTTAACCTTGATCAAACATCGAGGTACTCCTCCAATTATGACTCTGAATCGGTAAACCGAATAGATGTCATCGATGTTGCGGCTGAGGAGTACGCTCAAGAGGTTTAAGGTTTCGTTGATGATTCTACGAGTGAAAATTTCACTCCGTCTTCTTATCCCATCATTGCTAATTCTGATCCATCCCTCACTCCGTTTGAGGGAAGTGACTTCATCTTAGAAGAGATTGAGTCCTTTCTTAAAAGTGATTCGATTCCCGATGGAATCGATAACCAAGAGATTGACCCCGAGAGGGATATTCTTCTCCTTGAGAAATTGTTAAATGAAGATCCCTATCCTCTTCCCGTTCTACCACAACAACTTCATAAACAGGAAATCAAATATGTTGAAGAAACTGATGATTTTCCTGAGGTCGAGCTTAAGGACTTGCCGCCTCATCTTGAATACGCATTTCTGGAAGGTAATGATAAATTGCCCGTCATAATTGCTAAGGATTTAAGTGATGAGGAAAAGGCTGCTCTAATAAAGGTTTTGAAGTCACATAAGCAAGCAATTGCTTGGCGTCTCTCCGACATAAAGGGCATTGACCCTGAATTTTGTACACACAAGATTTTAATGGAGGATGACTTCAAACCGACAGTCCAACAACAAAGAAGGGTGAATCCAAAAATTCATGAGCTGATCAAACAAGAAGTTTTAAAACTCCTTGATGCGGGATTAATTTACCCTATCTCAGACAGTCCTTGGGTGAGCCCAATACACTGCGTTCCGAAAAAGGGTGGCATTACTGTTGTCACAAATGAGGAAAATGAGTTGATTCCAACTCGTTTGGTTACGGGGTGGCATGTCTGTATTGATTATCGCAAGTTAAATGACGCCACCTGTAAAGATCATTTTCCTCTGCCCTTTATGGATCAGATGCTCGAGAGATTAGCGGGGAATGAGTACTATTGCTTCCTCGATGGTTTCTCGGGTTACTTTCAGATTCCCATTGATCCGCAAGATCAAGAAAAGACCACGTTCACGTGCCCCTATGGAACTTTTGCGTATAAACATATGCCATTTGGCTTATGTAATGCTCCGGGCACGTTTCAAAGATGTATGATAGCCATATTTTCCGACATGATCGGGAAAACTATGGAGGTCTTCATGGACGATTTTTCTGTCATTGGGGATTCGTTTCAAACATGTCTCTCCCATTTAGACAACATGCTTAAACGTTGTGAAGACACAATGTTATGTCTAAATTGGGAGAAAAGCCACTTTATGGTCAAAGAGGGCATTGTCCTCGGCCATAAAATTTCAAAGAGTGGGATTGAGGTCGACAAAACCAAAGTTGATGTCATAGCAAAATTACCTCATCCCACTACTGTCAAAGGTGTTAGGAGCTTTTTGGGTCATGCCGGTTTTTACCGTAGGTTCATTCAAGATTTTTCTAAAATCGCCCGGCCTATGACCCATCTCCTCGAGAAGGATGCTCCTTTTATCTTCTCTCCCGAGTGCATTGAAGCTTTTGAAACATTGAAGAAAAGGCTTACCGAGGCACCGATTCTTGTTGCCCCCGATTGGGACTTGCCCTTCGAGCTCATGTGTGATGCAAGTGATTATGCAATTCGGGCAGTCTTGGGGCAACGTAAAACAAAACACTTTCAGCCTATACACTATGCGAGCAAAACTATGACTGAGGCTCAAAGTCATTACACCACCACTGAAAAAGAATTATTAGCTGTGGTGTATGCCTTTGAAAAATTCCGGCCATACTTGATATTGACCAAGTGCATAGTGTATACGGATCACTCGGCTTTGAAGTACCTCTTTGCAAAACAAGATGCAAAGCCGAGACTACTCCGTTGGGTTCTCCTCCTACAGGAATTTGATATCATAATTCGTGATAAAAAAGAAGCTGAGAACCTAGCTGCTGATCATCTCTCTCGATTGGAGAACCCCCATCAAGATGTCTTCGAAAAGAAGGAAATTAATGAAACCTTCCCTCTCGAGACACTTAATGCGGTTGCCTTTCGTGGAGATTCTATTACCCCATGGTTTGCCGATTTCGCAAACTATCATGCGGGTAATTTTGTGGTGAAAGGGATGTCGTCCTAACAAAAGAACAAGTTCTTTAAAGATGTGAAACATTATTTCTGGGACGACCCCTACTTGTTTAAAATCTGTGCGGATCAAGTCATCCGGCGGTGTGTTTATGGCCAAGAAGCCTCTGAAATTCTAAAGGCTTGCCATGCTGGTCCCACGGGGGGCCACCATAATCCAAACTACACCGCCAAAAAGGTGTTTGATTCCGGCTTTTACTGGCCCACGATCTATAAGGATGCCCAAGAATTGGTCAAATCTTGTGACGCTTGTCAACATCACGGGAATATTTCACAAAAGAATGAAATGCCTCAAAATGCAATCCAAGTTTGTGAAATCTTTGACGTGTGGGGCATCGACTTTATGGGGCCATTTCCATCATCTCATGGAAATAAGTACATACTCGTGGCTGTTGACTATTTGTCAAAATGGGTTGAAGCAAAAGCTTTACCCACTAATGATGCCCGAGTAGTCGTGAAATTTTTGAAAGCTCTTTTTGCTCGATTTGGAACTCCACGTGCTATAATTAGTGATCGTGGTACGCATTTTTGCAATGAAAAATTCGACAAAGTCATGCAAAAGTATGGTGTAACTCACCATCTTTCTACTGCGTACCACCCTCAAACAAGTGGACAAGTCGAAGTTTCCAATCGGGGCATTAAGAGAATATTGGAAAGAACTGTAGGTGAGAACCGTGCATCGTGGTCGGACAAATTAGATGATGCACTCTGGGCTTTCCGTACGGCGTATAAAACACCCATTGGGTGCACGCCATACAAGCTTGTGTACGGGAAAGCGTGCCATCTTCCGATCGAGCTTGAGCATAAAGCCTATTGGACCCTCAAACATGCCAATTTTGACCTCAAAACTGCGGGTGATCACAGGAAAGTTCAACTGAATGAATTAAATGAACTTCGTGATCAAGCTTACGAGAACTCTTTGATCTATAAAGAAAAGACAAAGAAGATTCATGACTCAAAAATCAAGAACCGCGTTTTCAACGTTGGTGACCGAGTCCTTCTTTTCAACTCTAGACTCAAGATCTTCTCGGGAAAGCTCAAAACCCGATGGACTGGTCCATTCACTATCACAAAGGTTTATCCTTATGGCACCGTCGAATTATCACAAAAGGACGGTCCTAATTTCAAAGTGAATGGACATCGGCTAAATCACTACTTTGGAGAGGATATACCATTCATGGTTGTCCCTGATCTCCAAACTTTCCCCAAGGACAATTAAATTAGGGGATCGAGTCAAGCTAGCGACTCGATAAACAAAAACAGTAGCAACAATACGGGTTTTCACCCGTATCTCTGATTTCTTTCTACTTTCTACCACCTAAGTGTGGGGGAATGGCCAACCCCCCGCTATTTGAAAATGTATATATGTATATAAGGTTTCATCAAAAAAAAAAAAAAAAAAAAAAAAAAAAAAAAGTGTGATTGTATGTACAGATTAATAAAGTGAAAAATACAAAATGATCTTCCCACAGTTAGTTTTTAATATTATCTTTTTACGTTCAAGGATTCGGCATAATAGTCGGGACTTTTAATATTGAGGACAATATTCAATTCTAAGTGTGGGGGAGGGGAAAATTCTAGCGAATTTTATCACATTATATCCTAGAATCCCCGTTTTTGGCCTAAAATTTAAAAAAAAAAAAAAATCACTTTATTTCAAAATTTTTGTGGTAATCAGTCCGTCGTGTCTAAACGACAAAAGGGATTGGCTAATCCAGGAGCAAATGGCTCTTGGTAAAGATATCTCAAATCCGTTTACGGCTTGCAATTTGCCCAAAATTGTATGGTTCCTCAACTCCCCATCATCCTCAAAAGCTAATGAGTTGGCTAGCCCACAAGATTATGGCTTGTGGTAAAGGCCGTGAAAAAACCATAATTGGTAATCAGCTCACCAAGATGTTGACTATTCCATCAAGAGCTGGCTAGTCCAGGAGCAAACGGCTCTTGGTAAAGACAAATCAAATCCGTTGAAAGCTGGTGGTTTGCTCAAAATCACACAGTTATCAGGTGTGCCACAGTTCTTACACCTAGCTACTCCAGAAGTGATGGCTTTTGGTAAAGAGTTTAAAATCCATCAAGTTTTCCAAAAATATTGCTAGGGACTAGCAATAGTCTACTGTGAGGGATTGATGAGTGCTCAAACACTCATCATTTTTATCGTATTTAAACTGCCAAAACATCCGAAAACGCTCAGAAATGCATCAAAATACTAAAAATATCCCAGGGATTGTATTTTATACGTTTCTAATGCAAAATGAGCAAAAACAATGAAAAACAAACAAAGTTTACACAATTGGCAGTTTTAGTCCCCCGACTTTCAAAAATTTACAAAACTAGTCCCTACGCATTTGTTTTGAAAGAAAAGTCAACCTAAGGCATTTAAAAGTCAAATATTATCAAAATTGATCCTTAGGTAAAAACTTTGGAAAATTACACTTTTGGTCCCTGCAGTTTGGGAAATTGACAAACTCAGTCCCTGGGTACTTTTTAAATGGAAATGTTATTTGTGGACCCTGGAATATGGATATGTGGCAAACTTGGTCCCTTGGAATACTATGGAGGATGTGCAACTTTGGTCCTTCAAATTAGCAAACTTTACAAAATTGGTCCTTGTGATTAAAACTAAACAAACCATACGGACCCTTTGTAATTTTATTACAAAACCCAAACCTGATCCAAACAACCACCCCAGCCCATCCATTATCCCAGCCCACCAACTCCACAGCACACCACCCATCCCATTTTATTAATAAAAAGAGTCGGTCAAAGCCTCAGGTCAACCTCCCTCACCCTTCTCCTTCTTCTACCCCGCCAATACACACAGCCCCCACAACCTGCTCTCCCAACATTTATGTCCCCTCCACCACTCTCCAGCCATCCTACTAACCCTACTACCTTTATCCCCTCAACCAAAGTCAACTCCCAACCTAATTATTACCCCCCCCCCACCATCTTATATCATTAACAACCTTAGGGCTGCTGAGTGAAGAAACCAATCAACTCAATAGGAGTGGTGTTTCCAGGGAACAAAAGCAACACAAGCACACCAGACAAAGGGCACAAAAGCAAAAGAAAGCAGAAGACAAAAGTGAAAAAGATGAAAAAAGCTCCCCTCGTTCAAGTTCTTTTTAATTTTTAGTATTTATAAGACTCCATTTGTAAGCCTGAGGGCAGTTAGTTTTTCGTTAGTAGTTTTAAAAATTAGAAAAAGTAGTTTTCTTTGTAACCTTCCAATTTAGTAGAAAAATAGTTTGTAATCTTTTCCATATTAATGCAAATCTAATTTCTTAAGTCAATTACCTTCAGTTTTATAATTGTTTTAAATTGGTTATTGTTGCTTTGAACTCACTTTTGGTCTCAGTAGTTAAAAAGAAAACATAAAGAGTCTGAGATAAAATCAAAGTATCACAAAATTACCTTGGGTGGACAATGTGGAAAGCTTTTGGAAGTTCCCCGAAATGGATGGGGAAGAAGGACTTTACCTAGCTTGTTTCACAACAAGCTAGGAGCTTGTAGCTGTGTAGAGAAACCTTGGTTTAGCCAGGGCTCAAGGTTCCCCAGTTTTCAATTTCTTTTTGTCATTTCTTTAAATTTTGAGTAAGGTTTGCACTGTTATTAGTTATAACTATAATTTTTTATGTTTGTTTATGCTTAATTTAGCTTCTCACAGCTTAAAGGGTAGGTTTTAATTCATATGTCACAGTTGTAACACCATTTCACTCAGTTCTCATATAAACTTCTAAGATATAGTATTGTGGAAGTGGGTGGTCACAAGTTATCAGCCTGTGTATTTTTAAGCTTAAAAAAAGGTTGCTTAATCATAAATTAACCTCAGGAATTGGTATTATAGGTTATATAAGTGAGACCTTTTGAAAAAGTTTAAATTACTACTCATAAGGGAGTGTTTGGAATTGCTCAGTTGAGTGTTATCATGTAAGTTCTGTAGGTGTCATTGACTCAAATACATTCCCTTGGTTGTCCTTAGAACTTATCAGCCTTGTAATACTTGAGATTTTCAGCAAAAAGTCAAATTTACCTTCAAACTCAATTTTAAAGTTAACTGTTAGGGTGTGAGGGCTGCAAGTCACTCACTAAGGTTCAAGAGTGGTCATCCTGTGTTATTTTAGCCTTAATTCAACTTAAAACACTAATCTCAGCAAGGATTGATCTATGGAATCTCATAAAAGTCAAAGTAGTATAGAAATCAAGAAAGTCAAAAATTGCCATTTGTTCAAAATCCCATTTCTTGGGAGAATTTTCCTGATTTTTGTAGGTTGAATTACGATTTGAAATTGGTTGTGATCAAAATGTACCAGCTAAACTACAAGGATTTGTGATTGTCTTATTTTTGTGATTTTTATCTAGGGCTGTGCATTTGTTTAATTAAGTGTGCAGGGCAATTGGGTTACCCTGTACCAAGGCCATCAGTCTTGTTACTTTGACCTTCTATGAGACAACCTCTGGGCCCCACCCCTCACCTTTAGCATTTTAGGAGAACTTGTCAGCTCTAATGTCCATAGCTTAGCTTAATTGGGACTTTGGCTTATTGTAGCTCAGCTTAATTGAGCCCTACTTCTGGCCTGCCCACATAGTCATACTGAGCCTATCAGTGTTGACTCCCAAGTTTCCCAAGCCTTCATTTGATTCAACTGTTGGACTCAGCCCTTGTATCTTGGCAATTTGGAAAGCCCCTCAGGAGGACTTGTTAGATATACAATCATTTTGAGCTTTTGATCAGTTTTGTGGACCCCATAGGGGGCTGCAAGTGACCCTTGAGGGCTGTTTGGACTTGATTGGATTTAGGATTGCTTCCTAAAATGGTTAACCACACTATGAAAGAGTGTTTTGGAGTGCATTGAGTAAACCATACCACTTTCCACCATGTTACACTATCATTGCATATCCTCCAGTCTTCTCAAGCTTTTCTTGTCTTGAAATTACTCTTTTCACCATTTCTGCTGACCCATGAAGTCACATTATTATTATCCTGAATTATGAATTCTTTGGCTTTGTCTCTAAAAGATAACAAGTTTTTCCATCCACTGCTTGAGTTGCTATCACATTGTATTCCCAAATATTCTTATCTTTGAGCCTTATTTCATTAATCCACTTCACCCACAGAGATTCTTTATTGCTTGCAATATTCCATAAATGTTTCACCAATAACACCTCATTCCATTCACTCAAATCTTTAAGACCCAATCCACATTCTTTTTTAGGTTTGCAAATTGATTTCCAAGCTACTTTTGCTTTGCCTTTTGATAGATCCACCTGACACCAGAGAAAACCTTTAAGCGACTTATCAATTTCTTTCACAATTGCTTTTGGTAGAAGAAAGACTGAAGCCCAATATACTTGCATAGATGCCAGCACTGAAGCAATTAACTGAAGCCTCCCAGCATACGATAGCATTCTGTTCTTCCAATTATTAACTTTACTTCTGACTTTGTCAATCAAACACTTGCAATCATTAAATCTAATATGCTTTGTTATAAGTGGCACACCTAGGTATGATAATGGTAGTTTGCCAACTTTAAGAGGTAGAATAGAGAGGATATTTTCCTTAGTTTGCTCATTCACATTACCAAAGAACACTTTACTTTTTCCCAAATTTGGATTTAGTCCTGAAATACCACTAAATTCTTCCATAGCATCCTTTACCACACTAGCAGATTTCATGTCCCCATGACACAACACCAACAAGTCATCAGCAAAGCAAAGGTGTGATATCTTTAACGGTTTGCATCCCCAATGGTATTTGAAACCTTTGTTACTGTCAATGTGCTTCTGAAGAATTTGAGTGAAGATTTCCATTACAATAGTGAAAATATAAGGTGACATTGGATCACCCTATCTGAGACCTCTCCCTCCTTTGAAATAGCCATGCCTTTCTCCATTAATGCATATAGTGAAAGTTGTACTTCTCACACACACCATAATCCATTTGATCATCTGTTCTGGAAATTCAAACATACCCAATACTCTTTCAAGAAAGTCCCAATCCACAGTATCATATGCTTTCTGTATATTAATCTTCATAGCCATTCTTCTAGCCCCAGACTTCCAATTATACCCTCTCAATAGCTCTTGAGTTAGTAAAATGTTATTTGTTATCTGTCTGTTTGGGACAAAAGCACTCTGACTTGGACTTATTATTTTGCACAATGCACTTTTAATCCTATTAGTAATGATTTTACTGATGATTTTGTATAGAACATTGCAGCATACTATAGGTCTAAATTCAGATACCTTCATAGGGTTGAGACCTTAGGAACCAGTGTGATTAGAGTTGCATTGACCTCCCTAAGCAGTTTACTCGCATCACACACTTCCTTGCCAACAATGTCCCATGACTTCTTGTAGAATTTGGTTGTGTACCCATCTGGTCCAGGGGCCATGTTGTCACATATATCAAATAGTGCTTCTTTAATCTCTTTATCAGTCACAGGAGCAATCATCTTACAAGCATCTTCAGGGGTTACTTTAGTTGTGATGTTAAGAGTATTTGAGTTGAACTCATTAACATGGCTTGCTTTACCAAGAAAATTCTCAAAATGTCTCACAAATTGTTCAGCAACATCTTTCCCTTCAACCCTTTCCCCTTGCTCATTACATATAGTATCAATTTTATTTCTATGAATTCTTCCTTTCACTACTGAATGAAAAAACTTACTATTCTTATCTCCATCACTTAGCCATTCAATCTTAGCTTGCTGAAACAATAATTTCTCTTCATCTTGAACTGCACATTTGTACTCTTTCAAAATCATAGCTTCATTTTCTTTAAGACTTGCATTGTGAGGGTCCCTGTCAACTTCAATTTGAGCAGCTTGCAACTATTCTCTCCACTTAATCACATTCTCATGAAGGTTGCCATGTTTCCAGTTTAGCTTCTTCATATGATACTTTAAAGCTTTCAATTTCTTCACAAGTTTATACATTTTGCACCCTTCAACTTCAATATCCCATTCTTTCTTGACAATTTCTTTAAATTCAGGCTTGTCAGTAATGAAATTCATAAATCTGAATGCTTTTCTTTTCTTCTCATAGTTGTGGGTAGAATCAAAACATCATAGGTGAGATCAGAGGTGAGATGGGGCAGAAATACAGCATTTGAGTTATCAAACTTGCCCTGGAAGCTAATATTACTGATCACCCTATCAATCTTCTTCAAAATACCATTGCTTGGATTGAGTCTGCTTTGAATCCATGTGAAATGAGTGCCTGAGCTGTTCAAATCTTCAACTTCAATTATGTCCAAACATTCTTGAAATTCAATCATATCTTGTGTCATACTTGAACCTCCTTCTGAGTGATCTTCAATCTTTAGGCTTACATTCCAATCTCCCATAAGAACACATGCATCATCTTTAATTAAGCTTTTATGTTTTTCAAGGTTCCACCATAATTCTCTTCTTTCTTTGCCAGTGTTTGCTGCATACACAAAGCTACAAAAGAATTGTTTTTTGCTATTAGTAATTTCAATTAAGCATAACATAGATTGACTACTAGAATGAACTAGCATCACTTGAACATCATCCGGATTCCATCCCACAATGATTCTGCAACCTCTTGAACACTCTTGAATATTACTCATATATGGCCATCTCCCAAAAACAAATTCACAAGCTTTGTATAACTGTTTAGACTTGAGATGAGTCTCCAGAGTAGCACAAACACTAAGCTTCTCATCTCTAATAAACTTTTTCACCTCCTTTTTCATATCATTATTACACATTCCTCTCACATTCCAAGCTGTAATCCTCATGTCAGCATTCAAATCCATATTCACTGTTTGCTTTCTTAGGTTAGCAAATCATTTGCCAAACCATTAATTACATCTTCTGCCATATTCTTTGCTACACCATTCACTTCCTCATACACATCTTCCACTTCTTGATTCTCACCATTCCATTTAACCTCCCATTTAACCTTATAGTATTCTTGCATTTCCTTGTTCCATTTCCTGAATTCATCCAGACTAGGTTTCCTCTGATAATCCACATACTTATCAACAATAATCTTCCCCTCTGTGGTTAAACCTTCTTTGTCACTATTCTCCTCCAATTTTTCAAGTACAGAGTATTTATTAGCACTTCTTTTTAAAGTATCCATATTCTCTTTGCTAATATTCCAACTTTTCCTGGGGCTCTTTACAGATTTTTCACTAGAATTTTCATTAGAGGTAGCAACCTGATCTCCTTTTATACTACTATTTCCAATTTGACCACCCACATTAGCTTCATTCATACTACTAGCTTATTCTTTGGTCTGTACACTTATTTGATTTTACCTTTATCAAACTTATTCCATCCTGCATCTCTATTATTCACATTTCCTTTATCAAACTTATTCCATCCTTTCATACCTTGAACTCTAGCCTTAGCCTGCATATTGTTATTTCTATTACCTCTGTTCTGCACATCTTTTACCCCTTCATAAGTATTTTTGTTAGCCTCTTCTCTAACAATTTCCACTTCCTCTTCTGTTCTAGGCCTCACCTTACACTGACTAAAGCTATGTCCAAAAACTTTACAGTGCACACACTTGGTTGGTTTCCAAGAGTATTCAACATCAATTCTTTTAGTTCTAATAACTGCTCCATTACCATCTCTGTATTGAACCATTACAAACTCCCTGAAATCATGTTTTGCCTGAACATCAACAAGAACTCTAGCATAACTAATTCTTCCTTTACCATATTGACACATCTGAGCAGGATCATCCATAAGAAGAGGTGTACCTAGATAACTTGCAAGTTTATTTATACCCTGAACTGTCCATGCTTCAAGAGGAATATCATACATTTTAATCCACAGAGGTACATTAGCAGGTTCTTTTTTCTCAAAACTTACATCAGGGCTCCATTTTTGAACAATCAAAGGTCTAACTCCTACCATCCAAGGACTATTTTCAATAACTGCGTTCATGCCACTTTCATGCTTAAACTTGAAACAAAACACATCATTACTTGTAGTGAACATTTCCCCAATCCCATACTTACCCCACATTCTCATTAGATTGTATCTAAGTTCATTAAAATTCATTTTACTACCCACAAAGTAACCACATACAGTTAAGTCCCATTTAGTACTTCCCAACATGACCAGTTCTTCCTCAAATATCACAACCTCTGAACCATCCTCACAAGTTACAGTAGGCACAAAACAGAGTTTCTTATCTAAAGCCACACTAGAATTACCAACAACTTTAGCAAATGATTTCTTATTATTACCATTAGTACTATCTATACTATTAAGCATACTGGCAGAGTCCTTACCAGTTACCTTATCACCAGCATCACTAGGAGTACCAGTAGTATCAGAAGTAGTACCAACAGCATCAGCAGTTGTACATTCAGCATCCACTTCAGTTGTCTTACCATCAGTTTTATCCACAACTCCATTTCCAGTCTTACTACTCTCAGCATCAACATAAACTTCATCCTCCATATTCTGACCTATACCTGTTCCATCACCAATATTTTACTCCACTACAATCTCCTTATTACTAACCCTAACTTCCTTATTCACAACCTCATCCAAATCACCACTGTTTTCCCCCAATTCTGCAACCCTAAGTACAACAATATCCTTTTTAGCAGCAGCATTTGACCTAGAACTGGTTAAATTGCCAACTACAAACTCACTATAAATCGACGGCCTCCTTATTTGTCTTTTATTAGTTCTTTTCTTATTCTACATACTACAATTAACACTAGAACAATTAATTCTTCTTAATAAAGACAAAAATTAATCAATTAAAAAATTTGGCACCAAAATGTGAAATTTGGGGGTTTTCTTAATACATGCTAAAAATCATATCGAAGCTAATCATTAGATGCGCAATGAAAAGCTGAATCCAATGGTGCAATCAGAATGAGAATTCACTAAGTATTGAGAGAGAAATTGAAGAAACAGTTGAATTATTGGCAATGGTGAAATTAGTTAGAGGAGAGAGAATTCGAGTAGTTATTAGCACACCATTTACGATCATAACTTTAGGATAAACTACTGGTTCCATACATTCAAAATACCACTTGCCTACTACTAATTGAGCTACATACAAACTAACTGAATCTTTGAACACTTCAAGAGAGAAAAAAATCTAAACTTGAAAATGATCTCATGGTTGCGTGGATGTTAATCATGCCAAACACTTCATACTAACAACAAATTTACAATATAGTAATATAAGTGGTTTTCATCTTCGTGAATCATTCGGTCCGTGGTTATTGAACATAATAATTCATATTCAAGTTGTAAGTATAGGTAGATCTTGTTCACCTTTAAATCGGTAGAACAAATAATCTGTTAACTTTTATAACCATTTTCAAATTTACAATATAATAATATAAATTTGTAATTCCTAATTGGCAAAGATGACTAACATATAGGAATTGGTTCGACTTACAGCATGAAACTTTTTGAATCATACCATTTATTAAAAATCAGTATTTTCTTGCTAAACTTAATAGGTACACTTTGAAACTAACTAATTAATTTATTGCCTTCACTCACCCAAAACTCAGTTTTTTTTTCATTTATAAAGCAGCGAATATATAAGGTTCATGTGATGCACGGATCGTATTTCTTTGGCAAAAAATGAAAATGCTTTGCTTTATGCGGGTCATTTTCTTTCTAATGATTATTTAATTGAACACAATATACTTAAAGCAAGATATAGTTTATTGGTCTAATACAAAACATTAATGCCAACATATAATTTCATGATGAGGCGAAAAATGAACAACTTTTAGGGGGTCATTTAAGCCCGGAATTGAATTTATTTGATCAAATATTACCCTAAATCGTTCCTTTTGTGATTTTAGGTACTTTGGGAGTGAAATCTGGAAAAGGAAGCAATTCGGACGTTTTTGGAGCATAAAAGTGAAGAAAACGCCAAAGACTTAATTTTCCATGCTGAGAACAGTACCTGACGCGTCAAGAGGAAGACCCTGACAGCGTCAAGAGTAAAAGTGGTGACGACCCAGTGCAAACCTGACGGCGTCACAACAAGGGTGTCAAGAGTTAATTTTGTGACGGCCTGCATAAGGAGAATACATGACGGCGTCAGACCCAGATCTAGGCAGTCCGAGGAACTATTTGGCGGCGAGATGACGGCGTCAGACATTTGTTCTTGACGCCATCACCTATCAAACTCTATATATAGTTTTCTATTTTTCATTCATAAGGAGAGGAACTTGTGTGGAGAAACTAGGGCCGAACTTTGTAAACCCTAGCTCATATTTTACAGTACTTTCAAGGGTTTTCACCCCTTGAATCCTTTCATATTCTATTGAGATAAGTCTTCTCTTAATTCAATCAATATGTCTATGTGTTGGTTGATTATATCTTGTGCTTGTCTTGATTTCAACATGCTAGGCTAGATCTTGTGTTTGCTTAGATCTAATGAAACCTAGATGTTAATTATTTGTTGATTACTTGTTTATGGTTGTATTGGATGAATGACTTCAATGTTAGGCTTAAGAAAATTAGCAGATCTCCATTGTGTAACATGCTTGAACGTCTTAGGAAACATGAACCGATGTGTACTAGGTTTTATTGGTTGTATTTAATGCATGAGTAAATTCTAATGATCCCATGTTAGGAGCTTCTTAGCCGGCTCGACATAGGAGTGAAGTAGGCGCTCATAGGATTGGGGAAGTAAGTACGCCACCCCATGAATGGTATTAAGGAATACAATCCGTCATCCACGCAACTATAACAAGTAATTAACGTGTAAGAGATATCTAGGGAGTAGTGAAATCTAAGTAAACACATTTCTCCCACATATTGCTCACAACTTTAGTATAATTTAGTTTATCTTCATTTTCTAGTATTTTATTTTGATTGCATCTTTAGTATTGGGTTAGTTGACTAGCAACTAATTCCGCACAACTCCTTCAAACCCGAGATTTTTACTTGCTTTCTAAAAAAAAATATAAAAATACAAAAAGAATCATCCCTCATCTCTAGACCTAGTGTTTAGGTTTTCTAATCCTAGCGACACTGTTCCTAGCTAAACGATCAATCCCCCGGTACTTGTCATTATACTATACTACATCGATCAGGTACACTGCCTGGTGGGGGTTGTAAGCTTCTCGAGATCCCTCGAGAGGTAAAGCCTGGTGCAATCCCTACGCTATCAAGTTTTTGGCGCCGCAGCCCGGGGAATAGTTATTGTCTAGGTTAGAAAATCTTTTTATTAGGTCTACTTGCTAGATTCCTTTCTAGTAGGATTTTATTTTTATTTTTATGTTTTCTTTAGTCTATCTTTTTCTTTGTGTCTTTGTTTGTAAAAACCTTTCCATTGACTATTCCGTTAGCCATTATGGAGAACGCGAATCCACCATACTACCAACCACGTAATTCACCCACTCCTAATGACATCTTGATGTTAAAACAACATGAGGATGAACCTATCTATGGTGCATGGGGTCGTTTTAAATATTTACTCCGAAAAGTCCCTCATCATAATTTCGATCTGTGGTCCCAAATTGAAATATTTTACCATCGTGTCGACCACTATACCAAAATGGACATTGACCATGCCGCAGATGGGGACCTTTGGGGATTAAGTGTTGATGAAGCATGGGAAACCATAGAGAATTGTGCCAGACTTGCCAAAAAAATGGACAACCCAACAAACGTTTACGGATCAATTGATAGCAAGTTTAAGGGAACAAGCAAGAAGATTGTTTGGGGATAAGCGTATAGATGAGATAACTGGGTGCACGGAGTGGTTTGATTTCACCACAATACAAGCTGAGCACATTGGTAATCTTGATAAGATGGAGGATAGAGTTGAAAATCTAAGCCCACCAAGTACCCCACAAGTCCTACCATCATTTGAGGCATACATACCGCCCGTTACTTATTCGGATGAAGTAGATGAGACTTTAGGAATCCCAATTGAGGTAGAACCTTTGAACCAAACACAACTAGAGGATATAGGTTTCAATACTTATAATGATAACCTTACTCTTAGTTCTAAGGAAGTTCCCAGTTTTGATGAACCGGAGCCTCAACCAAAACCGTTACCTAATCTTCCATTTAGGAATCCCAAATGAGGCGAAAAATGAACCACTTTTAGGGGGTCATTTAAGCCCGGAATTGAATTTATTTGATCAAATATTGCCCTAAATCGTTCCTTTTGTGATTTTAGGTACTTTGGGAGTGAAATCTGGAAAAGGAAGCAATTCGGACGTTTTTGGAGCATAAAAGTGAAGAAAACGCCAAAGACTTAATTTTCCATGCTGAGAACAGTACCTAACGGCGTCAAGAGTAAAAGTGGTGACGACCCAGTGCAAACCTGACAGCGTCACAACAAGGGCGTCAAGAGTTAATTTTGTGACGGCCTGCATAAGGAGAATACATGACGGCGTCAGACCCAGATCTAGGCAGTCCGAGGAACTATTTGGCGGCGAGATGACGGCGTCAGACATTTGTTCTTGACGCCGTCGCCTATCAAACTCTATATATAGTTTTCTATTTTTCATTCATAAGGAGAGAAACTTGTGTGGAGAAACTAGGGCCGAACTTTGTAAACCCTATCTCATATTTTACAGTACTTTCAAGGGTTTTCACCCCTTGAATCCTTTCATATTCTATTGAGATAAGTCTTCTCTTAATTCAATCAATATGTCTATGTGTTGGTTGATTATATCTTGTGCTTGTCTTGATTTCAACATGCTAGGCTAGATCTATCTTGTGTTTGCTTGGATCTAATGAAACATAGATGTTAATTATGTGTTGATTACTTGTTTATGGTTGTATTGGATGAATGACTTCAATGTTAGGCTTAAGAAAACTGGCAGATCTCCATTGTGTAACATGCTTGAACGTCTTAGGAAACATGAACCGATGTGTACTAGGTTTTATTGGTTGTATTTAATGCATGAGTAAATTCTAATGATCCCATGTTAGGAGCTTCTTAGCCGGCTCGACATAGGAGTGAAGTAGGCACTCATAGGATTGGGGAAGTAAGTACGCCACCCCATGAATGGTATTAAGGAATACAATCCGTCATCCACGCAACTATAACAAGTAATTAACGTGTAAGAGATATCTAGGGAGTAGTGAAATCTAAGTAAACACATTTCTCCCACATATTGCTCACAACTTTAGTATAATTTAGTTTATCTTCATTTTCTAGTATTTTATTTTGATTGCATCTTTAGTATTGGGTTAGTTGACTAGCAACTAATTCCGCCCAACTCCTTCAAACCCGAGATTTTTACTTACTTTCTAAAAAAAAATAAAAATACAAAAATAATCATCCCTCATCTCTAGGCCTAGTCTTTAGGTTTTCTAATCCTAGCGACACTATTCCTAGTTGAACGATCAATCCCCCGGTACTTGTCATTATACTATACTGCATCGATCAGGTACACTGCCTGGTGGGGGTTGTAAGCTTCTCGAGATCCCTCGAGAGGTAAAGCCTGGCGCAATCCCTACGCTATCATTTCAACTAAATAAATCTTTTACTACGTATTTTTATTTCTCTATAAGTTTATACAAATGGAAATTCATGCAAAGTTATTTGTTTGCACTCTACACTTTCATTTTGCTAAATAAAATCATGCTATTGAAAATATTCTAGTCCTTTTCTGGAGCAGGGAGATTGAGATCAATCATATCAGAACATGATGGAGCCTCATGTTCCATAGCTGCATAGTGATCTATTGATCCATTTAAAAATGAGACCTTTTATGACCTCCTAAAGTTGTCATGACTTGAACATTATAAAACAAAGTCTTTCTCTCCCCGTTTGCCATACTTTCAATCTTTTTCAATATGAATACATAATGCTACGCTAGCCTGAAATTTTAATATACTTTCACAAAATCATATATCAGTTAGATAAAAACATGTCAATAATATTTAATTAGTTCTATTGAAAGTCTATCCAGCTACTTCCACGTGAAAAGATTTGACCATCACGTCTTGATGAGAGAAACCATGAAATAGGCCACACTCTTTCTCTTTCACCCATATAATCTCTTTAGATCTTTCACAACACACAACAACTAACCTTTTTCCATGTACCTACCACCAATAGTTTGATTTCATTGTATAAGAAATTTTTTAGTAAACAGTTATAAACAACAAACATGAATTATTAATAAAAAAAAATGGAGGTCCAATTAGATACACGTTAGTGGAAGTAATAAACTGAACCAAACTTCAGAATAAGCATGTTATTAAAATACTCCTAAAAGGTTAAGTTTAGATATGTTTCTTTCACTGATTTAGGTTGTATCTTTTGTAATGTAGTTAAAGCTAAATTGTTGTTATTAAGTAAAAGAACCGCAACATAGCTAAACTGCAAGAAATACTAACAATATTACACTAAAAGGTTAACATACCGCAACACATATAAGATCTTGGCAAGAAAGGTTAACAACTGCAAGAAAGATACAACAACATATCTAAACTGCACTAAAATAAAATATAAAGGTGACGGAAAGATAATAGGCATAAGAAGTAAATAAAACCGTAGAAAACATACCGCAACATGAACTGAGATTCACGTGAAACGGCAGAAATAACTGTGAGGGTGTCCAGAAAGCACATCGAACCTGCCAGACTATCTTTGTTGTTTTCCTCTGGAATATGGGTGTGTGTTTTTCTCGATGGAGTGTTTGAAGGTTTTAGTAGGTAAAAGTTTTTATGGTTCTTTGATATAGATTAGTTTGAGTGGCTCAAATTTCTCACTTTACTATTTATCGACAGTATATTAACAGTGACATTCACCCCTGGTGAATGGGTTGTGAAAGAAACGAAGTTGAGATTTTTGAGCATCCGAATGAGGAGAATTTATATAACTCAGTTGTTGGTGATTGATATGGAGATATGAAGAGACTCTATTAAGTGTCCACATTAATTATTAATAAGTGTTATTGATCACAAAGAAATTTGATCGATAGTTTTAAGGATGATTGAAGACTTTTTTATTTTCTTTGAACTTATTAGTTACTCCATGCTTCATGAATGAGGGCCTTGTATATTTATGTATCCTTAAAAGCTCTTAAAAGGATACAAAATAAGCTTCATATGTACTAAATTTCTTAGCTTAAACCACATATTTAAGTTTCTTGGCTTGTGGCATTAATGCTAACATTCAGTATGGGAACTCATTCTTTATATATACGAGCATTCAAAACCCGTGCTATGCACAGACTTTGTATCTAAGTGTTCATCGGTTAATGTTTGTGTAAATTTCCGAATAGGCGAATATACAACAATCTATAACTAAGGTTGCCGCAGGGGATCTTTGTTGATTTGTTGATGTATCTCGGTTTGATCTTTTCACACTCTTACTTATTACCTTGCATCTTATTTATTATTGTGTTTGTGTTGTTACTTGCATTGGGTCTCTAGAGTATGTTTTATTTATGTGTAGCCCTGTAGGTGCAGTTGATATTTTTTATTTGCTTCGATATAACATTTTTGCATGGGCGCAATGATAATAATGAGTTCTTGTTCAGAGCATGTGTGATGCACCGGTTTTGTTTTTGAATAAACTATTTAACTGTTGCTTATGTCTTAAAATATATATATATATATATATATATATATATATATATATATATATATATATATATATATATATATATATATATATATATATATATATATATATTATAATTTACAAATAGCTTTAAGCCAAAATTATGTATTTTGTCCTTTCTATTCATTATTCATGTTGATATTTTTAATATGATATATTTTGTTGTTTTAGCAAATTGTTTTAATTTTATTGTTTAAATTGGATATACTAAAACTCACCGCTATAAAAGAGCGTTATTTGGCCTTTATTAGTGACATTGTTCCTACATTACATTGCTCATCATAAATACGCATTACCAAATGTAATCTTTTAGCAGCTTACCAATGAAGCAACACTCAATAATATTATTTGGTTCCTTGTCAATACCGTGTATATGTAAAAGTTTGTGTAATCATGTATATATAATAATGCCACATAAACTGTATAAAAATCGTTAGAAACCTTTTTGACTTCATCTCATTTTACTGTACAACTAATTTCATTGAAAATTAACATTGAATTCTAACTAATTTTAATAAATTTTATCAATAAACTCAATTCTAAATAGCTAACCAAATGAATATTAATTAACACGCTATTAAAAATTCCTAAAACCTTTGGACTCCACTATTATGTCTTAAACTTAATTTTTTTAAATTTATTATTATAATTTACAAATGTGAAATGATTTGCACACTCTAATTTTTTATTGCCACACTCCACTATGTGCATCAGACAGTTGTACTGTAAGTATAATTTGCTTTAACTGTTTGTATATTGGAGTGTCCCAATAAGAATTGAAAGTGTGCAAATTACTTCCCTTTACAAATGGGTTCGAGCAAAAATTATGTACTTTTTCTTTAATATTCATTATTCAAGTTGCATGCCATGCAAAGGTCTTGTTTTCTCATAACATATAAACTATGGGATAAACGTGTTTGGTTCAGCTTTACACCATGTCAAACGGATTCAATTCATATCGAATCTCATTCCATTTATAAACTCCATAAGTTGCCCAACGAAACATTTATCATTTAATGCTAAATAACTCATGTAAACTTTAGATACTTTCATAGATTTTGATGTTAACACATTCTTTTGGGAATGTAATTAAATATATCAATATAACATCTATACCTAATTATTCGAAATAACAATCGGAAACATTAGTTATGGTTCATAAAAAAATGTTCAAATTATGATAACGTTATGAAAGATATTGTTAACAAATAATCCGATTCGAACTTTTGTGTTTGGACATGTGATTTTGGCCAGTTTATATAGGAATGCATTAGGTTAAATCATCAATTCTTGCAACCTTTTTAACATCATCTCAATCTATAACCGACTTCTAATTCTATACGAATTACTAAATATTATGTGATCAATTCCTGCAAGCCTTACACTTCCATCTCGATGTTGTATATACTTCACATTAAATGCATCGGTTTTTTTTTCGATAAAAGTTTGAACTTTTGCTTATGTTTAAAACTCAACTTTTTTACTTGATATTATAATTTACAAACGGCTTTAAGTCAAAATTATGTATTTTTTCCTTTTTATTCATTACTCAATGTGATATTTTTAATACGTCGTATTTTGCTATTATGGCGAACTCATTTAATAGGCGTAAATATTGGTTTCTCACTAATTATTCTACATATAGAAAAAGAAAACACTTTGCGACGCGTGAACCTTCTTCCTTTCAATAAGAATTCAATTGCACACGATAAATTCTTTCTAATATTTCTCAAAGAGCATTCGAAAGCAACTACTTACATAAACTAACTTTACTAATTAAAAACATTCACATATATATTTTTTTGATATCATATGCACATTTTCTTGAATCAATTCACACATGTGAGCTACATCAATAAAAAAATACACATAAATTACATGTATATGAAAATGCATTAACATAATACATATATCTATATATATGGTTATCTTTAACAGTCGCCTAAATATGTAAGAAACAAAGAAAATAGTTGGTATTTCCATTTATATGAGCATGCATGATCTTATGTGATTTTCATGGTACATAAAAAGTAAAAGTAAACTAAAGTAACTCCCAATACCGTCTTCCACGGGTTATGGGTCCCAATACCGTCTTCCACAGTGTATGGGGGAGGTTGAGACGTAGACAACCATACCCCTACCTATGGTAGAGAGGCTGCTTACGGTTCTACCTAAGGTAGAAAAGACCTCCGGCCTTTTGTAGGGAGTGAGGATCGAACCCTTGACCTCTAGGTTAAGAGGCAAGGGGTTTTCCAACTGATCCAACCCTACTTGTTTCATTAACACGCTTAATTAAATTAAGAAAAAAAGAAGACAGTTAATTACAAAGATTTAAAAGATGTGTGAATCATCTCCAAAATATTTCTCATTAACACACTTCAACAAACATGTACGTGCTAAATGTTGCAAAAGAGAATGTACAAACCGCTACCAACAATCAAAGATCTAAAAGATGTGTGAATCATCTTCAAATGTACATACTAAATGTGATTTTCGCCGGTTTATATAGGCATGAATTAAGTTAAATCATTAATTATTCTTGCAACCTTTTCAACTCCATCTCAAGCCATAACCGACAGTTAATTCTGTACTAAATACGTGATCAATTCCAGCAACCCTTGCACTTCCATCTCGATGTTGTATATACTTCACATTAAATTATGTGACTCCATCTTGAGTATCTTGATTACTCCACATTAAATTAGAGGACTCAATCTTATAACACAGACTTCAAATCTAATTGTTAATCGCGTATTCTTTCTGTGTATTGGCGAATGTATGCTTAATTATTGTTTAGTATGTTGTATGAAACGTTTTGACTTTCTTGTATAAAAATTTAAAAATGTTTGATGTTGTTTTGGTTTTGTGGTGTTGTATTTTATAAATGGGATTTTGGTTATTAAGTTGTGATGGCTTTGTTTCTTTTGGCATATTATTTATTTGCATGATAAAAAAAAATTGCTTTGTTTCTTTTGGTCTATTACTTAACCCTACAATACTTGTCCATTAGATGGTTTTTGCATGGTAATATGAAGCACACGGGGTCTATCTAATTGGTCATAGTTTAATGTGCGTTAATTATTTTCTTTATTAAGTTTGTAAGTTAAAGTTTGTATAATAATGTATATATAATAATCCCGCATAAAATAAAATTGTTACAAACCTTTTTATCTTCATCTCATTTTATTGTACAACTAATTTCATTAAAAATTAACATTGAATCCAACTAATATTAATAAATTTTATCAATTAACTCAATTCTAAATAGCTAAGCAAATGAATATTAATTAACATACTATTAATAATTTCTAAAACCTTTGTACTCCACTATTATGTTTTAAACTTAATTTTTTTTAATTTACAAATGGGTTCGAGAAAAAATTATATACTTTTTGTTTTATATTCATTATTCAAGTTGCATGCTTACATAAACTAATCACGCTAAAATATATTATTTAACCATTTAAATGTTGCTTTACATACATGCTCGTGCACATTTTCTTGAATCAATTCGCACATGTGAGCTACATCAATAGAAAACACACGTAAATTACTTATATATGAAAATGCATTAACATAATACATATATCTATATATATTGCATTAGGTTAAATCATTTATTATTCTTGCAACCTTTCAACTTCATCTCAATCCATAACTGACTTTTAATTCTATACTAATTACTAAATATCATGTGATCAATTCCGGCAAACCTTACACTTCCATCTCGATGTTGTATATACTTCACATTAAATGCACCGGTTTTGTTTTTCGATAGTTTGAACTGTTGCTTATGTTTAAAACTCAACTTTTTTATTTGATATTATAATGTACAAACGGCTTTAAGTCAAAATTATGTATTTTTTCCTTTCTATTCATTACTCAATGTGATATTTTTAATATGTCGTATTTTGCTATTATGGCAAACTCATTTAATAGGCGTAAATATTGGTTTCTCACTAATGATTCTACATATAGAAAAAGAAAATACTTTGCGATGCGCGAACCTTCTTCTTTTCAATAATAATTCAATTGCATACGATAAATTCATTCTAATATTTCTCAAAGAGCATTCGAAAGCAACTACTTACATAAACTGATCACGCTAAAAGTATTATTTAACCATTAAAATGTTGCTTTACATAAATGCTCGTGCACATTTTCTTGAATTAATTCGCACATGTGAGCTACATCAATAGAAAACACACATAAATTACTTGTATATGAAAATGTATTAACATAATACATATATCTATATATATATGCTTATCTATAACAATCACCTAAATATGTAAGAAACAAAAAAAATAGTTGGTATCCCAATCATTGGTTCTATTTATCTGAGCATGCATGATCTTGTGAGATTTCATGATACCTGCGTATGATAACTAAATTAATGAAAAAAAAAGACCAAGTTAATTACAAACATATAAAAGATGTGTGAATCATCTCCAAAATGTTGCAAAAGAGAATATACATACCGCTACCAACAATCAAAGATCTAAAAGATGTGTGAATCATCTTCAAATGTATATACTAAATTTGATTTGGCCGGTTTATATAGCCATGAATTAGGTTAAATCATTAATTATTCTTGCAAACTTTCGCAACCCTTGCACTTCATCTAACCGACTTTTAATTCTATACTAAAAAAAGACCAAGTTAATTACAAACATATAAAAGATGTGTGAATCATCTCCAAAATGTTGCAAAAGAGAATATACATACCGCTACCAACAATCAAAGATCTAAAAGATGTGTGAATCATCTTCAAATGTATATACTAAATGTGATTTGGTTGGTTT